>CM042165.1:13512306-13514806 GCA_023376005.1 Doryteuthis pealeii | reverse complement strand
GATATAAATAGATAGATAGATAGATATAACTGAGATAGATTGATAGAATATGAACAGATAGATATAGATAGATAGATAGATAGATAGATAGATAGGAGCAGACTGTGAAGATATATAGATAAGATAGATATAAACAAAACTGAGATAGATAGATAAATAGATAGATAGAATATAAAGAAGACTAAGATTGATAGATAGATAGATATACTAGAACAGACTGATTTAGATAGATTGATAGGAGCAGACTGTGATAGATAGATATAATAAGTAGATAGATATGAACAGAGTTAGATAGATAATAGATATGAACAGACTGTGGTAGATAGATAGATTGATATAGATGGAATTGATAGATAATGAAAATACTAAGTAGATAGATAGATAGATAGATAGGAGGAGCAGACTGTGATGGATATATAGATAGATATATGAACAAACTAGAGAGAGATAGGTAAATAGATAGATATATAGATATAAAGAGACTAAGATTGATAGATAAATAGATATAAAAAGACTGAGACAGTCAGACAGATATAGATAGATAGATAGATAGCATAGATTAGCTGAACAGCTAGAGCTATTAGATAGATATGACAGACCGATATAAAGAGACTAAGATTGATAGATATAAAAAGATGAGAAAGACAGACAGACAGATAGAATAGTAGAGATAGATAGATAGATTTGAGCAGACTGCGATATATATATATATATATATAATATATATATATATTATATATATATATATATATATATATGAGGAAGAATGAATAAAGAAAAGAAATAACAGAATGGATAATAAAAGATGAATTTAATCAATATCACTTACACATATGTTTCGGTCAGTTCATCTCTGTGTACACGGTTCAAACTATTATTATTAAATAAACAAATGAAATGAAATAATAATAATAGAAAAATGTGAAAATATTCCGTACACAGAGTTTGAACCGTGTACACAGAGATGAGCTGACCGAAACACATGTGTAAGTGATATTGATTAAATTCATCTTTTATTATCCATTCTGTTATTTCTTTTCTTTATTCATTCTTCCTCATATTGTCGGATTCATTTCCAATTCCATTTTTACATATATATATGAATATATTTTTGGTACAGGATGATTATATAATACTAAAAGTGGAGGAATCATATGTATATAGAGGAGTAATATTTTATTATAAAATAAAATATAAAATAAAGGGAATACGAAGGCCTTTTCGACCGGTACTTTTTCAAGTATAAACACCGGTGACGAATAAAAGTCAAATTGTATAAGAAAATCGTTAAGAACAATCGTTGTTCTTAACGATTTTCTTATACAATTTCGTATATATATATATATATATATATATATATATATATATTAAAGAAATGGATACAATAGAAACCTACTCGAGTTTCACCATAAGGATCTTCAGGGTTAAATCCACTGAATTAATCGAGGTACCGATTAATTGCAGCCGATTACACATGTGTTCATTGAATAAGATGTTACGTTATAAAGGGAACGCTTGTTTATGTTTTTTAGAATTTCTCCACCGGAAGTTGTTTTTTCGTGAGTATATATATATATATATATATATATACGTGAGTGTGTGTGTGTGTGTGTGTGTGTGTGAAGAGAAAATGGAAGTGAATCTGACAGTATATAATAAGAAATAATAACACCCAACGTAAGGGAGCGTGTATGTCACTTTACAACTTTTTTTGTCTTAGCGTTCCTCATAATTTCAACCATCCAAAGAACGCTAGTTTTTCATACAACATTTTTTTAATAGATTAACCGACAAAGCAAAAGACTCTCACAATCTTCTTATTTTCTGTGATAAATTTACTTTTCCTCAAATTAATAAAATCCCTGATGAAGATCTATTGAAACAGATCGAAACACTGCAGCGTTGGCGTTGGCGAAATAAACATCACTCGTTTTATGAACTTGTGTTTTTTTTCAATTTTTCAAGCTGGTGTAATGGTTAGAGTCATCGCCTGTCAGCTTGACAGTCAGAGTTCGAATCACACACAAAGCGGTCTTCCTGTCTATAGCTCTGCTGATGAGGCCTAATAGGCCGAAATGTACATACAGAGATTGATTTTTCTCGATTTGTTTAGCCTTACATTTGAATAGGTATGCCCGCCTAATTCATTAATAATTAATTAATTAATTTTCAAAATTAGGTACGACTTCAATTAAGCACATATTCTCCCAAAAATTGTCGGCTAAAAAAACCATATCAAAACACATTGTTTGTTTACTTCTCACACACACACATATATATATATACATATATATATTTCGTAGTTTTATCTGGACATACATACACACCAACTGCCCTTTATATACGAACTAGAGGCGGCTACCCAGCATCGTCTGGTTAAATAGGGGGGGGGTCAAAGAGCACTGGTGTATTGATTTGTTTACAAATGTACAAATGACGTATAATTTAAAAAGTAGAATTTCAATGCTATTTTTATGTATAAGTTGATTTTTAAGTACCG
>CM042165.1:13452959-13512206 GCA_023376005.1 Doryteuthis pealeii | reverse complement strand
TATAAGGTCACGTGATCGAGACGAGTGTCACGATTGAGAGTATAAGCCGAGAGAGATAGCTTGAGTTCAGCTGTACATATGCAACGTAAGTGCTGGATTCTCGATGTAACTGTCTCAGGTTGGCCACCGATGATCTGTCCTTAAGCATCGTGGGATTGACACACGGCCAAAGAACGTGGCGCCCCGGTTTGTGTTATTCGGAAGGGGATTTTACCCTCTGCATAGGTGCAGTTGGGTGTTTCGTTTTCTGCTGCCAGTCACGAGCGCGAAAACGAAAAGAAAAACGCTTCATTAATGCATTGACGTCATTACGCAATATCACAAACGATATTCAACAGGATTCAAGCCAGCTATTTTGCGTGATTTGATTCCAGATTTATGTCTTCAGGTCCGTATCGAGTCACAATCTTCGAATTTGATAAGCTTTATCATCATGTGGCGTAAGATTCTTCATGTGGTCACAAGATATGCTTCATGTGGGACAAGATATCTTCATGTGGCACAATATATCTTCATGTGGTAATTATCATCCATGTGGCTAACAAGACTATCATTCATGGGCGCTGCAAGATATCATCATTGCTTAAACTATTACCTTACAGGTCAATAGCGCCTGCGTTAATTTAATAACGGTTAAGTCTGGAGTCGTTGGATTGGTTTGATCGGATTTTAAAATTGTGGAACCCACCATCTCAGTGGTTATTTTTATGCTAGAGGTTGAGGGAATCGCGTCATTTCAGTAATGAGTTATCGGCCTTTGAATTTGTTTAATGTTATTCGTCGTATGATTGATTAATTGATTTTAACACGCATGTCAACCGTCTAGGAGTTATTTTATGCTTAAAACAGATAGGGAATCGCGTTCATTTTACCGTTCTCTGTTTACATTTTTTACGGAGTTGCTTCTTAGAATTTTTTTTTACACACGGTTTCAATAGAAACGAATAATTCTTAAACATTTCTATTGACTAATAGGTAGCTATCAACTTTGAGTCAGAGATAGACCTAGGAATAATGGTATATCAGGGGTGTACCACACTCCCCAAGATCTCCAAAATGAACCGCCTCCGCCATCAGATGCAGTTTAGTGCATACCAAGGCTAACCCTGCTTTTTGGAGGTCCTTAAAACTCCTTTTGCATGGGATAAAGTCGTGTATTCTAAAGCCCTGCGCAGGGTGAATCTCTTCTTGGTCACTTTTCCTTTATCTTTCATCTTCTGATTTATCTTTCTCACTCCTTTCATCCCTCTCGTCATTTTTATTTCTGAATATTATATATATATATTATATATATATATATATATAGTGAGAAACTTACAACTCATTTTATTTAAATCTGTGTTTTTTTCAAAATTTCTCACTATACTAATACGCGTCGGATTCACTTCCATCTCTTCACACACACACACACACACACACACACACATATATATATAATATATATTGTTATAGGTGATATAACCTATGAACATAAATGGAATGCGCCGCACGGCTACTATAAGTAATGTGGCTTGACACGAAGGCAAATGCGAGTCAGCTCGTAACTGTATTGGTCGGACGCAATTTCCACTTTCTTTGCTGTAAATTTCTACTCTTTTGTTCAATACATTTGTCTACATTGTTATAGTCGCTTGTATATATATATAATATATATAATATATATATATAAAATATATATAATAATTTCTCGTTGCTCCCCCCTCTCTTTCTTATCCCCCCCCCGAGTCTTTCTTTACTCAGTTTATCTCTCTTTTTCTCCCTCTCTAAGCTTCTCTATCTCTTTTTTAAAATTTTCTCTACACTCCTCAGATCTCCCAGAACTGAAGCCTCACCATCAGAACGCAGTTTAGTGTCATACCAGCCAACGTCTTTTGGAGAGATCTTACCCCCCTCTGCTGGGGATACAGTCAGCGTATTTCGAAGCCTACCGACGGGAACAATGGTCGTGTTTGAGTCACTGCTATTTCCCAAGACCAGTTTAGAACACAAACAGGGTAATTGAGCTGTGAACTTGGGAAATTTCGTTGCGCTTGTCTAACCATTGAGGCCACAAAGAACACCAAAAGGAAGTGAAAATACCCAGATTGCCAAAATTCTTTACCATCAAAGTCCTAAAAATAACACTACAATATCTGTCTATCTTCAAAGGCAACAAAAAATAGACTTCCCATTTTTTTCTCTGTTTGTAGAAGAAAAGACAAGAGAAATTCTTGGCGGGAAATTTATGTTGAGGAGTCTGCCCTCCTTAACGCCGTAAGCTATCAATATGGCGGAAAGCGACGTAGATAGTAGGAAATTTGGAAGCCAAGGGTTGAAAGTGTAAATACGCAGAGATGGCTACTTGAATTAAAATAAGAAAAAATTCCTTTGTTTGGACTGGCCTATTTTCTGTTTACTGAAATATATCCAAATAGCACGGCCTGTTGCTTGTTTTATTGAGTTTACCTATGCAAAAAGGTTAGACTATTATGAAATGAGACTTGGTTTTATAACATCTTTATTATCGATTAATTAAAACACAACTTATCTTATTTGTATGTATTTTTTGAGATGAGGCTTGATGTGAATAGTTTTGATATTTCGACTGTTGTCTCATCTTTATTGTGCCTACGTATAAACACAACGTTCGCTGTGGGTCTAATGTCCTGGGAATGACGTTAAACTCTATCTGATGGTTAGTTCCAGTTTTGTAGGTTTGGGGAATGTGGAGCACCCTTCATCACCATTGCTCCCTGGTCCACTCTGACCCGAGTTTGGTAGTACCTGTTAGGGTCCCATCTATGGGTTAACAATAGAAAAATGTATTTTATAAAAAAATTGTATTATCCATTAAGAATTGATTTATTCAAAACTTTATCGGCATTAAATGACCCATTGAGGTGATATGCCGTAAAAACAAACCAAACCGACCAAACCAAAACACAACGTTCAAGTCGCTGTATCCTAAAATTTATAGCAATTCTATTAAATGATAGATATAAGAAAAAAAAATAGAAGAAAAATCACCTATTCTAAAATAAATTTTAATAAATATGTCGTAATATTTATAAATTTACTATAAATTTAGATCTATTTCTCTGAATGTTTTGAGATGAGGCTTGAAGATTAGTATTATCTGCGTTATTCGGACTATTGTTCCCCCATCTTCATTGTTACTTGTACAACGTTTCGACCGATATGCCCCTCCAATTGGACACATGGCCAGTGGATAAGGTAGTTAGGTTAAAAGACAGTTCTAAGTGACAGTTATCTCTGGAACCCGAGTTCAATCCTGAGTGAAAGCAGTTAGAAAATAATTAATTAACACAACTCCTACAGCTATGGTTAGCGAATGAGAACAGGATACCCCCGTGGACTAAATAAAGGGTTAGTTCAAAGTTCGTGATGGCTCCCGATTACGACAAGAAAGTTCCAGAGTTCGAAAAGAAGGTTCCCGAGTCTGAGAAAAGGTTCGAGTCCGACAAGAAATACTGAAGAAGGCCAGAGGGGCATATCGGCCGAAACGTTGTAACAAGTAACAATGAAGATGGGGACAATAGTCCGAATACGCAGAATAATACTAAATTAGATCTAGCCAATATATTAATAACATTTTCTGTCAATAAGTCTGGGGGCTATGAGCAGCTTAAACTAGTGGTAACGATATAAAAAAACCGGAACCACGTTTGAACTCAAGGTTATCGTCTCCTGATGATGACTTTAGTCTCTAAGGAGAACAAGGAAACACCGGAACAAGACCCGAGGATACAGTGGTCGATCGTTGTGTTTATATATACTATATAATAGACGAGACCAACAGTCCGAAACACAAAATTATTCACAATTTTATCTTCTTTAGAATAGTTCCTCTAGAGAAGCCACACATTGACGAAACGATGTTCTCACTTCTGGAAGTTTTCAACTGGCACTGTTTTCGGTCTGTCGTATGTTCTTGACAGATCCGAAATGGTGACAACAGAACCGAGTTTGATTTTGGGAAATTGGAAGTATATATCAAGTCAACTACTCCGACAGGATGTGACACAGGATTCAATTTTCAAGCACATAGTCAATTTTTAAATACATATTCTTCTCATGGGTCCATCGTGGTGTGATAGTTAGCAAACTAGTCTTGCAGATCCATCACTACGGAACAGTGAGTTCGGTTCTCGCAGGATGCCCGACACTTGCGACCTTGTGTTTCATCCTACCAGTGGCGAACGGGTTGGGTGAATACCTACTTCTCTTTTCTTGAATTTTTTTTCGTAATATTTAATTTTCCTCTTTTCTTAAAATTCAGTTTTTTTTTGTAATATTTAATTTTCATATTTTCTTAAAATAAGCTCTTTTTTTCGTAATATTTAGTTTTCATATTTTTTTAAAATTCAGTTCTTTTTTTTCGTAAATTGTTTTCATATTTCTTAAAATTCAGTTCTTTTTCGTATATTTATTTTCATATTTTCTTAAAAATTCAAGTTCTTTTTCGTAATATTTGATTTTCATATTTTCATTAAAATTCATTCTTTTTTCGTAATATTTAATTTTCATATTTTCTTATTTTTCTTTTTTCGCTAATATTTAATTTTCCTATTTTCTTAAAAATCAGTTCTTTTTCGTAATATTTTAATTTTCTATTTCTTAAAATTCAGTTCTTTTTCGTAATATTTAATTTTCATATTTCTTAAAATTCAGTTCTTTTTTTTCTTATATTTAATTTTCCTATTTTCTTAAAATTTAGTTCTTTTTTTTCTTATATTTAATTTCCTATTTTCTTAAAATTCAATTCTTTTTTTTCGTAAATTTAATTTTCATATTTTTTTTTTAAAGATTTTCATATTTTTTTAAAGATTAAATTTACGAAAAAAGAACTGAATTTTAAGATTCAGTTCTTTTTTCGTAAAATCTAATTGTCATATTTTTTAAAAGATTTAGCTCATTTTTTCTAATATTTAATTTTCATATTTTCTTAAAATTCAGCGCTTTTTTTTTCGTAATATTTAAATTTCATATTTTCTTAAAGATTCAGTTCTTTTCACACAATATCTTCATTTCTTTTCGGTTGCCAATTCTTCTCAAAGTCATAGACAATACCATTATGCAAATATTTGACGTTACTCTCACTAACGCACGATATCTTCCATTCGCGTCTGTCGCCTAGAGTTCACAATATAATGAAATTAATTCTAGTTGTAAGCGAGGTAGGAGGATCTGCGTGGCATAGCTTACGTGTCAGCAGGTAGCTGCGTATCTTCATATATCTACCTGCCCATTCATCACCTTTCTGGAGGCTGCACGCCGCCCACCACAGCTGCCTTCGCTTCTGGCAACGTACCATCTTGCGTTTATCTATTCTCATTCACCATGTTCCACAGATAACGCCAGCGAGGCCCAGGAAAAATACCTTACGATTTATCGTAGCAGATCAGCCCAGCACGCCCACGTGCGCACACAGGTACATATGTTGAGCAACGTCAAGCCTGGTTAGCACTTTGATAGCTGGGTGACCGCTATAGATTACCGGCACCGTAAGTAATAACTGGAGCTGTAGAGCTATGATTCATAAACGAAACAACGTAACGGTTATCGACGTAGGTTATGGACTCGGCGAGCCAAGTTCAAATGCTGGAAGAACCTGAAAGCTTTTCCCTTATCCTTTGGGGAAATGCACCCCTTTTCACCACACAGCTATGCCACGGGCAGAATGGGACATGAGGCGAATTTTAAGTGGAGTACAGTTGGTTTTGAATTCAGAGTTTACGTTCTAAACTTGTTGCCTTACCAAGGCTAAATAACCCTGTCTGCCCTACTATTTACTGAGACATTTATATTTTTGAAAACGCACTTTCAATGCTGCAGATTTTGGTAATAAATGATATCTAATAATATCCGTTTTAATTGTATAATGTTCGAAATGAATATCTTAGGAAATGGACACGGCGATGCAAGTTCAAATTCTGGACGAAGCTGCTTTATGCTAATACCCTTAAGGAAGGCATTCATTCATCTCTTCTCCCGAAAGATATGGGTGAATAGTAATACAGACTGTGCTCTTTAAACTTCGTATGGCAACCGGTCAAGGAAAAAGGGTTTGGTTTAGGTGCTAGGGCTTGACGTGCCCAGCCGTTTAGCCTAAGTAAGGACCAAAGTGGAGTGTTTCAGCCACAAGAATCCCGTCATCAGGCATCACGGGTCGCCACCCACGGCACATCAACCTCAGTGGGTCATTTAATGTCGACAAAGTTTTGAAATAATTTCATTCTTAATGGATACTTAATTCTTTTTCATAAACATTTCTTTTTCTATTTAACTCATAGATGGGACGCTAACAGGTACTAACACTCAGGGTCAGAGTGGGCCTGGGAGCAATGGTGATGAAGGGGTGTTCCACATTCCCCAAACCTCACGAAACTGGAACCTCACATTTAGATAGAGTTTAAACGTCAGTCCCAGGACATGACGACCCTCAGCCACCGCCTTCTAGCACATATGTGATAAAACGGGTTGGGTCTTGCCATAAGGGCAATAGGATTGGGGCCAACCATATAGGTGCTAGAGCTTGACGTGACAGCCCGTTTAGCCTAAGTAAGGACCAAAGTGGAGTGTTTTCAGCCACAAGAATCCCGTCATCAAGGCATTGCGGGTCACATCCACCAGCCAACAGGTGGCCCCCAATGGGGGAGGTATTACCCCTCTACAGAGTTGCAGTCGGCGTATTCTACAGTCCCAGCTGACAGGGTGGAGGAGAAAGGGTACTGAATTCAAACCAGCTGTACTCTGCTTAAAAATTGACCTTGTCTCGCTTCTTCTTCGTGGTGGATGGGCTGGGTAAATACCTATTAGACTTGTAGACAGCCCGAGACTTCCATTTATTTTTAAATAAAGAAAATATATATGTTTGCAATAAATGTTTTTTTATTAAAGAAAATATATTCAGTATTGTAAAATAACGCGTGCAAGAAAAATAAAACATTTGTTGCAAAAACACGGACATAAAATGAGGTTCAGTTTATTTTATGGTTGGAATTTACGAGGAACAAGTTAAGGATTACCCCAAATAGATAATAAAAAAGGAGTATTAAAGTGTGTTTTAAAAAATTGAGTTTGAAAATAATTGAATACCCAACAAGAATGAATAAAACAAAATGTCTTCGGCATAAAATAACCCAATAAGTGTTGCCATACCGTAAAATTCAACCAACCAACCTTTTCCCCATAAGGCTTTTTTAGTTTAAGACTTTTCTGACTGAATCTTAAGGTGTTTTTCTCATATATATTATCTTATTATTATAATAGAGATTGTGTGTTTGTCTGTCTGTAACCGAAACTATTTTAACTATTCAGGACACAATTCCTTAGATATTTATGTCATATTCTCCCATGATTTTATTTTTAATTTAAACCTAAATTATTAATAAAATTGTTTTACATTATTAATTCGTTTGGCCTTATCTACATACTAATAATATGCAATTGTATTTATATATACAACAAAATAGCGGTTTACAGTATGAACGGGAAGGTTAATTTGCATATTGATATTAAAAATTTGATTTTGATAAATATGTATTTAGTATTATTGATTTCTAATTGTTTGGTTTTAGCTTAATGAATATGAGCAAAGATCCCAGGGATAAATCTTAAATGAAATAACTGTAATTTTATTCTTTACTTCCTATATTAACTAAATAGTTAAATTTAAAAAAAATAGCAATGAAAGACGGGAGTGATGAAAGAGTAAGTTTCAGTTGTACTATTTTTCGATTTTACCCCCCTCTGTTTCGAATCTTTTTATTTGCATTCTTATTTAGTTTCATTATGTATTTTATTACATTAAAACTTGAATTCTTGCACCCGGTGGAGGGGGCATATATCTGCTAGTATTTATAATATTCACTGAACAATTCCTGTTAATGGCCGCTTTACATGATTTCTTTAGTTGTCACAGAACGGAAATACATTTTTGGACAGTTCGAGCCTGACCACCGGTCGCCTTGACTAGCCGCACTCAAGAGTAAAAATTTTAATCAGAATATTCCCCCATTTTCAAGTAGCGACATGTAAGGCAATTATTTGTAAATCTACACCATGAGACACAATCTGAAAAACGAATAAAACGTGTGTGTGTGTGGGGGGGTGGTGATAATTACCTGGAAGTGTTTCTATAATTCTTTTCACCTGGGTCAGTCGTTAGGAAATTTTATTTCAAAGGAGGCAAATGTTTAAAAAATATATAAAACCTTAATAACATCTCATATAAAATATTGTGTAATTTTCACCTTTAGTTGTTAAAATTCCTAGTATAAAGTTGTGCGTGCGCATTATCTGAAATGAACTTAATTGTTATTAAGAACACATTTTATGATATTTTTGTGTTAAAGCATGCAGTTGGATTGTTTTCGAAAAAGTTTCTAAGATTTGTATATTTCGCACGGACACATTCAAAATGGCTACCGTCTTGTTTCAAAGTGAAAGTCAGTTGACTAAGTTCCTAACATAAAATTATCTGAAATGAAACTAATTGTTATTAAGAACACATTTTATGATATTGCAGCTGTATTGTTTTCGAAAAAATTTCTAAGACTTGTTTATTTCGCACGGAGACTTTCAAAATAGCTACCGGCTTAGTTCAAAGTGAAAGTCAAGCGAGGTTACTCTAATTGCCTTATTTGCTAGGAATTTTAACAACTAAAGGTGAAAATTACAGAATTTTGTACTCAGGCCTGGGTTCTAGTGTCTAGACACGGAAATTGGAGTGCGTACAAAGAAGAGTGACAAAACTATTAAAAAGAGTAAAAGATTATAGTTACAGGTAGAGATTGGAGAAATTAGGATTAACTACTTCACGAGCAAGAAAAATGAGAGACGATCTCAATTGAAACTTTCAAAATAATTACGGAATTTTTAATTATGGTAGACATTAAAAAAAATATTTCCTCTTGAACTGGAAACTTACTGTCAAGGCAGATTCTAAAAAAACTAAGTCCATTAACTAATTGGATTTCCTAATATATATATATATATATATATATATATATATATATACCAAACTTATTGGTAAATCCTCGCGGTGAGAAAAAAAACAGCAAATAGTTTGATTGTAAAAATATACTACCAAACATCAACCGGGAAGAAAAATTTTTTTGGAAAAAGAAAAGACCAAAATAATCGTACCAACCAAAAATAATCTATTAGTGCAATACTTTGGCCAAAAGAAAAAACAATTTATATGCATATATATATAAGATATATATATTCATACAAAACCGCCAGGAGACTAAAGCTAATAAGTAAAAAGTGCTCAATACCTAAGTAGAGCAAAATAAAGATAAACCTAGTGAGTCAGACGAACCTACTAAAGGTTTCGCTTAATGCTCTTCAGGGCTAAGATCTGATCCTTCAGATCTTAGCCCTTAAGAGCATTAAGCGAAACTTTTAGTAGGTTCGTCTGTCTCATTATATATATATATATATATATATATATATATATATATATTAAGTAAAATATTTTGGAAAATATTGCCTAATCAGATCAAAAATAGCAAAGTGTGAACAAATTTTAAGTTGAATTGGGGGATTTCAGAAATAATGGCAAGAATTCAAGAAAGTGTTTTGGGGAACTATCGGATTAATTACTTAACAAAATTTGATATCTTATTATAATGGAGATTCGGTGTCTGTAACCGAAACTACGTCACTGCTTACGTCACAATACCTTCAAGAATAGCGTAAGTCTATCAATGAGTACCTAATTTATAGTCAAAAATCATTAATACTTAGAATAGACCGTATTTATTAACGATGTCTCAATGAAAATCTGAGTTAGATTTGTCTCAAAATAACCCACGTTATTAGTGTGTTTAAAATCCTGAAATGTGTCTTATATAGTCTACTACGATAGAAATGTGTCGAAAATCAGGAAGATGGCGAAGGTCAGAGGTCAAGAATCAATGCTGAAAAAAGTTGCATATATTTTAAATGTCGGCTGTCGAGATGATGGGATTGAAGCCATTTTCGTCTGCAATCATCTCGTCATCATCATCACACATTTGCACAGCCGTCTACTTAACTGACCGTGGCGTCCACACTTATCATTTCCTTTACTACTCATTTCTCTACTGCCTACTGATCCCCCCCTCTCTCTCTCTCTCTCTCTCTCTCTCTCTCTCTCCTCTCTCTCTCTTCGCGCTCTTCTCGCTCGCTCTCTCTCTGTCTCACTTACTCGCTCTGTGCATCGAAATTGAATATCTTCCCACCACGACTTCCGCCATTTTTATTAGTGCATCTCAAAATATCGACACTAGATCGCCTTTTCTAGATGAAGTAGTAAAGGAAATGATAAGTGTGGACGCCAGGTCCAGTTAAAGTTAAGAGCGGTTGTGCAAATGTGTGATGAATGATGGGACAGGATAGACATGATTGCAGACGAAAAATGCTTCAACAAATCCCCAGTGCATACTCGACGAGCCGGGACAATGGTTAAAATTATATCAACTTCTTGTTTTCAGCATTGAATGTCTCTGGGACGGCTGTCGGGTGCTCTTGCGCCATGCTTCCTGATGTGTTCTGACACATTAGTCTATCGTCGTGTAGATCTCATGTATAAGCAACATTTCAGGATTTTAAACACACTAAGTAACGGTGGGAGTTATTGTTGAGAACGAAAGTTCAACTGCAAGTGTTGATTTCATAGTTCGGAGACATCGGTTATTAAGAGTACGCGTCGTTATGTGGTTCTATAGGATTGATTAATGGATTTTTGTGAGCTGCGATAGAAGATTGAGGTGTAGCATTGATAGACTTTACGCTATTCTTGAAGGTATTAGTGGAGCTGTAAGGTGACCGTGTGGTTCGGGTGTCAGACACCGAATCTCCTAGTTATGATTAAGATGATCCATAATGATTGGTTGGTTGGAAGGGATGCTGATAATTACATCGGTATCGTGATGTACGGTGTCTTGCGGCCAAACATTTCCTTGAGTAGTTCGTTAGTTTGTCATTTGCCATTATATCTGAAGATCCCCTCAAGTGATCAACTGCAAAGGTTAGTGTTTGTTCAGCGCACTTTTTTGCCGTGGATTTTTGATCTGAATTAGGTCAATTATTTTCCAAAAATATATTACTTATAGTATTATATATAATGTATACGTAAGGTATATATATTTATAATATAATGAGACAGACGAACCTACTAAAAGTTTCGCTTAATGCTCTTAAGGGGCTAAGATCTGAAGGATCAGATCTTAGCCCTGAAGAGCATTAAGCGAAACCTTTAGTAGGTTCGTTGACTCACTAGTTTTATCTTTATTATTTGTCTACTTAGGTATTGAGCATTTTACTTATTAGCTTTAGTCTCCTGGCGGTTTTGTATGAATATATATCTTATATATATATGCATATAATTTTGTTTTTTCTTTTGGCCAAAGTATTGCATTTCTAATAGATTATTTTTGGTTGGTACGATTAATTTTGGTCTTTTTTCTTTTTCCAAAAAAATTTTTTCTTCCGGTTGATGTTTGGTAGTATATTTTTACAATCAAACTATTTGCTGTTTTTTTTCTCACCGCGAGGATTTACCCAATAAGTTTGGTATATATATATATATATATAATATATATATATATATTATTAGGAAATCCAATTAGTTTAATGGACTTAGTTTTTTTTTTGAATCTGCCTTGACAGTAAGTTTCCAGTTCAAGAGGGAAATATTTTTTTTATGTCTACCATAATTAAAATTCCGGTAATTATTTTGAAAGTTTCAATAGATGTCTCTCATTTTTCTTGCTCGTGAAGTAGTTAATCCTAATTTCTCCAATCTCTACCTGTAACTATAATCTTTTACTCTTTTAATAGTTTTGTCACTTCTTCTTTGTACGCACTCCAATTTCCGTGTCTAGACACTAGAACCCAGGCCTGAGTACAAAATTCTTAATTTTCACCTTAGTTGTTAAAATTCCTAGCAAATAAGGCAATTAGAGTAACCTCGCTTGAACTTTCACTTTGAACTAAGCCGGTAGCTATTTTGAAGAGTCTCCGTGCGAAAAAAACAGTCTTAGAAATTTTTTTCGAAAACAATTACAGCTGCAATATCATAAAATGTGTTCTTAATAACAATTAGTTTCATTTCAGATAATTTTATGTTAGGGAACTTAGTCAACTGACTTTCACTTTTCGAAACAGAGACGGTATGCCATTTTGAATGTGTCCGTGCGAATTATACAAATCTTGAAACTTTTTCGAAAAAACAATCCAACTGCATGCTTTAACACAAATATCATAAAATGTGTTCTTAATAACAATTAGTTCATTTCAGATAATGTCGCACGCACAACTTTATACTAGGAATTTTAACAACTAAAGGTGAAAATTACACAATATTTTATATGAGATGTTATTAAGGTTTATATATTTTTTTAAACATTTGCCTCCTTTGAATAAAAATTTCCTAACGACTGACCCAGGTGAAAAGAATTATAGAAACACTTCCAGGTAATTATCACCACCCCCCACACACACACACGTTTTATTCGTTTTTCAGATTGTGTCCATGGTGTAGATTTACAAATAATTGCCTTACATGTCGCTACTTGAAAATGGGGGAATATTTTCTGATTAAAATTTTTTACTCTTGAGTGCGGCTAGTCAAAGGCGACCGGTGGTCAGGCTCGAACTGTCCAAAAATGTATTTCCGTTCTGTGACAACTAAATGAATCATGTAAAGCGGCCATTACAGGAATTGTTCAGTGAATATTATAAATCTAGCAGATATATGCCCCCTCCACCGGGTGCAAGAATTCAAGTTTTAATGTAATAAATACATAATGAAACTAAATAAGAATGCCAAATAAAAGATTCGAAACAGAGGGGGGTAAAATCGAAAATAGTACAACTGAAACTTACTCTTATCACTCCCGTCTTTCATTGCTATTTTTTTTAAATTTAACTATTTAGTTAATATAGGAAGTAAAGAATAAAATTACAGTTATTTCATTTAAGATTTATCCCTGGGATCTTTGCTCATATTCATTAAGCTAAAACCAAACAATTAGAAATCAATAATACTAAATACATATTTATCAAAATCAAATTTTTAATATCAATATGCAAATTAACCTTCCCGTTCATACTGTAAACCGCTATTTTGTTGTATATATAAATACAATTGCATATTATTAGTATGTAGATAAGGCCAAACGAATTAATAATGTAAAACAATTTTATTAATAATTTAGGTTTAAATAAAAATAAAATCATGGAGAATATGACATAAATATCTAAGGGAATTGTGTCCTGAATAGTAAAATAGTTTCGGTGTAACAGACAGACAAACACACAATCTCTATTATAATAATAAGGATGAATATATGTATGAGAAAAACAAACCTTAAGGAATTCAGTCAGAAAGTCTTAAACTAAAAAAGCCTATGGGGAAGAAGGTTGGTTGGTTGATCATTTTACGGTATGGCAACACTTATTGGGTTTATTTTATGCCGAAGACATTTTGTTTTATTCATTCTTGTTGGTTATTCAATTTTTGACCAAACTCAATTTTTTTAAAACACACTTTATACTCCTTTTTATTATCTATTTGGGGCGTATATGCCTTAACTTGTTCCTCGTAATTCCAACCATAAAATAACTGAACCTTCATTTTAATGTCCGTGTGTGTTTTGGCAACAAAATGTTTTAAGTTTTTCATGCACGCGTTATTTTTGACAATACTGAATATGTTTTGTTTAATAAAAAGACATTTATTGCAAGACATATATATTTTCTTTATTTAAAAATAAAATGGAAGTCTCGGGCTGTCTACAAGTCTAATAGGTATTTACCCAGCCCATTCCCCACGAAGAAGAAGCGAGACAAGGTCAATTTTTAAGCAGAGTACAGCTGGTTTGAATTCAGTACCCTTTCTCCTCCACCCTGTCAGCTGGGACTGTAGAATACGCCGACTGCAACTCTGTAGAGGGGTAATACCCCATTGGGGGCCACCTGTTGGCTGTGGATGGTGACCCGCAATGCCTGATGACGGGATTCTTGTGGCTGAAACACTCCACTTTGGTCCTTACTTAGGCTAAACGGCTGGTCACGTCAAGCCCTAGCACCTATATGGTTGCCCCAATCCTATTGCCCTTATGGCAAGACCCAACCCGTTTTATCACATATGTGCTAGAAGGCGGTGGCTGAGGGTCGTCATGTCCTGGGACTGACGTTAAACTCTATCTAATGATGTGAGGTTCCAGTTCTGGAGGTTTGGGGAATGTGGAACACCCCTTCATCACCATTGCTCCCAGGCCCACTCTGACCCTGAGTGTTAGTACCTGTTAGCGTCCCATTTATGAGTTAAATAGAAAAAATGTTTATGAAAAAAGAATTAAGTATCCATTAAGAATGAAATTATTTCAAAACTTTGTCGACATTAAATGACCCACTGAGGTTGATGTGCCGTGGGTGGCGTACCGTGATGCCTGATGACGGATTCTTGTGGCTGAAACAACTTTGGTCTTTTAGGCTAAACGGCTGGGCACGTCAGCCCTAGCACCTAACCAAACCCTTTTTCTTGACCGGTTGCCATACGAAGTTTAAAAGAGCACAGTCTGTATTACTATTCACCCATATCTTTCGGGAGAAGAGATGAATGAATGCCTTCCTTAAGGGTATTAGCATAAAAAGCTTCGTCCAGAATTTGAACTTGCATCGCCGTGTCCATTTCCTAAGATATTCATTTCGCACATTATACAATTAAAACGGATATTATTAGATATCATTTATTACCAGAAATATAAATGTCTCGGTAAATAGTAGGACAGACAGGGTTATTTAGCCTTGGTAAGGCAACAACTCTGAATTCAAAACCAACTGTACTCCACTTAAAATTCGCCACATGTCCCATTCTGCCCGTGGCATAGCTGTGTGGGGAAAAGGGGAGCAATTCCCAAAGGATAAGGGAAAAGCTTTCAGGTTCTTCCAGCATTTGAACTTGGCTCGCCGAGTCCATAACCTACGTCGATAACCGTTACGGTTGTTTCGTTTTGAATCATAGCTCTACAGCTCCAGTTATTACTTACGGTGCCGGTAATCTATAGCGGTCACCCAGCTATCAAAGTGCTAACCAGGCTTGACGTTGCTCAATATGTACCTGTGTGCGCACGTGGGCGTGCTGGGCTGAATCTGCTACGATAAATCGTAAGGTATTTTTTCCTGGGCTCGCTGGCGTTATCTGTGGAACATGGTGAATGAGAATAGAAACGCAAGATGGTACGTTGCCAGAAGCGAAGGCAGATGTGGTGGGCGGCGTGCAGCCTCCAGAAAGGTGAATGGGCAGGTAGATATATGAAGATACGCAGCTTACCTGCTGACACGTAAGCTATGCCACGCAGATCCTCCTACCTCGCTTACAACTAGAATTTAATTTCAATTATATTGTGAACTCTAGGCGACAGACGCGAATGAAGATATCGTGCGTAGTGAGAGTAACGTCAAATATTTGCATAATGGTATTGTCTATGACTTTGAGAAGAATTGGCAACCGAAAGAAATGAAGATATGTGTGAAAAGAACTGAATCTTTAAGAAAATATGAAATTTAAATATTACGAAAAAAAAAGCGCTGAATTTTAAGAAAATATGAAAATTAAATATTAGAAAAAATGAGCTAAATCTTTTAAAAAAAGAATTAGATTTTACGAAAAAAAGAACTGAATCTTAAAATTCAGTTCTTTTTTCGTAAATTTAATCTTTAAAAAAATATGAAAATCTTTAAAAAAAATATGAAAATTAAATTTACGAAAAAAGATTGAATTTTAAGAAAATAGGAAAATTAAATATAAGAAAAAAAGAACTAAATTTTAAGAAATAGAAAATTAATATAAGAAAAAAAGAATGAATTTTTAAGAAATATGAAATTAAATATTACGAAAAAGAACTGAATTTTAGAAGAAAATATTAAATATTACGAAAAAGAACTGAATTTAAGAAAAATAGGGAAAATTAAATATTACGAAAAAAGAACTGAATTTTAAGAAAATATGAAAATCAAATATTACGAAAAAAGAACTGAATTTTAAGAAAATAGAAAATCAAATATTACGAAAAAAGAACTGAATTTTAAAGAAAATATGAAAATTAAATATTACGAAAAACTGAATTTTAAGAAAATATGAAAAAAATATTACGAAAAAAGAACTGAATTTAAAAAAATATGAAAACTAAATATTACGAAAAAAGAGCTTTATTTTAAGAAAATATGAAAATTAAATATTACGAAAAAAAAAACTGAATTTTAAGAAAAGAGGAAAATTAAATATTACGAAAAAAGGGCTTTATTTTAAGAAAATATGAAAATTAAATATTATGAAGAAAAAAAAAATTCAAGAAAAGAGAAGTAGGTATTCACCCAACCCGTTCGCCACTGGTAGGATGAAACACAAGGTCGCAAGTGTCGGGCATCCTGCGAGAACCGAACTCACTGTTCCGTAGTGATGGATCTGCAAGACTAGTTTGCTAACTATCACACCACGATGGACCCATGAGAAGAATATATATTTAAAAATTGACTATGTGCTTGAAAATTGACCCTGTGTCACATCCTGTCGGAGTAAGTTGACTTGATATATACTTCCAATTTCCAAAATCAAACTCGGTTCTGTTGTCACCATTTTCGGATCTGTCAAGAACATACGACAGACCGAAACAGTGCCAGTTGAAAACTTCCAGAAGTGAGAACATCGTTTCGTCAATGTGTGGCTTCTCTAGAGGAACTATTCTAAAGAAGATAAAATTGTGAATAATTTTGATGTTTCGGACTGTTGGTCTCGTCTTTATTATAGTATATATAAACACAACGATCCGACCACTGTATCCTCGGGTCTTGTTCCGGTGTTCTTGTTTACCTTAGACTAAAGTCATCATCAGACGATAACCTTGAGTTCAAACGTGGTTCCGGTTTTTTAATATCGTTACCACTAGTTTAAGCTGCATCATAGCCCCCAGACTTATTGACAGAAATGTTATTAATATATTGGCTAGATCTAAATTTAGTATTATCTGCGTTATTCGGACTATTGTCCCCATCTTCATTGTTACTTGTACAACGTTTCGGCCGATATGCCCTCTGGCTTCTTCAGGTATTTCTTGTCGGACTCGGGAACTTCTCAGACTCGGGAACCTTCTTTTCGAACTCTGGAACTTTCTTGTCGTAATCGGGAGCCATCACGGAACTTTGAACCTAACCCTTTATTTAGTCCACGGGGGTATCCTGTTCTCATTCCGCTAACCATAGCTGGGGTAGGAGTTGTGTTAATTAATTATTTTTCTAACTGCTTTCACTCAGGATTGAACTCGGTTCCAGAGATAACTGTCACTTAGAACTGTCTTAACCTAACTACCTTATCCACTCGGCCATGTGTCCAATTGGAGGGCATATCGGTCGAAACGTTGTACAAGTAACAATGAAGATGGGGACAATAGTCCGAATAACGCAGATAATACTAATCTTCAAGCCTCATCTCAAACATTCAGAGAAATAGATCTAAATTTATAGTAAATTTATAAATATTACGACATATATTAAAATTTATTTTTTAGAATAGGTGATTTTTCTTCTATTTTTTTTTCTATATCTATCATTTAATAGAATTTGCTATAAATTTAGGATACAGCGACTTGAACGTTGTGTTTGGTTTGGTTCGGTTTGGTTTGTTTTACGGCATATCAACCTCAATGGGTCATTTAATGCCGATAAAGTTTTGAAATAAATCAATTCTTAATGGATAATACAATTTTTTTATAAATACATTTTTCTATTTAACCCATAGATGGGACCCTAACAGGTACTACCACTCCGGGTCAGAGTGGACCAGGGAGCAATGGTGATGAAGGGTGCTCCACATTCCCCAAACCTACAAAACTGGAACTACCATCAGATAGAGTTTAACGTCATTCCCAGGACATGTAGACCCGCAGCCGAACGTTGTGTTTATACGTAGCACAATAAAGATGAGGACAACAGTCCGAAATATCAAAACTATTCACATCAAGCTCATCTCAAAAATACATACAAATAAGATAAAGTTGTGTTTTAATTAAGTCGATAATAAAGATGTTATAAAACCAGTCTCATTTCATAATAGTCTAACCTTTTTGCATAGGTAAAATCTCAATAAAAACAAGCAACAGGCCGTGCTATTTGGGATATATTTTCAGTAAACAGAAAATAGGCCAGTTCCAAACAAAGGAATTTTTCTTATTTTAATTCAAGTAGCCATCTCTGGTATTTACACTTTCAACCCTTGGCTTCCAATTTCCTACTATCTACGTCGTTTTCCGCCATATTGATAGCTTACGGCGTTAATGGAGGGCAGACTCTCAACATAAATTTCCCGCCAAGAATTTCCTGTCTTTTCTTTCCTAACAACAAGAGAAAAAAAATGGGGAAGTCTATTTTTTGTTGCCTTTGAAGATAGCAGAATGAGTGTTATTTTTGGACTTTGATGGTAAAGAATTTTGGCAATCTGGGTATTTTCAACTTCCTTTTGGTGTTCTTTTGTGGCTCAATGGTTAGACAAGCGAACGAGTAATTTCCCAAGTTCACAGCTCAATTACCCTGTTGTTCTAAACTGGTTTGGGAATAGCAGTGACTCAAACACGACCATTGTCCCGTCGGTAGAGCTTCGAATACGCTGACTGTATCCCCAGCAGAGGGGGTAAGATCTCTCCAAAAAAGAGGTGTCCTGGGTATGACACTAAACTGCGTCTGATGGTGAGGCTTCAGTTCTGGAGATCTGAGGAGTGTAGAGAAAATTTAAAAAAGAGATAGAGAAGCTTAGAGAGGGAGAAAAAGAGAGATAACTGAGGTAAAGAAGACTCGGGGGGGATAAGAAAGAGAGGGGGGAGCAAACGAGAAATTATATAATATATATATATATATATTATATATATATATAATACAAACGACTAACAATGTAGACAAATGTATTGAACAAAAGAGTAGAAATTTACAGCAAAGAAAGTGGAGATTGCGTCCGACAATACAGTTACGAGCTGACTCGCATTTGCTTCGTGTCAAGCCACATTACTTATAGTAGCCGTCGGCGCATTCCATTTATGTTCATAGGTTATATCACCTATAACAATATATATATATATATATAGTGTGTGTGTGTGTGTGTGTGTGTGTGTGTGAAGAGATGGAAGTGAATCCGACGGTATGTAGTATAGTGAGAAATTTGAAAAAAACACAGATTTAAATAAAATGAGTTGTAAGTTTTCTCACTATATATATATATATATATATATATATATATATATATATCAGAAATAAAAAGACGAGGAGGAGAAGAGAGTGAGAAAGATAAATCAGAAGATGAAAGATAAAGGGAGTGACAAAGAAGAGATTCACCCTGCCGGCAGGGCTTAGAATACACTGACTGTATCCCATGCAAAAGGAGTAAGACCCTCCAAAAAAGAGGTTACCTTGGTATGACACTAAACTGCATCTGATGGCGAGGCTTCAGTTTTGGAGATCTGGGGAGTGTGGTACACCCCTGTATTACCATTATTCCTAGGTCTACTCTGACTCAAAGTGATAGTACCTATTAGTCAAATAGAACTGTTTAAGAATTATTCGGTTTCTATTGAACCGTGTGTAAAAAAAAATTCTGAAGAAGCAACTCCGTAAAAAATGTAAACATGAACGTAAAATGAACGCGATTCCCTATCCTGTAAGCATAAAATAACCCTAGACGGTTTGACATGCGGTTAAAATCAATTAATCAATCATACGACGATAACCATTAAACAAATTCAAGGCCGATAACTCATACTGACAATGAACGCGATTCCCTAACCTCTAGGCATAAAATAACCCTAGATGGGTTCACATTTAAAATCCATCAACCAATCATACGACGATAACCGTTAAATTAAGCGCGCTTTGACCTTGTAAAGTAGATGTATTTAACAATGATGATATCTTGCGCCCCATGATGATATCTTGTGCCACATGATGATATATTGTACCACATGAAGATATATTGTGCCACATGAAGATATCTTGTGCCACATGAAGATATCTTGTGCCACATGAAGATATCTTACGCCACATGATGATAAACTTATCAAATTCAAGATTGCTGACTCATACGGACCTGAAGAATAAATCTGGAATCAAATCACCAATAATAGCGTTGAATGCCATGTGATATCGTTTGATATTGCGTAATGACGTCATGCATTATATGAAGCGTTTTCTTTTCGTTTTCGCCTGTTGACTGGAGCAGAAGAATACACCAACTGCACCTATGCAGAGGGGTAAAATCCCCTCTCAATGGGGGCCATCTGTTGGCCGTGGTTGTCAATCCACGATGCTTAAGGACAGAATCATGGTGGCTGAGCAGTTCATGATATCCAGCACTCTACTTTTGTTGTAGGTGACTCACCTATGACATGAACATAGACTGACCCAAAGGGTACATATTTAACAGAGTAAAGCTACTCAGACGAGTAGTACCAGATACAGTTCTTCGTGTAAGCTGTGACAAGGAAACCCTTTCATTGTACGTTGATATATATTGCTGAATACAATCTGTTCCCTACATTTTATACCCGTGTTGAGTTATTATTTATTGACCCTTAAACAGGTCATAACAACTTTGGCCCTTATTTAGGCAAGAATTGTCAGTAGAAAATTTCTTGTGAAAGAATTTGTTTTTAGAAAGTTTTAAAAAGTTTTAAGTTGTTAGATTATTTTATACCGAAGATATTTTGTTTTATTCATTTTTATTGGTATTTCATTTTCTTTTTTTTTTTTATTTAAAACACAATTTTTTAAAACTCATTTTTTCTATTTAACACGTTGATGGGACCTTAACAGGGTTAAATCGAACGTAACAAACCTAAATTCCACCATCGTATGTCACCCCGCCGAAAGAAAAAAATACCAGGGCATTAACCAAATTTAATGAAATTTTCAGTGTTGATACATTAATGAATAAAATATATAATGCACCAGTTATTTTATTTAAAAACTTTTATATTTTTTCAGGTCAGTTAACTTTGAACCACATATCTTTGAAGCGTAAAACAGATTCTCAAAGGTATGTGGCTCAAAGTTAACTGACCTGAAAAAATATTAAAAGTTTTTAAATAAAATAACTGGTGCATTATATATTTTATTCATTAATATATCAACACTGAACATTTCATTAAATTCGGTTAATTCCCTGATTTTCGGGGTATTTTTTTTTCGGCAGGGTGACATACGATGGTGGAATTTAGGTTCGTTGAGTTTGATTTAATTCCTAACAGGTACTAGGAGTAAAGGCGATGAAGGGGCATTCCACAGTTCGAAAATTGGAACTTCATTAGATGCAGTTTAATGTCATGCCCAGGACATTCCTTGTTTTAGCTCTGTTGACGAGGATGAAACCGGCTCTATTAGCTTACCTTCACTTCTTAGTTATATATACTAGCAAATATATGCACACCTCCAGGTGCAAGTATTTAAGTTTTAATGTAATAAAATATTGTATTAAATTAGAAAGGCTAATGAAACTAAATAAGAATACAGATAAAAAGATTTGAAACAGAGGGAGTATAATAAAAGATTTGAAACAGAGGGAGTATAATAAAAAATGGAACAACTGAAACTTACTCTTCCATCACTCTCGTCTTTCATTGTTTTTTTTTTCTAATTTAAGTATTTAGTATAAGAGGAAGTAAAGAATAAAATACAGTTATTTTATCTTGTTAATGGATTTCATTTAAGATTCATTGAAGAGATTTTTGCTTATATTCATTAAAATAAAACCAAACAGTTAGAAATCAATAATACTAAGCACATATTTATTAAATTCGATTTTTTAATATTAATATGCAAATTAGCCTTCCCGTTCACATTGTAAAGCGCTATTTTGTGGTATATATAAATATAATTGCATGTTGTCAGTATGTAGGCATAGTTAACAGTATTAATAATGTAAGACAATTTTATTAATAATTGAGGTTTAGATAAAAATAAAATCATGAAGAATGTGATGCCAATAACTAAGAGAATTGTGACTTGAGTAGGAATATAGTTTCGGTTACAGACAGAAAAACACACAATCTCCATTATAATAAGATATATATATATATATATATATATATATATATGGATTCATACCTTTCCCAAGGGTATTGGCGCTATGTGAAATGCCAACAGCTTCGTCTAGGAATTGAACTCGAACCGACGAGTCCATTTTCCACGACTCTAACCCCTAGCCCACGCGCCTCCGCCATATATTCTCCCTCCAGTTATGGGTTAAATAGTAGGGCAGACTGGGCTCTTTAACCTTGGGTAGGTAACCAGTCTAGGAGAGGGATAACTCTGAATTCAAAATTCCTGAGGTCAGTCGTTGATTGGGTTCGTGGCATTCCTTGATGCACCAATTCTTTCCTATCGACTGTGCCAAAAAGTGTGGAATGGTCCTACACAAGCCTTCACCACTATAAACAAATCACTGTGTTGGTTGTTCACTGGATGAACACTCGTGAGTCGAAAATCGACGAGAGAGTCCATTTTTATATATATATATATATATATATATATATATATCGTGAGGTTGATATGGAGTCCACGTATGAGACAAGCAAATAACAGTCAGTCTATCACAAACCATTGATAAAGAGGAAACACCTCGAAATAGTGGTAAATATATCAAATTTGAGACACAATATTCCTCATTTTGTTTCTTATCTTCATTTTTTCATTCTTCTAAAACAACAAAAAATAATTTTCCGAAATATATGATATAGCTATATATGTAACACACACACACACACACACACACACAACACATACATATACAGTCATCACACACACACGTATATATATATATATATATATATATATATATATATATAAGAGAGTTTTATAATTTGCTTGAAGCATTGTGTATATATTGTTTAGGAGGTTGATTTAGAAGGCTATCACAATGCAGGTGTAAAGAAAAAAAATAAAATACGGTAACAATGGTGTTGTGTGTTAACCTGTATTTAATTCTTTAAAAATTAAATACCAGGTTAACACTCAACACCATTGTTACCGTATTATTATTTTTTTCTTTACACCTGCATTGTGATAGATTTCTAAATCAACCTCATAAACAAGTATATATATATATATATATATATATATATATATATATATATATATATAGATAGATAGATAGATAAATCATTATTATTATTGGAGAAATGATTATAGAGAGCTCAATTACTTATGTAAGAGCTTTATTTATTTGAATAACACGAAAAAGTGTTATTCAGAAACCAATGGTAGGACCGACTTTTCATTTGTATTATTAATTATAAATAAATAAATAAATAAATATATATATATATATATATATATATATATATATATATATATATATATATATAGTAACCAGTATCCATTTTTTAAATCTCGACAGGAGAAAACCTTTTCTTTTTTTTTTTTATAAAGAAATAAAAGAAATGCTGGAAACTTTTGCGTATACCAATTTTATTCTTCGAAAACCACAGACTTACAAGCTTCAACAAGAGCAGACGACCTTGTGCTGGTGGGTGATGATGGTAACAGTAATAATGGGGGCGGAGATATTGGTTAAGGAGGTGGGGGTAGGTGGAGAACTAGGTAAAGAAGAAGAGGGGTGAGGAGAAGGAGAGTAAGGGGGCAGAAAAGAGAAGAAGAAGAAGAAGAAGAGAAGAAAGAAGAAGAAGAAGAAGAAGAAGAAGAAGAAGAAGAAGAAGAAGAAGAATGTGTAAGAGACTGAGGTGTTGAAGAAGAAGTCAGATAATAAGAACGGAGAGAAAATGAAGACTCGGAGGAGGAGTAGGAAGAGTAGGACGATCTGTAGTAACAGTAATAGCAGAAGTAGCAACAGAAGAAGAAGAAGAAGAAGAAGAAGAAGAAGAAGAAGAAGAAGTAAAGGATTTAAGAAGAAGAAGAAGAAGAAGAAGAAGAAGAAGAAGAAGAAGAAGAAGAAGAAGAATATTGCAACATCTTCACTATCACGTCACTTAGGAATTTTGGCACATATGTGCATTCATCTCCACCCACCAGAAAAAAACAAAAACATAAACATAACTAAGATAAAGATAAAAACAGGAAGACCCACCCTGCTCCCCTTGTTACCCCTGCTCCCCTGTAAAACAGTTCTCTGTGCAGTCTTCTGATTTAAGGTATAGAATATTTTCCTTTCCTTTTTGAAGAAATGGATGACACTCGAATTTGGCATCGAAGTGTTTATTCAGTTGGAGTAGAGTTCGACCCAAATGACTACTTGCCCGGGGGTGGATATACGTAACACTTTCTGACGCTACACCCGCTGAGACACAGAAATGACGTCACAGATTATGTCAGATTTCAAGTGGTACTGTCGGGATTCCTTTCTCTTATTGTTTTCGAGTGACGCAATGTCGGTTCAGAAAATAAGATATCCGACGAGTCGAGTTCAAATTCACCCAGTGTGTTATTTTCTCAAAACATCTTTGAAAAAAAAAAAAACATAGATTCATCTCTTATCTCCCCACTCCAAAGCTTTAGGTAAAATAGTAGGACAGACTGGGCTCTCTAGCCTTGACAAATCTGAATTAAAAAACAAAAACAGTTTGACGTTGTTGTCCAATCTCGTTATCGCAACTAATAAAGGTAAAACTTGCAAATCGTCGTCAAAATTAAAACGGAAACTTATTTGGTGATCCATGACAGTTTAACTACAGTGTATGAATGAACGTTTTTTGCGAATTGGGTTACGGTTTAGGGATTTGGGGATTAAGGTTGTTTTTAATTATGTATTGCTTAAAAAACAACAACAAAAAAAACAAATTACTATACATTTAATGTTGAAAAATAAATACCAATTAAAAGTTGATTATAATTACCAAGGTTCTATTTAGAAAATTTAGTGATGCATACCTCTTTCTTTAATTCTATTTCTTGGCCGTCTTTAGTATTCTGATCGTCTTTGGTATTTCTTCTATCATCTTGCGCGTCTGGAGTTGACTTGGGGACCTCGGTCTGGTTTTCTGTTAGGGATTTCTCTCTATCAGAAGCCCTGTGTCATTGTTAGTTTTTAGATAATAAACACAAGACTTCGAGTTATTTTGATGTTACTTTATTTTCAATCCCCAACCCAGATATCTACTGACTAACATAGCGCGCGTGAGTTCCAGTTTTAGGCAGGACCTAAAATGGCCGACTGCTCTGCCTGACGTCTAACTGCAAAACTGGGGACCAAACAGGTCCCACGTGACTTCACGTATTTCGCGGGCTTTCTGTACTATTCCATGGAAAGTCCCGCCCGTGCCATCCCTCTAGAATTACAGGGGATTGACAATAATCTTATGCAACTGCATAGATTATGTAACAATATCTCTCATGTGTCACTCAAGACGGGCTTCTGTAATTTTCCATGGAAGGACCCGGCCATGGTATGAAAAGGGTCATCCCCTCAGAAATACAGGGGATTGACAATAATCTTATGCAACCGCATAGATTATGTATCATTAGTTCTTCAAACACATAAATGTATATGTTGTTTACATATGTATATGTTTATATAGTCAAAGATTATGCATTAGTTGTGTATATGTTGTTTAAATATGTATATGTTTTATATAGTTAAGTTGCGAATGATGGGGTGAAATTAATTAAAATATAAACTGGTGACTCCATTATCACCAAGGATTTTTTAAAAGCCTTTTTTTTTCTTCTCATCCCACTTTTAGCAGTGACCTAAAGTCTTTATGTATGGAAGTGAAACATGTGACCTTATACTCCCACCAAGAGCGGAGGCTAAATACCTTCTACTTCGCTGCCTTAGACGTGTACTGGAGGGATAGGATCACTAACACAGCAGTCCTAGAGAGAGCTCAACTCCCCAGCCTGTACTCTCTACTAAGACAACGTCGTCTCCGATGGTTGGGTCATGTACGTAGGATGGATGATAGACGAATCCCGAAAGACATCCTGTATGGAGAGCTAACGTCTGGTAAAAGACAGATTGGTCGCCCCCTACTGCGATTCAAGGATGTCTGCAAAAATGATCTCAGGTGCTTTGGCATTGTTCCCTTCCAGCTGGGAAAATTTGGCTCAAGACCGCCCTCAGGTGGCGGCAGAATCTCCATAGAGGAATGTACATATCAGAAGTCACCCTGATACAACATCATGAAGCTAAGAGGTCCATAAGAAAGCAACGGCAACAAAGCATCGGAACATCATCATCTACAGGGACAACCTACAAATTAAAATCTGTGGTCGAGAATGTTTCTCAAACATAGGACTTCATAGTCACAGGAGGCGCTGCAACTTCAGGGGCACACAAAAACTTATTTAAAAGATAAATTTATATTTTTAATATAAATATTATTATTATTATTATTATTATTATTATTATTATTATTATTATTACATTTTCTTTTCTTACAGTAACTTTGAACTTTTAACAAACTACCATAATTAATAATTAGGGTAGTTTTAATTAATTAGTAATTAATTAACAGATCGCCAATCAACCCATAACACTTTAATAGTGTTATAACTTTCTATTTCAATATTACAGGCGACGCATGCTTTTCTTAAGTATGGATGACCAAAAGTGTAATAATCCGGGTCAGAATTAATTGTACATAAGTATGGATGTTAATCCGTGTTTTTTATCATAGTGTTTCGAGACTGAATTGCCAATGATGATGATGAAAGTCTTTATGTAATCATGTTCTTGATAATATAATGGTGAATGTTAAGGATTGCTGTGATTGTTTAATCGTCTCTACAAGGCACAATCAAATATAAATGTTTACTTTCTATGTGTCTTACGGTTTAGGGGTTTGGGGATTAAGATTGTTTTTAATTACGTATTGCTTAAAAAAAAAAACAACTATACATTTAATGTTGAAAAATATTTTTTAAAACCAAGTTTAATTGAAATTATACATTGCAATACTAACACAAACAACTGAGACTAATGTGTCTACCGTTGGATTCAATAATTAATTTCATTGGTTAATTGAATGTATAGTAATTTGGTTGTTTTTTTTTTTTAAACAATAAACAGCCAAAAGAAAACTATTGGCATAAATCAGTAGAGAAAAATACCCGTTTTAAAATGGCGTATTACATGAAATTAGTACAGTAATGAGTCTATTCCAAATTATAGATGAAATTTAAAAATAGCAACAACCGTAGTTATTTTTGTGCCAAACTTTTCATGTCTGTCCATTTTAAATGTTCGGTAAGAAATTTTGAGGCAGCCGAGTTGTCGACAAGAATCCAAAAAATAGCAAATAATCGATTGTCTCAATACAGAATCCCAAGAACCCAGACGACAATGAAAGACAGTTACATCCAAATTTGATTCAATAATTTGATCTATTTTGACGATTGGTTGTTCAGAACGAAGTACACAAGACTGATATGTGAAGAATAGTTGGCTATAGATATTTCAGGAGAGAAAAGGGAAAGGGGAATTTCAGATGCAAATTGATAAAGTAAAGGGAAGAAAAGGACATCCGAGAAAGAGAGAGAGAGAGAGAGAGAGAGAGAGGAGGGGGGGGGAGATAGACACATACACACACAGACAGACAGAGAGAGAGGAAGGCAGGAAGAGAAAGACATACACACACATAGACAGAGAGAGAGAGGGGGGACACAGGGAGAGGCAGACAGAGAGAGAGAGACAGAGACAGAGACAGAGACAGAGAGAGAGAGAGAGAGAAAGCGTGGGGTTGAGAGAGGAAAACAGAGAGAGAGAGAGAGAGAGAGGGGGGAAGAGAGAGAGAGACACACACACTCACACACACACATACATACACGGACCAAAGAGAGAGGGGGAGAAAGGGAAGAAAAGGACATCGAGAAAGAGAGAGAGAGAGAGAGGGAAAGAGAGAGAGAGAGAGAGAGAGCACGGCCCCAAGACCATGTAATTTCTTCTGTATATATATATATATATATATATATATATATATATATCACGGATCTTTGCTAATCCACGAAGCAAACAAATTTACTTCTGATTAATAAAAATCGATTAAAAAAGTGCTCAATAAAAAGAGCTAAATATACGTTTTTAAAAGCGAATGTTATAAAACATTCCGACTGCAGTTTCTTGCCGTAGCAATTCATCAGGGATTCCCTGAAGAATTGCTACGACAAGAAACTGCAGTCGTAATATATTTATAACATTCGCTTTTAAAAACATAATATATATATATATATAATATATATATATATATATATACGATGAACAACAGTGATAAAGACAACATGAATATTTCTTTTATGAATATTATTTTTTGATTGTTCTCAACTTGTTTCGACCTTACGTCATCGTCTGGAAAAAAATTCTTGTGAAAGAAAATGTTTTTAGAAATTTTTCAAACGTTTGCGAAGTGTTTGAAAAACCACAAAAATCCATACAGAGAAATGTATTAGAAGTGGCGAGACCATCTGTTCACTGAAACACACACACACACACACACACACACACACACACGCATATATATATATAATTATATATATATTATATATATATATATATATATATATATCTGTGTGTGGGGGGGTTGAGGAAAAAGTCAATAACAAAAATAACACAGACAATTACATTCGTATTTGGTTTTAGAAGCTTCATTAGAAATTTTTGTCTTACCATATCCAGGCTGTTATATATTAATATAATATATATATATATATATATATATAATATATATTTGGAGGATATGTGCTTAATTGAAGTCATACCTAATTTTGGAAATTAATTAATTAATAAGTAATGAATTTAGGCGGGCATATATGTTCAAATGTAAGGCTAAACAAATCGAGAAAATGTCAATCCCTGAATGTACATTTCAGGATTGACATTTTCTCGATTTGTTTAGCCTTACATTTGAACATATATGTCCGCCTAAATTCATTAATTATTAACTAATTATTTCCAAAATTAGGTATGACTTCAATTAAGCACATATCCTCCAGAAATTGTCGGCTTAAAAAAAAGCCATATAAAAATAAACACATTGTTTGTTTACTTAACCTCATATATATATATATATATATATATATATATATATATATATATATATATAATCAATAATATATTATATTATGGAGATTATCATCTTGTTACTATTAGTTTCATGCTTACGCAATCCTCAGACAAGACTCTGCATAAGCATGAAACTAATAGTAACAAGTAATAATATAATATATTATTGATTGTAAACCTGCTCTGCTATTTTAGCATTGAGCACCTTTATATGCCAATACTTTTCTCTTCATTCTCTATCATTCTCTCTCTCTCTCTCTCTCTCTCTCTATATATATATATATATATATATATATAATATATAATTATATTATGAAGTAATCAAACAGTGTGTTTGAAAATGGCGAAGGCCGACAATTTATGGGAGATTATGTCTAATTACCTGACAGGTAGGATTCGAATCACGCACAAAGCACTGCCCTGTCTATAACTCTGCTGATGAGCTAATGGGCTGAAATGTACATACAGAGATGACTTTTTCTCGATTTGTTTACGCTTACATTTTAAACCGATATGCACGCCTAATTCATTTAGTTATAATTAATTAATTAACAACATTAGGTATGACTTTAATTAAGCATATAATCTCCCACATATATATTATATATTATTATATATACTAGCAAATATATGCACCCTCCGGTGCAAGTATTAAGTTTTAATGTAATAAAATATTGTATTAAATAGAAAGGCTAATGAAACTAATAAGAATGCAGATAAAAAGATTTGAAACAGAGGGATATAATAAGATTTGAACAGAGGGATATAATAAAAAATGGAACAACTGAAACTTACTCTTCCATCACTCTCGTCTTTCATTGTTATTTTTTCTAATTTAAGTATTTAGTTATAAGAGGAAGTAAAGAATAAAATGAGTTATTTTATCTTGTTAATGGATTTCATTTAAGATTCATTGAAGAGATTTTTGCTTATATTCATTAAAATAAAACCAAACAGTTAGAAATCAATAATACTAAGCACATATTTATTAAATTCGATTTTTTAATATTAATATGCAAATTAGCCTTCCCGTTTACACTGTAAACCGCTATTTTGTTGTATATATAAATATGATTGCATGCTGTCAATATAGACATAGTTAACAGTATTAATAATGTATGACAATTTTATTAATAATTGAGGTTAATAAAAATAAAATCATGGAGAATGTGATGCTATAACTAAGAGAATTGTGACTTGAGTAGGAATATAGTTTCGGTTACAGACAGAAAAACACACAATCTCCATTATAATAAGAGATATTATATTATATATATATATAATATATATATAAAAGGTGGAAAGATGAGGTAGAGGAAACGGGAATGTTTGAAAATATGAGGTCGGNAGTAAGGGAGGAAGAGAAGAGAGACACACACAGACAGACAGACAGAGACAGAGAGAGAGAGAGAGAGAGAGCGAGAGAGAGAGGAAGAAGAGAGACACAGAACAGACAAAAACAGAGTACAGAGACAGAGACAGGGAGATACAGAGACTGAGGAGAAGAAAGAGGGGAGAGAGGAAGAGAAGAAAACAAAGAGAGGAAGAGAGAGAGGAGAAGAGGGCATACACACACAGACAAAAGAAAGTGACAGAGAGAGAGAGAGAGAGAGAGGGGGGGGAGAAACAGACAGGGGGGAGAGGTGGAGAGAGAGAGAAAATCGATAAATGTCCGGTCAAGAAAGTAAACACGTAAATGAAAAAGTTGGAATGGAAAGAAGGCAAGGAAACTAGTTGATTGGTTGGTTTTTACGGCTGTTCAACCCTGTGATGGGTTATTTTTATGCTGAAGACGTTTTATTTTAATTCCTTCTAGATTGGTATTGAAAATTCTTTTTTAGAACTCAATTTTTAAACACATTTTTATAAACTCATTGTTTCTATCAACCCATAACTGATACCTAACAGGTACTACCACTCCGGATCAGAAGTGGACCTGGGAGCAGTGGTGATGAAGGAGTACTCCACATTCCCAGACCTCCAAAATTCGAACCTTACCACTAGATGCAGTTTAACGTCACACCAAGGACACTAAGACCCTCAGCCACTGCGTGGTGATGAAGGGTACTCCACATCCCCAGAGCTCCAAAATTCGAACCTTACCACTAGATGCGTTTAACGTCACACCAAGGAACATAAGACCCTCAGCCACTGCGTGGTGATGAAGGGGTACTCCACATTCCCCAGACCCTCCAAAATTCGAACCTTACCACTAATGCAGTTTAACGTCACACCAAGGACACTAAGACCTCAGCCACTGCGTGGGTGATGAAGGGTACTCCACATTCCCCAGACCTCCAAAATTCGAACCTTACTAGATGCAGTTTAACGTCACAACAAGGACACTAAGACCCTCAGCCACTGCGTGGTGATGAAGGGGTACTCCACATTCCCCAGACCTCCAAAATTCGAACCTTACCACTAGATCAGTTTAACGTCAACCAAGGACACTAAGACCCTCAGCCACTGCGTGGTGATGAAGGGGTATTCACAATTCCCCAGACCTCCAAAATTCGAACCTTACCACTAGATGCAGTTTAACGTCACACCAAGGACAACTAAGACCCTCAGCCACTGGCGTGGTGATGAAGGGGTACTCCACATTCCCCAGACCTGCCAAAATTCGAACCTTACCACTAGATGCAGTTTAACGTCACACCAGAGACCTAAGACCCTCAGCCAGCTGGTGTGATGAAGGGGTACTCCACATCCCCAGAGCTCCAAAATTCGAAACCTTACCACTAGAGTGGCGTTTAACGTCACACCAAGGACACTAAGACCCTCAGCCACTGCGTGGTGATGAAGGGGTACTCCACATTCCCCAGACCTCCAAAATTCGAACCTTACCACTAGATGCAGTTTACGTCACACAAGGACAGCTAAACCCTCAGCCACGCGTGGTGATGAGAGGTACTCCAATTCCCAGACCTCCAAAATTCGAACCTTACCACTAGATGCAGTTTCAACGTCACACAAGGACACTAAGACCCTCAGCCACGCGTGGTGATGAAGGGGTACTCCACATTCCCCAGACCTCCAAAATTCGAACCTTACCACAGATGCGTTTAACGTCACACCAAGGACACTAAGACCCTCAGCCACTGCGTGGTGATGAAGGGGTACTCCACATTCCCCAGACCTCCAAAATTCGAACCTTACCACTAGATGCAGTTTAACGTCACACCAAGGACACTAAGACCCTCACCCCGCATGGTGCATGAACGGGTATCCACATTCCCCAGAGCTCCAAAATTCGAACCTACACTAAATTGCAGTCTAACCGTCACACCAAGGACACTAAGACCCTAAGCCACCCGCTGGTGATGAACGGTACTCCACATTCCCCAGAGCTCCAAAATTCGAACCTTACCACTAGATGCAGTCTAACGTCACCCAAGGACACTAAACCCTAAAGCCCCGCATGGTGATGAACGGGTACTCCATATTCCCCAGAGCTCCAAAATTCGAACCTTACCACTAGATGCTGTTTAACGTCACACCAAGGACACTAAACCCTCAGCCACTGCGTGGTGATGAAGGGGTACTCCACAATCCCCCAGACCTCCAAAATTCGAACCTTACAACTGAATGCATCTAACATCTACCTAACATCATACCCAGAAAATTGAATATAGACAATGATTGATTGACAGTTTTACGGATGTCAACCTGTTCGGGATATTTATGACAGGGTTTGTTGGTTGTTTGGCAAATTTTAACGGCATGTCAACCTGTTTCGGATATTTTATGACTAGTGGTTTATTGGTTTTGTTTGGCTGGGTTTTTACGGCATGTTCAACCTCCTGGTAAAATGTCAAAATCTCCTGGACCTAGAAGTGATGACAATTAAGGAGTACTCTACAATTCCCCAGATTTCCAGAACTGGAGCCTCACCATCAGATGCAGTTTAGTGTCATACACAGGACACCCCTTTTATGTGTGTGTGCAAGCAGGGGGGGGTCAAACCATCTGCAGGGAATGTAGTCGCATATTTTAAGTCACGTCCACAGAACTTAATGACAGACAGGGGAAATGAAGAAGTAAAAAAAAATTTAAAAAAACAAACTAAACCTGTGAAAAAGATTTAAAAAGAAAAAAAAAAGAAAACATGTTATGAGAATCATATATATAGTAATATATTATGTGGTGTGTGTGTGTGTGTGTGTGTGTGTGTGTGTGTGAGTGTGTGTGTGTGTGTGTGTGTGTGTGTGTGGTAATATTAAGAAATTGAAAGAAAAGCGGAATAAAGGACAAAGAGAGGGGGAGGTTCCACCAAGTATGTTTGTAGATCGCATGTTCTGGTGGTAGGGAAGTATGATCGAAGGGTTTGAAGTGAGTGGAGCCTTTAGTCATTAATGAAGGTGTCTGTCTTGTGGAAGGTCATAGGCGTCAGCATGTTGGTTTCGTCTGTGTGAGATGAGACTATATTAATATTCGGTTATTCGGAAATGTTCATGTTTTATGCGTTTCAATGTTTATGTGATTTTACGTTTCGTGTATTTTTTTCGTTATTTATCCTTTGTTTGTGTGAATTACGATTTTTGTGATGGCTGGAAAATGGTGCCTTTTTCAACAGGTGTTATATACTGATCTTTTCACGGTACCAAATCGATATAATGTTGTATACCCTTTTCTTACTTCTTACTTCTAGTCGTCTTCTATATCTTGGACATCTATTCTTCTGGCCGGCTTCGGTTCTTCTATCATCTTGGTCTGGTCTAGCGTCTGGTGTTGACTTGGGGATTCCGGTCTGGTCTTCTATGGGGATTTCTCGTTATCAGAAGCCCTGTGTCATTGTTAGTTTTTAGTTAATAAACACAAGACTTCGATTTTCTTTTAATGTTACTTTATTCGGTAAATCCCCAACCAGACAATCTAGGCAGATGAGGGACCGCGTGTATAACACGACTTACCCCTTCGAGCTCGCTGCTACCTTCTAACTGACTGAGTCTTACTTACTCCTCAAACCGGAAGACAGGGCTTTCTATGCCTTCCGGTTCTCACGATTTATCCCCGGAAGGCAAGGTGAGAGTGAGGTCAAGCGTTGTCACTCATCCTTCAAGGCCGTGGGCTGCACTAATCGCCATTATGTTTCTACACTACCTTAAAAAAGTATTAGGGATCCAATAATTATTTAACACAGGTTTTTGTTCATGATCTTCAAATAATGATAGATTGAACCTGATGGCAGCAGATGTTTTCACCTGTTCTGAAAGATTTTTAGATTTCATTTTGAAAGTTTACAATATGGATAGCTGGAAAGTCTACATCTGTTTTTAATTCTTTACACCAGGGCTTGTCAAACCTTTCACTTGATACACTCCAGCCCTCCTATAATCAAATTTAATTCCCATTCACTTCTAAATAAATTAATTGAACTAGCAAAAGTATGCACCCTCTATGCGCAAGTATTTAAATTTTAATGTAATAAAATATTTTACTACACTAAAAAGATTAACGAAACGCAATAAGAACGAATTAAAAAATATTACACTTATTTTGCCGGGTTAGCTCGAGCGTTAGGCTAGAAATCACAAGGTTCCTAGTTCGATACCGGTCCTCGCCAACTCAGCGTATGAGTAGCGCAGGGATCTGTGCGGTAAAGTAAGGAGCTGATGGTAGGTGTGGCGCTCCACTTCAGATGCAAAAACAATCTCCTTGATCTAGCGCTAGTGAAAAGGGGATAGACTCCCTCGCTGATTGGCTGATACCGACTTTAGGCCGCCCCGACGACTTTACTTTTACTTTACACTTATTTTAATGCCATTTTAATTGATTTCTATATAAAATTATATAGAGGATTATTTTTTTATATGTTTGAGAATAACACGATATTATTAGAAATCAGTGACAGCAAATAATTATTTCTTAAACTGAGTTTGTCAAAATCATTCTGCAAATTATTCCCACTATATACTATGTAAATCTGTATTTCTTAGAGATATATAACACATATTTGAGTATTTTAAAAGCATTAATAATATGGGCAGGTTTGCGGAAAATCTAACTCAACTAGACTTTAATAAAGAATCATCAATAAATAAGATGCTAATTAAGTTTAAATAATGACTATTTCATAATCGTTGGGAATGTAACTTATATAACTAAGGAAATCGTGATGTCAGTGATGACGTAGTTTCGATTACAGGCAGATAGTTACATAATTTCCATTATAATATGATCAAATTACAAAACATAACTAATTTATTAGTGTGGGATTTTTGGTTAATAATAATTTGATTTTAACTTTATGCATTAAAAATCTATTACCATGAAGAGGAATTAGAATTTCCGGCATTGTATTTTAATTCATTTTTCTTTCTTTTTAAATCTATATAATTATTATTCTTATTGAATAATCTACTTTAAAAAAAAAAAAAACACCTCATAACCTATTATAAAAGTAGTTATGGCCAAAATTTTACATGTCTTTTACCGAAATCCCCCCCCCGATTTAAAATTCAACATATTTTCAACACCAAGCAGAATAATTTCAAGTCCAACACAGAAAGCGCAGGCCAAAATCACGATGTTAGTAACTATTTTCCCAACCTCCAGCCAGGCCGAAAAAAACACAAGGTCTTTTTAACATGGGGAGCCACGCACAAACTGAAGCTCATGAAGTAGCCAGTGCAAAAAAGTGCGGGAATATCTTTCGAACGCGCGATGTTAGTAGTTATTTACTGACATCACACCATGTCAGTTGAATACAAAGTCTGATTAAGGTGGTGAGCCACACACAAACCGAAGATCATTTTTGTTCTATTTAACCCATAGATGGAACGCTAACAGATACTACCACACCGGATCAGAGTGGACCTGGGAGTAATGGTGATGAAAGCGTAGTTCATACTCTCCGGAGCTCCAGAATTAGAACTTCACCATCAGATAGAGTTTAACGTCCTACTCAAGACACTAAGACCCTCAGCCACCGCTTCCTGTCACATATACGATAAAAAGGCTTGGGGATTGCCATAGGCAATAGGGTCGGGACAATCATATGACGTGACCAGTCGATTGATCGTAGGGGGCCTCTCCAACTGCCCGTCTAGCACAAGTAAAGGCCAAAGTGAAGTGTTGTATGTCATGGACTGCTCAATCACTAGGATTTCGTCCTTAAGCATCACAGGTCGCCACCCATTAGGGGATGGGATCTTACCCCTCTGCAGAGGAGCAGTCGGTGTATTTTACTGCCCTAACCGAAAGGGCTCATTCTGTTTCCAGTTTGTAATTCAATGTCCTTTTTTTGTATATCATCACCGACAAAGCTCTTGAATTCTTGTGTACCCTTTGAAATAATTGAATTCCTGCAAGTTGGGACCGGAGTTTGACACATTAATTCTTTAAATCCAGTTATAACCAAAATCAATTTTGAACTGATTTTATGTATATTTCCATATATGATAATATATTTTATATATATTTCCATATGATAATATATTTTATGTATATTTTTATATTTAATTATGATATTTTATGTATATTTCCCTATTTAATAATACTAATTGTTATGACCTGTTATATTATTTAGACCCTTAAGGGTCAGTAAATAATAACTCAACACGGGTATAAAATGTAGGGAACAGATTGTATTCAGCAATATATATCAACGTACAATGGGAGGGTTTCCTTGTTACAGATTACACGGAGAACAGGTATCTGCTACTTCTCCTATTTACATGTGTCCCACTTTCACACGATATGGCACAAGGCCGTTTTATGTGGGGACCACCCACAAGCCGAGACTCATGGGGTGGTAGGTAGAAAAATTGCGTCGATCCCAGCTCTGCCCCTTTAAGTACAATGAGGCAGGTATCTGGGATCGACGCTATTAATTTAGCAGCTCAGTGGACCCCCGTCCCGAATGACGGGTGTATCTGCTACTTCTCGTCTGAGTAGCTTTACTCTGTTAAATATATACCCTTTGGGTAAGTCCATGTTCGTGTCATAGATGAGTCACCTACAACACTAATAAATAATCTTATTATAGTGGAGATTGTGGGTTTGTCTGTCTGTAACCGAAACTATATTACTATACAAGTCACAATTCCCTTTGTTATTTACATTACATTTACCATGATTTTATTTTTATTTATACCTCAATTATTAATAAAATTGTTTTATATTACTTATACTGTTGACCATATCTACATACTAATAATATGCAATTGTATTTATATATACAACAAAATAGCGGTTTACAGTATGAATGGGAAGGCTAATTTGCATATTGATCTTAAAAATTTGATTTAATAAATATGTGCTTAGTATTATTGATTTCTAATTGTTTGCTTTCATCAATGAATATGAGCAAAAATCTCTTCAATAAATCTTAAAAGAAATCCCTTAACAAGAAGAAATAACTAATATTATTCTTTACTTCCTATTTTAACTAATCAGTTGAATTAGGAAAATTTACCAATGAAAACGGGAGTAACGGAAAATGATGGAAGAGTTAGTTTCAAAGTTGTTCTATTTTCAATCATACCCCCTCTGTTCCAAATCTTTTTATCTACATTCTTATTCAGTTTCATTAGCCTTTCTAATTCAATATCATATTTTATTATATTAAAACTTAAATACTTGCACCCGGAGGGTACATATATTTGCTAGTATAAATAATATAATATCTGATAATAATTGTTTAAATCATAATTTTTATTACCAGTTTAAATTTTTCGTTATATTTGTTTGATAAACTATATTAGTCTTAAAAATGTATGAAAGTTTTCTTGTAAAATAAAATACTTGCTGTGGATTTACCAATAATGCAACCAAAAAAATAATTATAATTTCACAACAGTAATTCTTCAAATTATTTAAATTTTTTTCGTGATGATCTAAGATTTTAAAAATTAAGACCTATATAATGTAAACTCTTAATGTTTTTTTATTAGTATTACATAATTTGCCACACCCAGCTCTTTTGCAAGTAGAGCAACATTTTCCTATTGATTGCTCGTTGACCAATTCAATATAAACGTATAGAAACATCGCTAGAAGGCGCCACTGCGATGTTATTGTTGGCATCCTTCCGTCTACTAAAGACGATGGCGTAGTGTCCACAATTTCTTTCATTTCTTTTCTATTGCCCAGCGCCTGAGGTGCCCCCCTTGAGGGGGGGATGCCGACGGGATCGACGCAATTTTTCTACCTAACACCCATGAGTCTCGGCTTGTGGGTGGTCCCACGTGAAAAGGCCTTGTGCCGTATCGTGTACAAGTGGGGTACATGTAAATACCAGGCACTCCCAAACCGTCCTTCGAGACCGGGGTCCAGTGTGCTTCGGCCACTGGACCGGTGAGTTGTGTTAAATTAACACTGAATCTGATTGAGTGGCTGAACAGACCAATTTTTTAATGGCAATCTCTGGTGCAGTGATTGCAAACAAACAGTAATGCTTGCTGGAGTGCTTCGGCAACAAGTGTTTCAGATATTCTTTAGGCTTCGTTCAACGACTTTTCAAACGAAGCCTGAAGAAGATACTAAAATATCTGAAACACGTGTCGCTGAAGTAAAGTAAAATAAATAAAAAAAAGTCTTTTGAAAAACAAAATTCATTTTGGGAATCTTATTTTTTTTTAAATAAAATATCTAATTATTTTAGCGTCTAAGGTGGAGTGTCACACCTACCATCAGCCCCTCACTTTACCGCATAGATCATTGTGTCTACGCATTCGCTGAGTCGTGATTCCTTGGCGAACAGCTCTATCGACATGCCTTCAATAGGGTTGAAATTTAAGTAGAAAAACCAGGAAACCGGTGACTAACAAGTACCCACATTTGATAAGTTGAATGTCAACGAGTTGGTTGATAAATATCAATATTATTAAAAGATAGCAGCGTTAAAAGGCAGAACGAAGTTGAGATATGTTCGGAATGTATGTCAGTAACTAAGACCGAGAATTTCAACTGCAAACAATAGATACCGAAAGGTTACAGAAAGTTAAACTTCCGACTACAGCGTCAGTTTCTTACGAAACGCTCGTTTTTAATGTTCTTTTTTTTTTTTTTTAATTGTATTCATTTATTCCTGTTCTAAATCTCAGGGCTGTGCATGCGCGCTCCGCTGGCCAGTTCGGTAGATTTAAATGTCTGCCTTTAGAGAAGCAGTCTCAACTGCAGGCCTCTTCACTATCTCGGTTTCCCACTGGCATCAATGACATTTGTAAAGGTGAAAAACGAAACGCAGCGCTGGCAAAAGGAGGAACGTGAAGAAATCTCGGACACTTGAAAACAACAAGGGTAACATACTTCTCAGGTCAGTAGCTGGCCTGAAACAATGGCGTAGCTAGATTAAGAGTAAAAGAGCGAGTGTCCTTCCCTGACTACATTCTTCAAGGGTGGCGCTTTTGAAACACAATGTTCGGTTTAGCTCAGTCGGTAGAGCATTAACAAATCCATAAATGGCAAAAATCATGAGACGATCAAATACTCAACAAAACTTCACCTCATACAAGATGTCATCGTTGAGTGGTTGGCGGTTATAGAAGAAACAGAAAAGAAGTGATACGCTACAGACTTCGTATTGGGCACACCTACATCGCCCATTCACAATTACTAAAAAGGGAAGACGCTCCAGTATGTTCAACATCTAAAGTACCGTTCACTGTCAAATACATCCTCTTAAACTCGTTCCAATATACTACATAACAAACAACTTAAAGGACCTTTGCAAAAATGCCAAACCAGAATACATTTTGAATTTCTAGAAATAAAATAAAAAAATTAAAAAAAATTTTTTTTTACAGTTGTAGACTAGGTTGGAATTAGACAATCCCCCAAATTTGAGCTTCCAATTCAAAATATTCGCCGAGTTATGTCGATTTAAAACTCGAAAAATTTGAGGAGGGGTGAGAAAATTTGCGCCATTTTGTAATCTATTTATGTCTATAAAATGGGTTCTAGAGCTCCTCTACTTCTGAAAATTGGCTTCTAGAAGCTTTTTGGCCTGGGGAATCCAAAAATGTTATCAAAATAGGCATAAAATTAACCCTTTTAAAGTTATTAAGGATTTTTTTTAATTTTTTTCAATGCAAGATCAACAAATGAAAAAATCACAATGTGGCACTATATAAAAAATTTTTTTTCTTTAACTTATTATTCTACATATATTGAACATTCTTTGTACCAAAAATAGAGTTTGGTTTTTGATCACAAGCAAAGTTACAACACTAGATAAATTTAGCAATTTTACGTTTTGAGTTTTTCCGTTCAGCCATTGATTAAGGGCTGTATGGAGCAAAATAACTGTCAGAGTTCGATAGAAATTATCAGAATTGTGTTGGTGGTTGGATATATTTAAAATAATGTACAAACAATATATTTCCCATGTATCAACAATATTGTCTGCAAAATTGACAATATACAAACGTCAATATCAGCACCACATTTCATTTTAGAATTGAAAATTGGAAGCTAACAAAAATGATAACACTATCCTTTGTACCACCAATTTTCACTGTGAAATTTACCCCCCTATATTTAACACAATGAGACTTGCAAAAGAATTAATATTATCTTGAAAAAAATTTTTTCCATTCGAAAGAAGAAACCTTAAACAAACTGCTGATGATTTTAGAAAGTTTTTTCAGCTTAAGAAAATAATGGAAATTATGATTGAAAAACAATGTTTTCATTTCTGCACCGTTAAATCAACTGAATTTTAACGTAGCCAAAAACAAGTTACGAAAAGAGGATTTTTTAAAAATTATATGAAAAATCAATTAATGTTTCGATTTTCACAAATATTACCATAACTATTTACCTTTGGATGTAAATATGTCTGAAATAGTTTTTTTTTCCTAAAATGTATTAAGGGAAATATTTTTTACGATATTAAAAAAATAAAGCGTCAAAAAATGTTTTTACTTTTTTTCTATAAAGATAAGAGGCTGAATAACTATATCAAAACATTTGTATGATATTCAAGGCAGTAGTTATGTAGAAAAAATCATGTATTCTGAAATAAAAAGTACAAGTCGTAAAAAGAAAATTATATACAGTGCCACATTGTGATTTTTTCACTTATTGATCTTGCATTGAAAAAATCAGAAATCATTAATAACTTTAAAAGGGTTAACTTTATGCCTATTTTGATAACGTTTTTGGATTCCTCAGGCCTAAAAACCAATTTTTAGAAGTAGGAAGCTATAGAACACATTTTATAGACAAAAATAGATTACAAAATGTCGCCATTTTTCTCGCACACCCTCAATTTTTTCGAGTTTAAAATCAACATAACCCGGCGAATATTTCGAATTGAAAGCTCAATTTTGGGGGATTATCTAATTTTTACCTAGTTCACACCTGTACAAAATTTCAGAAAAATTGAAGTGGGTGGGTGACAATTTTACTTTTTTCTGGATTATTTGACATGGAATTGCCCATATACTACTGTTATATCCCGAGATGTAGAATATACAAAATGATAATACAAAACAGTGAAATATATTTAACATATAACAATATTTGTTTCATTTATTCTCCCTGACAGGGAATACAGTTTATGGTTTGGGATAGAATTCAACAGTGTGTGTATCATGTGTGTGGTCACACATGGGGCCAGTCCTTGTCTGCCTGACTGTCAGTGTTTTGTCTCCCTCCTTCTTAGAGAGTATCCGGTTGAGTCGTTAGGGAGATAACTCTCCCTAACAATTACCATAAAAACCTATGTCCTAAAGCCCGAAGCCCATATGGTAGAAAAATCTATTTGGCCCTTTTTGGCATTAAATAACCCACAGAGGTTGATATGCCGTTAAACAAAACTCAAACTCAAACTCCATTTTCGGCATTTTGAAGTGTTATAGAATTTTTAAGAGGCGGCCAAATAAACATCCACCCCGGGTGGTACTTGTGCTCGGTATCCCACTGGTGCTATTGATGCATTGCATGGACACTAAATTTTCACTGAAAAAAGAAAAGATTTTATTTTCTAAATTTCTTGAATAACAAATCAGAAGCAGTTTTTATTTCTCTACAATCCTTATACTAATTTGTTGAAGAAAGCAAACTTTCGAACTAAGTAAAAGATGTACTCAAACTAGAATATTTCCGGAATCACAATTGGACTTATCTTTAACTAGAAGTGGCTACCCAGCGTCGCCTAGGTACAAGGGGTGTGTGTGTGAAAAAAGTTAGTCTCACAGACCCATTATTATTGAATCGTGAGTTGGAAAATTGTGGGAAATACAGTTTGTTTTCTTAGTTTGCATACTTATGCAGTTATTCCATTTTCGGCTTTTTGAAGTTATTAGAAATTTTATGGGGCGGCAAATAAACATCCTCCTCCGAGCGGCACTTGTTCTGGGTACACTACTGCCTGTGACTATGTCCTTTCTAACTGTTTGTTTCAAGTGACGACCGAACGCAATCGCTATAATCAATTTCTTCAACCGTCCCCTCAATTTCAAATGTCCCCTCTCGTAGTATTTTGCCGGCAACACTCACAGTAGTCCTTGCCCAATCCGTCAATTCCACAGTCCCCATTTCCGCCACTCGACTCGTCTTCTTTGTCACACCCTTTTTAATAACGTTTTGTTTATATTCTTCAAATTATGATAGATTGAGCCTGATGGTTTCACCTGTTCTGAAAGATAATATTTTTAGATTCCATTTTGAAAGTTTACAATATGGATAGCTGAAAAGTCTACATCTGTTTTTAATTCTTTACACCAGGGCTTCTTAAACCTTTCACTTGATACACTCTACCCCCACCCCCATAATCAAATTCAATTTCCATTCACCCCAAAATAAATTAATTGAATATCAAATTACAAAACATAACTAATTTATCAGTGCGGGATTTTCGGTTAATAATAATTTAATTTTAATTTTATGCATTTTTTTTAATGCATAAAATTAAAATTAAATTATCATTAACCGAAAATGTATTTACCTAGAAAAGAATTAAAATTTCCGGCATTTTATTTTAATTTTACTTTTTCATTATTTTTCTTTTTTTTTAAAATCTATTTCTCTGAATGTTTGAGATGAGGCGTGATGATTAGTATTATCTACGTTATTCGGACTATTGTCATCATCTTCATTGTTATATGTACAACGTTTCGGCCAATGTGCCCTCCGACCTTCTTCAGGTATTTCTTGTCGGACTCGGGAACCTTCTCGGACTCTGGAACCTTCTTTTCGGACTCGGGGACCTTCTTTTCGAACTCGGGAACTTTCTTGTTGTAATCGGGAACCTTTTTGTCGTAATCGGGAGCTATAACGGAACTTTGAACCTAACCCTTTATTTATTCCACGGGGGTATCCTGTTCTCATTCCGCTAACCATAGCTAGGGTAGAGGCGTTAAGTTGTGTTAATTATTATTCTATGTTACTGCTGGCCTTGTACAGGATTGAACCTGCAGTCTAGAGATAAATCTATTGTTGTATATTGATAAGTATCGTCGTTTTTTAGTCGAATAAACTAGATGGGCGCTGCACAAGAATGCTGCGGATCATCCTGAACAAGACGTGGAAACAACACCCCACGAGAAAGCAGATGTACGGCCACCTGCCACATATCACCCAAAACATCCGAGTAAGACGGACAAGACACGCAGGACACTGCTGGAGAAGCAAAAAAGTTACATTCAAAAACATCATTGATTTCCACTAACATTAATAATTATATAATCCTTTAAAAGTTGGAGGCTTGTGTAATGGTTATCGTCGTCTGAAATAGACTCGGTGATCCGAGATCAAATCCTGAACGATGCTGTTTGCGTTTAACATAGTGCTAATACCATTGGGAAGGGTATGTATCTAACTATTCTCTCTCTCTACAGGTGGACCAATTAGAAGGAGGTCTTACTTCTCAGCAGAGGTGAAGTGTGCATATTTTACAGCCACAGCCGACAGAGCTAAATGAATAAGGACACATGTTTAATACGCAGCTCCTTTTAGTTATTTCAAATAGCAAACGTCCGCGCATTTGTGAAGCTAGTCTATGTATTAGTAGAGGAGAGTTATCTGCCCTTGTGTCAAGGCTGAACAGGATGATCTGCCCTTGACCGCATAGACAATATAAATAGAGCCATGGTGGTAGCCATTTGCAATGGAACTCTTGACGTGTGAACAATACAGACCACGTTTTTCATACTTTATAGTCAATTTTACATATTTCAAGATAAAACCTGGTGATTAAGACAAGTCTTGAGTCCCTCATAAGATCTATCAGCAGTGGGTTAAGAGCTAACGGATGTGGATCAAGGGAACATGTGATAAGTTGACATTTGGTATACCTATGATTTTTTAGTGATAATAAAGAAAATAAATTAAGAGAAAATTTATTATCACTCTAATGCAACAAGGAATTAATAAGTGAATTTAAGTTTTTATAATATGTAAAAAAAAAAAAAAAATTAGAAAAATAAAATTGTTTCAAGACACTCAAAAATTTAGGATTGCATTTTTTAAAAATATTTTCAATGTTAACAAAAAAAAATCCCTAAAATAAACAAACACTGTAATATACAAATTTTCGGTGATTTTTTTTTTATTTGATTGGTTTGGTTTGGTTTGGTTTGGTTTTACGGCATATCAACCTCAGTGGGTCATTTAATGCTGATAAAGTTTTGAAATAAATCAATTCTTAATGGATAATACAATTTTTTTTATAAATAAATTGTTCTATTTAACCCATAGATGGGACCCTAACAGGTACTACCACTCTGGGTCATAGTGGACCAGGGAGCAATGGTGATGAGGGGTGCTCCACATTCCCAAACCTGCAAAACTGGAACCTCACCATCAGATAGAGTTTAACGTCATTCCCTGGACAAGTAGACCCTCAGTCACCGCCTTCTAGCACCCATATGATAAAAAGGGTTGGGGCTTGCTATAAGGGCAATAGGGTTGGGAAATCATATAGGTGCTAGGGCTAGACGTGACCAGCCGATTGATCGGAGGGGGCCCCTCCGACCGCCCGTCTAGCCCAAGATAGGGCCAAAGTGGAGTATTGCAAGTCATGAACTGCTCATCCACTTGGGCTCTATCTTAAGCATCACAGGTCACCATCCACGGCCAACAGGTGGCCCCATTGGGGAGTCTTACCCCTCTGCAGAGGTGCAGTCGGTGCATTCTAACTCCTCAGCCGACAGGGCGATTTTTTTTTTTTTTTTTTTTTGTATTTGATAAATTATTTTCCTCTTATTCTGACTTTAGCTCCTGTTTTCTCACACATCCACTGGTGTTGCTAAAAATGTTTTCGTCAGGTCATGGACCAGGTACTTTTGCTAGTATATATATATGTATATATACATAATACATAATATATATTTGATCATTTGATTTTATACAGATGTATAACACAGAAGGTTCCCGAGTCCGAGAAGAAATACCTGAAGAAGGCCGGAGGGCACATCGGCCGAAACGTTGTACAAATAACAATAAAGATGGGGACAATAGTCCGAATAACGCAGATAATACTATAACACAGATGTTTTAAAGAATTATATATATATATATATATATATATATACTCATACTCTGAGTTTACAAGGGTCGGTATCGAACCAGGAATCTTGTGGTTCCCAGGCGAACTCTCTACCGACTGAGCTAAACCGATATGCCGTAAAATAAAACAGCCAACCATCATCCGTCTGAACATTTTCTGAACCGCTTAGAAGTCCCGTCTCTTATTTGAGCTTAAATCCCCAACTTCCTGTCTGCTTTTTTCATAGTCGGATATTTTGCATTTCTCTTGGGGTCTCAAATATCGTCTGCTCGATCAATCTGCCAAAAATCCCTGAACGTTATGGAAACATGTCGCTAATTGATACACATTCTGCAATAAAGTACTGACTTTTTTCTTCTTTTTCACTCTGTCCTAATTTTATACACGCCTAACCACATTTACAAAATGCCAACAGCAAAACATATTTAGGTTAAATCGAACTTAACGGGCCTAAATAACACCATTGTATGTCACCCTGCCGAAAGAAAAAAAATACTAAAAATCTGGGAATTAACCGAATTTAGTGAAATTTCAGTGTTGATATATTAATAAATAAAAGATATAATTCACCAGTTATTTTATTTAAAAACTTTTAGATTTTTTTTCAGATCAGTTAACTTTGAACCATGTATCTTTGAGGCGTAAAACAGATTCTCAAAGATACGTGGTTCAAAGTTAACTCTCTCTCTCTCTCTCTCTCTCTCTCACACACACACACACACACACACACACACACACACACACGCATATACTTAAAACGGAAAATTTCCTTTCGTTATTTGGAGTGGAGCTATCAAAGTTTCGAACTTACTTTATAAATCAACTTTTTTTTGCATTTATTTTTAAAGATTCGTTTCCTTTTTCTCAGAATGTTTAAAAGATCGTTTCCTTTTTCTCTGAATCTCCTTGTCCTTGACTTTATCACAGTCTGTCCTCTCTCAACCTCTGACCTATTTGTGATAGCGTTAGGATAAAGGATGTTTTAAAAAATACGTGTTGTTGATCTTGTACATTGAATGGAGAGCGATAGATAGATATAAACAGAACGAGATAAATTGATAGATCGATAGAAACTGAATGATGAATGAATAGATAGAAACTGAATGATGAATGAATAGATAGAAACTGAATGATATAGATAGATAGATAGATAGATAGAAACAGAACGGGACTGATATTTATATACAGATATAACAACGATTGGGTATTGAAACTCTGGTTTTTTTTGTTTTTGTTGTTTTTTTGTTCTGTTTTATTTATTTATTTATTTTTGTTCACTTGTTCATTTCCCATGATGCTTCCTGAAAAAGTTGATATGCATATATATATATATATATATATATATATATATATATATATATATATATATATAATTAAAAAAAATATATAAAGGTTTTACATATCTATTTATTAGGAGACAAAGGAACATTCACGACCATATTGGTTTCATGCGAGGCAATCATCAGGTGAAGATGTTTCAAATGCATTCAAAAACGGCATTTGAAACATCTTCACCTGATGATTGTATCGCATGAAACCAATATGGTCGTGAATGTTCCTTTGTCACCTAATAAATAGATATGTAAAACCTTTATATATTTATTTTATTATATTATATAACAGCTCTATTTTATATTGAGCAATCTACCAATTAATACTGCCTTTGGTACGCCATTCCAGCAAAAGCTGAAACAGTGACCATCCCACACTATAGTATATATATATATATATATATATATATAAACGAGATACCACGAAACCTGAAGATGGCAGATCGACATGCCGAAAGCGCTCGTAGAGACACCTTTGGTGGATTACTACACCAGTTGCACCCTGACACCAAAAAGATGGCTAGACACCTTGAAAGGATTGAACAGAAACTTGTACGACAGGAATTGTTACTCGAGTTCCACCAAACATGTTTAAAAGAGAAAATGCTGCCAAAATACTCTTATTATATATATATAATATATATATATATATATATATATATATATATATATATATGAAAAAGGAATACTTACCGGTGAAATTGGTCTCAATGTTTAGTTGATACAAGTTTTATCATAAGTCAGCGTTATAACAAATATAAAGTGCTCAATACGTAAGTAGAGCGAATTTATTATTATAGTATGTACAGAAATAATCTAAGGATCTTAAGGGTTAAATCCACTGAAATTAATCAAGATATTGATTAATTACAGCTAACTGTAGGAGTTTATGTTGTAGTTATCTACATATATCGTTGTATAACTACAACATTAACTCCTCCAGTTAGCTGTAATTAATCAATATCTTGATTAATTTCAGTGGATTTAACCCTGAAGATCCTTATGGTGAAACTCGAGTAGGTTATTTCTTTACATACTATATATATATATATATATATATATATATATATATAATATATATATATATGAGAGAGAGATAGATAGATAGATAGATAGAGAGAGAGAGAGAGAGAGAGAGAGAGAGAGAGAGAGAGAGAGAGAGAGAGAGAGAGAATCAGAACGAGATAGTGTATCGGCAGAATGTTATTATGTGTACCTAAGTACACTCTTATCTATTTCTTTTTCCGTCTGTCTGTCTCTGTCTGTCTGTCTGTCTGTCTGTCTGTCTCCTACTCTCTGTTTCGGTTTACTTATCTCTGTTTCTATCTATCAACCTTGCTAGACCTAAAAGTACTTTATAGGTTCATATCTTTAATCCTTATTTTTTGTGTATTTGTTATGGTTGCTGGTTGACTGATATCTTATCAACTGGTTGATATCAGCCACTCAACCTTGATTTGCCAATGCCCATGCCCCCCAATGGCTGTTTTTCCCCTCTCCGCATTTAACACTTATATCAGAAAGAAGGAGAGTGAGAGTGGCACACCCTTTCCAAGTGACTATTTCAAGTACAAGTACACGCTAAAAGAAATCCCGATCAAGGTCACTTGCTTTTTTTTTTTTTATTTGGTGTCGCCATTTTTGGAGGGGGTCGACTAATTTTATCTGCGAGCTCCAAAACGTCTCGCAGCAGGTTTTAAAAAAGATGGCGGTCATCAAGAAATAAACTTCAAGTGTTAAAATTATAAATATTTTTTACAAAATTTTTGGCTAAACTTGCAAATTGGTCGGTGAATTAAAACGGAAACTTTTTTGGTGGTACCCCATGACAGTTCAACTACAGTCTATGAATTAACATTTTGCGAACTGGGTTACGGTTTAGGGATTTGGGGATTAAAATTGTCTTTAATTACATATTGCTTAAAAAAATACTATGCATTTAATGTTGAGAAATATTTTTTTAAACAAAGTTTAATTGATTAGTATTATCTGCGTTATTCGGACTATTGTCCTCATCTGAGGACAATAGTCCGAATAACGCATATAATACTAATCACCAAGCCTCATCTCAAACATTCAGAGAAAAAGTTTAATTGAAATTATACATTGCAATACTAACACAAACGACTGAGACTAATGTGTCTACCGTTGGATTCAATAATTAATTTCAATGGTTAATCAAATGTATTAATATTTATTGTTTTTTAAGCAATACGTAATTAAATGTGTGTATTTTCCGTTAAGATATTTCGGTAATTAGAGTGGGGCATGAATGTAATTTTAGGTGTTGTGAAATGGAGCTATTATCTGTAAAATGGAGAGTTAGAAGACGTGACAATGTCGTTGAGGTAAAACCGATGTAGGTATTTTCATTTTCTTTTTCTAATTACCGAAATATCTTAACGGAAAATACACACATTCTGCACAATGCCACACATAGACAGCGTAGGCCAAGCAACAAATACTAACATCAAAAGCACTGCACAGATTCTGGATGCCGTATGAAATACCTGCAAGGAGCGATGACCGATCGGAACGGATGGTGAGAAAGCCATGCGAATCCGTACTGTCGGCACAGCATAATGATGATGATGATGATGATGATGCACGGCACCCAGAATCCGCACAGAGCTGATGATGATGATGATGATTCCATAAAAGATATTGCAAATTGTTTTGTTTTGTTTTCAGAAAAAGAGACAATAGAAATAAAATCTCTGGATTTTTTTTCTGGGATGACAGGAACCCAATAAAATTTATCTTATCGGATTTTCTTCTTTTGTCTCCCCCCCCCTTTCCTCTTATTTATTTATTTATTTATTTATTTTGTTGTCTGAATTGGATTCTTTCAATTGTTTAGACTTTCAGATATACGAGAAGCATATGTGGAGGCACGTGGTGTATTGGTTATGAGTCTTAGGAAATGGACTCTTCGCCCCGAGTTCAAAACCTGGACGAGGTTGTTTGCATTTCACATAGCGTTGATACCCTTGGGAACTCCATCAACTACTCTCCCTCCAGCTATAGGTAAATAGTAGAGCAGACTGGGCTCTTTAACCTTGGCCAAGTAACCAGTCTACGAGAAGGAAAACTCTAAATGCAAACCTGTTCAATCGCGTTTAAGTAATTGACACGTGTCGCACCTGCTTGTAAATATATACAAGAACATTTTTCCAGATATCCATCTGGGGTATATACAAGGTGTGATCAAAGCGTATCGAGACTGAATCTTTACTTGTTTTTTTTTATCTGTGCAATGCAAAATTTAAATAGAGACATGCGCATAATTGAGCAACTTATAACTGGGCTCTTTAACCATGGCTAGGTAACCAGTCTAGGAGAAGGAAAACTCTGAATTCAAACCTGTTAAACTCCGCTTAAGAAATTGACCTTGTGTCGCATCCTGCTCGTGTGGAGGGGTTGGTAAATATATATATGATGAATTGTTGATGTCTAGACGTCTAGACAGCTGTCTAGATAGATAGGAACAGACAGATAGTTTAATGATTAGATTAACCACATTCTGTTCGAATATGAATACGTACATATTCATATTCGAACATAATATGGTTAATTAACGCTTGAAGAAGATATCAGAATATCTGAAACACGTGTCGCTAATGTAAAATGATAATAAAAAAAAATACAATCCATTTTGCGGACCTTCTTATTTATAATATATAATCTTCATACAATGACTGCTATTTACACAGTACATTGCAACCAACAAAGCCTTCATCAGATGATGACTCTGGGTTCAGGCATGATTTCGGGGCCGAAGTATCATTACCACTAACCCAGAGCGCCCCAGCAGTATCTCACGATACCACCAGACTTTGTCGGTTTGGTGTCACAATATAGGACTGCCATATCCACGCTGATGCGGTTAGAGCTTTCTCCTGAATCTTTTTTTAAGTATTTCCTCTTGTCTGGTGGAGAAAGTCCAAGTTTAGTCAAAAATGCCGAGATTGAGTTGGTAATAAATCCCCGACATCCGACTCAATGGGAAATACATTTGTTATCCATCCGTTTCTGACGCATTGTTTGTTTCTCCCACCCCCATATATATATATATATATATATATATATAAGTAAAGTCGATGGGGCGGCCTAAAGTCGGTATCAGCCAGTCAGCGAGGGAGTCTATCCCCTTTTCAATAGCGCTAGACCAAGGAAATTGTTTTTTAGCATCTGAGGTGGAGCGCCACACCTACCATCAGCTCCTTACTTTACCGCACAGATCCCTGTGTTACTCATACGCTGAGTTGGCGGGGACCGGTATCGAACTAGGAACCATGTGGTTTCTAGCCGAACGCCGACTGAGCATACTTCGACTTTTGAGTAGCAGAAGCAGGAAAGGAAGGGAGAGAAACAAACAAATAAAAAATTCAAAAAATAGAAAGAAAACACCATTGAAATCAAGAAAGGAAGGAAGAATTATAAACGAAGGAAAGAATTAAAAGAATAAAGAAAATAAAAATGAAGGAAAAGAAAGAAAGAAAGAAAGAAAGAAAGAAGAAAAGTAAGCAAGAAAGAAATCTCTTAATGCACATCCTCCTCCCAACACATTCAAATATATAATTTCCCCTTAATTTTTTTTTTTTTTACCCAGACCAATAAGTATTTGGAACATGGTATTTAGTTTCCAGAATATATTTTTTATTTTATTTATCTGTATTTTCACATGCATTTTTTAAATTTCTTATGTAAAAATGTTGACCGCCACTTGATCAGCTAAGATAGAATCTTATTGAAACTAGCAAAATAAAAAAACGCCCTTTGGGCGACGTAAAATAAATATTGCCTGAGGGGATGGGAGTTGAAAATTTAATATCAGAGAGTTTGTATCATAAGTAAAGTAAAATCATCAAATTTATTAAAGGAGTAAAAAATCAAATAAATTTATTAAAGGAGTAAAAAAAAAAATTGAAATGGAAACTTAGTTCTGATAACTTTAAATGTATATTAAAATAAAACAAACTATATATAGATAGATAATACCAGGTATGTATTTAGTAAAACTTGTTTTAAAAAACAATGAGGAATGTCTAACGTTGCATGCTCAAATTTTGAGTGTATTTATTCTATGTTATGACGATTTTGGATAATGTGACGTAAACAGTGACGTAGTTTGTGTTACAGACAAAAACCGGAAGCGAATCTCCATTATTAATAGATGATATCAGTTACTCTAGGTGGGGTGGGGTGGGGTGGTATCTTTCGTCATGACTTGGTTGGTTGGTTGATTGGTTGGTTGTTTCTTTTTTAAGGCCTATCAGCCTGTTACGTTTTTACATAACATAACAAAATTGGAGGCCGTGGTGTAATGGTTAGAGTCGCAGGAAATAGACCCGAGCATTCAAATCCTGACGAAGCTACAGTTCACATAGCGCTAATACCCCTGGGAAAGTTATGAATCCAATTACTCTCCCTACAGCTATGGGTAAATAGTAGGACAGACTGGGATCTTTAACCTTCGTTAGGCAACCAGTCTAGGAGAAGGAAAACTCTGAATTCAAACCTGTTAAAATCTGCTTGGGGTGGTCATTGCAAGAATAGGTTCAGTCCTCATTAGTGATCTATTTCACTGGGCTAAAGAGCCCTTGATCACTACTAGAATAGGCTCAGTCCTAATTAGTGATCTATTTCACTAACATACAACTGAAATACGTTGGATTATTTCTGATATAGTTATTTACTAAGCTTAGCTTAGATATATGAAGTATGGGGCACCCAATGAGAATCGAACTCACTAACAATGGTCTGCGAATCTAACTTGCTAACCATTGCACCACCAGGCAAATGGTCACTTTTATTTATAGACTCGCCTATAAACACGTGACCCGAGAAGGATTCCTATTGTCCAATCACTGGCACTGCTGCTTCTGCTGCTTCTGCTGTATTAATAGAGGCCCCATTCTGAACTTATGTCATAGACACTTGGATTCTCTTGGACGTCGGACTTACAAAGAATATTATAACACCGGATTCTTATTGGCTTGCTTACTTATTCACTACATCTGGAACTAAGGATGGCTGCAGATACTTAACAGGGTACTGAATGAAAACCCCAGATCAGGTTGTTGGCAATTAACTAGGTTTTATTTAACACAGAGTAGAGAATACTTCTACCCTAAAATTGTCTAAATTAGCTCCCACGTGCTGTGCATGCGTCCACCCAGCACGAACCCCCATCCAAAAGCGTCATGGCGGAAACTCCATTTCCTGGTTTTCCGTCAATCCACTACTGCTCAAGGGGAGTAACTCTAGATTTCGTTAGGTCTGGACTTAACACAGCCCTTTTCGGCTCATTTGCTGCTGAATCAAGTCATTTTAATATCAGTTTGCTTATAGTACCTGCTATTGCTTAAATGGTCACCCATTTAAGTATTGAACAGACTCATCTTCGCTTAACTTTGATGATCTAGAGGGAACTGGTGCTTTTAACGTAACTATTAATTAAGCATATTATGACTTGGTTTCATGAACAAAAATTAAGAGAGTGGTCCGCGTAAAGAGAGAGAGAGAGAGAGAGAGAGAGAGAGAGAGAGAGAGAGAGAGAGAGGGAGAGGGGAGAGAGAGAGAGGACGGTGAAGAGAGAGAGAGTCATGGGAATCCGTGCAGTCAGCAAGACCTAATCGCAGACCCAAAAAATGATGGATTAACAAATTGTGCTGGAAATTGCTTTATTCTCGAAAATCATTTTAAAGAGTACTGCTCTGATAAAATTGCGACTACGATGTGTCGTTTTTTCTGGGTTACATTTAGATGAAAGCATAATGAGAATTTTAGTAATAGATTGACAGCGCGAGTTGAAAATTGGACTGGAAATTACTTTATTCTCGAAGTCAGAGCATTTCAAATGACCTGATCTCGCTATGGTGTGTCAGTTTTGTTGGATTTCTTTTACGTAAGAACATAATGAGAATTTGATGGGCGATTTTTCGCTCCGTTCACATAAATTCAGATTGAAAGATTCACGACATTATTTAGGAACATTTGTTGAAGACATTATTTACGAAGACCAATTATTCACTTAATATCTAATTCATGTTAAGGATACATTAATGAACTAAGAAGGTGGAAAAATTACCATATATATATATATATATATATATATTATATATATATATATGGTGTTTAATTGTCTTTCAGTGCTTTGAAAATTAAAAGTTGATATTTCATGTATAAATGATAGACTTTTTGATTATCAACATGACTGCCATCTTTGTTGATGCATTTTAAACCTACCAAGACTCTATGGACACCATATATATATATATATATATATATATATATATATATATATATATATATATATATATATATATATATCCCATATTATATATGTATAACATATGCATATTATATATATATACGCCCCATATATATATATATATATATATATATATATATATATATATATATATATATATATATATATATATATATATATATATATATATATATATATATATATATATACCCATATATATATATATATATATATATATATATATATATATATACCGTATTAGACGGTATATAAGACGCACAAACATATAAGACGCACCCCCATTTCAGCAAGTCCGATTCAGGAAATTTTTTTAGTGTATTTAAAATATATTGTTGAAAATATTCTAGCTGTGCATTACATAAGCAGAAACATAGCTGTATAAAAGCAATTGGGTAGTACAGGCAAGCAATAAGCATACACAAGACATCTCAATAGCAGGAAATAATATTAATAATAAAATTAATAATAATAAAACTTCAAACTTTACCTACGATGTATAAGACGCAGGGCAATTTTTTGAGCCAAAATTTAAAAAAATGTGCGTCCTATATGCCGTCAAATACGGTATGTCCCGTATTATATATACCCCCCCTATATATATATATATAATATATATATATATATATATGTGTGTGTGTGTGTGTGTGTGTGTGTGTGTGTGAAGTGGACAAACAATGTGTTTGAAATGGCGAAGGCCGACAATTTTTGGAAGATTATCTGCTTAATTAAAGTCATACCTAATTTGTTAATTAATTAATTATAATTAAATGAATTAGGCGTGCATATCGGTTTAAATGTAAAGCGTAACCAAATCGAGAAAAAGTCGATCTCTGTATGTACATTTCAGCCCATTAGGCCTCATCAGCAGAGCTATAGACAGGACAGTGCTTTGTGCGTGATTTGAACCCTACCTGTCAGGCTGACACTCTAACCATGACACTAGCGGGCTTCCCCAGCCTGACAGGTAGGGTTCGAATCACGCACAAAGCACTGTCCTGGATATCCGTGTTACTAGCGCGGCATGATCATGATGTCTGAATGAAGAAATTCTGCCCATATATATATATATATATATATATTACAGTCATCCATTGACACCGCGTTTCGACATTTCACGTCTCTTCAGTGAGGCTACTTTAGCAACTACTTCGAGCCGGGGGCGAAACCCGACTGATTTTTCATCGATTCCTTAACCGTCAGCAGCTACCAGTAAGAAGCAGAATTTTAACTGATAAATACATATATAGGTATGTGGAGAAATTGTAGAACAAACACAGGATGTTAAAATGGATGGAAATTTATTAGTCGTAGTGTCGATGTTCGAACATTTCGGTTTATAAAGGAAACCTTCTTCAGGACAATGAATTTAGTCAAGTAGATAAAAGGTTTTATGCATTTGTAACATCTCGTGTTTGTTCTACATTTTCTCCACATAATGTTGGGTTAATTTCCTCATTTTACTACCATACATGGGTATGTAGGCGTTATTTTTGGATTTGCCTGGGGAGTTGTCTGCTCGTTTAGTTTCGCTGGCTCCCGCTAGGGGCCTTGATATTTAAGCGGCTGATTTGAACGTCTCTCTCTCTCTCTCTTTTACTGTTGCTCGACCTACGAGACACTATGGGTTAGACTCTGGTCTACCCCCCTCTTGTTGGGGCTTTGCCCCCCCCCTTACATTACTGTAAGTGATTCATACAGCATGGACTATTCCTAGTCCATGTCTGTTGCTTTTATGTTTATCCTTTATGTTGTAACTTTGTATTACTTATGTATGTATGTTTATGTACACCTCTATGTATTATGTACCCTGTTAATTCTTGTGCTGTATATAAAATGTTTTGTCTATCAACCTTTGTCGGAGTTTTATCTTCAAGTATTATCACTTTGAATCTTACAACTGGTGACCCCGACGTGATGGAAACGTTTTGTGAAGGCTTTGTTTTGCATTTGGAACTTTAATCCTTACAGGTATATATATTACAGTTAGTAGAGAGCTCAAATTCGTAAATAACAGAGAGCATTGCTTACGCTAACGTTACATAATTTGTGTCTGTGTGTCTGTGTGTACTGATGATGAATCAGTCAACAACTGAAACAACATAATTGCCCTCCATCAAATATCCGTAAAATTCACAAAGGTAATAAAAAATCTGAAGTAAGTCTGCTAGTAAGAAAAGATAAATTCACGATGTACTTTTCCTCAAGGTCGAACACCCCACCATTAATAAAAAAAAAAGTCTGCGACGATGTGGGCGCGGACATTTTGGTTTGCCTGTTTATATAATATATATAATAATGGACTCTCCCGTCGATTTTCGACGTATGAGGGTTCATACACACAATGAACATCCACACAGGGATTTGTTTATAGTGGTGAAGGCTTGTGTTGGACCATCCACACATTTTGGCACAGTCGATAGGAAAGAATTGGTGCATCAAGGGTTGCCACAAACCCAATCAACGACCGACCTCAGGAATTTTGAATTCAGAGTTATCCCTCTCCTAGACTGGTTACCTACCCAAGGCTGAAGGGCCCAGTCTGCCCTACTATTTAACCCATAGCTGGAGGGAGAATATATGGATTCACACCTTTCCCAAGGATATTAGCTCTATGTGAAATGCCAACAGGTTCGTCAAGGAATTGAACTCGAATTGACGAGTCCATTTTCCATTTTCGAGTATATATATATATATATATATATATATATATATATATATATAAAATAAAAAATAAACTGACCTGAAGGTGCTGTTGCTTATCTGATACACAAATGCAAAATATACCATATCCCCAACCTCTTTTTCAGGAACACTGATAGTAGTAAGATTGGGGTACTTACTACTCGCATAAATCCCCAAATGGGCTAAAAGGGGCTCTTTAGCCTTGGTCGGCAACCCATCAACTCAAGGAGAAGTCCGACACAGAACCTCTGTTGCCTTCAAGAAAAGGCTAGGGGAGTAAACCCCGAAAATAAATCAGGGGCTGGAGTCCCTAAGGTGGTGTGATGCTGAAATCCAGTGCTACCCATTAACTTCTGCGACACTACCGTTGCCAAATTGGATTGGTCCCTTACCTTTCCTTTGGATTACAGCGGCCGTGTGGAGAGGGGTGATTTGCTGTACGGGCAACAGCTCATCCTCCATACGAACCCGCCCAGGCTATGTAGTTCAAGTTAACAAAGTCCTAGACACTACTCCATCGTCTCTCGCAGACGGAAGGATGCCAACACACACACACACACACACACACACACACACACACACATATATATATATATATATATATATATATATATATATATATATATATATATATAAGGAAGCGCGCGTGTAATGGTTAAAGTCACGGGAAATGGACTCGTCGCCCCGAGTTCAAATCCTGGACATGGTGATTACATTTCACTTAACGCTAATACCCTTGGGAAAGGTATGCATTCTACTCTCCCTCCAGCAATAGGTAAATAGTAGGGCGGTCTGGGCTCTTTAATCTTGGTCAGGCAACCGGCCTAGGAGAAGGAAAACTCTCAATTCAAACCCGTTATACTCCGCTTAAGAAATTGACCTTGGGTGGCATCCTGCTCGCGGAGGGGTTGGTATATTATATATATATATAATATATATTATATATATATATATATATATATACAGGGTGATCCAAATAAAATAGGCCTGACTTTTTAAAACAAAATTTATATATATATATATATATGTGTGTGTGTGTCTGTGTCTGTGTGTGTGTGCGTATGTGTGTGTGTGTCCATTTCTTTCGTCGCCTGGGATCATGTGACAACTCTCGAGTCTGTTACAGCGTTTTTTTTTTGTTTTTGTTTTTTTGGTGGCGGTGGTAGTTTGGTTAAATTTTAAAAAATTTAAATCATATGACGCGATATGCAACGTGACAGAGAAAAAATTGTTCTATTTATGTAAGACATTTAATAATATTATCGCCGGTTTCATAATTAATTCTATTAATAGTGGGTTATCTAAATGTTATGTATACAATTCACTATTAATAGAATTAATTACAAAACCGGCGATAATATTATTAAATGTCTTACATAGATAGAACAATGTTTTCTACATTATGTTATTACAAACTAATGTAGATTTTGTTGTATTCAACGAAATTTGTTTGAATGAAAAGATATTGCCAAATACACACACACACACACACACACACACACACACACACATATATATATATATATATATATATATATATATATATATATATATATAATGTAATAAGGATCCCGACACTGCGAGTTTATCATCATTGCAGATTCCTGTTCTTGGACTTGTTATATTTTTTAAACTTTCTTTTGTAGCCGGAACATTTTCCGGAACTTTTTGATATTCATATACACTTTTACTGCAAACTCTTTTGAGCTTTTTTATGATAAAAATGCTTATAATTTTTTAGAATAAAATTTATTTTATTTTTAACAATAAATACGTATTTTTTAAAAATTTTTGAAAATTCCGGTACTGATCGAGAGCGTTCTGTGCCTCGTAATTAATGATATATTTATTTCGTTTTTCTGCTTACAATATTGCTTTGATAAAGACATATTCATAATGTCGAAACAGATTTCTGTCAGCAAAACTTTTAACATCTTGTTGTTTTTTCTACAAAACTTTCTAATATATATATATATATAATCATCCACAGACACCGTGTGACTTGACGTAGCAGGCTACTCCAGTCGATATTGAAACCCTGCCGGTTTTTCATGAGTCAGACTTCCTAACCACTAGTCCATCAGTACACCTACAAGAGGGAGGGAGAATGTTTACTGATGGATACATGTATATATATGTGAAGAAAGGAAGTGAATCCGACGGTATGTAGTATATTAAGAAAAATGAAAAACACAGGTTTAAATGGGTTAAGTGGTAAGTTTATTGGCCGACGCTGCAGTGTTTCGATCTATTAATTAGATCATATTCAGGGCATTTGTTGGTATATGGAAGGTGATTAAAAAAATTTCTTATTACCTTCCATATACCAACAAATGCCCTGAAGATGATCTAATTAATAGATCGAAACACTGCAGCGTCGGACAATAACTCACACCTGAACCATTTCAACCTCTGTTTTTCTTATCTCCTT
>CM042165.1:13433457-13452859 GCA_023376005.1 Doryteuthis pealeii | reverse complement strand
GTGAGAAGATTAAACTGGCCTGTGTGTTGGTCGACCAATAAGTCTGTATCCCGATCGTATTTATTAGCTGAATTTTGATTTATAAAAAATCGTTGTTTAATGCTCAGTCAATATTCACTTCTGAATTAAGTGCTCGAAAAAAGGAGGAGATCATGTTTAAAAATAATCATGTTGTGCAAAAAAAAAAATCATAAAATGTGTTCTTAATAACAATTAAGTTCATTTGAGATCATTTTATGCTAGGAATTTAGCCAACTGACTTTCACTTTGAACAAGACGGTAGCCATTTTGAATGTGTCCGTGCGAAATATACAAATCTTAGAAACTTTTTCGAAAACAATACAACTGCATGCTTTAACACAAAAATATCATAAAATGTGTTCATAATAACAATTAAATTCATTTCAGATAATGGGCACACACAATTTTATGCTAGGAATTTTAACAACTAAAGGTGAAAATTACCTTGTCAGTCTATGAACTTTTCAGCCGACTCTCGTAGTTTGCATCGTTTCCTTTTCTGGCCAACAAAATATTTTTTGCTCTAATAAAAGAATTTTCTTATTTGCATAGAATAAATATTAAAAAGAAAAGCAAATTCCAAGAAAAAGAGTATATAGTATATATATATATATATATATATATATATATATATATGAGGTTAAGTAAACAAACCAATGTGTTTAATTTTTTTATATGGCTTTAAGCCGACAATTTTGGAGATATGTGCTTAATTGAAGTCATACCTAATTTTGAAAATTAATTAGCTAATAATTAATGAATTTAGGGCGGCATAATATGTTCAAATGTAAGGCTAAAAAATTGAGAAAATGTCAATTCCTGAATGTACTTTCGACCTATTAGGTCTCATAGCAAGGTTATGACTTCAATTAAGCATATATATATATATATATATATATATATATATATATATATATATGATGAGTATATAATATACTAGACAAAACATGAACCGTTGGCTCGCCCATTGAGCTCTGAGTAGATCAATTGAGATTAGGGAAAAGTGAGTTTGCAAAGCGAATTAAAATACATATGGACAGACAAAATCTTAAAATCATTTTGTAAGATTTCTAAGGGAATGTTTAACCTCATTTAAGCTACGGGTTGCTGCTTATGAAATTTAACATACAAATACATTTCAAATTCTCTCTCTTCTCTCTCTCCTCTCTCTCTCTCTCTCTCTTCTCTTCTCTCTCTCTCTCTCTCTCTCTCTCTCCTCTTCAAAGAAACTAACATACATAATGAGGAGGTAATCAAGATATAGAGAGGAAGAAAGTGATAGGCAGAATGTAAAGTAAGAGATTGGTCAGTTTTTGACTTAATTGCAAATTAAAACTAATTAAAAAACAAGAATTTTTTTCAAACATAACTCAACCCTAAACATAAGGAATAAATTAGTATAATTTTCATGTCCTTAAACTAAACAGTAAAAAAACCTTTAGGAAACAAAAGTTGATTCACTCAGCTTTAGTATAATAATAGATATATCTATATCATACATTTATATGGGAAATATTTTTTAGGTTTTAGAAGCATGAAATATATATATATATATATATATATATATATATATAATAGAGGAGAGAGAGAGAGAGAGAGAGAGAGAGGGAGAGAGGGGGAGAGAGGAGACTAATCAGATATACTGACAAGAAGCATACGTGGATTCCACATCAAAATCATATATATTTATATATGTGTGTGTGTGTGTATGTGAGAGTGTGTGTGGTGTGTGTGTGTGTGTGTGTGAGTGTGTGTGAGTGTGTGTGTGTGTGTGTGGTGTGCGTGACCTGTTTAATATAATGTAAAGAAGAGATCGTAATGTTTGGTTGGGCTTCTTTTAATTTGTTAAGCATTGTAAACATTTACAGGAAATTAAATAATTTTAAATATAACAGTGAAAGGCGTTGAAGAATTAAAGAAAGAAGAAAAAAGAAAGAAGGAAAGTGCAAAGGTTTGATGAGGGAAAGAAAAGAAAAAGAAAAAGAAAAAGAAAAAAACAACACAATAAATAGATCTGCCGATATATAGATGGTAGATCTAAAGAGGATAGATACATAGATATAACGATAAACAGACATAGATAGACAAATATAGATAGACAGATATATATGTATTTACCAACCCCTCCGCACGAGCAGGGTGTGACACAAGGTCAATTTCTTAAGCGGAGTTCAACAGGTTTGAATTCAGAGTTTTCCTTCTCCTAGACCGGTTGCCTAACCAAGGTTAAAGAGCCCAGTCTGCCCTACTATTTATCCATAGCTGGAGGGAGAGTAAGGTTCATACCTTTCCCAAGGGTATTAGCGCTAAGTGAAATGCAACTACCACATCCAGGATTTGAACTCGGGGCGACGAGTCCATTTCCCATGACTTTAACCATTACACCACGCGCTTATATAGATATATAGATCTAAAGAAAGTAGATAGCCCTAAAGAAATATAGACAGATCTAGATAGATAAATAAATCTAAAACAACATATTCCTCTCTCTCTCTCTCTCTCTCTCTCTCTCTCTCTCTCTCTCTCTCTCTCTCTCAATGTGCCTAATACCAGTGAGTAGAAGGACAGAGCAAGATATTTAGTAAATGAAGAAAAAACTCTAAACTTGCTTCATTACAATAATTTATTTCAACCGTATTAATACGGCATCTTCAGGTAATCACAAGACATAGAGTCATGTTCTTGTGATTACCTGAAGATGCCGTATTAATACGGTTGAAATAAATTATTTGTAATGAAGCAAGTTTTGAGTTTTTTCTTCATTTACTATATATATATATATATATATATAGATAGATACATAGATAAATGAGTGGAGAGAGAGAGAGAGAGAGGAGAGAGGGGGGGGTTCGTTGTGTTATCGTCGTAGGAAATAAACTTGTCGACCTGAGTTCAAATCCTGGACGAGGTTGTTTGCATTTCACATTGTGGGAAAGGTATGTATCGAACTATTCTCCCTCCAGCTATGGGTAAACAGTTGGGCGGACTGGGCAATTTAACCTTTATAAGGCAACCAGTCTAGGAGAAGGAAATCTTGAGTCACATCCTGCTCATGTGGGGGGGGGGGAACAAGGAAGTAAATCGAAAAAGAAAAAATCAATCGATGTAAAAAATAAAAATGTTTTTAATTTACACGTGGCGATTGTGTGTCTGTTTGTCTGTAACCGAAACTACGCCACCACCGACGTCACAATTCCCTTAGTTATTTACATAATATTCTCAATGGTTACTAAATAATTACTATTCAATCTTAATTACCATCTTCCTTATTAACAATTTCTTTATTAAGGTCTAGCTGAGATAGATTTGCCTCAAAACAGCCCACATTATTAATGTGTTTAAAATCCTCCGATGTGTGTTATATCTTATTATAATGGAGATTGTGTGCTTTTCTGTCTGTAACCGAAACTATATCACTACTTAAGTCACCATTCCCTTTGTTATTTACGTCACATTCTCCATGATTTTATTTTTATCTAAACCTCAATTTCTAATAAAATTGTATTACATTATTAATACTGTTAATCATATCTACAAATGAATAATATGCAATTGTATCTATATATATACTAAAATAGCATTTTACAGTGTGAACAGGAAGGCTAATTTGCATATTGAAATTAAAAATTGATTTAATAAAATATGTGCTAATATATTGATTTTTAATTGTATGGTTTTTATCTTAATGGATATGATAAAAAATCTCTCAATAAATCTTAAAAGAAATCGATTAACGAGAAGATATAATTCTGATTTTTATTCTTTACTTCCTATTTTAACTAAGTTATTAGATTAGGAAAATTTAAGCAATGAAAGACGAGAGTGATAGAAGAGTAAGTTTCAGTTGTTCTATTTTTTGATTATGCACCCCTCTGTTTCCAATCATTTTATCTGCGTTCTTATTTAGTTTCATTAGCTTTTCTAATTTAATATACTTTATTACATTAAAATTTAAATACTTGCACCCGGAGGGTGCATATATTTGCTAGTATGATTAAGAAATAAATGTTCACAGCGTGTATAAGCAGGAAACGTTGCAAGCTCCACCCTTCCCCTAAAAATAGCGAAATGGAATTTTCCATTTTATCTCTTTGTTCTCCATACCAACACAGTGGCCTTGGTGTTTTTAGTGGGATTCAACTCGTTTACAAATATTTCTTTAAGGCGACAAAACTTGTTTGGTTAGGAACAAAAAATCAAGTCCAGTATGAATACGGGGTGGAGGGACACATTTAAACTTGATTTAATATCATTTTTGTTTGTTGGTTGGTTGGATTTTACGGCATGTCAACCCTTGTTGGGTTATTTTATGCTGAAGATATTTAGTTTTATTCTTTCTTGATGGGTACATATTGTGGTCAGGTTAGGAGCCAGAATAGACACAAAGACAGGAAATGAGTTAAACAAATATATTAACAAAGAACAGTAGTACAAACATATACCAAGAGTCGGTTACACACGAGGTTGTCTTATCGGCTGTCTGCTGAAATACTTACTCTCCCTTAAGTGCAGAACCCGCTGGAAGAGTTCATGCCTGCATGGTAAATTAACATAACAGTACACATTTTTTAACTCAATTTTTTTATAAACGCATTTCTTGCAAACTCATTTCTTCTATTTAACCCACAGATGGGACCCTAACAGGTACTACCATTCTGAGTCAGAGTGGACCTGGGAGTAATGGTGATGAAGTGATACTCCACATTCCCCAGAGCTCCATAATTGGAACTTCACCATCAAATAGACTTTAACGTCATACCCAAGACTCTTAGCCACCGCCTTGCATGTCATGGACTGCTCAGGTGGTCCCGTTGATGAGGGGGTTACCCCTCTACAAAGGAGCAGTCGACGTATTCTACAGCCACAGTCGACAAGGCGGCTTTTTGTCTGTTGTTCGTTATCTCTTTTCGATGCTTTTACCGAATTTAGCTTCATCTTGTTCTTTCTTTCTTCTCTTCTTCCCTTCTCTTCTTCTTCTTCTTTCCTTCTCTTCTTTCTTCCTTCCTTCTTTCTTTCTTTCTTTCTTTCTTTCCTTCTCTTCTTCTTTCCTTCTTTTCTTCTTTCTTCTCTTTCTTTCTTCTCCTTCTCTTCTTCTTCTTCTTTCCTTCTCTTCTCTCTTCTTTCTTCTTTCTTCTCTTCTCTTTCTTTTCTTCTTTCTTCCTTCTCTTCTCTTCCTTCTTCTTCTTTCTTCTCTTCTCTCCTTCTTTTCTCTTCTCATCTTCTTTCTTTCCTTCTCTTCTTTTTTCCTCTCTTCTTCTTTCCATCTCTTCTTCTTCTTCTCTCTTCTTCTTTCCTTCTTTTCTCTTCCTTTCCTTCTTCTTTTCCTCTCTTCTTTCTTTCTTCTTTCTTCTTCTCTTCTTCTTTCCTTCTTTCTTTCTTTCTTCTCTTTCTTCTCTTCTTTTCTTCTTTCCTTCTCCTTCTTCTTCTTTCTTCTCTTCTTTTCTTCTTCTTCTTTTTCTTCTTTTTCTTCTCTTTCTTCTTTTCTTTCCTTCTTTCTTCTTTCTTTCTTCTTCTTCTTCTTTCTTTCTTTTTTCCTTCTCTTCTTTCTTCTTTCTTCTTCACTTTCTTCTTTCCTTCTTCTTCTTCTTTCTTTTCCTTCTTTCTTCTTCCTTCTCTTCTTCTTCTTTCTTTTCTTCTTTCTTTCTTCTCTTTCTTCTTTTTCTCTTCTTTTCTTTCTCTTCTTTCTTCTCTTCTTCTTCTTTCTTCTCTTCTTCTTTCCTTCTCTTCTTCTTCTTCTTTCCTTCTCTTCTTTTTCTCTTCTTTCTTCTTCTTCTTCTTCTCTCTTCTTTCCTTTCTTCTTCTTCTTCCTTCATCTTCTTTCTTTCCTTCTCTTTTCTTCTTTCCTTCTCTTCTCTCTCTCTTCTTCTTTCTTTCTTTCCTTCTCCTTCTTCTTCTTTCTCTTCTTTCTTCTTCTTTCTTTCTTCTCTTTCTTTCTTCTTCCTTCTTCTTCTCTTTCTTCTTCTTTTCTCTTTCTTTCCTTCTCTCTTCTTCTCTTCTCTTCTTCTTTCTTTCCTTCTCTTCTTCCTTCTTTCCTTTCTTCTTCTCTCTTCTCTTCTTCTCTTCTTTCTTCTTCCTTTCTTCTCTTCTTTCTTTCTTCTTCTTCTCTTCTCTTCTTCTCTTCTTCTTCTTCTTCTTCTTCTTTCCTTCTTTTCTTTCTTTCCTTCTCTTCTTTCTTTCCTTCTCTCTTCTTTCCTTCTCTTCTTCTTCTTTTCTTTCTTCTATTTCTTTCTTCTCTCTTCTTCTTTTCTTTCTTCTCTCTCTTCTTTCTCTTCTTTCTTTTTCCTTCTCTTCTTCTTTCCTTCTTTCTTCTTCTTCTTATTCCTCTCTTCTTCTTCTTCTCTTCTTTCTTTCCTTCTTCTTTCTTCTTCTTCTCTTTCTTCTTTTCTTTCTTTCTCTTCTTTTCCTTCTCTCTTCCTTTCTTTCCTTCTCTTCTTCTTTCTCTTTCTTCTTTCCTTCTTCTTCTTCATTCTTCTTTCTTCTTCCCTTTCTTCTTCTTTCTTTCCTTATCTTCTTCTTTCCTTCTTATTCTTCCTTCTCTTCTAATATCCATGAGCTTTTTTTACTCTCTTTAAAAGAAAAGAAAAGAAACATTGATAGTCAAGAAAAGATAGATTGATAGATAGATATGAATTGAAAGGAGAGATAAAATCGGTCAAAATTGGCTCAAACAGAAGAGAAGTTTATTAGAAGATCGAAGTAGATATAGATGTGACATTGATAGATAGATAGATAGATAGATATAATACGAACAAAGATAGATAGATATAATACCAACAGACTGAGATAGATCGATACATATAATGAGAACAGACTGAGATAGATAGATATAGATAGATAGACAGATAGATATGCTCAATGACATATTTTGTTTTAATTATATGTTGAAACGTACATACGCGACTCATTTATATATACTAGCAAATATATGCACCCTCCGGGTGCAAGTATTTTAGTTAAATTTTATAATAAAATATCATATTAAATTAGAAAGGATAATGAAACTGAATAAGAATGTAGACAAAAAGATTTGAAACAGAGGGGTATGATTGAAAAATAGAACAACTTTGAAACTAACTCTTCCATCATTTTCCGTTACTCCCGTCTTTCATTGGTAAATTTTCCTAATTAACTGTTAGTTAAAATAGGAAGTAAAGAATATATTACAGTTATTTCTTCTTGTTAAGGGATTTCTCTTAAGATTTATTGAAGAGATTTTTGCTCATATTCAAAAGATAAAGCCAAACAATTAGAAATCAATAATACTAAGCATATATTTATTAAAATCAATTTTTAAGATCAATATGCAAAATTAGCCTTCCATTCATACTGTAACCTCTATTTTGTTGTATATATAAATACAATTGCATGTTATCAGTATGTCGATATGGTCAACAGTGTAAGTAATGTAAAACAATTTTATTAATAATTGAGGTTTAAATAAAAAATAAAATCATGGAGAATATGATGTAAATAACTAAAGGAATTGTGGCTTGTATAGTAATATAGTTTCGGTTACAGACAGACAAACCCACAATCTCCATTATAATAAGATATATATATATATATATATATATGTGTGTGTGGTGTGTGTGTGTGTAGAGAGATGCTGATAGGTATGCGTAATGCGTCCCTGACGCACAAAATCTAAAGGGACGAAGTAAAATCTTATCAATGCGTCCCACTGTTTTTCTTTTTTCTTCCCTCCCAATTTCAAGCAAACTATAAATACATTTCGATAGTTTCTTAGAAACGAATTACACATATAATTAATTACAAGGTAGGAGTTAGACGGGCTTAGTTATTTCCCCAGATCATAAATAAAACCCCAACAATTTATTAAGCAACTTTAGTTGGGACCCATAAAATTTCCCGAGGACTCATTAAAAGCAAATACGTGCGTCCAAGGACTCATTAAATCAAAAAGCTATCAGCATCACTGTATATATATTATTTTTCTATACTAATTAAACATTTGAATCTTTACAGTTTTAACTAATTATGTTATCTACGTATATGAGAACTAGTTTTAGCTCACAAATTAAATATTGTGTTTTCTTGTTAAACAGAGAAATGAAAAGTTCTATATTTGATATTTTCAGATGGTCCGAGAAAAAATGGGTTGGCAACAAAGCAACCTGATACGTCTTGTACATGAAATAGCCATGCAAAATGGCCGCTAAATTATCAACTAAAATTACCCATACTTAGCAAAAATTATCTATCTGCAGACAGATAAAAGGAATGTGTCGTCTGCTAATCTGGGAGGCGGGAAAAGTGGCCATTTTGTGAGAATTTTGCGTCAGTAATAACCACAACAATTTAAAAAAAAAAAAAAGGCTACACGACTAACGACTGATTTTCTATTTTGGTCCCGGCATTTTTCTCAATCTCAATAACTAAATTTGGTTACGATTTCTTTATCAGAATTTGAGTGGTAGATTTACAAGACAAATGGTGTCCTCACTTTATCATTTCTTTTTATCGTTTCTAGGAATGCCACTACAGTTAGTGCCACACTTTCATAATAAGATTATGTTACTTAACAAATCCCAGGTAAGAAAAATGCATTAGTGCAAACGACGAGAGAATGCCTACCCTACAACTATCAGTGTGCATTTACATGTGCTGCATTTTCAAGGTAATTTCATTAGGGTAGCTGTGTGACTTGGGCGGCAGCAAAATGCCAGCAAAGATTTATCTATGTGGCCTCCTGAGACATCGCTGTCACATTAATCTAAGCTCATATTTCATTGTCAAGGATGGTGTGTCAATATATTAGAAAGTAAACCTGTCTTACAACAAAATAAACACACCCTACACTACCGTCAAATACGAAAACAATAGCAAACAAACAAACAAAAACAAACAAAACAGCAATAAATGATACGTACAATATAAACAATGAAAGGCTGTGCAAATGTTTTGGGTTCAACCATATAGCCAAATTGGGCCTATCTTAACCAGATTGATCCCGTCTAAGTTGGTTGGCTGATTGGATTTTAAGGCCTGTCAACCCCTGTTGGGTTATTTTATGCTGTAGACGTTTTATTCATTCTTAATGGGTACTCAGTTTTTTTTTTAACTCAATTTTTTTTAAACACATTTTTAAACTAAATTTTTTCTGGAATAATAATTAAAATAATTTTTTTCTGGAATAATAATTAAAATAAAATAAAAAGAAATGATCAGACACACAGACATAAGCACCACGCACACACACATACGCTTACATTTACACACACAGGCACCCCAACCATACACATACACACACAGAATTTGGAAGACCCAAGACAGAACGAATTTAACAGCCGCTAAGACAACTTCAGTTCCAGTATTCTTCTGATGATGGGAATTTTCATCCCGAAATATTAAGAGAATAAAATGACAGGTTAACGAAAAACATCATAGTTACCTTCTTTTTTCTTTACACTCGCATTGTGACAGCCTTCAAAACCAACCAACAAACCAATATATACACAATGCTTCAAGCAAATTACAAAACCCTTTTAATTTTTATTAACCCATAGATATGACCCTAACAGGTACTACCACTTCGGATCAGAGTGGACCTGGAAGTAAATAGTGATGAAGGGGTACTCCACAGAGCTTCAGAATTGGAACTTCACCATCAGATACAGTTTAACGTCATATCTAGGATACTAAGATCCTCAGTCACTGCTTTCTGGCACATATATGAAAAAAAAGGTTGTGGGCTTGCCATAAGGGCAATGGGTTGAGACAATCATATAGGTGCTAAGGCTTGACCTGACCAGCCGATTAATCAGGGTGGGGGGCTCTCCGATCATCCGTCTAGCCTATAAGTAAGGGCCAAAGCCCGTCTATGAAAATATAAAAACTTTTAAATCGGGACGAATGCTGGCTTCGGTTTAGCTCAGATGATAGAGCATTTCTATTGTAAATGCAAGGTTCCAAGTTCAATACAAGTCCCCTCTAACTCAGCGCATCAGCACAATCACATAATAAGCGAATGCAGTAAATTAGCATTATGAGAGTATAAGACTGGGGTGGGAAAGGTAATCCACTGGGAATTGTGCAATTTCACCATACAACTAAATGGTATATGCACAAACCTGAATCTATCCTAGAGAATGAGACACAGAAAATTCTCTGTGACTTTAAGGTACATACGGATCTCCTAATCCCGGGCCAGGATATCAGACCTAGTGTTAATTAACAAAAAGAAGAAAACTTATTTCATTTTGCCCCCCACCCAACCCCACCCCGGCCGACCACCGAGTGAAACTGAAAGAAAGCGAAAAGATTGGGTAATCTTATCTGTGTGGTAAAGCATCCGGGAACTGACTGTAGGTGTGGCGCTCCACCTCAGCGAAAAACAATCTCCATGTTCTTGCGTTAGCGAAAAGGGGGTAGATTCCCTAGCTGTTCGGCTAATATTGACAATAGGCCACTCTGAAGATTTTATTATAGCATTCAGTGACAGACGATATAATTTAGAAATCCTGAAGTTTGAGTTGTTATAGGACCCCTCAACGCAATATCCATTAAATGGATATTAGAGCAAAGTTTAAGGTCAATATTAAGTATTCAACATTGATTTATGGTTCTATTACTTACATAGCCTTATTTCAATATTTAAAAAAATCTCATTCAATTTTGTTGAAAAATTCACGCATTAAAAAAAAACATGTTGCTTCCGGATTAAGAGAGGCTTCGGGATTAGGAGTCCCTCCGGGATTAGACGCACTCCGATATTAGGGACTGTAGTGAGATAGCCAATGGCGTGTTATCTCATTTACATATGCGTATTACAGCAGGAGATATATAGAGACAGTTTAGAGGACTGAGAGGAATTAGCTACGAGAAGCTGAGACCTAGAGCTACGATTACGCTCGAAGAATTACTGCTTCTACTACAACAAGGAGCACGAAACCACACATCACAACAGGGACTCTGAAGCTTAAGCCCCATTAGATACTAATATTTTTCTCGCACTCTGTTGTATCCTTGAGGTAGCAAAAAGAATACACAGAGAATACAAAATGCGTGAATATGTATTTATTCAGCATTTTTAACATAGAACAAAGAAATAGTACAATAACAAGACAAACGTACAAAATAAGGAGATTCAAATGGTTGGAGTTGGCGCAGTAATTTCGTTCGAATAAATTCCGAGCTCAGTCACTGCTGCGTCGACTCTTAAATGCTTCTGTGTCCAGTCCATCTTGTAGGGGGGGTGTTTGCCTTGTTGCATACCCTTCTTCTTTACTTCTTTACTTACTTCTTTCCTACTCTATTCTTCTGTCCGTCTTTGGAATCTTATAACATCTTGTCTTGGTCTGGAATCTTCTAAGGTCTGGACTTTCTTGGGGACTTCGGGTCTGGTCTTCTATTGGGGATTTCTATTCATCAGAAGCCCTGTGTCATTGTTAGTTTTTAGATAATAAACACAAAACTCCGATTTGCTTTGATCTTACTTTATTTTTAAATCCCCAACCAGACATCTGCGCAGAGTGAGTCGGAGCGTGTATAACACGACTCACCACCGTCGTGGTTTCTCACCGACTGACTTAAATCTATTTCTAATCTAAACTGGAAGAGGGTCTCCTCCACCGATTCTCACGGTATCCACCGGAAGGTTAGGACTGAGGTCAAGCCTTGTCACTCATCCTTCAAGGCCGTGGGCTGTAACTTATAACAGCCATTTTTATTTCTACACTATTGCACATAAATATTAGGTATCTAATAATTATGTAACAGCCTCATACCCCCACCAGTCCATCTTGTAGGGGTGTTCACTCCTCTACAACACACTCTTTATTATTGTGGATTTAAAAAAAAACTCCATATTGTCAATTTAAACCTTCTCTTTCACCCTCGTTTCTCTACCTTCCTCCTTCTCTCTTTCTCTATCCTCTTATTTTTCCCCCATTTCTTATACCATTTCTCGTCGTAGGAAATGGTTCAAATCTTGGATGAAGCTGGTTACATTTCACAGAGAGCTAATACTCGTGAGAAGGGTATGAATCCAACTATTTCCCCCCCACCCCCGCTATGGGTAAATAGTAGGACAGAATGGGCTCTTTAATCTTCGTATGCCAACCAGTATAGGAGAAGGAAAACTCTGAATGCAAATCAGTTGTGCTCCACTTACAAATTGACCTAGTACTCATTCTGCTTCTGGCTAAGAGGTTGGGTAAATACAGTTACTCCATCCCTAGCAATTTAAGACCCTCTCTCTCTCATCTCTGCTCTCATTCTTCTCTCTCTCTCTCTCTTTCATTCTCATTCTCTCTCTCTCATTCTCATTCTCTCTTCTCCCCTTTTCGTCTCCTCTTTCTCTCTCTCTCCTCTCATCTCAGTTCTCATTTCTCTCTCTTCTCATTTTCATTTCTCTCTCTACCTCTCTCATGTCTCATTTCTCTCTCTCTCTCTCTCTCCCTCTCATGTCTCATTCTCTTCTCTCACCTTCGTGCTAGTCATGCTCCTCATTATCGCTGCTGCGTCTCTCTCTCTCTTCTCTCTCCATTCTCTCTCTCTCAAATCTCATTCTCAGTCTCTCCTCTCTCTCATTGTCTCATTCTCTATCGTCGCCTCCTCTCTCTACTCTCGTTCTCTCTCTTTCCTCCTTCTCTCTCTTCTCATTCTCATTCTCTCTCATCTCTCATCATATCGCATTCTCCATTCCTCTCCCCTACTCTCTCTCATCTCATTCTCCTCATCTCTCTCTCATTCTCAATTCTCTTCTCTCTCCTTCTCTCTCTCCACTCTCTCTCTCTCATTCCTCATTCTCTCTCTCTCTCTCTCTCCTCATTCTCATTCTCTCTCTCTCTCTCCATTCTCATTCTCGCTCTCGCCCCGCTCTCTCTCTTCTCTCTCATTCTCTCTTCTCTTCTTCTTCTCATTTCTCCATCTCTCTCATTCTCATCATCATTCTCTCTCATTCTCCTCTCCTCTCTCTCTCGCTTCTCTATCATTCTCATTGCTTCATCTCTCATTCTATCATTCTCCTACTCATATCTCTTCTCTCTATCATCTCATTTCCTCTCTTTCTCATTCATGCTCATCTCACAGTCACAGGTCCTCTCTCTCTCTCTCTTCTCTCTCGCTCGTCTCTCTCTCTTCTCATATCCTCTCTCTACACATCTTAGACTATTAAAGCATTTATTTTCAGAACCAACCCACAGCATATATATTATATTTATATCCGATGCATGTGATTCTCGTCATAGGATACGATTACGTAAGTAATTACAAAACAATAGCGTTTTGGTATCAGAAAGGTTGTTCGTTGGTTGAATTTTGCGGCATTCCAAAACTTTGTTGGATTATTTAATACCATAGTCTGTCTTTTTTCATGACCTGGTTTAATGCTGTTCAATGCCGTTGAATTAAACCAGAAGCTAGTATATCGTATCATCTATCTATATTCTATCTCACTCTCTCTCTATATATATATATAAGGGTGGCTTACCGGTGAATATGGGCACGATCGTTAGAGGTGGCACAGGTCCAGGGTAAGTCCGTGAATAAAACAAAATAACAAAAGTGCTCAATAAACAAAGTAAGAGAAATTAGTTGAAGAAATGGAATACAACAAAACTTATCTCAGTTTCATCGCTAAGAATAACTCAGGTTAAATCGCACTGAATAATCGAGTTACCGATTAATTGCAGCAGATCCACACGTATGATTCATTGCATAGTCCAGGGGTTATTCATATTCAATGAACATACGTATCAGCTGCAATTACATCGGTAACTCGATTGATTCAGTGGATTTAACGCCTGATGATTCTAGCGATGAACTCGAGTAGGTTTTTGTTGTATCCATTTCTTCAATATATCTATCTATCTTATCTATCTAATATATATATTAAATATATATATATTATATAATATATATATAGACAAACGTGACCCGTGGTCACCCATTGAGCTCTGGGTAGATAATGGGATTAGGGAAAAAGTGAGTTTGCAAAGCGGAATTAGATTTTTTTAAATAAATACGACCGAGGAATCTAAAAAAAACTAAAAAAAAAACTTAAAATCATTTTTGTAAGATTTTTAAGAAAAGGGAACTTTTGACCTAATTAAATTTATTAAGAGCCAAGATGTTGGCCGGTTGGTACCTTCTGAAATTTACATACAAATCGTTTCAAACTAATCAAATCTCTCTCTCTCTCTCTCTCTCTCTCTCTCTCTCTCTCTCTCTCTCCTCTCTCTCCTATTCAGTATAGAATTATATCCCTATCTTCTGCTGTTTCTTAGTTTGGGAGAAAATAGAAAGTAAAAGAATTGAAAAAGTTTATATAAATTGAAGATACTTAATAACATAAAAAATATATCGCTCTCTGCTTGAAAAAAATTTGCAACAGTTCTGTAAGATTAAAAAAAACAATTCTACAATAGACTTAAGTCGCCCAAGATTTCACAGATATATGACAATTACACAACAGACGTAGATCTCCACAAAAAAGACAGGTATAATAATTATACAGCAAATGTAAGTCTCCCAAAATTACACAGATATATGACATTTACACTGCAAGACTTAGATCTCCGCAAAATATACAGGTATAATAATTACACAGCAGATGTAAGTTTCCGTATTACACAGATATATTTAAAAATTTGACAGCAGACGTAAGTCTCGAAAAATACAGACAGGTATAATATTTACGGCAAATGTAAGTCTTCCAAAAATTACTCAGATATATGACAATTACTCAACAGACGGTAGAATCTCCGCAAATCACAGGTATATTTACACAACAGACGTAAGTCTCCCAAAATTTCACAGATATATGACAATAGACAGCAGACTTGGGTCTCTTCAAAATACACAGGTATAATAATTACACAGCAGACGTAATCTCCAGTAGTACACAGATATATGACAATTACACAATAGATGTAAGTCTCCCAAAAATTACACAAGATATATATATTTAACTACAAAACAAGATTGGCCTTTCCTAGTTGTCTGGTATTTTTTTTTTGGTGGGGGGAGGGGGGGGGTCAGTCAGTGAGCACCCGTCTAGGAATCGCAAGTTTCCTGGTTCGATACCAGTCCTTGCCAAATCAGCGCATGAGTAGCACAGATTGGATAATCTGATTTGTGTGGTAAATTTGGGGAGCTTATGGTAGGTGTGGCGCTCCACCTCAGAAAAAAACAATCTCCCAGGTCAAGCACTAACGAAAAGGGGATGGATTCCCTCGCTGTCCGGCTGATACCGACAATAGGCCACTTCGCCAATTTTACTCTAACTTTTATTTCTTGTGTGATAAAAGAAAAATCTTATTAGGGTGATTTAAAATGTATTATCAAGATTTTTCGGACGGTTGTCCTCATCTTTTTTCTTATATACACAACGTTTCGGTCGATTTGCTCTCCGGTCTCCTTTAGGTGTTTCTTATCGAACTCGAGAACCTTCTTGTCAAATCAGGAGCCTTCACTGAACTTCGAACCGAACCCTTTATTTAATCCATTGGGTTTGATTGTTCTCATTCCATTAACCATGATCGGTACAAGTGTTAACCTATGTTAAGTATTCTATTGTATTTTCGCCCTTAGTCAAGATTTAACCTGTGACCTAAAGCTGATTGTCACTTAAAACCATATTGACTCAACCCTTATATCTGTTGTGCCATGTGTCCAACTTCGAACCGAACCCTTTATTTAATCCATTGGGGGTAGATTGTTCTCATTCCGTTAACCATGACCGGGTACATGTGTTAAGCTATTTTAAATATTCTGTGGTATCGCCTGTGGTCATAATTGAACCTATAACCTAGATGATTTCACTTAGAACTGTATTAAATCAACCCTTATATCCATTGCACCAGACTGTATTAAATCAACCCTTATACCCGTTGCACCAGACTGTTCTCATTCCATTAACCGTGACTGGGTACAAGTGTTAAACTATGTTAAGTATTCTAGGTTATTATTGCCCTTGGCCAGGACTGAACCTGCAGCCTATAGATGATTGTCACTATAGAACTGTATTAAATCAACCCTTATATCCGTTGCGCAATGTATCTTTTTATGAGTTAACTTTTTTATTAGCTAAACTGAAAAAAAAATTCTTTAACCTCATTACCTGCAACTAGAATAATTTATTTCAGTTTTTTTTTTTAACCGACATTTTCTCAGATGACAGGTAAGATTGCTTGACAACGTGCCAGATTCAAAGACAGACACAGATCTTTTGAAACGATTTTGCAAGATTTCTTCTTCACCGGTAACTATACACTGCATATTTCCCCCTAGATTATATCACGTTACACAGAGTTGTCGCCAAGGGTGTTAACTGATTAGAAAACACACACATATTTACATTTCTTGGAATTTTCTGGAGACATTGACTCATCTAGGTGCATGATGCAACAATCTCTTGCCAACAATCGTTTAGAAAGGTGTTGAGGAAGTCGCGAGCACTCCATTATCGTGGCCTTCTGCCAGACAAAGTCGAACTTACTAAATAATAACAGCCGGCCTTATAAGGACTCCTACTGGAGAAATATGATTATGAAGCTACTTCCATGGACCAATTCGAGAGTAAAGTGAGTTTGAATTTCATCTGGGAGTTCCAGCTCCCCCTTTTGACAGACAAACGTACTTGCCAAGCACAACCAGTGCTGTTAGGACGCCTACAACAAAACGATGGTTGGCAAGCACATTCTGTAGACTAATTCGTGAGTGTAATTAGTTCGAGTTTCTCTCTAAGAGATTCACTAATCTGACCTTGTATAAGATAACATGTCTGAAGACATAATATCCTTGATCTAGCGCTTGTGAAAAGGGGATAGACTCCCTCGCTGTCTTGTTGATGCCGACATTAGGCCGTCCCGACGATATCTAATATAATCTGATACTTTTAAAACCATTCAGCGCTTGTCTTTATACCTATCTATTTGTTTACTTGTAAAACATCTCTGATTTCTAATTCTTCCAATGTTGTTTTTAGTTGGATTTAAAAATCCATGGTTTAAAAGTATCAGATGTCGTCGGGACGGCCCTAATGTCGGCATCAACAAGACAGCGAGGGAATCTATCCCCTTTTCACTAGCGCTAGACCAAGGAGATTATTTTAGCATCTGAGGTGGAGAGCCACACCTACCATCAGCTCCTCACTTTACCGCACTGATTCCTGGGCTACTCATACGCTGAGTTGGCGGGGGCCGGTATCGAACCAAGAACCTTGTGATTCCTAGCCGAACACTCTACCGACTGAGCTAAACCGGCACCTATATATGAGATATACCACAGTATATTAATTTAACTAGCAAATATATGCACACTCCAGGTGCAAGTATTTAAGTTTTAACGTAATAAAATATTACATTAAATTAGAAATACTAATGAAACTAAAAAAAATTCAAACAGAGGGGGGGGGTATGATCGAAAAATAGAACAACTGAAACTTACTCTTCCATCACTTCTATCTTTCAGTATTACATTTTCCTAATTTAACTATTTAGCTAAAATAGAAAGTAAAGAATAAAATTACAGTTATTTCTTCTTGTTAATGGATTTCTTTTAAGATTTATCTCTGAGATTTCTGATCATATTCATTAAGATAAAAGCAAACAATTAGAAATCAAGAATGTTTATTAAAATCAAATTTTTAATATCAATATGCAAATTAGCCTTCCCGTTCACACTGTAAACTGCTATTTTGTTGTGTATATATATAAATACAATTGTATGAGCTTCGGCTTGTGGGTGGACCCACATAAAAATGTCCTTGTGTCACGCCCTCATAAGTGGGATGAGAGGCAAATACCTGTATTAATAATGTAAAACTATTTTTATTAATAATTAAGGTTTATAAATAAAATCATTGAGGATGTGACGTGAATATCAAAGGGAGACGTGACTTGAGTAGTGACATAGTTTCGGTTACAGACAGAAAAGCACACAATCTCCATTGTAATAAGATTATTACAACGTTTGATATGTTTACTTGTGAGCTGTTGCGAAATAGTTCAATATGTAAAGTAAAGTAAAGTCGTCGAGGTGGCCGAAAGTCGGTATCATCCAATCAGCGAGGGAGTCTATCCCCTTTTCACTAGCGCTAGGCCAAGGAGATCGTTTTAGCATCTGAGGTGGAGCGCCACATCTACCATCAGCTCCTTACTTTACCGCACAGATCCCTGTGCTACTCATACGCTGAGTTGGCGAGGGCCGGTATCGAACTAGGAACCTTGTGGTTTCTAGCCGAACGCTCTACCGACTGAGCTAACCCCGGCCCTATGAATATGTTCAATATGTAAAAAGTATAATAATTTTGATTTAACTCTCTCTCTCACACTTTTTTCTTTCTTTCCTTCTTTTCATCTTTTCATTATGTTCGATTGAAACAGTTTAGCGTTATCGCTTCCGTGTGATGACCTCCTCTCTATCTTTCCCCTGCCCTCTTTCTTTCCCATTCTCCGTTTCTTTCTTTCTTATTATATTTTTTGTGTTGCATGTCCCTTTTCTTCCCTTTCTTTATAATAAAAACGGAATGGTCCATTATTTAGCTGGGGTGACGACACTCATAAGAAATAAGAATTCGGTGGATAAGCAACAGCAGATAATCAGGCTGTACATTTTTGCATTTCATCTTGGACGATTTGGACGATCTCATTTTAACCAGAGTGTGTTGTAAGATGATAACGGTCGTACAATTAAGGAAAGCGAGTATTAATACATAGATTGATTAATACTCGTGTTTCTTAATTTTCCGACCGTTATCATCCTGCAACAACCTCTGGTTAAAAATGAGACTGTCCAAATCGTCCAAGATAAAATACAAAAATATAATAGTGTCATTACCTCAGCTAATAATGGACCATTCCGTTTTTATTAAAAAGAAAGAAAGGTAAGAAAAATGACATGCTACACAGAAAAAATATAATAAAAAAGAAAGAAAGAAAGAACGAGAGTAGGGGAAATATATAGAGAGGGAGAAGATAGAGAGGGGTAAGTTCACGGAAGCGATAACGCTAACAGTTTCAATTGAACATAATGAAAAGATGAAAAAAGGAAAGAAAGAAAAAAAGAATGAGAGAAAGTTACATCTTTTCTTTTTACATATTGAACTATTTAGCAATAGTTATTAAATAAATGTATCAAACGTTGTAATAATTAAATCACTATACTGTGGTAAATGCACAGGTCCCGCTAGTACATATTATTATATGATACTGCTCGCAAACTATTAAAGTGTATTAAAAGTATTTTCGTTTTTATGCCTTTTTTAGTGGCTGCTTCTAAACGTGACAATTAACGATAAAGTTCTTAGTGAGGTAATATTTTTTATGGAGAAGGTGATTATGTTAACTAGTCGCGAGAATGTTCCAGTCCTTTTCGGCTGATTGCTAATCTCCTTAACACAAATTTGGAAATTAAC
>CM042165.1:13428457-13430957 GCA_023376005.1 Doryteuthis pealeii | reverse complement strand
ACAATATGTAATGTTGTAAAAATTGAAAAAAACTACGCTGCAGTGTTTCGGTCTCTTTTGATAGACATCCATCAGGGCTTTCGTTGGTTTAAGGAAAAAATAAATTATTGATGTAAACAAAAGTTTGCGAGCCTCTGTTTTTGTTGTGTAGCTCACACAATAAAACATTACACACACACTCACTCACTCACACACACACACACACAGACACACACAACACACACACACACACACACACACACATATATATATATATATATATATATATATATATATATATATATGAGAGGTATCCAAAACTTGGTAGTAAGGGATTATTCTATATGTGATTTCTAAGATACACTGTATTATTATTGTATGATCCAGTATGTATAAATACAGTGAATCTTTAAATCACTAAAAAGAGCTCAATGTATAATAAACTTTTTAGAATATATACAGAGCAATATTTATCTTTGAAAGGAAGGAAAAACTCAACACCGTTATTCCATAATAAATTTATTTCGACCAAAATTGGGGCCTTTATAAATCTAAGTAGATTTAATATAGCTCCCCAAAATTTCGTCTTATCAGATAGTAGATCAAGATATTTTGAATTGCATAACTGAAAAATTTACTTCACAAAAAAAAGGATACTCTTCAAGGTCTGGTTTCTTCGGGGGATGGTAATCAGACAAAATTAAACTATGAATTAAACTATTGAATGAGTCTGAAAAAGTATAGAGTAAGGATGGGGCCGGGTTAGCTCAGTCGGTAGAGCGTTCGGCTAGAAATCACAAGGTTCCTAGTTCGATACCGGTCCCCGCCAACTCAGCGTATGAGTAGCACAGGGATCTGTTCGGTAAAGTAAGGAGCTGGTGGTAGGTGTGGCGCTCCACCTCAGATGCTAAAAAACAATCTCCTTGGTCTAGCGCTATTGAAAAGGGGATAGACTCCCTCGCTGACTGGCTGATACCAACTTTAGGCCGCCCCGTCGACTTTACTTACTTTATATATATATATATATATATATATATATATATATATTTTATTTATAATTAATAATACAAATTAAAAGTCGGTCCTACCATTTGTTTCGGAATAACACTTTTTCGGTGTCATTCGTCGTCAGAGGCGTTGACTTTTGAAAAAATGCCTATATATATATATGGGTTTCGCTCCCGGTCAGAAGTAGTTGCTGTTTCTAGTCACACTGATGAGACGTGAAACGTCAAAACACGGTGTCTAGGGACATACACACCACCTGAAAATAGTCAACCGGCACTAGTGTAATGCCCAAAAGATAAAAATACCGAAAGAGTTGCCTAAGTTAAATATGCTAAAGTGGTCAATACACTAAGTAGAACAAATAATAATAGTAAAGCTTAATGAGTAAGAAACTACCTACCTAAGTTTCTCCTAACGGATCATCAGGATAATCCTGACCTTTTTACGCCTTCAGAGTTTATATATATATAATAGTTGAATGAAGTGACGAATATAAGTTTTAGCTTTTATTAATTTATTTGGGAACGATATTACTACCAATGGTTTCCTGCTAAAAGCATTCATCAGATAAACGAAATAGTTTGTTGTTTTAATTAAAAAAAAACTATTTCGTTTACCTGATGAATGCTTTTAGCAGGAAACCATTGGTAGTAATATCGTTCCCAAATAAATGAATAAAAGCTAAAACTTTTATTTGTCACTTCATTCAACTATCAACGCTCTATCACAGATATTGAGCACTCTTCTAATAACACTGTTCGTTGGATTACTATTACTTTTTCTAGTATACTAGTGCCTACCATACACATTAATATATATATATATATATTATATATATATATATATATATATATATATATATATATCAATTGATAAAACGTCTCCTAAAACTCCAAAAAGCAAATGATTTTAGTACTAAGCTAATTCTATCAAAACGCCGCTTTGATGTAGGATGGGCAGATAGGGATTGACACATAAACACCTAGATAAACAAATGCTTAAATGTCTGACCAAAATAGTTGCGGCTAATTTAAAACACACCTCACCCATGCCTAACAAATATCTTCCAAATGGAGAGCTCAGTGCCAGGTGTCTGCGAAAGCAGAGATCATATAAAGTTCAGTTGAAAATGCTAGGATAAAAGAAAATAATTCACATTCAACGAATGGATATGCTATATTATCAGGCAATTTTTCTTCGCAATTTTTTTTTCCTTTTCTTCTTTCTGTAATTCTGTAGTTTTACATTTTTATCATTTTTGCATTCTTTCTTTCTTCCTTTCTTTCTTTCTTTCTTTCTTTCTTTCATTTTTTCTTCTTGCATTCTGTCATTTTGTAGTTTTACATTTTTCTATTTTTTTTTCTTTCTTTCTTTCTTTCTTTTTCTTCTTTCGTTCTTTCTTTCTTCTTGCATTCTGTTATTTTAAGTTACATTTCTTTCTTTCTTTCTTTCTTTCTTTCTTTCTTTCTTTCTTTCTTTCATTTTTTCTTCTTGCATTCTGTCATTTGTAGTT
>CM042165.1:13400957-13425957 GCA_023376005.1 Doryteuthis pealeii | reverse complement strand
CTCTATGCCATTTTGATTGATGTTCACCTGAAATTGTCTTGTCTTGTCTTTCTTCTCTCTTGTTAATTGATTGTAAACCCCCTGGATGAGCCCTGAGGCAGTATTACGTGCACACGTGGAGGTCCTAAGTAAGGGTCAAGTAAGCAGACGATCACGGGACGATTATGGCCAGTAGAGTTGGGAAAAGCTAGGAGCTGCAGGAGTTGCAGTAATGTTGGAAGGCGCAAGTAAGGTGCATAAAAGGGCTGCAGGTGTTCATCACCACGAGGGGGGATTTACACCTTCATCAGGATGTATTAAGGGGTGAAGAAATTGATGGATGTTTTATAGATGACAGGAGATAAAAAAATCTTTATAAAATTTTTTTGTTGTCATAAAATTTTATAAAGATTTTTTTATACATACATATATGTGTATATGTGTGTGTGTGTGTGTGTGTGTGTGGTGTGTGTGTGTGTGTGTGTGTGTGTGACTCGTATTCAAGAAAGTATCGAGGCTGACACTTTACAAAGACAGACATGACCAATGAATTAAACGTTTTCTTTAAAATCCACCATACTCATTCTACCGAGTTTTCCATTATTCGAATCATCCCTATATATATTATATATATAATATATTATATATATATATATATGATAATTTTTGTAATACATATAATTAACAAGACGTAATATGGAAAATGGATGGACATAAATCTTTTATAGATTTGGAGCAATGCCGACTGCTAAGAACTATTTTGTTCCTCCTTTTTCCCCTCTTTTCCTTCTATTTATCTTGTTGGTATTTCAATGATTACATCAGAAATGTTCGATTCATATAACAAACACTTGCCAAACAGAAATAAATCTACCATTAGTCTATTTGATATAAGGCGATGTTAAATTTATATGCTGTCAAGGTTGATAATGACTGCAATAGCCTTTTTTTTTGCTACCATTTCTAAACAGGCAAAGTCGAGTTCGCTCCAGTTAATCTAGTCTTGTTGTTGTGAGGTTTTAAGGGGTCAAATAAGAACAAAACGACGGGTAACAAATGTAGGAAAATGTATTAACAGAAAGTAGATAAATACAATACAGATAAGTGGAAATTACGTCCGACAAATAGTTATTAGCGTACTGGCATCGGCTTACTGCCAAGCCACAATTGTCCCTGTTACTTATAGTAACCCGTCGGCGCATTCAATTAGTCTTATAGGGTGTATCACCAATAACACTTGTCAACTGTCAGTTCGCTGTAGGTTGGTTGGATTTTACGGCATGTCAATTCCCATTGGTTTATTTTATGCCGAAGACGTTTTGTTTTATTCATTCTTGATAGGTATTCAATTTTTGAAACAATGTTTCTAAACACATTTTTTTTCAAACTATTTTTTTCTATTTAACACATAGATGGGACCGTAATAGTTACCACCATTCCGGGTCAGAGTGGACCTGGGAGTAATGGTGATCAAGGAGCCCTCCACATATCCCAGAACTCCAGAATTGGAACTTCACCATCAGATAGAGTTTAATCTCATACCTAAGACACTAAGACCCTCAGCCACAACTTTCTAGTACATATATGATAAAATGGGTAGGAAGCGCGTGGTGTAATGGTTAAAGTCATGGGAAATGGACTCGTCGCCCCGAGTTCAAATCCTGGACGTGGTAATTGCATTTCACTTAGCGCTAATACCCTTGGGAAAGGTATGAATCCTACTCTCCCTCCAGCTATGGGTAAATAGTAGGGCAGACTGGGCTCTTTAACCTTGGTTAGGCAACCGGTCTAGGGGAAGGAAAACTCTGAATTCAAACCTGTTGAACTCCGCTTAAGAAATTGACCTTGTGTCGTATCCTGCTCGTGCGGAGGAGTTGGTAAATATATGATAAAATGGGTTGAGGCTTGGCATAAGAGTAATAGGGTTGGGACAATCTTATAGGTGCTAGGGTGTGACATGAGCAGCCAATTGATTAGAGGATCCCTCTCCCACCGCAATGGCATGTCAGTGACAAGATATATTTTTGTCAAGACAGATAGAAAACGTGTGTGGATTTCTAATTATGCTATTGTGCTTTTCTTCCTATCGTCTTTTTTTTCTGACTTCCTTCTTTCTTTTCTTTCTCTCTTTCTTCTTTCTTTCTTTCTTCCCCCTTCCTCCCTCTCAATCTATCTCCATCGCCATTCTTTGCATTTTTCTTTCTTATTTCTTTCCTTCCTTACTTCCATTCTTCCTACGTTTCTTACATCTTTCTTTCATACTTACTTTTTTCTCCCCTCCCCTCTTTCTTTCTTTCTTTCTTTCTTTCTTTCTTTCTTTCTTTCTTTCCCCTTTTCCGTTATTCTTTCATTCTTCTTTCCTTTATTCCTTCCGTTTTTCTTTCTTTCTTTCTCCCTTCTTTCTTTCTTTCTTTCTTTCTTTCTTTCTTTCTTTCCCTTTTCCGTTATTCTTTCATTCTTCTTTCCTTTATTCCTTCCGTTTTTCTTTCTTTCTTTCTCCCTTCTTTCTTTCTTTTTTCTTTCCTCCTTTCCTCACAACCTATCTGTATCCCCCTTCCTAACTTTTCATCTTTCTTTCTTTCTTTTTCTTCCTTTATTTCCTTCCTTCCTCCTGCCCTCCCTACGTTTCTTCCATCTTTTTTTAACCTTTTCTTTCCCTCTTCTCTTCCTTCTTTCTCTCTCTTTTTTATTCTTTCTTTCTTTCTTTCTTTCTTTCCTTCTTTCTTTCTTTCTGTTATTCTTTCTATCTTTCTTTCTTTTCCTCATCTCTTCCTTCTTTCTCTCTTTTTTTTTCTTTCTTTCTTTCTTTCTTTCTGTTATTCTTTCTATCTTTTCTTCCTTTTCCTCTTTCCTTGTTTCTTTTTTTTCATTTTGGCCTCCATTTCGTTAATTTCTAAATCAAAATGTCTATTTATAATATCTCTTTCAATCTTTCTTTAATACTTTTTCGTTTTTCTTTCATTTTTTTCAGTTCTTTTATTTTTTATCTTTCTTCTCATTTTCTTTGGGTTTTTTTCTTCATTCATTCATCCTTAATTTTTCTTCATGTAGATTTCTTTAATTCTTCTTTGTTTGATTATTTAAAGACGTCTTTCTTTCATTTCTTTCTTCTTTCTTCTTTCTTCTTTCTTTTCTTTCTTTCTTATACTTTTGACGTCTTTCTTTTTCTTTTTTCCTTCCTTTCTACGTTATTTATTTTAGATTATTCTTTCTTTCGTTTTACAATTTCAACGTCTTTCTTTCTTTCTTTCTTCTTTACTTCTTTCTTTCATCATTCACTTTCAACGTCTTTCTTTTATTTATTTCCTTCCTTTTAAGTTTATCCATTTAAGAGTTCTTTCTTTCTTTCTTTTTCTTTCCTTCCTTCCTTTCTTTTTTCTTTCTTTTTTTGATTATTTAGAAACGTCTTTCTTTCATCTCACATTTCTTTCTTTCTTTCTTTCTTTCTTTCTTTCTTATACTTTTGACGTCTTTCTTTCTTTTTCTTTCTTTCCTTCCTTTTAAGGTTATCCATTTAAGAGTTTCTTTCTTTCTTTCTTTCTTTCTTTTTCTTTCCTTTCTTTCTTTCTTTTTTGATTATTTAAAGACGTCTTTCTTTCATTCTTTCTTTCTTTCTTTCTCATACTTTTGACGTCTTTCTTTCTTTTTCTTTCTTTCCTTTCTTTTTACATTATTTATCTTAGATTATTCCCTCTTTCGTTTTACACTTTTAACATCTTCTTTCCTTTCTCCTCTTCCCTTGTTTCTTTTCTTTCATTTTGGCTTCCATTTTGTTCATTTCTAAATCATTTGTGAACATAAATAGATTCTGATGAAACCGGAACTCGGTGTGCCAATCCCATTTTTTGAGCCGGTAACCGTCATCTCATTTTGTACCTTTCACGTAACATGCACATTGAGTCATTTTAACAAATATATTCATGGTCCTCATATCAGAAGATGAGTGGAAGTTTGGCGTAACGTTACCATGATCAGGCTGAAAAATCGTTAACTATCACAGTCTCCTTATTATTCTGTGATAAATTTTACTTTTTCTTATATCAACAAAAGCCCTGAAGAAGATCTACTAAACAGATTGAAACACTGCAGCGTTGGCTGAATAAATATCACTCATTTTATTTGAACCTGGGTTTTTTCAAATTTTTCACTATATTACATACCGTCGGATTCACTTCCATTTTTCTCTTCCATTTTTCTCTTCCTATCTATCTATCTATCTATCTATCTATCTCTTCGTCTCTCTCTTTCTCTTTGTCTATCTTGCATCTATCTATTTATCTATCTATCTCAGTATATTGTAACCTTATTTTCTTTGTAATTATATGTCTCCATCCATTCATATCTTAGTTAGGTTCATATCTTAGTTCACATCTCTCTTTATATCGTATATAGCTAAATATATATATATATATATATATATATATATATATATATATATATATATATATATATATATCAAATAGATAGATATAAATAAATAAACAAACTGAGGTAGATAGATAGATCTATATATATCGTATATAGTTATTTGAGCATATCTATCTATCAGTCTGTTCCTATCTATCTATTTATCTATCTACCTATCGTATTATATATATATATATATATATATATATATATATATATATATATATATATATATATATATATATAGAGAGAGAGAGATAGATAGATATATAGATATATAGATATATATCAATCTATCTATCTATCTGTCTATCTCAGTGTTTATATATATATATATATATATATATATATATATAATAGATAGATAGATAGATATATAGATATATAGATATATACCAATCTATCTATCTGTCTATCTATATATATATATATATATATATATATTATATATATATTATCAGTCTTTTTCTAACTCAATCTGTTTATATCTATCTCAGGCTGCTATATCTATCTATCTATCTATCTATCTTTATCTTAGCCTGTTTATCTCTCTCTCTCTCTCTCTCTCTCTCTCGCTCTCTCTCTCTCTCTCTCTCTCTCTCTCTCTCTATATATATATATATATATATATATATATATATATATCCGCCTCTTAATTCATTCGTCCATTTTTTTAATCATCGTTAACAATAAGGAAACCAAATCCATCGGAATTGATCTGTCGGCAGTGGAGGATGAACAGGAGGAGGAGGAGGAGTGGAGGAGGAGGAGGAGTGGGAGGAGGAGGAGCAGGAGACTTTGTTAAAAAAGAAGGAAGGAGGGGAATGCTGAGGGATGAAGAAGTAAAAACAAAACGAAAGTAAAAATGAAACGGATGAGTGGAAGGACGAGCAAGATTTTATAGATTAACCTTGGCCGATGATAATCATCCACTCCAAAATGACAGCCATCGCCCAAATGGTGCGGGTGAACAACCCCCCCCCCCTCGCAACAACAACAAAAAAAAGCCGGTCCAACACGTGCCTCCTCCTGTTGATGTTGATATTCCAGAGCGCGGGGGGGGGGGGGGGAGAAGATTGGGCGCCGGCGGAGTTGCTAATCTGCGGCTACGTCATAATTCCGTTTTATGTCGTCGAAATTTGTTCCATCATTTGGCAAATGTCCAGAGATCCATCGAAGGTTGGATTTGTTGTTTGTTGTTAAGCTGGAATTTGTTTGATAGGAAAGAGAGAGAGGGGGGAGAGAGAGGGGAGAGAGAGGGGGAGAGAGTAGGGAGTGAGTATGTGTGTGTTGAGAGAGAGAGAGAGAGAGAGAGAGAGAGAGAGAGAGAGAAGGAGTGTGTGTGTGTGTATGTGAGAGAGAGTGAGAGAAAAGAGAGGGTGTGTGTGTGTGAGAGAGAGAGAGAGAGAGATAAAGGGAGAGTGTGTGTATGAGAGAGAGAGAGAGAGAGAGAGAGCGAAAAGAGAGAAGGAAAGAAAGTATGTGTGTATGTGTGAGAGAGAGTGAGAGAGAGAGAGAAGGAGTGTATGTGTGTGTGTATGTGAGAGAGAGTGAGAGAAAGAGAGGGAGTGTGTGTGTGTGTGAGAGAGAGGGGGAGAGAGAGTGGTGAGTGTGTATGTGTGTGAGAGAGAGAGAGAAAGAAGGAGTGTGTGTGTATGTGAGAGTGAGTGAGAGAAAGAGAGGGAGTGTCTGTGTGTGTGTGAGAGAGAGAGAAAGGGAGAGAATGTGTGAGAGAGAGAGAGAGAAAGGGAGAGAATGAGAGAGAGAAAGAGAGAGAGAGGGAAAGAGAGGAAAGAAAGTATGTGTGTGAGAGAGAGAGAGTTGAAAGTGTGTGTATGTGTGTGCGTGTATGTGTGAGAGAGAGAGAGAGAGAGAGAGAGAGAGAGAAAGAAGGAGTGTATGTGTTGTGAGAGAGAAAGAGCGAGAGAAAGAGAGGGGGTGTTTGAGTGTGTGTGAGAGAGAGAGAAAATGAGAGAATGTGTGTATTATGAGAGAGAGAGAAAAAAAGAGAGAAGGAAAGAAAAAATATGTGTGTGCGTGTGTGTGTGTGTGTGTGAGAGAGAGAGAGAGAGAGAGAGAGAGAAAAGAGAGAGAGAGAGCGAGAGAGAGGGGTGATCCATTATTATGATCAAAACGTTGACAGAGGTTGTTGATGAAAGTGGATGTTGCTTGTTTAAGAAACATTAATCTATCTCCATCTATTCATAGTAATCTCAGCGTATTCATATATTAGTATGTTTATATCTATCTATCAATTTATCTCTTCTATCTATCTATCTATCTATCTATCTATCTATTTATAATATTATATATATATATATATATATATATATGAATTTAACATTTTGAAAAAACAATTAGTAATTATTATCTGCTGACAGAATCTGTTTCGACACCTTAGTAGAAGGGTCATCATCAACGAGCAAAAAATATGAAAGAAAGAAGGGATAAAAAACCGTTGGAAGAGAATATTTTTTTTTTTTTTGCTCGTTGATGATGACCCTTCTACTAAGGTGTCGAAAACAGATTCTGTCAGCAGATAATAATTACCAATTGTTTTTTCAAAAATGTTAAATTCATTGTCGGATTAATTTCCATTTATTTACACACACACACACACACATATATATATATATATATATATAATATATATATATATATATATATATATATATATATATAACTTTCAAAGAAAGAAAAGCTTAACAAACCGTCATCTCGTTATAATTTATTTTAACCAGAAACTACAAAAAAATTTTTTTTTGAGTTCTAGCCTCCCCAGACAGGTTTTACAAAATACAGGGATCCTCTGAAAGACAAGAAAAAAAAGAAAAGAAAAGAAAAATAAGGAAATTATATCACCAGAAAAATCTTCTCGTTATTCACAAAAAATGTATGACAAATTTAAAATTCTAAAGCATAATAGAATCATCCCTTACAGCCAGTCATTTGGATTACCTTACATATATATTATATATATATATATTATGCTCCCCATCCCCTAGGTTGAGCACTCTGGGGGGATTTCGCTGACGGCCGCCAGCTCAAGCGTAAACGCAACGCTCTTCTCTATAAGGAATGGAGCACTTTGTTACGGCCTTTACATCTCATACAGTAAGCAGATGTGTGCTATTTATTTCAAACAGTTAAAAAATTCCCGTTTTCCATTCTGTAAACTAGAGTGGATGCCCTTGTACCGTAATGGTCTACAAGAGGAGTGATTCAGCGACAGACTTACCCTACCGTCGGATTTCAATATTCCGGCATGTCAGGGAAGCTAAAATGGACTCTAGCCCCGACACTGAAGAGAGTACATTGTAAGATCGAAACACAGCAGTGTTCTAATGTGCATCACCTCAATAATCTAAATTATACACACAGTAATGTAAGTATGTAATACATATATTAATTTATGACAAGCGACTGACATACGTGTCTTCACGTCCTATCCATATGCTTTAAGTAGTGTTCTTGCCATACTTCTAATCTCAATCTGACTGCACTCGATCTAACGGCTATCAATGCAATATTCCTATCTACCATATCCCATAGTTAAAATTCAGTCCAGTTATATCATATCCTCTCGGAGTAATCGTTCCTATCTTATCTATCAATCTTCTCTCTCGTTCTCCTGCTATTCAAATCAATCTCATCTAGCTATCGTATCCATAGATAAAATCGAGGTCTATTGCATCTTCTTAGTCATATGGTAAGAACTCCAGATTCTCCCTGACTCAAGCTAACAAGAGACTGATGTTCTTCCAGGCATGTGCGTGTGTCTACTGTACTGCCTGGTATAGCGCTTGGTACCACCTGGACCGCCTAACGAAATGCGCCTTAGAAGATATTTAATAGCTAAGATTGAAAGAGCCTGCTACATAGAACGTGCTGCGAGTGTGACGCGTTTCGGCTCGAAAAGTCATGGAAAACAGCAGAGCATGCCATCAAAACAGCAACTGTCATTGGCCACATGCCCCCTGATCTCACAAAGCCTCTATCACGAGTAAGACGGCTAGGCATATTGCAGGACACTGCATGGAGAAGCAAGGACGACGATCAGTTAAGCGACGTATTATCCCTACTGTGGAAGCCAGCAACGATGTGGCACTGCTAATAATCGTGGGGTTAGACTCGGCCCAGCCAGAACCATAATTGACCTACACTAGCTAAGTGATGCTTCGGCTCTGCCCGCGGAGCGACTCCTCAGAGCTACGCCATGACTATTGTTAGACGACGATAGTGTGGCGACTGAGAGAACATTCCGTCATGGTCATATACCCGTAGGCAAACTTGCGCTGTCATGATGATGATGATATACCTCATACAGATGCCTAGTCTGGCTGGCTCAAGTCTAGTCATATCTTACGAGTATGTTCATATCTATCTAGCAATCCCCCTCTCGCTTACTAGCTATCAATCAATCTATCACTCTCCATAGTTAAAATTCAAATCTATTCATATCTAGTCCGCCGCTGTCTGGGCTTGGGGCCATTGCTAATAGGAGCGCTCCCATTCGTTGGAAATTTGCCAGCCGACTGCCACTCTTGCAGAGGTGGCTAAGACTCCCTTCAAAAGTAGCGATGGTCCACCTGGTTGGCCGGTGGTGGCGACCCGTGTAATGCTTTAAGGTGACGTATGAGCGAGTCATTTGACATGCCAATACTCCACTCCTTTGCCCTTCTTGAGCTAAGAGCGGGCGGCGGATGAGGCCTCTCTCAGCGAACCAATTCGGCTCCGGTGACGTCAAAGCCCTCTAGCACATATGGATTTTCCCAACCCTAATTGCCCTAGCATGATTATTTTGGCCAAGCGCCCAACCCCTTTATCTAGTCATATGGGTCGCTAGAAAGGCGGTGGACTTCTTGCGCGTCTACATGTCCTGGGGCCCACATGAATTTAAACCCTCTATGCTGATGGTGAGGTTCCAGCTTTGGAGTGCGTTTGCCAGGAATGTGTGAGCACCCTTCATCACCATATTCTTCCTCTTGGTCCACTCTACCGGAGTGGTATACCTGTAGCAAGGGGTTTTTTCCCAAAAATTTTTCTCTTTTTTCTTTTTCCCTCCCCTCCNTTCATTCTCACATTCTTGTCTTCTTGCTTTCTATACTTTTGACGTCTTTCTTTCTTCTTTCTTTTCCTTCCTTTTAAGCAAGATTATCTATTAAGAGTCTCTTCCTTTCTTTCTTTCTTTGCTTGTTCTTTCCTTCATCTCGTTTTCTTTCTCTTCCTCTTTCTTAGCTTTTTTTTGATTATTTATAACAGACGTCTTTTCATTAGTGTGTGTCACATTGTTCTTATACTTTCTTTTTCTTTAGCTTTTTCGTTCTCCTGACTTTTTGACGTCTTTCTTTCTTTTTACTCTTCTATTCCCTGAGTTCACCCTCCTGATATCACGACTGGAAAGACGCCACGATCTCTAGCGTCTTATCCCATTTAGAGTTTTCTTTCTTTCTTTTATTTGCATTTCCCCTTAGCCGTAAAAGCTTTCTGTCTCTTTCTCCGTCATCTCTCTTCTGAACATCACCTGCTCGATTCTCTTTGCCATCTTGCATTATTAAAGACGTCTTTTCCTTTCTTCCTTTCTTCTGCTCATTCCTTTGATACTTTATCGTCTTTCTTTCTTTTTCTTCCTCTTCTAAGCTCCTTCGGCTCACTTTAAGAGGTTCTTTCATTTATTTTTTTCATTCCTTCTTGATCTTCCTTTCTTTCTTTCTTTTTCTCTCTTTTGTCATATGACTTGTAATAAGAACGTCTTCTCTATTCATCTACACATTTTCTTTACTTTTTTTCCTTCTTTTCTTCTTTTGACGGTCTTTCTTCTCTTTTCTTTCTCCCTCCCGTTTTAGGGTACTCATTTAAGATTATCGTTCTTCTTTTTTTTCTTTTTCTCCTTCTTCTCTTGTCTTTCTTTCTTTCAGTTACGATTATTTAAACGATCTCTTTCTCATCACATTTCTTTCCTTCTTCTTTTTTTCTTTCTTCTTTATTCTTTTCGAGTGCTTGCTTTCTTTTTCTATTCTTCTCCTTTTTTCTACGTTATTGTTTCTTAGAATTATCCTTTCTTTCGTTTTACACTTTCAACATCTTCCTTTCTCCTCTTCCCTTGTTTCTTTTTTTTTTTCAAGTTTTGGCTTCCATTTTTCGTTCATTTCTAAATCATTTGTGAACATAAATAGATTCTGATGAAACCGGGAACTCGGTGTGCCAATCCCTTTTTTTGAGCCGGTACCGTCACCGCATTTTGTACCTTTCACGTTACATGCACATTGGTCATTTTACACAACTATATTTATGGTCATCATATCAAAATATGAATGGAGCGTTGGCGCCACGTAACATTACATGATCAGGCTGGAAAAATCGATTAACTATCACAGTTCCTCCTATTATTCTGTGATAAATTTTACTTTCCCTCCTATATCACAAAAAGCCCTGAAGAAGATCCTACTGAACAGATTGAAAACACTGCAGCGTTGGGCTGAATAAATATCACTCATTTTATTGAACTGTGTTTTTTTTCAAATTTTTCACTATATTAGATACCGTCGAATTCACTTCTATTGTTTCTCTCCATTTTTCTCTTCCTATCTAATCTATCTATATCTATCTCTTGTTCTCTTTTCTCTGATCTATCTTGATCTACTATCTATCTATCTATCTCAGGTATATCGCCTGTAACCTTATTTTTCTTTGTTAATTATATGTCTCCATCCATTCATATCTAGTTCTGTTCTCATAATCTTAGTTCAACATCCTCTTTAATCGTATACTAGCTATAAATATATATATATATATGCACTATATATATATATATATATATTATATATATTAGAGCTATACATAGATATATATATATCCAATAGATATGATATAAATAAATAAACAAACTGCAGGTAGATAGATAGATCTATATATATCGATATAGTTATTTGAGCATATCTATCTTATCAGTCTTGTTCCTATTATCTATCTAATCATCCTATCTATATATAATATATAATATATATTTATATAATCACTATATACTATATATATATATCATCTATCTATTTATCTATCTATCTATCTATCTCAGTGTTGTTATATATATATATATTAATATGATATATATTATATTCAATATATATCAGTACTTTTTCTAACATCAATCTGTTGCTTATCTATCTCAGGCTTGCTATTATCTATCTATCGTATCTACTCTATCGTATCTATCTATATATATATATATATATTATATATATATATAGTATATATATATATATGATATATTACATATACTATATATATATATATATCTTTATCTTAAACCTGTTTATCTCTCTCTCTCTCTCTTCTCTCTCTCCTATTAATTAATTTTATTAAATATACAATATAATTTATAATATATATATATATTATATAGTATATATATAATATATCCGCGCTTCTTAATCTCATTATCCATTTTTTGAATCATCGTTAACAATAAGGAAACCAAAATCCATCGGATTAGATCTGTCGCAGCAGAGGGATGAACAGGAGGAGGGGAGAAGGAAGTAGGAGCAGTTGTTAAAAAAAGAAGGAAAGAGAGGGAATGCTGAGGGATGAAGAAGTTTTAAAAACAAAAACGAAAGTAAAAATGAAACGGATGAGGGAAGACGGCAAGATTTTATAGATTAACCTTGGCCGATTGATAATCATCCACTCCAAAATGACAGCCATTCGCCCCAATGGTTTGCGGGTAACAAAAAACCCCCCCCTTCGCAAACAACAACAAAACAACAAAAACCCGGTCAACCACCGTGCCTCCTCCTGTTGATGTTGATATTCCAGAGCGCAGGGGGTGGGGGTGAGGCGGGAGAAGATTGGCGCGCCGGTGGAGTTGCTAATCTGCGGCTACGTCATAATTCCGTTTTATGTCGTCGAAATCTTGTTCCATCATTTGGCAAATTCCAGAGATCCCATCGAAGTTTGGATTTGTTGTTTGTTGTTAAGCTGGAATTTTTCTGTTTGATAGAGAAAGAGTGACGGAGAGAGAGGTTGGAAGTTGTATGTGTGTTGTGTGTGTGTGTGAGAGTGAGGGAGAGAGAGAGAGAGAGAGAAGGAGTGATGTGTTGTATCGTGCAGAGAGAGTGAGAGAAAGAGGTGAGTGTGTTGAGAGAGAGAGAGATAAAGGAGAGTGTGGTATAAGAGAGAGAAAGAGAGAAGCCGAAAGAGAGAAGGGGAAAGAAGAAAGTATTGTGAGTATGTGTGTGTGTTGTGAGCAGACGAGAGAGAGAGAGAGAGAGAGAGAGAGGGGAGAGAGATAGAAGAGAAGGACAGCGAGTGTTATGTGTGTAGGTGTGTATGTGAGAGTAGAGTAGAGAAAGAATGAGGGTGTGTAGTGTGTGTGTGTGTGAGAGAGAGAGAGAGAGCAACAGAAAGAAGAGGGGAAGTGGGTTATGTGAGAGAAAGAGGAGCGAGAGAGAAAGAAGGAGTAATGTGTGTGTGTCATGTGAGAGAGAGTAGAGAAAGAGAGGAGTGTGTGTGTGTGAGAGAGAGAGAGAGAGAAAGCGAGAGAATGTGTGTATGATGAGAGAGATGAAGAGAGAGGCAAAGAAGTAAGTGAGAGTAGAGAGTTCCGAGAGTGTGTGTGTGTTGAGAGAGAGAAGAGATGTGGGAGCTAGTGTGTATCGATAACAGTGCGCAGGTGTGTGGTTGCGTTGTATGTGAGAGAGGTCGAGAGAGAGAGAGAGAGAAAGAAGGAGGTGTGTCTGTGTGTGAGAGAGAAAAGAGAGGTTAGTTTTTGTTGAGAGAGAGAGAGAGAGGAGAGAGAGGAAAGAGAATGTTTTTTTTTTTTTTTTTCTGTGTATGCAGAGAGCAGAGAAAAAAAGAGAGAAGGAAAGAAAATATGTCTGTGTGTGGTGTGGTGAGAAGAGAGAGAGAGATGAGAGAGAGAGCAAGAGAGAGAGCAAGAGAGAGGGGGGAATCAATTATCATGATCAAAACGTTGACAGGAGGTTGTTGATGGAAAGTGGATGTTGCTGTTTAAGAAACATTAATCTATTCTCCACTTATCATTAGTAATCTCAGCTATTCATATATTTAGTAATTATATCTTATCTATTCAAGTTATCTCTTCTATCTATCTATCTATCTATCTATCTATATATATATATATATAATATATATGAATTTAACATTTTGAAAAAAACAATTAGTAATTATTATCGCTGACAGAAAATCATAAAAAATTATGTTTCGACACCTTAGTAGAAGGGTCATCCATCAACGAGCATAAAAATATGAAAAGAAAGAAGGGATAATAAACCGTTGAAGAGAATTTTTTTTTTTTTTTGCTCGATGATGATGACCCTCTACTAAAGGTGTCGAAACAGATTCTGTCAGCAGATATAATTACTTAATTGTTTTTCAAAATGTAAATTCATTCCTGTCGCGATTAATTTCCATTTATTTACAACACACACACACAACACACACACACACAACAATATATTATATATTATATTATATATATATATATATAACTTTCAAAGAAAAGAAAAGCCTTAACAAAACCGTCATCTCGTTATAATTTATTTTAACCAGAAAACTCAAAAAAAGTTGTTTTTTTGAGTTCTAGCCTTCCCCAGACAGGTTTTACAAAAATACAGGATCCTCTGGAAAAAAACAGAAAAAAAAGAAAAGAAAGAAAGATAAGAATTATATCACCAGAAAAATCTTCATCATTATTCATAAAAAAATGTATGACAAATTTAAATCTAAAGCGCATAATAGAATCATCCCTTTACAGCCCAGTCATTTGGATACCTATACATTTATATATATTTATATATATATATATATATTATATATTATTATTTATACATGCTCCCATTCCCCTTAGGGTTGAGCACTCTGGGGGGGATTTCGCTGACGACCACCAACTAAAGCGTAAACGCGACGCTCTCTATATAGGAATGGAGCACTCTATGACGGCCTTTACATACAAAGCGATTTGTGTGCTATTAAAACAGTTAAAATTCCCCTTTCCCATCTGTAAGTGATGACAGACTAATGGTTAAGGTGTCGGACAGACACCCAACGGATTGGATTTTTCCCAATCGGTTGTGAGTAGCTTACAAAAATTCTATCCACACTGAAGAGAATTGATAAGTCGAAACACGTGCTGTGGATGACCCTATATATATATATATATATATATATATATGGCATATGTGGTCTCAGTCTATTCATATCTTAGTAGTTCATATCTATCTATCAATCTCCTCGTCTAGCTATAATCAATTAATCTATCTATCTATCCATAGGTAAATTCAGTCTATTCATATCTTTAGTCATACGGGAAATCTGATCTCCCTGACAAGCTAAGAGACGATTCTTCCAGGCTATGATTGTGTCTGTACTGCTGTATGGCTGTACACCTGGACCCTAACGAATCGCATCGGAGAAATAGCTAGATGGGAGCTGCACATGAATGCTGTGAGCGGTCCCTGAATAAAGTCATGAAGCAGCACCCCACAAAAAGATGCAACTGTTTTTTTCTAATGGTACCTGCCCCCCCTATTCTGCACAAAACCATACGATAAGCGGGCTAGGCATGCAGGACACTGCTGGAGAAGCAGGACGAGATTCGTAAGCGACGTACTACTGTGGAAGCCCAGCACATGGCACGCTAATATGGGCCGCCCAGCCAGAACCTTTACATTGACCCAACTATGTAAGGATGCTGGCTTGCTGCGCGGAGGATGCTCCCAGAGGTCGATGAATGACTAGGGAAGGTTGGCGAGAGATCGTCAATGGAGATCCATGCAAACTGGCGCCGTCATGATTGATGATGATATATATACAGAGGCCGTAGTGGTCTCACTCTTAGGTCATTTTAGTATGTTCATAGTCTACTATCAATCCTCTCGTCTAAGCTATCAATCAATCTATCTATCCATAGTAAATCAATCTATTCATATTCTTAGTCCGCCCTGTCGGCTGGGGCGTTGGAATGCAGCGGACTGCCACTCTGCATGAGGGGAAGACTTCCCCCAATGGGGCCACCTGTTTTGGCCGTGCGGTGGCACCCGTGATGCTTAAGGATAGAGCCCAGGTGGATGAGCAGTTCATGACATGCAATACATCCACCTTGGCCCTTTTTGGCTAGACGGGCGGTCGGATAGAGGGCCTCCTCGCACGATCGCTGGTGACGTCAAGCCCCCCCCCATAGCACCTATATGATTTTCCCAACCTATTGCCCTTATGGCAAAGCCCCCAACCCCTTTATCATATGCGATGCTAGAAAGGCGGGTGGCTGCGGTGCTACAGTCCTGGGAATGACGTTAAACTTCTAGCTGATGGTGAGTTCCAGTTTTGGAGGTCTTTGGGGAATGTGGAGCACCCCTTCATCACCATTGCTCCTTGGTTCCACTTGCTGACCCGGGTGGTTGGTTACCTGTTAAGGTCCCATCTATGGTTAAATAGAAAAACATGAGGTTTATAAACAAAATTGTATTATGCATTAAAGAATGGATTTACCACAACTTTTGCTCGGCATTAAATGACCCACGAGGTTGATATGCCGTAAAAACAAAACAAACCAAACTATCTATATATACATATAAATCCTTCTTAGTCGCTTATGGTCAAATTCTTGAAAAAACTGGTTACCGCTCTTTACCGGAAGAATCCGAATATAAAGAAATGATTTGCATTAAATCACCAAAAAAGGGTTAATGGCCGCTAAAAAAAAAATAACCAACTTAATCATATCCTTGATAGCTTGATTCATATCTATCAATCTCTCACTTGATCAATTCAATCTACTATCTATCAATATGATCTCTAACATAGTAATCATGAGCAGTATTCATAGGTTAGTCTGTTCACTGATCTATGCTATCGACTTTCCTTTCTCTTTCTCTGTATGGGAGAGGTCTCCGAGATTGGTAGTGGCTACTACATATGCTAGTACTTGTGACATTCGTAGTAAGCGAGTTTCGAACATCCAGTCACGGTTATTACATTCACTTCGAACTAATACACTTGTAAAATGATGAACACCCCATCCCCTCAGCTATGTGTTAAATTAGTACAATACTGGTCTTCCACAATGATAGCTTTGGTATCAAACTACCCCGATGAAGGTTGATATGGCCATTGAACATAAAGATTACGTATCTCGTATTTATAATATTCTTTTCAAATTTTCTTAATACTTTTGTCGTTTTCCTTCATTTTCTTTTCTCAGTTCTTATTTTTTTCTTCTTATTTCCTTCTATTGTTTCTTCATCATTCATCCTTGTAATTCTCTTCCGATGCTAGATTTCTCTTAATTCTCCTTTTGTTATGATTATTTAAAGCACGTCTTTTCTTTCGATCTCACATTTCTTTCTTTCTTCTTTCTCTTCTGTCTTATCTTATACTTTGACGTCTTTCCTTTTCTTTCTTCGCCTATCCTTCTACTCAGGGCGTTATTTATTTTTAGATTATCTATTTCTTTCGTTTTACAATTTCAACGTCCTTTCTTTCTTTTTTTACTTCTTTCTTCTACTCCTGTAGCTATATCGAATTATATATTCATTTCCGTATATGTGCTAGAAGGGCCTGCTGACTTAAGGTCTTAGCGTCCTGGGTAGGAACGTTAAACTGTCTCTAGTGGTGAGGTTCAATTCTGGGGCTCTGGGAATGAGAGTATCCCTTGCCATTACTTCCAGTGTCACTTTGATCCGGGGGTATGTTCAGTTACCTGTTAAGATCCCATCTATGGTGTGCGTTGAATAAAAAATGTGTTAAAACAAATGAGTACCGTCAAGACATAAATAAAACAAAGACGTTTTCGATAAAATAACCCAACAAGGGTTGACATGTTGTAAAGATAACAACCAAACCAAAACCAACCAAAACCAATCTATTCACTTTCTATTTATTCATCGTATCTATTCATGTTATTCTCGCCTTTCCCTTGTTTCTTCCTTCCTTCTTAGTTCCTCCTTTCCCCTTCCTTTTCCTTCCTTCTTCCTTTTTCCTCTTCTTCCTTTCTTTTACCTTCCTTTCCTTCCTTCCTCTTCCTTTCCTTCCTTCCTTTCCCTTTCCTTCCTTACTTCCTTCCTTTTTCTTATTTCCTCCTTTCTTCTTTCCTTCTCCTTCTCTTCCTTTCGCTTCCTTACCTTTCTTCACTTTCCTTCGTTTCCTTCCTTACTTCCTTTCTTACTTCCGTTCCTTTCCTTCTCCTTCCCTTCCTTCCTCTTCGCTTCCTTCTTCCTTCTTTCCCTTCCTTACTTCTCTTCCTTCCTTACTTCTTTCTCACTGGCTTCCTTTCCTTGCTTCCTTACCTTATTCCTTCCTGTTTCCTCCTTTCCTCCTTACTTTCTATCTTCCTTCCTTCACTTCCACTTACTACTCTTCTTCTTTCTGACTTCCTTCCTCTTCCTTCTTCCCTTACTTCCTCGTTTCCCTTCCTTCCTTCCTTTCCTTACTTCCTTCCTTTCTTTCCTTTCCTTCCTTACTTCTTTCCTTCTGGCTTCCTCCTTTCCCTCCTTATTCTATCCTTCCTTCCTTCCTTCTATACTTCTTACTTTACTTCTTTCTTCTCTGACTTCCTTCCTTCCTTACTTCCTTCCTTCCTTCCTTTTCCTCGCTTACTTCCTTCGTTTCCTTCCTTCCTTCCTTTTCCTTACTTCTTCCTTCTTTCCCTTCCTTCCTTCCGTAACTTCTTCCTTTCCTCGGCTATCCTTCCCTCTTGCGCCTCTTCGACTTCTATTCCTTCCTTCCTTCCTATACCTCTACTTTACCTTATACCTACTTCTTCTTCCTTCCTTCACTCTCTCCTCTCTCTCCTCTCTCTGTCTTTGTATATCTTCAGATTCGTGTCTTCATTTTGCATTTTACCTTGTTCTTTCAACTGTTTTTTCTCTATTCTTCGTTTATCTCGTCTTCTTTCTTTCTCTTTATCTTGCTTTCTGCTTTTCTCTTTGTCTTTATTCTTTCCCCTCCCAAACTTCACTCCACCCATCCTTACGTCTTACCATCTCCTTTTCCTTTCTTTCTTTCCTGCCTTCAGTCCTCCTTGCCGTTTATTCCGTTTTCTTTCTTACTCAGTTTTCTCATTTGATAATAGAGATAAAATTTGAAGAGACTGAGATAGATAGATAGATAGATAGATAGATAAATCATGTTTCTTTGGGAATGCCTTGCCGTGTGTAAGTGGTTAACGCACTGATAGGCACACACCCATACCCTTTCCTTTTTCTTCCCCCCTTTTCTACCGCTATTCATTTAAGATTATTCTTTCTTTCTTTCTTTCTTTCTTTTTATACTTTCAATATCTTTCCTTTCTTTTTCTTCTTTTCTTGTTCTCTGTTATTTATTTACATATTTTTCTTTCTTCTTTTCTTTCTTTCTTTCTTATTTACTGAACGCTCGCCATATGAATGGTTAACGCACTAATGTTAGCCGCCATTACCTGTCTCTTTTAAATTGAACTACATTAGTGCCTTTAGTTTCACTAGCTCAGCTTAGTATTTAGACTTATCGACTCCTGGTAGTATCATGAATACATTTCTAAAACTTGTATCCTCAAGTTAAACTATAATCCCTTCGGTTATATTTTCGTAATTGCTCTATGCGAGCTGAGTTCATATTTACTATTTTTAGTGTCAACCTGGTGTAGATTAATTGGCCTAAGTGATTCCAAGGTTCTTCTGACTCTTTAGACATAGCGAAAAATATACTACACTTGATCCAATACATATAATACACTGAATAGAACTACTATAACCTAGATTACTGCCTTCATAGTCAACAATATTTTTATGGTTGTTTGGTTTTGTTTTACGGCGCAGTGGACTCGCTCTTTTTGACGTCATTTAATACAGAATCAAGCTCATTTGACTGGGTTCCACCCGGCTTCGGTTGCCCCGTACCCAACGTATCGCATACTGAGTAACTCTCTCTCTACGAAGGGATAACAGCTTTGGCATTATATAACATTTCCTTCTTCTAGTCTTTCCTTTCTTTCTTCCTTCTTTCTTTCCATTCTTACACTTTCAACGTCTTTTTTTTCTTTCTCGTTCTTCTTTCCTATTTTTCTTTTCTTTCTTTTCTCTCGTTTCTTCTTTCTTTCATTACTTACACTTTCAACGTCTTGCCTCTTTCTTTCTTTCTTTCTTTTTCTTTCCCTTACTTTATTTTATTCAATATCTCTTTTTTCTTGCTCAGATTTTCGTTCTTCTTTTCTTTCATCTTGTTTTTCAAAATATATTTCTTTCTATTTTCCTTTTTTCTGCTTTCCTTCTTACTTCTTTATTTTTCTGTTTTTAATTTCCTTTCTTCTTTCTTCAAGATTCTCTTATCTCATTCTCTTACCTTTGTTCTTCAACAATTCTTTCTGTTTCGTTTTCTTTCTTTCTTTCTTTCTTCTCTTTACGTCTTTCTTTCTTTTTCTTTCCTTCTTTCCAACCAATCTCCACCCTCCTTACGTTCTCTTACATCTGTTACTTGTTTGTTCTTGTTCTTTTCTTCCTCCCTTCCAATCCTCCCTTACTTTCTTCCAAATATTTTCTTTCTTACAATTTTCATCTATGATAGATTAGAGGATAGATTAAGATAAGATTATGAATTTTGAAGAGACTGATTTGAAGTGATAGATAGATAGATAGATAGATCGTTTATTTCGCCTGAGTTGCCTGCCGTATGTAATGGGTTAACGCCACTAAATTCCGGCCGCCATCACCCTTCTTCTTTTAAAGAAACTTACATTGTTGGCCTTTAGTTATCACTAAGCTCAGCTTAGTACTAGACTTATCGACTCCTGTATAGTTCGATGAAACATTTAAACTTGTATCCTTCAGTTAAACTATAATCCTTTCGGTTATATTTTCGTAATTGTCTAGGAGCTGGAGTCATATTATATTTAGTGTCACGTGGTCTGATTATTGCCTAAGTGATTTTCCAGGCTTTCTTTGTCCTGTTTGACATACGGAAAAGATAATACTACACTCTTGCATCCAAACCCAAAAATACATTGAATAGAACTACAAACTAGGATAGCTGACTTTCATAGTCAACAATATTTGCTATGGTCGTTTGGCTTTTGTTTTACGCGCCTATGGACTCTGTTCTGGGGTCATTTAATACGAGAACAAGTCTTTTTCGACTGGTGCCGCCCGGGTCGGTGCCCCGTCCAACTGTTCCACTACTGGACTGCAGGTCTTTCTGCAAGGAATAGCTTTTGGCTGATTATACTATAACATTTCCTTCTTTCCTATTCTTTCCTTTCTTTCTTTCCTTCTGTGTGTGATCTTACCACTTCAACGTCTTTTTTTTCTTTCTGTTCTTTCTTTCTGTGTGGTGTTGGTGTGTGGTGTGTGTTGTGTTTCTCTTTCAGCTTCACTTTCAACGTCTTTTCGGCCTTTCTTTCTTTCTTTCTTTTTCTTTCCCTCTACTTTATAATTCAATATTTCTCTTTTCTTTTTCCAAGATTTCGTTCTCCTTTCTTCATTCTTGTTTTTCAAAAATATTTACTTTCTTATTATATTTCTTTTTTCTGCTTTCTTCTTACTTTCTTTATTTTTCTGCTTTTTTAAATTCTCTTTTCTTTCTATTCAAGATTCTCCTTTCTTCAATTCCTTACCTTGTTTCTTCTAACTATTTCTTTCTGTTTCGTTTTTCTTTCTTTCTTCTTCTATTCCTCTTTTACGTCTTTCGTTCTTTTTTCTTCCTTCTTTCCAACGCCAATCTCCATCCCTCCTTACGTTCTTTAACATTCTTTCTTTCTTTATGTTTCTTTTCTCCTTCCTTCCACCCTCCCTTACGTTTCTTCAATATTTCTTTTCTTACATTTTCTCTTATGATAGATAGATGGCATAATAGACCTAGATTGATGATTTGAAGAGACTATTTGAAGTGATAGATAGATTAGATAGAGCGACTTTCGCCTGAGGCCTGCGTGCGCTGTAATGGTTAACGACACTAATTCGGCCCGCCATTACCTTCTCCTTTGAATGAACGTATCATTGTGCCTAGTCTTCACTGAAGCTCAGCTTTAGTACATAGGACTTATCGGACTCTCTGATAGTCATGCATACACGGTTATAACTTTGTACCTTAAAGTAAACATATTTAATCCGTTCGGTTATAGTTCGTACATAGTGTCTAGCAGCTGAGTCATATTTATAGTTTTAGTGTCACGTGGTGTTAAGATTATTGGCCTCAACGTGATTACCAAGACTCTTTTGACCTTTCAGTTTGACATCAGGAAAGATATACTACACTTTGCATGCCACTCAACAAAAAACACTTGAGATTAGAACTAACAAACTAGGATACTGCCTTCAAAGTCAAGGATATTGCTATGTTTGTTTTGTTGTTTGTTTATGACATATCAACATCTTTTCGGCTCCCATTTATACAGAATCATACTCTCATTTTTGACTCAGCGTCGCTTTACAGTACCTGCTCTGTTGCTTGAGTAGTTCAGTCAAATAAGTATTGAATAGACTCATCGCTGACTTAACTCAATGATCTAACGGGAACCGATGCTTCAACGTGACTTGACCGTTAATAGGATATTTGTATTTCACCATAATATACAATCACATTGTGAGAAACAATTCAATTTATTGTCATATAAAATGAATACAAAATACACTTCTATAAAGAGAGAGAAAGAAAGAAAGGCTGATATATCGGACAACATAAAATATCATAGACTGAGACAGATATTTATAGATAACGAGGTGGTACTATATATATATATATATATATATATTAATATATGTGTGGTGTGCTGTGTGAAATGTGTGCTTTGATGGTGGATGTCTCTTCGAATGGTCGTGATGCTCAGTCTTGTAGTTTAGCAAGGGAGGTGGGCTCACAGCAGAGCCGACTTCATGTACGGACTACTCAGGACAATTAGCCGACTGTCATAATAAGACTGGAGAGGTACCACCAGGTCGCCGTTAAGCGGTATGTCATGTGCTTTCTGATCTTCCAAACAAAAAAGAATGAACGTGGAAAAAAATAGAAATAAAACAAAATATCAAATTTTATTGGAAAATAAGCATAACATAAAAGTGAATGTGTCTCTTTCCACCATTTTTTTTTTTCACTCGTAATATGCCGCCTCCTATAAAGTCCACCAGGGTCCGGGCCCGTCCCAACGTTCCACCTACTGCAGTACTGGTCTTCTGCAAGGATGTCTGTTGGTTATTATATAACATTTCCTTTTCTTTCTTTCCTTCTTTTTCGTCTTACACTTCAAATTGTCTTTTATATTTTCTTTTTCTTTCTTTTCTATTTTTTTAAATTTTTTCTTCTTTCTTTCTTTCTTTTTCTTTTCATCTTACACTTTTCAACGTCTTTTGCTTTTTCTTTCTTCTTTTTCTTTTCTTCTCTTTCTTCTTTTCTCTTTCTTCATTTCTACTTTATTTATTCAATATTTTCTTTTTTCTTTGCAAGATTTTTCGTCTCCTTCTTTCATCTTGTTTTTAAATATTTTCTCTTTCCATTTTTCTTTTTTTCTGCTTTTCCTTCTTACTTTCTTGTATTTTTTCTGTTGTATAATTTTTCTTCTTTCTTGCAAGATTCTATATCTTCATTCTTTTACCTTATTCTACTAACAATTTCTTCTTGTTTTCGTTTTTCGTTCTTTTTCTTTATTTATTTCTCTTTACTCTTTCTTTCTTCTTTCTTTCCTTCCTCCACCTATCTCCATTCCCTCCTTACGCTCTTTTCCATCTTCTTCCTTTTTTCTTTCTTTTCTTTCTTTCTTCCTCCTTCACCCTCCCTACGTTTTCTTCAATATTTCTTTTCTTACATTTTTCTCTATGATAGATAGATGAGAGAGATAGAATCGTTAATTTCGCTGAGTGCTTGCCGTGTGTAATGGTTAACGCACTAATTTGGCCGCCATTACCCTTCTCCTTTTAAATGAACTACATTAGTGGCCTTTAGTTTCACTAAGCTCAGCTTAGTATAGACTTATCGACTCCTGTAGTTCATGAATACATTTAAACTTGTATCCTTCAAATTAAACTATAATCCTTCGGTTATATTTCGTAATTGTCTAGGAGCTGAGTCATATTTATATTTTAGTGTCACGTGTTAGATTATTTGGCCTAAGTGATTTCCAAGGTTTCTTTGACCTTCTTTGACATAGGAAAAATATACTACACTTTGATCCAAAACAAAAAACATTGAATAGAACTACAAACCTAGGATACTGCTTCATAGTCAACGATATTGCTATGGTTGTTTTTGTGGTTTTGTTTTATGGCGCATCGGACTCTTTTTTGGGTCATTTAATACAGAATCAAGTCATTTTTTTACTCAGGTTGTCTACAGTATCCGCTGTTGCTTGAGTAGTCAGCCAAATAAGTATTGAATACTCATCGCTGCTTAACTTTCAATGATCTAACGGGAACCGGTGCTTTAATGTGACTTGACCGTAATTAGAATATTTGTATTTCACCATAATATACATCACATTTTTTTAATTGCCATATAGATTAATACAAAATACACTTCTTTAAAAGAGAAAGAAAAAGAAAGGCTGATAGATAGAACAGACTAAATATAAATAGACTGAGACAGGATATGTACTACTAGGCTGGTACACCCTAACCCAATCTGCAAATTTTAACTGATGCATCATGTGAACGCGACACTTGAATAAACGCATTGGTTAGAATAGTTGTATTATAATGGTCCGCATCATGTGGAGACAAAGGGGGGTTTGTTTTCATTGAAACCACAGAATGTGCTAAAAAATAAGTGAAGCATTTTATGTAGAAATATATACATATATATATATATATATATATCTTATTATAATGGAGATTGAGTGTTTTTCTGTCTGTAACCGAAACTATATTACTACTCAAGTCACAATTTCCTTAGTTATTTACGTCACATTCACCGTGATTTTATTTTTTATCTAAACCCCAATTATGAATAAAATTGTTTTTGCATTATTATTACTATTGGTCATATCTACATACGAATAACATGCAATTGTGTGTATATATATATATATATATTATAAATATATATATAATATATATATATATAATTATATATATATATATATTATATATATATATATATATATATATATATTATATATATATATATATATATATATATATATATATATATATATATATATATATATATATATATATATATATATATATATATATATATATATATATATATATATATATATATATATACAACAAAATAGTGGTTTACAGTGTGAACGGGAAGGCTAATTTGCATATTGATATTGAAAATTTGATTTTAATAAATATGTATTTAGTATTATTGATTTCTAATTATTTGGTTTTAACTTAATGAATATGAGCAAAAGTCTTGTGGATAAATCTTAAAAGAAATTCATTGACAAGAAGACATAATTGTAATTTTATTCTTTACTTCCTATTTTAACTGAATAGTTAAATTAAGAAAATTTGGCAATGAAAGACGAGATGAAAGAGTAAGCTTCAGGTGTTCTATCTTTTATTATACCCCCCCACTGTCTAAAATCTTTTTATCTGCATTCTTATTTAGTTTCATTAGCTTTTCTAATTTAATATAACATTTTATTACATTAAAACTTAAATACTTGCACCCGGAGGGTGCATAT
>CM042165.1:13393457-13398457 GCA_023376005.1 Doryteuthis pealeii | reverse complement strand
TGTGTGTGTGTGTGTGTGGATGTCTCTTCGAATGTCGCGATGTGGTCTTGTAGTTTTAGCAAGGGGTGGCTCACAGTAGGTCCGGTTCATGGTACCGGCTACTCAGACAATTGCCCGAGTGTCATAAAGACTGAGGGCACCACCAGGTCGCCGTTAAGGCGGTATGTCCTGTGCTTCTGATCTTCCAAACAAAAATCAATGAACGTGGGAAAAATTAAAATAAAAACAAAATGTCAAATTTTATTTTTGAAATAGCATAACACAAAAGTGAATGTGTAATCTTCCATCTTTTTTTTTTTCACTCGCAATATACCGCTCCTATAAAGTGCCGCCCGGGTTCGGTGCCCCGTCCCAACGTTCCACTACTGAGTACTGGTCTTCTGCAAGGATGTCTTTGATATTATATAACATTTCCTTTTCTTTCTTTCCTTCTTTCTTTCGTCTTACACTTTCAACGTCTTTTTTCTTTTTCTTTCTTTTCTTCCTTTCTATTTTTTCAATTTTTTAAAATTTTTTTCTGTCTCTTTTCTTTCAGCTTACACTTTCAACGTCTTTCTGCCTTTCTTTCTTTCTTTTCTTTTTCTTTCTTTCTTTTTCTTTCTTTCTTTCCTTCCTTTCTATTTTATTTATTCAATATTTTCTTTCTTTCTTTTGTCAAGATTTTTGTTCTCTTTTTCTTTCATCTTGTTTTTCAAAATAGTTCTTTCTTTCTATTTTCCTTTTTTCTGCTTTTCCTTCTTACTTTCTTTATTTTTCTGTTTTTATAATTTCTTTCTTTCTTTCTTCAAGATTCTCTTTCTTCAATTCTCTTACCTTGTTCTTCTAACATATTTCTTTCTGTTTTCGTTTTTCTTTCTTTCTTTCTTCTTTCTTTCTTTCTTTCTTTCTTTCATTCTCTTTTACGTCTTTCTTTCTTTTTTCTTTCCTTCTTTCCAACCAATCTCCATCCCTACTTACGTTCTTTACATTTTACTTTGTTTTTGTTTCTTTTTGTTTCTTTTCTTCCTCCCTTCCATCCTCCTTACGTTTCTTCAATATTTCTTTCTTACAATTTTCTCTATGATAGATAGATGGATAGATAGATAGATTGATGAATTTGAAGAGACTGATTTGAAGTAATAGATAGATAGATAGATAGATAGATAGAGCGTTATTTCGCTGAGTGCCTTGCCGTGTGTAATGGTTAACGCACTAATTTGGCCCGCCATCACCCTTCTTCTTTTGAATGAACTACATTAGTGGCCTTTAGTTTCACTAAGCTCAGCTTAGTATAGACTTATCGACTCCTGTAGTTCATGAATACATTTTAAACTTGTATCCTTCGGTTATATTTTTGTAATTGTCTAGGAGCTGAGTCATATTTATATTTTTAGTGTCACGTGGTTAGATTATTGGCCTAAGTGATTTCCAAGGTTTCTTTGACCTTGTTTGACATAGGAAAAGATATACTACACTTTGATCCAAAACAAAAATACATTGAATAGAACTACAAACTAGGATACTGCCTTCAAAGTCAACGATATTGCTATGGTTGTTTGGTTGTTTTGTTTTACGACGTATCAACTCTTTTCGGGTCATTTAATATCGAATCAAGTCATTTTGATTCAGATTGCTTACAGTACCTGCTGTTGATTGAGTAGTCAGCCAAATAAGTATTGAATAGACTCATCGCTGCTTAACTTCGATGATCTAACGGGAACCGGTGCTTTCAACGTGACTTGACCGTAATTAGAATATTTGTATTTAACCATAATATACAATCGCATTGTGAGAACAATTCAATTTAATTGTCATATAAAATGAATACAAAAGAAAGAAAGAAAGAAAGAAAGAAAGAAAGAAAGAGACTGATAGATATGAACAGACTAAGAAATGAATAGACTGGAACAGATATATATATATATATATATATATATATATATATATATATTTATTATTTGCTCTACTTAGGTATTGAGCACTTTTTTACTTATTAGATTTAGTTTCCTGGCGGTTTTGTATGAATATATATATCTTATATATATATACACATGAATTGTTTTTTCTTTTGGCCAAATATTGTACCAATAGATTATTTTTCATTGGTACGATTATCTTGGTCTTTTCTTTTTTTCCAAAATTTTTTTTCTATCCGGGTGATGTTTGGTAGTATATTTTTACAATCAAACTATTTGCTGGTTTTTTTCTCACCGCGAAGATTTGCCAACAGGTTTTGTATATTAAATTATATATATATATATATATATATATATATATATATATATATATATATATACCAACCCCTTTGACACAATGTCAATTTCTTAAGCGGTGTTTAAAAGCTTTGAATTTAGAGTTTTCCTTCTCCTAGACTTATTACCTAGCCATGAGTTAAGAGTGCAGTCTGCCTACTATTTACCCATAGCTGGGTGGACTTTAGTTGGATGCATACATTTTCCAGGTGTATTAACGTAATGCACAGAACCACGTCCAGTAATTGAACTCGGGTCGACGAGTCCATTTCCTACGTCTCTAACCATTACACCACGCGCCTCCACATATATACAGCCTGAGATAACTACATACTGAGATAGATACTAAAATACTAAAATATAAATAAACTCAGATAACTATGTACAGATTTAGATTAATAGATAGAAAGGAAAGGGGAGAGAGAAGGGAAGAGATCCTATCGAATATGAATACTTTTAAACAGATCTATTTGAGCCATATATATATTTACCAACCCTTCCACACTAGCAGGATGCGACACAAGGTCAATTTCTTAAGCAGGGTTTAACAGGTTTGAATTCAGAGTTTTCCTTCTCCTAGACTGGTTACCTAGCCATGGTTAAAGAGTCCAGTCTGCCCTGCTATTTACCCATAGCTGGAGGGAGAATTGGATTCATTCCTTTCCCAAGGGTATTAGCGCCATGTGAAATTCCAACAGCTTCGTCCAGGAATTGAACTCGCGTTGACGAGTCCATTTCCTACGACTCTAACCATTAGACCACGCGCCTCTATTTGAGCCATATATGGGCCCTTAACAGATATTTCCACTACGGGTCAGAGTAAAGTTGGGTGTAATAGCATTGAAGGAATACGTCAAACTTCCTATATTCTCAGTTCATAGTTTTTGTGTCATGTCGAAATCTGCATTGCAGTTAGTGAATTTTTAGCCAATTTTCTCACAAATTGGAGCTGCACAGTCTTCTTCGACTGTGTTCGAGCATATTCACAGAAAAAATACATTTTCTTTTCCAGTGAATAGTATTGCATAGTTATCAATCTCCAAACATCTATTGTTTTAAAGTTTACCTAAATACATCGCAAATTGATCAGGTGGTATAATTCCCCCAGAAAGCAAATAAAACTGGCATCTGCAGGAATGTATTCATACTGGAAATGTTGTAAGGAAAATTGTACAGTTATCAATCTCCAAACATCTACTGTTTTAAGGTTTACCTAAATACATCACAAATTGATCCTGAAGGTATAATTCCCCCAGAAAGCAAATAAAACTGGCATCTGCAGGAATGTATTAATACTGGAAATATTGTGAGGAAAATTGCACAGTTGTCAATCTCCAAACATCTATTGTCTTAAATTTTACCTAAATACATCGCAAATTGATCCTGAAGGTATAATTCCCCCAGAAAGCAAATAAAACTGGAATCTGTAGGAGTGTGCCTAGACCGGAACATTTTGGCGGAAAATTAGTTGGTTTACTATATTTTTAAAAAAAAGTTATTGTTTTGAAGTTTACGTAAATACAGGACGAGTCTAAATTGGGGTAAATTGAAGGGTAGAAAGTTTGTTTTGTATTAATTCTATATTTCTGTCGCCGGTGGTAAATAATGTAACTATTCTTAGCGCTCATGTTCTTGTTTTGTTTTTGTTTTTGTTTTAATATATAAATAAATCAAATGTCTGTTAGGATGAATACTTCTGTAACTTTTGATTATTGGAAAACATTTTACGATTAAATATCTTTGGTCTCAGTTGAGAAATGGAAAAATATTGCAAATTTTCTCCCATCTTGGAAATGATCCAGAGATTTATTTTTAAAATGACAGAAGGCGACTATTGATTTAGGATTAAGACAACTCATACACACACATACACAAATACACACACATAGTCTCTCTCTCCCCCCCTCTCTCTCTCTCTCTCTCTCTCTCTCTCTTTCTTTCTCTCTCTCTCTTTCTCTTTCTCTTTCTCTTTCTCTCTATCTATCTATCTATCTATCTATCTATTGAAATCTATACTTTGTAATCTCAGTCTATTCATATTTTAGTCTGTTCATATATATTAATCACTCTCATCTGTCTATCTATCTATCTATGTAATTATACACATGATGGTCTTAGTCTATTCATATCTAGGTCTGTGCATGTCTATTTATCGATCTGAATCTATACATAGTATTCTCTGTCTATTCATATCTTAGTCTGTTCATCTCCCTCTCTCTCTCTCTCTATATATATATATATGTCTCTCTCTCTCTCTCTCTCTCTCTCTCTCTCTCTCTCTCTCTCTCTCTCTCTCTCTCTCTCTCTCTCTCTCTCAGAACAGAAATTAAGTTAGTTAAATAGTTGCCAGTAGTAAGCCCGTGGGAACAGACGTTATGGATCGACACTCTGAAGATGTCAACTTCTCATCCGCGCGGTTAAACTCTTTTTTTGTTTGTTTGTTTTGTTTAATAAAGTATATAAAAAATAGCAAAGTCTTTATTAATTATTAAACAAGAAATGGACAGACATCAAGCCTAAAGAAGAAAATAAACCCACAGAAAAAAAGCCCAAAGGAAGATGGCGGCCGACGAATAAGCAGAAAAAAAGAACCCATCTCATTTCTCTCAACTGTTGAGAAAATGAGATGGGTTCTTACTTTTCTGCTTAAAAATCAATTTTTAACATCAATATGCAAATTATCATTCCTGTTCACACTATAATACGCTATTTGGCTTTATATATGAATGCATGGGCCGGGTTAACTCAGTCGGTAGAGCGTTCGGCTAG
>CM042165.1:13360957-13388457 GCA_023376005.1 Doryteuthis pealeii | reverse complement strand
AGGAACAAGAGGAAAAAATGACCTACTATACATACATCTTTAGAAAGGTTAAAACAAGGCGGAAAAAATCTAAGCATGGCATGGATTGACTGCAGAAAGTTTCATGACATTGTCCCGCAAACTTGGATAATTGAATGTTTGAACATATAGAAAATATCCCTCAAAGTAATCAAATTTATCGCTAAAGCCATGGAAAATTGGAAAGTGGAATTAACAGCAGGAAGAAAGACCTTAACAGAGGTGAAAATACAAAGAGACATCTTCCAGTTAAAGAAAAATAAAGATTAAGTTGTGCTGTCTATACACACACACACACACACACACACACTCTCTCTCTCTCTCTCTCTCTCTCTCTCTCTCTCTCTCTCTCTCTCTCTCTCTCTCTCTGACATTGATTAATGCCTAAGGTTACTATAACAAAATTTCTTATTACCCTGTAGCAAGATCAGTCTGTGTAATATATATATATATATATATAATATATATATATATATATATAATATATATATAAAACTAAAATGATAAGACTAATAGGAATATTTCTTTTATGTTATTTATTTTTTGATTGTTCTCAACTTGTATCAATCTTAAGTCATCATCTGGAGAAGACAGTTTTGTGAAAAAAATGTTTTTTTTAGGAAAGTTTTTAAGAAAAGATTTTCAAATCAGTTGATAAGCCACTAAAGAGGCAACTGGAAAATCTACAGCTGAAATGGCATAATCCATTTGTTGAGGGAAAACCATGGAATATCCACAGGTCCTGCTAGTATAAGTTAATAGATTAAGATATATATCTTATTATAATGGAGATTGTGTGTTTTTCTGTCTGTAACCGAAACTATATTCCTACTCAAGTCACAATTCTCTTAGTTATTGACATCACATTCTCCATGATTTTATTTTTATCTAAACCTCAATTATTAATAAAATTGTCTTAAATTATTAATACTGTTAACTATGTCTACATACTGACAACATGCAATTATATTTATATATACAACAAAATAGCGGTTTACAGTGTGAACGGGAAGGCTCATTTGCATATTAATATTAAAAAATCGAATTTAATAAATATGTGCTTAGTATTATTGATTTCTAACTGTTTGGTTTTATTTTAATGAATATAAGTAAAAATCTCTTCAATGAATCTGAAATGAAATCCATTAACAAGAAAAAATAACTGTCATTTTATTCTTTACTTTCTCTTATAACTAAATACTTAAATTAGAAAAAATAACAATGAAAGACGAGAGTGATGGAAGAGTAAGTTTCAGTTGTTCCATTTTTTTATTATACTCCCTCTGTTTCAAATCTTTTTATCTGTATTCTTATTTAGTTTCATTAGCCTTTCTAATTTAATACAATATTCTATTACATTAAAACTTAAATACTTGCACCCGGAGGGTGCATATATTTGCTAGTATTCATAAAACAGGTTTGATTATTAAAATTATTAGACATGAAATAAATTGATCTTTCTCTTTCCATTTCAATAGGAAATTAAATTCTGTTTCATAGATGTAATTGTGTGTGTGTGTGTGTGCGTGTGTGTGTGTGTGTGTGATATAAAACCAATTATAATCAATGTTGTTGCTTTTTTTTTTTAGTTTTTAATTTATTTATTTAATAGTTTCTCGCCGATACAATTTGTTATAGCGATGATGTCACTCAATTGTATATTCAGGAAGTGTACATGGAGCTACAAATTTACAAAATCACAAGAAAAAATAAATCACACGGATGACATCAAGATTTTTGCTAAAGATGAAAAAGAGCTGGAAAAAGAGCAGGCCATAAGAATATATAGCCAGGATATAGGAATGGAATTAGGGATCGAAAAGTGTGCAATGCCCGTGATAAAAAAAAAGAGGGAAATAGAAACAACAGAAGGAATTGATATTATCTGCGTTATTCGGACTATTGTCCCCATCTTTATTGTTATTTGTACAACGTTTCGCTCGATATGCCCTCCGGCCTTCTTCAGGTATTTCTTGTTGGACTCGGGAACCTTCTCGGACTCGGGAACCTTCTTTTCGAACTCGGGAACCTTCTTTTCGAACTCTGGAACTCTCTTGTCGTAATCGGGAGCCATCACGGAACTTTAGGGTTAGGTTCAAAATTCCGTGATGGCTCCCGATTATGACAAGAAAGTTCCCGAGTTCGAAAAGAAGGTTCCCGAGTCCGAGAAGGTTCCCAAGTCCGACAAGAAATACCTGAAGAAGGCCGGAGTGCATATCGGTCGAAACGTTGTACAAATAACAATGAAGATGGAGACAATAGCCCGAATAACGCAGATAATACTAATCTTCAAGCCTCATCTCAAACATTCAGAGAAATAGAAGGAATTGACCTACAAAATCAGGAAAATATAAGAACATTTGGAGAAAAAGGGAATTACAAGGATTTGGGAATACTGGAAGCAGACACCATCTAACAAAGAGAAAGGAAAGAAAAAATAAGAAAAGAGTACACGAGAAGGACAAGAAAACTAGGAACCAAGCTCTGCAGCAGAAATCTCGTCATGGGAATAAACACCTTGGCTGTCCCCTGAGTGAGATACTATGGACCATTCTGAGTGTCGTCACCTCTTCTAAATAAGGAACCATTCCGTTTTTATTATAAACAAAGAAAGGGAAGAAAAGGGTCATGCTACACAGAAAAATATAACAATAAAGAAAGAAAGAAAGAAAGAATGTAGGGGAAGTTAGAGAGCGGGGTGAGCGTGCGGAAGCGATAACGCTATTCTGTTTGAATCGAACATAATGAAAAGATGAAAAGAAGGAGAAAAAAAATGGTTAGAGAGAGTTAAATCAATATTGTTATACTTTTTATATTGAACTATTTCGCGATAGCTCTTAGGTAAATTAGTCCTGTCTGACTGGACCTCTGCAAAAGAGTACCCCCCCCCCAATGGGTGGCGACCCGTGATGCGTAAGGATGGAATCCTGGTGAGTGAGAATTCCATGACAAGCATCGCACCACTTTGGCCCTTACTTAGGCTAGACGGAGGGTCAGAGAGGCCCCCTCCGATCAGTCAGATCATGTCAAGCCCTAGCATCTATATGATTGTTCTAACCCTATCACCCTTATGACAAGCCCCAAACCTTTTTGTTACATATGTGCTAGGAGGCGGAGGGTGAGAGTCTTTATGTCCTGAGCAAACAATTTGACTAAGCATCAAGAATGAATAATAAAACAAAAACATCTTCGGCATAAAATAACCCAATGGGTTGACATGCCGTAAAATCCAACCAACCAACCAACCCATCAAGAATGAATAAAACCAAAATATCTTCGGCATAAAATAACCCAATGGATTGTCATACCGTAAAACCTAACAAACCAACCAATCTTAAACATATCAAACGTTTTAATAATTAAATTATCATGCTGTGGTATATCCACAGGTCTTGCTAGTATAATTATTATCTTCAGACATCTACATTTTTTCTGATGTTGTTATTCAGACCTTCTCAACTATCAACTCGAATGTCCTTGTCCTAATCTGCATACGGGTTACCAGTTACAATAAAAAACCAAACATTCTCTTCAACCGTACCCGCCCCCCATTTTTTTTCTCTTTTTGACCCTCAGCCTGCAGCTGCAACTCTCACCTTCGTTTTGTTGGGGGGGGTGCTTATGCACATTGACTAAGTCATAACAATCGGCCAATATGCACAATGACTGCAACTCAACTGCTTTCTGCTGCCTATCTGAAGGTTAATCTTTTTTAAAACATAAATACACACACACAGACACACACACACATACATACATACATATATGTATATATATATGTATGTATATACATGTGTGTATAAACATTAATAAACACAAATGTACATCCACACACACACACACACACACACACACATATAGTATGAACAAAAAGTAATAAGACAAACAGGAATATTTTTAATATGTTATTCTCAACTAGTTTCGATCTTAGGTCATCGTCAGGAGAAAATTTATTTGAAGAAATTGTTTTTAGATTTTTTGAAAGGGAGCATTATTGAAGAACTATAAAAATTGGAGTATTTTTGAGGGTTTGACATGCTATTAAAATCCGGGTAGAAGAGTGTGTTAGTAGTAGCAAGTCCATCTGTTCCGTGAAAAACCTCTTTGATGTGGGTTATTTTTTGAATGTATATATATATGTGAGGGGGGGTTCTTGGGAGTATAAGTGTATATATAAATGTGTGTGTGTGCATACATATATGTGTGTGAATGTGGGTGTGTGTATGTATCTCGGTACTGTGCGCATGACTTTTAGATTTTTAATTGGGTCAAAAGTGGCTTGTTTGATGTGTGGCGGTCAGTGTTTGTATATTTAGGTGCCATCATAGTTGTTGGCTCGACTTGTATTGCCATAATTAAAATGATGAGTTTATTTTTTTATTAAAATCAAACGGGTGAAAACTTTTTATCTTTTTTATCCATCTGTACTCGTGATTTTCGATGATAGATTTAGTGTTAGTATCTCTTTGGATTATTTCAATGAGGGTAAATTTGGCGTCTCTTTCAAAGTCATGGTCATCTAGTCGGAAGTGTTGCTCGACTGGGATGAGCTTGCTGTGATCTGTATTTTTTATTCGGTGTCTGTAATTATTAAGCCTAATATATATATATATATATATATATATATATATATATATATATATATATATATATATATATATATATATATATATATATATATATATATATATATGCATGCAAGATGCAAAGAGCTACACATAGAAAACAGAGAGACAGGCATGTATAAATGATATTGGGCACTCTTTACATATAAATATAGCATATATATATATATATATATATATATATATATATATATATATATATATATATATATAAAATGTTGTTCTGGTTCCAACGGGAGAAAATTCAATATTTTATAAAAAGAAGAAGGTCCGCAAAATGGATTATGTTTTTAAAAAAAAATTATTTTATTCTTTTTATCTTACATATGCAACACGTGTTTCAGATCTTCTGGTATCTTCTTCGGGCTTTGATTGATAATATATATATATATATATATGTAAGTACGTACGTGTGTGTGTATGTGTGTGTGTGTGTGTGTGTGTGTGTGTGTATTTGTGTTTATTAATGTTTATACACACATGTATATATATACATATATATACATATATGTATGTACGTGTGTGTGTGTGTGTGTGTGTGTGTGTGTGTATTTAGGCAGCCTTTTCCCCCATATAAACCCATATAAACCAACGTTGAACCTAACGGAATCCAAATTACTTTTATTTTTTATTTTCATTTTTATTTCGTCATGAAAAGAATTTATATATTGTCCGAAATTTCCGAGAATCAAAATCAAGGAACTATGTGGAACTATGTAGAACTGAAAATACTCAAAATAATAATACAAATCATTTGAAAGAAATTGGGTTGTATCAATTAAAAAGTTTGAAATGTATTTCTTTAGGTATTTTATATATGAATATCACATTAACGAAAAAAAAAAATTTATTCCCTGAACTTTTTTAGAATGAAGAATTAAAATTCCTCTCTTGGGCGGGAAAGGCAGAAACCATTTGGTTTTCCTTACTTCTTTGTATATGTAAAAACTTCCCTGATTTATTTATTTATTTTAATCCCCAAGTCTTAGGGAATTATTTTTTTATAGTCTTTAAAACGGAAGAATTGTATCAATAACAATTTGATTTTTTTTTTTGGGGGGGGGGTAAAAAAAGTATTTTCTCTTTAAGGAAGGATTAAAAAAATCACAAAAAATTCCATTTTTGATTTGTAAAATTCTCCCGTTTTAAAGACTATAAAAGAAATAATTTTTTCACGTAATCTTTTTTTATCCTTCCTCTTCATAATACAGCAAAAAATACATTAGATTTCATTCATTCTTTTTTCGAATTTTGTTGCATCTTAATTCATGGGTTATCCCGACCGATGGTAACTATTCTGACACCTCTCGGCGGAAAGAGCACTCCGCTCGGAAAGGATCGATGGGCCACGCTTTCGCGGTCCGTATTCGTACTGAAAATCGAAATCGAGCGAGCTTTTGCCCTTTTGCTCCACGTGAGGTTTCCGTCCTCGCTGAGCTCGCCTTGGGACACCTGCGTTACCGTTTGACAGACGTACCCCCCCCCCCCAGTCAAACTCCTCAAAGGATCGAGCGCGGGCCCCATTCGGGGCAGCCCGCAAACCCTTGGTGCTAGCAAGAGGGCCGCCGAGCGACCCGTCCCCTTTTTCACCGGGTGAGCGAGGCTAAAAAAACACGTGAAATGTTGTCCATAGCTAAGATTAAAAGAATAAGGCTGAAAATAAATAATTATGATTTATTCTTTTTCAATATTAATTTTTAACTGTTTTTTTTTTTTTTTTGTTTCTGTTTTTGTTTTTTGGGTTTTTTTCAGCCGATTGTTTTGCTGATAACGTTTATAATTATTGTCGGTTGCGATGATTTTTTATCAATCTTGATTTGTCACATGACCTGGCAACGTTAGCCTTATTGTAAAAGGAACCATCCACCAGAAAAGTTAATTTTTTTTTTCCTCAAAAATAAAGATTAATATATTTACCTGCAAAACTGGACTACTTATTTCACAAGATCGAATCTTCAATTTTTCCATTTAAGTTTGTTTTCTTTTTATTATCATTTGAGAGTTTTTTCCCATTGGACTCTGAGTGACAGAAAGTCTCCTCAGATCCTCCGAACTTTTCTGAGTATTCTAGCTAATCCTGGCTGTGCTGTTGTTTTGGATGGTCTTGTTTCCTTTTCTGATTTCCAATTCCTCAAACCCCTTAACCAAACCCTTGGGGACCGACCACAGTTGCTATGGCATTCACCCTCTTATTCCACAGTTTTTTAATTTTTTAATTTTTTTCAGTTATATTATTATAATGTCTAAGTATTTATCCATCTTTTCGTTTTCTTTCATTTTCCGCCGGGACGGCAAAATCCTTGTTGACAAGTTCTCTCCTTGTTAATTAATACTAGCTATGTTATTATTACTAGCAAATATATGCACCCTCCGGGTACAAGTATTTAAGTTTTAATATAGTAAAATATCATATTAAATTAGAAAGGCTAATGAAACTGAATAAGAATGCAGATAAAAAGATTTGGAACAGAGGGGGGTATGATTGAAAAATAGAACAACTTTGAAACTAACTCTTCCATCATTTTCCATTACTCCCGTCTTTCATTGGTAAATTTTCCTAATTTAACTATTTAGTTAAAATAGGACGTAAAGAATAATATTACAGTTATTTCTTCTTGTTAATGGATTTCTTTTAAGATTTATTGAAGAGATTTTTGCTCATATTCAATAAGATAAAACCAAACAATTAGAAATCAATAATACTAAGCATATATTTATTAAAATCAATTTTTTTATGATCAATATGCAAATTAGCCTTCCCATTCATACTGTAAACCGCTCTTTTGTTGTATATTTAAATACAATTGCATGTTATTAGTATGTAGATATGGTCAACAGTGGCTTCGGCCTCTGGACCATTGATATAATTAATGGCGTCGATCCCAGGGGGCTATCCCCCCAGGCAACACCTGCCCCCTTGATTTAAAGGGGCAGGGCTGGGTTTATTGCCCAGCGCCTGAGGCGCCCCCCTTGAGGGGGAATGCCGACGGGATCGACGCAATTTTTCACCTGCCACTCCATGAGCTTCGGCTTGTGGGTGGTCCCACGTTAATAGGGACTTTGTGCCTGACCCGTACAAGTGGGGTACGTGGTAAATACTATGTAGATATGGTCCACAGTCTTAATGATGTAAAACAATTTTATTAATAATTGTGTTTTAAATAAAAAATAAAATCATGGAGAATGTGATGTAAATAACAAAGGGAATTGTGATTTGTATAGTAATATAGTTTCGGTTACAGACAGAAAAACTCACAATCTCCATTATAATAAGATTATTAGTATTATTATTATTTAAGAGGAATTACGGATTTAAAGGGGAGAGCCTCTTAAATCTCCCAGTTGTAGGCAATTTGTTCGGACGAAAGAAGACAAACACACAATGGAAATTTAATACGTGTATTGACAAATAATACAAGAATTTGTTGCAAATTTTATTGGCATTTGCTACAAGACTTATCTGTGAGGTTAAATACTGCTCGTTTGAGAAGTGGCTCTTTTTAAAGTGACTATTCAGTTCGACTCGCTGGTTTGAATGTTGTTTAAACGCTTCGTCAGGTCGTTTCTCGTTCTTCAGCCTTCTGTAGTATGCTATTGTGACAGCCTTCTGTAGTATGCTGATACAATGCCTTAGAAAGTTTGCTGGGAGTGGTTATGGGAGAGGTGGCTGGAGGCGCTTATTTTCGCGTCTCTCCTGGGTAACTGCTCTGTGATAAGTAAAGAAATTTGGTGTTGGCGCCAACATTGTATTGGCGATTCGCCCTCTAGCGGCGGGAAGATAATTCTCTATCAGATTTCCGATATATTACTATTATTATTATTATTATTATTATTATTATTGGAAAGTTATATTTAATTTAACTTAGTTTGGCTTGGTTTCTTTATTCAATGGCATATCAACCTTCATGGGTTATTTAATGCCTACCAATATATAAGAACAGTAGTGGTACTATTTAACCCATAGCTGGGGGAATGAGGGTGTTTTACACTTTTCCTAAGAGTGACCGCAACATTAGCCCCTACGCCACAGGATTCCCTCCCAAAATCTGTTTGGTATGTGTGTAGTTATTGATTCATCGAATCTAAAAATAGAAATAGACGTTACTCTGGAGATGAAATTGTTCTCTGTAATGATACGTGATGTGCGACAAGACAAATTATGGTTAGGTGGCTGCGCGATTACCAATTTGATTTGGCGATCCTCGTGTGTGGCGTGAACCGGTGGCTCAGTGGTAGAGTTTCGACCCTGCATTCTGTGGTCGCTAGTCCGATCTAGTCCGATCTCTGTGTTTGCAGACTTTTCCGGTTGTGGTAATTTAATTTTAAAAAAAGAAATAGAAATAGAAATCGACAAAGATTTATCTTAGAATGTTATTTATAGCTTATCATGATGGCAAGAAACGTGTGAGACTACACGATTTGAACTTGGGCGCTGATAACCTCATCTCCTTGTGACCAACTACGGGTGGGACCCCAGTTAACCCCCAAGTCAACCGTCACTGCCCTAAACCGCCACACGTGTGTGTATATCCTGATTGCTTCCTTGAATACAGTTATTTACTAAGTTTAGCTTAGATGGGGCAGAAAGTCAGAAGTATGGGGTTGCCTAATGAGAATCGAACTCACTAACAATGGTCAGGAAATCTAGCTTGCTAACCATTACACTACATGAGATGCCCGCTTCCGAGCTTCCTGTAAAGACATTCTCCCCTCTCGCATGGACTTCCCAGAACTAAAATAATTACACCCTATACTCCTTACCTTTGACTATAATACCACTAAAGAGTTCTATTTATTACGTATATTTTTAAAAAGTTGACCCTTTTATCCCCATGGAAAAATCCTTCTCTTTCTATTGGGTTGGTGGATTATAATAATAATAATAATAATAATAATAATAATAATAATAATATCTTTTCTGCTAGTATATTAGGTCTGAGACCTGTCAGCTGTTCCTTATAAATATTCATTTTAAACCCACAAAATATTTATAATCATTCCACAGATTATCCAACTTTGCCTTGAAGGAGTTTAGAGATGAGGCATTCACTACTGATGAAGGTAGTTTATTCCATGTATTCACCACTCTGTAGCTAAAATAATTTTGTCTTGCGTTTGCTTTACAAGATTTTTTAAGGAGTTTTAATTTATGTCCCCTTGTATAGATATTTTGAGCAATGTTTAGTAGGTCAGAGTTCGTTGAATAAAAACCATGCGTGTATTTGTAGCCTTCAATCATATCCCTTCTTATACGTCGGAAAACCAGACTTGATAAGTTAATGTTCCTAAGTCGTTCTTCATATGAAAGGGGTTTTAAATTATTCACTAATTTAGTATTGCGACTTTCTTCAACAAATCATATTCAACAAAAACGATAACAACTGGTGGTTTATTTAATTTGTTTCATAAAAATAATCCTCTCTCTTCAGAGTGCATATCGAAAATCATATCCACATTGGTGATATTCTGCTCTACCATTACGAGAAAGGTTGAAATTGCAGCACAGTCATTTCGCGATCTCAATGAACTTTTTTGTTGAAAGAACAATCAGCCAAGTTGAAAGGTGTTCCAGGAAGTTCAAATTGGGCGATACAAACCTCGCCAATGAAGAAGGAAGAGGTCGGCCATCAAGGACAGTAACGGTTGACTTACCCGTGGGTATTAGCGCCATGCGAAAAACAGCCCCGTCCAGGATTTGAACTCGTCTGGGCAGGGCATGTTCATTTCCTACGACGAACGTGGTCCTATCGAATACGAATAATTTTTAAACATACCCATGTACATATATATACGCTACACACCCGCACTGATACGCTTGCACCCACACGTATCTATCTATCTATCTATCTATATCTATATATATATATATATATATATATATATTTGAGATATATTTTTGTATCTGTATCTGTTTTTTGGAAGTACATATACCAGGTTTGGGCATATAAAGTAAAAGTAAAGTCGTCGGGGCAGCCTAAAGTCGGTATCAGCCAGTCAGCGAGGGAGTCTATCCCCTTTTCAATAGCGCTAGACTAAAGAGATTGTTTTTGGCATCTGAGGTGGATCACCACACCATATATATATATATATATATATATATATATATATATATATATATATATACTCCACTTATAGGCATATATGAAGATGTTTGTGGCGTAATAATTATTGTCGTGGGAAATGGACTCAGCTACCCGATTTCAAATCCTGGATTGGGCATTATATATACATTCAACTATTCTTCCTTCAGCTCTGAATTTTTGGCTGCCAGAGGAAAAGACTGAGAATAATGTGTTAGCAACCCGTCTGTTTTCTTCCATTTTCTTCGCATCTCTGACTGAGATAAACCAGCCCTAAATATATTTTGATCAAAACCTCTCAAAAGATTGCACTCTTCTCCCACTGGTGGCCGTCAAAAACAGATTCCTTAAAGTCTTTGTTGATTGGTTAAAAATAGATTTAATGAAAAACTTAACCTTAACACTGGCAACCATTTTTAAAGTGTTTTTTTTTTTATATCTGTAGATTACCGAGTAACACTGACATTTGAGCGAATTTAGCGGCTAATCTAAAAACTCCAAAAGTGACATTTAATTATTTCACGGCCTTCTAAGTGCCAAATCAGCATTTATTTATCAAGGTACTTACTTCTTCTTATCTAAAGTATTTACGATTAAATAATTAATTTTATAAAATGATTATAAAATTAATTGCTTTAACAGATTTGCGAGTACAATCTAACTTCGCTGTACATAATACTTTTAATCTAATTCTTTTTGGCCATTTGCGAATATATATATATATATATATATATATATATATATATATATATATATATTAATATAATATAATATAATATAATAAGATAAATATATAAAAAGTTTTACATATATATTTATTAGGTGACAAAGGAACATTCACGACCATATTGGTTTCATGCGATGCAATCATCAGACGCCATTCCAGCAAAAGCTGAAACAGTGACCATCTCACACTATATATATATATATATATATATATATATAGTGCTGGTTTAGTTCAGTCGGTAGGTTCCGGGTTCAATACCAGCCCTTGCCAACTCAGCGTATGAGTACTACAGGGATCTGTGCGGTAAAGTGGGGAGCTGGTGATAGGTGTGGCGCTTCACTTAGAACGCCAAAACAATCTTCTTGGTCTAGCCCTATGGGATATACTCCCTCGCTGTCTAGCCTGATACCGACTTTATATATATATATATATATATATATATATATATATAAAGTCATCCACAGACACCGTGTTTCGACGTTTCACGTCTCTTCAGTGTGGCTAGACACAACTACCTCTGTCCGGGTGAGAAAATCCTGATTTTTCGTTAGCTCGATTCGTTAACCTCTCGGATATATATATATATATATATATATATATATATATATAATATAAGTAAAATTTGGGCGGAGTGGCCTATTGTCGGTACTGCTGGACAGTCTAATCCTCTTTTCGCTAGCATAGACCAGATGAATTGTTTTTGCTGATGTGGAGCATACACCTACCATCAGCTTCCCCGCTATAATAATGACCAGATACGTTGGTGGTGGGAATTAATTTATTCAGGACTCTTTCTTCATATATAGATGTTTATAAAAAAAATTAAAAAACTTACCTACGCATTAGAAAAAGCTTAGTTCGCTATATACTACCAAACTTGACCTGGGGAAAAAATGAAATAAAAAAAAAGAGTCAGATTCTTGCCCTGATAAACTACTAAGCGAAACTATTAGTAGGTATATCTGACTCATTAGGTTTAACTTTAAATATATATATATATATATATATATATATATATATTATAATATATATATATATATATATATAAAGGATAAATAATACACTTAGCCATTTATAGTTTAAATATTTTATTTTATTATTCTGTTTCATCTATTTAAATATAAAAATATATTTTTCCTAATTCATTCATCAATTTAAGTCTGAGTAAATAATCTATACATTTTTCTAATAAATAATTGAAGATAGTCCTTTATATTTCTTTTTTTATTTTATTCATTTATTTTTTATTTATTTATTTTTATAATTGTAAAAGTTATTCAAAATCTTCTAGTTAACCGTTATTATCTTAAATTCAAAGGGTATACATTGTTGCAATTTTTACCGGAAGTAGAACAGACAACATTAGACAGAAATAAATAAGAATTGAATAATTTCTCAACAGAACTTCGCAGAGGTAACACACATTTTTATATATATATATATATATATATATATATATATAATATATATATATATATATTGTCAGCGTATTTGCCGAATTAAGAATAATAAATAAAAGAAAATACACATAAATAAAGGAATTAACCTTTATTTACATTCGGTTGATGAAAGGGAGATAATCACAAAAAAAGGAGTTAGAAGTTTGAACGTTTAAAAAAATTTAGCGTCCCCAGATTTAACGGTCGCAGCGTTTCAACAGTTGGGACGAAAAGTTATTGCGCGGGTAAAAGGACCATCTACGCGGAATCTCGGGCAGCCTCAAAATATGAAAGAGGAATAAAATAGCAAATATTCCGAATAGAGAAAAAGAAAACAAAATAAGGATTAATGAAATTGAACAAATTCTATACTGTATTTTCTCTCATTATTGTTGTTTTCTCAAAGGAAATTAAATCGACGCGGCGTATTTACACGCTGAGTAAGAGGAACGTAACATTATATGATATAATGGGTCATCCAGGCAGACAGGCGTGTTTCGACTTATCAAGTCTCTTCAGTGTGGCTAGAACATTTTGTAAGGCCTACCTACTGGCCGAATTAAAATCCGATCTGTTGGGTGTCAGTCGCTGCACCTAATCGTGTAGGGCTGTCTTCATTTTACAGTAATGGGAAGAGGGAATTTTAACTGTTTTAATACACAGCATCGCTTTGTGTGTAAAAGGTGTTAGCAGTAGATGGCTCCATTCCTTAATGTAAAAAAGGATATGAAGAGCGTCGCCGTTTACGCTTGAGTTGGCGGCCGTCAGGCGGAAACCCGCCCGCGCCGCAGAATGCTGCAACCCTAGGGGATTGGGGAGCATATATAGGGTCATCCACAGACAGCGTGTTTTCGACTTATCAAGTCTCTTGCAGTGTGGCTAGACATTTTGTAAGCTACCTCAGCCGGATTGAATTATAATGTTTGCATTATGAAATAGGATAAGCAATAAAAAGGGATAAAAACGACTCTTGAGTTTTTTAAGCGCGTTGTCGAACTTAGTTGAGGTTAGGATTCGACACGTCTGATGGCCTGCTGAACTGAACTGAATGAATGAATCTTTGAGTCACGTGTTATTGGTGGTTTTAGTAACAAAATGACAAAGTAATATTTAACTTCATATGCTTACCTATACGTTCTGTTAGCTTTTTATTGCAATACTTTGATGCCTAGAATGATGTTAGTTTTTCCCAAGCAATAATTGAAGACTTAAGTAGGAGCGCGTGTGCGATGGTTAAAGTCATGGGCAATGGACCTTCGTCCACCCCCGAGTTCAATGCCTGGATGTGATAATTGCATTTAACTGCGCTAATCCGCTTGGGATAAGGTTGATGCCTACTGCTCGGCCTCCAGCTATGGAATAAAGTAGGTAGGGCGAAGACTGGGCTCTTTATACCTTGTTAGGCATCCTGGTCTAGGAGAAGGAACACTCCTGAATTCATCAACCTGTTTGAACTCCGCTTTAAGAAATTGACTTGTGTACATCCTGCTCGTTGCGGAGTGCTGGGTTTGGTAGATATATATAATCAAGAAACTTCTCGGTCCCTTCATTGCAAGTTCTTTTTTATGATTGGACACTTAACTTCTGTTTATTTCACGCTTTAGTCTCCTGTTGTAATGGAAATTCGCCCCCCCCTGCTCTCTCTCTCTCTTACCAACGACCACCCCACCCGCTCCCTATCGATCATGCCTGAATCTGCGCTAAAGTCTTTTCGCAACGGCATTCGCGAGAATGGCCAGTAGGCAATTAGCTGGTTGGCTGTAGTTTTTAGGCTGGTGGTCTTTACACATGGTGTGTCATGTGTGATCTTGTCAACAGGTAGATACGTCAATTTATGAGTTCGTCGCTTGTTTCTATCTCGCAGCAGTGTTTCAGCTATGTCTTATCCGTCTTATTTTGATTGCTTGTGTGTAGGAAGTAGTGACCGGCTTTTTGGTGGGATGTTACATTCATCTTCTCCAAGCGTGTAAATCATACGGCCGGATTTTAATTGCTCTAGAAACGGGCGGCAACAATAATTGTAGGAAAGTACATATATGAATTTTGTACAGAGGATAACATTAAAAACAAAAATATGATATTTTTAATAATCTATGATTTAATTTTATTCATCATAGATGCTTTTCCTTGTTTGAGTTGCATCAAAATAAATAGTTAGAAGAAGGGGCGGGAGAATCAAAAATATCGCAATGTATGGGATAGTGAGAGATAGAGGTTTTATTGGAAAAATACAGTTCGCTTTACTTTATGCTGTTTTCAAGTCTTTTTGTTTTTTTTGTTTTGCAATTTTTTCATAATCCTTTTTTTTTTTTTTTATTTTTTCTGCTCATTTCGGAATATTCTATTCTATTCCTGCTTTGCATAAATTTCGAGGATGCGAGCATTCGCGTAGATGGTCGCTTTACCCGGCAAAATTTTGCTGTCCGGGCACTGTTGAAAACGCTGGACCGTTCAAATCTTGGGACGCCTAAATCTTTTTAAAACGTCAAACTTTAATACTGCCTTTTTAGGAAATTATCTGCCGGCTTTTTCATCGCCGAATGTAAATATAGGGTTATTGCCGTTATTTATGTATATTTCTTCTTTATTTATTATTGCTTATTCGGGCCAAATACGTGAGCAGTGGGTTACTGACTCCAGAATTGTCCATGACGGCAACGCAGCTCCTTTTGTAGTGCCTCTTGTCTAAAATGGAGAGCGGCAAACGTACATTTGCGTATATAGTTTGTACTATGCAGAATAGCGGCGGCAGTAATAGGGCCGGTTTAGCTCAGTCGTAGAGTGATTCGGCTAGGAATCTCAAAGTGTTCTTGGTTCGATACTGGCCGTCCGCCCGCCCGTCAGTGTATGAGTAGGCAGCACAGGACCTGGTTACGGTAAAGTAAGGAGCGATGTAGGGGTGGCGCTCCACCATCAGAATGCTCTAATAATGCTCCTTGGTCTAGCGCTAATTGGAAAAAGGGGATAGACTCCCTGCGCTGTACTGGCTGCGATACGCTTAGGNAGGGAGAGATCAGTAACCGGTTGACTTACCGTGGGTATTAGCGCCATGAGAAAAACAGCCCCCGTCCAGGATTTGAACTCGTTCGGGCAGGGCATGTTCATTTCCATACGACGAAACGTGGTCCTATCGAATACGAATAATTTAAAACAACCCATGTACATATATATACGCTACACACCCACTGATACGCTTGCACCCACACGTATCTATCTATCTATCTATATAATCTATATATATAATATATTATATATATATAATTGAGATATATTTTTGTATCTGTATCTGTTTTTTGGAAGTACATATACCAGGTTTGGGCATATAAAGTAAAAGTAAAGTCGTCGGGGCAGCCTAAAGTCCGGTATCAGCGCGTCAGGCGAGGGAGTCTATCCCCTTTTCAATAGCGCTAGACTAAAGAGATTTGTTTTTGGCATCTGAGGTGGATCACCACACCTACCATATATATAATATATATATATATTATATAATTATATATATAATATATATACTCCACCTTATAGGCATATATGAAGATGTTTGTGGCGTAATAATTATTGTCGTGGGAAATGGACTCAGCTACCCGATTTCAAATCCTGATTGGGCATTAATATATACATCTAACTATTCTTCCTTCAGCTCTGAATTTTTGGCTGCCAGAGAAAAGACTGAGAAATGTGTGTTAGCAACCCGTCTGTTTTCTTCCCATTTTCTTCGCATCTCTTGACTGAGATAAACCAAGCCCTAAATAATTTTGATCAAAACCTCTCAAAAGATTGCACTCTTCTCCCACTGGTGGCCGTCAAAAACAGATTTCCTTAAAAGTCTTTGTTGATTGGTTAAAAATAGATTTAATGAAAAACTTAACCTTAACACTGGCAACCATTTTTAAAGTGTTTTTTTATATCTGTAGATTACCGAGTAACACTGACATTTGAGCGAATTTAGCGGCTAATCTAAAAAACTCCAAAAGTGACATTTAATTATTTCACGGCCTTCTAAGTGCCAAATCAGCATTTATTTATCAAGGTACTTACTTCTTCTTATCTAAAGTATTTACGATAAAATAATTAATTTTATAAAATGATTATAAATTAATTGCTTTAACAGATTTGCGAAGTAACAATCTAACTTCGCTGTACATAATACTTTTAATCTAATTTCTTTGGCCATTGCGAATATATATATTATATATATATATATATATTATATATTATATATATATAATATAATATAATATAATATAATAAGATAATATATAAAAAGTTTACATATTATATTTATTAGGTGACAAAGGAACATTACGACCATATTGGTTTCATGCGATGCAATCATCAGACGCCATTCCAGCAAAAAGCTGAAACAGTGACCATCTCACCACTATATATATTATATATATATATATATATATAGTGCTGGTTTAGTTCAGTCGGTAGGTTCCGGGGTTCAATACCAGCCCTTGCCAACTCAGCGTATGAGTACTACAGGGATCTGTGCGGTAAAGTGGGGAGCTGGTGATAGGTGTGGCGCTTCACTTAGAACGCCAAACAATCTTCTTGGTCTAGCCTATGGATATACTCCTCGCTGTCTAGCCTGATACGACTTTATATATATATATATATATATATATATATATATATAAAAGTCATCCAACAGACACCGTGTTTCGACGTTTTCACGTCTCTTCAGTGTGGCTAGACACAACTACCTCTGTCCGGGTGAGAAATCCAACTGATTTTTCGTTAGCTCGATTCGTTAACCTCTCGATATATATATATATTATATATATATATATATTATATTATAAAGTAAATTTGGCGGAGTGGCTATTGTCGGTACCTGCTGGACAGTCTATCCTCTTTTCGCTAGCCACTAGACCAGATGAATTGTTTTTTTGCTGATGTGAGCATCACACCTACCATCAGCTTCCCCGCTTATAATAATGACCGATACGTTGGGTGGTGGGAATTAATTTATTCAGAACTCTTTCTTCATATATAGATGTTTATAAAAAAATTAAAACTTACCATACGCATTAGAAAAAGCTTAGTTCGCTAATATACTACCAAACTTGACCTGGGGAAAATGAAAAAAAAAAAGAGTCAGATTCTGCCCGATAAACTACTAAGGCGAAACTATTAGTAGGTATATCTGACTCTTAGGTTTAAATCTTATATATATATAATATATATAATATATATATATATATATATATATATATATATATATATATAAAGGATAAATAACACTTAGCCATTTATAGTTTAAATATTTTATTTATTATTCTGTTTCATCTATTTAAATATAAAAAAATATTTTTCCTAATTCATTCATCAATTTAAGTCTGAGTAAATAATCTATACATTTTCTAATAAATAATTGAAGATAGTCCTTTATATTTCTTTTTTTATTTTATTCATTTATTTTTATTTATTTATTTTTATAATTGTAAAAGTTATCAAAATCTTCTAGTTAACCGTTATTATCTTAAATTCAAAGGGTATACATTGTGCAATTTTACCGGAAGTAGAACAGACAACATTAGACAGAATAAATAAGAATTGAATAATTTCTCAACAGAAACTTCGCAGAGTAACACACATTTTATATATATAATATATATATATATATATATATATATAATATATATATATATTGTCACGTATTTGCCGAATTAAGAATAATAAATAAAAGAAAAAATACACATAAATAAGGAATTAACCCTTTATTACATTCGGTGATGAAAGGGAGATAATTCACAAAAAAAGGAGTTAGAAGTTTGAAACGTTTAAAAAAATTTAGCGTCCCAGATTAACGGTCCAGCGTTTCAACAGGTTGGGACAGAAAAATTGCGGGTAAAGGACCATCTACGCGAATCTCGCAGCCTCAAAATTATGAAGAGGATAAAATAGAAATATTCCGAAAGGAAAAAAGAAACAAAAAAAAAGGAATTATGAAAAATTGAAAACAAATTAACATTAATGTATTTTCTCTCAATTATTGTTGGTTCTCAGAGGAATTAAAATCCGGCGTATTACACGTTGAGAAGAGGAACGTACAATATATATATAGGGTCATCCACAGACACGTGTTTCGACTTATCAAGTCTCTTCAGTGTGGCTAGACATTTTGTAAGCTACCTACTGCCGGAAATTAAATCCGATTGTTGGGTGTCAGTCCGGCACCTTAATCGTTAGGCTGTCTTCATTTACAGAATGGGAAGGGGATTTTAACTGTTTTAATACACACATCGCTTTGTGTGTAAAGGTCGTTACAGAGTGCTCCATTCCTTATGTATAGGAAGAGCGTCGCGTTTACGCTTGAGTGGCGGCCGTCAGCGGAATCCCCCCCCCCCAGAATGCTCAACTAGGGATGGGAGATATATAGGGTCATCCACAGACACGTGTTTCGAACTTATCAAGTCTCTTCAGTGTGGCTAGACATTTTGAGGCTACCTACAGCCGGAATTGAAATATAATGTTTCAATTATGAAAAGGATAACAATAAAAACGGGATAAAAACGACTCTGAGTTTTCGCGTTGTCGAACCTCAGTTGAGTTAAGGATTCGACACGTCTGATGCCTGCTGAACTGAACTGAAATGAATGAATCTTTGAGTCACGTGGTTATTAGGTGGTTTTAGTACAAAATGACAAAGTAAATATTTACTTTCATAGGCTTACCACTCTGATCTTTTATTTAGCAAATTACTTGAATGCTTAGTATGTTAGTTTTCCCTAAGCATAATTAAGAACTTAAGTAGGAAAGCGCGTGGTGCGATGGTTAAAGTCCATGGGAAATGGACTCGTCACCCCGGTTTCAAATCCTGGATGTGATAATTGCATTTAACTTTGCCGCTAATACCCTTGGGAAAGGTATGAATCCTACTCTCCCTCCAGCTATGGATAAATAGTAGGGCAGACTGGGCTCTTTAACCTTGGTTAGGGCAACCGGTCTAGGAGAAGGAACACTCTGAATTTCAAACCTGTTGACTCCGCTTAAGAAATTGAATTACCTGTGATGTCACATCCTGCTCGTGCGGAGGGGTTTGGTAGATATATATAATCAAGAACTTCTCGGTCCTTCATTGCAAGTTCTTTTTATGAATTGGACACTTAACTTCTGTTTATTCACCTTAGTCTCTGTTGTAATGGAATATTCGCCCCCCCCTCTCTCTCTCTCTCTTACCACCCGCCCCTATCGATCATGGCCTCTGGCAAGTCTTCCGCACGGCATCCGGAATCCGTACATAGCTGGTTGCTGTAGGTTTTTACTGGTCGGCTTACACTGGTGTGTCCATGTGTAGTTGTCCACAGGAGAACGTCAATTATGAGTTCGTCCTTGTTTCTCCAGCAGTGTTCAGCATGTCTTATCCGTCTTATTTTGATTGCTTGTGTGATAGGAAGTAAGTGACCGCTTTTTGTGGGTGTTACATTCATCTTCTCAAGCGTGTAATACGCCGGATTTTAATTCCTCTGAGAAACCAACAATAATTGAGAGAAAATACATATATGAATTTTGACAGAAGGAATAACATTAAAAACAAAAATATATTTTAATAATTAATGATTTAATTTATTCATTCATAGATCTTTTCCTTGTTTTGTTCAATCAAAAATAATAGTTAGAAGAAGCGGGAGAATCAAAAATATCCAATGTATGGGGATAGTGAGAGATAGAGGTTTTTCTTGGAAAAATACAGTTCAGCTTTACTTATCTGTTTCAGTCTTTTGTTTTTTTGTTTTCAATTTTTCATAATCCTTTTTTCTTTTTTTATTTCTTTTTTTTTCTCATTTCGGAATATTCTATTTTATTCCTCTTCATAATTTCGAGGATGCGAGATTCGCGTAGATGGTCCTTTACCCGGCAAATTTTCTGTCCCAACTGTTGAAACGCTGGACCGTTAAATCTTGGGACGCTAAATCTTTTTAAACGTTCAAAATTTTAATAACTCCTTTTTAGGAAATTATCTCCCTTTCATCGCCGAATGTAAATAAAGGGTTAATTCCTTTATTTATGTATATTTTCTTCTTTTATTTATTATTCTTAATTCGGCAAATACGTGACAGTGGGTTACTGACTCCAAGAATTGTCCAAGACGGCACGCAGCATCCTTGTGTAGTTCCCATCTTCCTAAAATGGAGAACTCAAACGTACATTTGCGTATATAGTTTGGTACTAATGCAGAATAGCGCGCAGTAGATAGGGGCCGGTTTAGCTCAGTCGGTAGAGTGTTCGGCTAGGAATCTCAAGGTTCTTGGTTCGATACTGGCCCCGCCAACTCAGTGTATGAGTAGCACAGGGACCTGTACGGTAAAGTAAGGAGCTGATGGTAGGGGTGGCGCTCCACCTCAGATGCTCAAATAATCTCCTTGGTCTAGCGCTATTGAAAAAGGGATAGACTCCCTCGCTGACTGGCCGATACCGACATTAGGCCGCCCCGACGACTTTACTTACGACGACTTTACGTATGAAAAAAACATTAGATTTCATTACATTCCACGGAAATACCCGAAACCTTTCTTTCTTTTTAGTCTGATGTTTACTTGTTTGAAGATTCCATATCCGGTCTTATTGCTATGATTCCCCCCCCCTTCCCTGATGTTTTTTTCCGAGCTTATTAAATACGCCAGCACACGGGCACGCGCACACTCGCAATTTTAAGAAATTTTATGGTTTGCACGTGTTGGACTTTTTTGTGAAGTTGCAGTTTTCAAATTTGATTTTTTTAATTGTAAATATGTATGTTCTAACTTTATATACTTTATATTCTTATTTCCAATTAAAAACAAAAAAGAACCCAAAAAACATAGGAACATTTACGTACCCATATATATGCATACAAAACCCCGAAATTAATTTTTAATTATTATTGTCCAGCTCGTTACAATATACCTTAATCAGCATTCCCTCTGAAATTTACCTTCAAAATTGTTATAGGTGATATACCCTATAGACTAATGGAATGCGCCGATGGTTACTATAAGTAACAAGGACAATTATGGCTTGGGAGTAAACCAATGCGAGTCAGCTCATAACTCTATTTGTCGGACGTAATTCCCACTTCTCTGTACTGTAATTGTCTACTATTTTGTTAATACATTTTCCTACATTTGTTACCCGTCGTTTTGTTCTTATTTGACCCCTTAAAACCCCACAACAAAAATTTACCTTCAAGGGGGCATTTTATTTATTTATTTTTTATAACAATTGCATTTAGGGTCTTTACTGTGTTTTTTTTGTTTTTTGTTTTAAGTTGTTTTTTTATAAAACTAAGATTACATTGAGACCCTAACGAGGCTCAGAGTAAGAATCCGACGAGTAAGACCCAACTTGCCAATCGACAATGTCCTCCTTCTGCATGACAATGCACGACCACACACAAGCATCTGGACAAGGGAGAAAATCGCCTCATTCGGGTGGGCAGCTTTACCGCATCCTCCATACTCACCAGATTTAGCGCCTTCAGACTATCATCTCTTTGGCCCCATGAAAGAGGGTTTGAGAGGCAAACATTATTCCAGTAACGAGGAAGTGAAATTTGTAGTGAATAAGTGGCTCAAAGAACAGTCAACAACATCTTACGGGGCTGGGATACATGTTATCATTCGATGGTGGAAACATGGTGGAACATTGCTATTGAGAGAAACGGTGAATATGTAGAGAAGTAGGGATGTGAACCACATAGGACCAGCTTCATTTTGATGTATGATACATGTTCCTATATTGGTAATTATACTTGTCCTAAACAAAATGGCATTATTTTTTTTACTCACCTATGAGGAGAAGTAGGGATGTGATTCACAGAGGACCAGCTTATTTTGATGTATGATAAATGTTCCTGTGTTGGTGATTATACCTGTCCTTAACAAAATGGCATTACTTTTTGTCTCACCTATGTGGATAAGTAGGGATGTGATCCACAGAGGACCAGCTTCATTTTAATGTATGATACATGTTCCTGTGTTGGTAATTATACCTGTCCTAAACAAAATGACATTACTTTTTGACTCAACCATGTGAAGAAGTAGGGATGTGATCCACATAGGACCAGCTTCATTTTGATGTATGATACATGTTCCCGTGTTGGTAATTATACCTGTCCTAAACAAAATGACATTACTTTTTGACTCACCCTCGTAGTTTATTTGCTTTGCTTTTGCTGATGTTGTTGGCAACATTAGACAAACAACTATGACTCAGTTTGGTGGTATTTTTATTAAATGTTTTATATAGTTGATAAATATAAATACATATATATGCGGAGATGCTGATAGGTACGCTTCCTGCGTCACTGACGCATAAAAATCTAAAAGGACGCATAAAAATCGTATGATGCGTCGCTGTGTCTTTTATTTCCCCCACCATTTCCAGCTCACTGTAAATACATTTCAATATCTTCTTGGAAACGAATTACATTGTATGGGGTACGAGGTAGGGGTTAGACGGCTTAAAATGTTCATAGATAAAAACTCTACAATTTATTAAGAAACTTTAGTTGGGACACATCAAATTTCCCGGGGACTCATTCAAATCAAATCCATGCGTCCCAGGACAGACTAAATTAAAAAAAGCTATCAGCATCACTGTATATGCATTATATATATATACATATATTATATATATATATATATGTGTGTGTGTGTGTGTGTGTGTGTGTGTGTTTGTGTATATGTGTTTATATTATATAGGGTGACCCGTAGAGGCTGACACATAAAAAAATAATCATTTAGTCTTTTAAGTCCAATGTAATCCAAGGAAATATATTTTTAGCTTGAAATTTTCAATTTTGCTTATGTTACTTTTAATATCTGAAAAATTATATAAAAACTAAATTAAAAATAAGAAAATCATGAACTTTAAAAAATGTTCTGTATTTTGTGGGTCACCCACCTCTCTCTCTCCCTCTCTCTCTCTCTCTCTCTCTCTCTCTCTCTATATATATATATATATATATATATATATATATATATATATATATGTATGTATATATATGTAAGTATATATATATATATATGTATATGTATGTATGTATATGTATGTATATATATGTATGTATATAAATGTATATATATGTATATATAAATGTATATATATATGTATATATATATATATGTATATATATATGTATATATATATATGTATATGTATGTATATATGTATATATATGTATATATATATTATATGTGTGTGTGTGTGTGTGTGTGTGTATATATATATATATATATATATATATATATATATTTAATACTTTCAATTAAAAGAATAAATTAAATTAGCTAGCCCACACACCATAACGACTAAACTTTCAGAAATCTAACCCCTTGGTATATATATAATATATATATATATATATATATATATATATATATATATATATATAGTAACAAAAAATTCCAAAACAATTTTAAAGTCCTTTAGAATTAACCAAGAATTTATTAGAATATCAGCAGAAATTTACAAAAAATAACTCCTATGCAATATTCTAAAAAAATATACAGTGCCATTTTGAATAATTCATTTCGCGCATGCGCTTTGTTTGTTTCAGGTTTTGTCTACTGTGCAGCAAGAATAAATCAGGTGGGCACTGTCTATGAGCAAAACAGTACCATGACGCAATTCCATTCTACATCTTATTATAATGGAGATTGTGGGTTTGTCTGTCTGTAACCGAAACTATATTACTACTAAAGTCAAAATTCCCTTTATTATTTACATAACATTCTCCATGATTTTATTTTTATTTAAATCTCAATTATTAATAAAATTGTCTTACATTATTAATACTGTTGACCATATCTACATACTAATAACATGCAATTGTATTTATATATACAACAAAATAGCGGTTTACAGTGTGAATGAGAAGGCTAATTTGCATATTAATCTTTAAAATTTGATTTTAATAAATATGTGTTTGGTATTATTGATTTCTAATTGTTTGGTTTTATCTTATTGAATATGAGCGAAAATCTCGGGGATAAATCTTAAAAGAAATCCATTTACAAGAAGAAATTATTGTAATTTTATTCTTTACTTCCTATTTTAACTAAATAGTTAAATTAGGAAAATTTACCAATGAAAGACGGGAGTAACGGAAAATGATGGAAGAGTTAGTTTCAAAGTTGTTCTATTTTTCAATCATACCCCCTCTGTTCCAAATCTTTTTATCTGCATTCTTATTCAGTTTCATTAGCCTTTCTAATTTAATATGATATTTTATTATAGTAAAACTTAAATACTTGCACCTGGAGTGTGCATATATTTGCTAGTTGATATAATGGAATGACCCATCTTCCCCGATCAGCAGTAGTGGTGGTGGTGCTAGCCACTATTTAAGTACACAAAGAACACTCTGTGTGGGTCTTATGTGAAGGATTCTCCTCATAATACTCCCATGATCGACTGGCCGTACAGCGGCTTTTTGCGGGTTGTTGTTTCCAAGAATTGTTCAAGACAGCACGCAGCATCCTTGTATAGTTGTTACACCCGTCAAAGAACACAAAAACTTGTATTTAGGAAAATGTTAGATGAGATGTTTATTCCCTCGGTTGTGTACAGCTGAGAGTCGTTGACAGGGTTACGCAAATGTGGAGCTTTCGGGAGTTCTTTTCAAGTGATCTCGAACCTGATCGTCGTCTGTCTAATCGATCTCTACGGGCTTCTTTTATTGTAGTCTGACCCCCGGTGTCACGCCTCTTTGTTCGTGACACCTACGCAGTTTTTTTCTGTAGACACGCCTCTTCGCCCACGCAGGCTGTTTTCATTGGCCATGGGCTACGCCTACAGATTTCTGCATCAAAATCATGTCAAATATCCACCTGCATTTCCAGGTGCAAAAGGTCAGGTCAGGGCCACATCCTGTTTTCGTTTCCAGGCTGCACCTGACCCCCATGCACTTCCTATTCAGCCTGGTCCTTGGGTGCACTGATCAGACAATATATTACATAGTTCCCATCTTCCTAAAATGGAAAACTCAAACGTACATTTGCGTATATAGTTTAGTACTAATGCAAAATAGCACGCAGTAGATAGTATCATTAGATTATGTATAAAAAGCATTAGATTTCATTACATTTCACGGAAATACCCGAAACCTCTTTTTTCCCTCTTTCTGTCTGATCTTTACTTTTTTGAAGATTCCATATCCGGTCTTATTGCTATGATTTTACCCTCTCTCTAAGACATTCACAAATTTGGAAATGGCATTTTGTACTGACATTCACACCGGAAGCTCCAATACGAAGATTTCACAGAGCTTGGGTGTCAATCTGTAGACAGTGCAGAATATTCGGACCAATATTGTTTTAACAGACGATTTTTAGATTTTTTAAATTATAAAACTAACCTCTAACCCTAACCCTAACCCTAACCCCTAACCCTAACCCTAACCCCCTAACAAACAACCGGATATTGACGGTGTAAATGAAAAACATGTCCTTTCTTAATCGAGATCAAAAAGGGGTGCCTAAAGGTCATATGGTCCGAATATTCTGCACTGTCTACAGATTGACACCCAAGCTCTGTGAAATCTTCGTATTGGAGCTTCCGGTGTGAATGTCAGTACAAAATGCCATTTCCAAATTTGTAAATGTCTTAGAGAGAGGATAAAATTATAGCAATAAGACCGGATATAGAATCTTCAAACAAGTAAAAATCAGACAGAAAAAGGGAAAAAAGAGAAGGTTTCGGGTATTTCCGTGAAATGTAATGAGATCTAATGCTTTTTATACGTAAAAAAAAAGTAAAGTCGTCGGGGCGGCCTAATGTCGGTATCAGCCAATCAGCGAGGGAGTCTATGCCCTTTTCACTAGCGCTAGACCAAGGAGATTATTTTAGCATCTGAGGTGGAGCGCCACACCTACCATTATACGTAATCTAATGATATTATCTACTGCGCGCTATTCTGCATTAGTTTATTTTTTTTGGGGGGTCGGTTGCATCGAACACTGTGGATTTGAAGAAGATCTAGACAGATTTAACGAAATTGGAAAGTGTGTTACTAAAAGGGGAAAGCAGCCATGTTTATGAGCTGATATATTGAAAGACACGTTTATAATCCTCCTACAGACTATGATCAACTGATTAGAATTATTTTATTGCATTGAATTCGAGGTGATATCAAAGTGAATGTCAACGCGGAGTTAGAGTCTCTTAGTTACCGATTGAAGCAAGACAATTATATATGACCAGTCTCAAATATGGCTGCCAGGTCGCCATGGGAGCAATAAAGAGAATAGGAATTGTTTTTGGTTTGTTTTGCTTTGTTTTGTTTGGGGTTTTTTTGGTTTTTAACTCTTTTCTTCTCTTACAAAGAAATCCTCGTTTGTTTGAAAGAAGACATTTAATAAAAGTTCAAATAAATGAATAAAGAAAATTTCTGTCATCGTGTTCCTTTATTATGATTGCTTCCTTTGTTAAACTTTTTTTTTTTTAGATCTTATTTTTACGATGCTAGTATCATTGGGGAAGGAGAAAGGTTTTGTAAATGAAAAAGGTTTTAGTAATCTTGCTCCATTATTTAGATTGCTTGCTTTGGGGTCCAGGTAAAAAGTGTGTTTAGGGTAACCTGAAGCCAAACTTCTTTTGGTAATTTATGAGGAAGTGCGTCCCG
>CM042165.1:13353457-13355957 GCA_023376005.1 Doryteuthis pealeii | reverse complement strand
CCTTAAAAGTAATAAAGAATTCATCATTCGCATCTGATGATTTGGGAGAGTTAGACACTTTGTCTAAGCTTCCTGAAATAGACTATAATGCAAAAATTCTAAGCCTATATTTTTACTTATAAATTTGCTCTGTGACTCTAAAAATAAGAGCACATATTGAGCTCTGCAAACTATGACAGGTTTTTAAAAAAAACAAAAAAAACTCTATGTCGTAAGGAAGATTTCTTCTCTGGACTTTTGGATTATATATATATATATATATATATATATATATATATATATATATATATATATATATACTGCAGAAGTATCCGGTCCATGGCCCAACTAAAATGACTTTAGAACACCAGTGTGAGTGAGAGAGAAGAGTGAAGAGAAGAATAAGGGAAATTAATTTTAACCATAAATGAAGCTAAGAATTTATGTATTATAATATTCGTTTATTTCATGATATTTTTTTTTTATTTAACCCTAAACATGTTAATGGTTTGATACATAATTTTAAAGGTTAGAGTTCCACAAATTTATTGATTTTTAATTATTCAATTATATCATCTAATCAGTCGAAATTCAAAAACTAATTTTGTACATTTCCTTATTATAAATAATTAAAGTATATGCGCGATTTTAATTCTCAATGGCATCTCTTTGTGAGTTATAAGTCGATACGTACATACCAAAACAGTCGCTACTCATTTATATATATATATATATATATATATATATATATTATATATATATTATGTTGTGTGTGTGTGTGTGTGTGTGTGTGTGTGTGTGATGCTTTGGCACCGAAACCATACGTGATCCCAGAGTGATTATGAAGCCATTGTTGGCGGCCCAGCTGTTGTTTTTGCCGCATGTAAAGGCTACGAAATGATCGAATACTGAGAAGATGGCGTGAAAAAAGTTGTGTAAAGTAGGATATGTGAATTAATAGGTGTTCGGTAGGTAACTGAAGGGCAATCTATTCGACACCGGTTGACGGGTGTCATTGCCTGGGAGACCGGGTGTTAAAAGCCGAATAGGTCAGACTTAGATAAAAAAAAAATTAAAAAAAATAATAATAATGTGTGACAGATGCAACAATGTGTTATTTTGCATTTAACCTCCATCTTTTTTCAATTTAAATAGGCGACATGGTACACCATTTTGTTTCCCTTGTTCTTTGTATTATTATTATTTTGTTTTGTTTGTTTTGTTTTTTTTTATCATCTGATATTTAAAAAAAAAAATAACGTTGAATGGGATTTGGGTTAGTCGATCAGACTTTTTCACTCTCAGTCCTCAGAGGAGGAGCAGGGGGAACAGGAGGAGGAGGAGGAGGAGGAGGAACTGATATCAACGGTACTAGTGATGAAATTAGAAAGAAAGAAAGAAAGAACAAAAAGAAAGAAAGAAAGAACAAAAAGATGAAGAACAAAAAGAAGAGGAGGACAAAGATTGAGGAAGAGGGGGAAGAAGAGGAATAACTGATATCAACGGTAATGATGGTGAAATTAGAAAGAAAACAGAAGGAAGAATATATATATATATATATATATATATATATATATATATATATATATAGAGAGAGAGAGAGAGAGAGAGAGAGAGAGAGAGAGAGTCATGTTCTTGTGATTACTGAAGATGCTGTATTAATACGGTTGAAATAAATTATTGTAATGAAACAAGTTTAGAGTTTTTTCTTCATTTACTAAATATATATTTTATACATATATAATATATATATATATATATATATATATATATATATATATATATATATATATGATAAGTTGTAAACACGATGTGTTTGGAATGGCTTTTTGCCGACAATTTTTGGGAGAATATGTGCTTAATTGGAGTCGTACCTAATTTTGAAAATTAATTAATTAATAATGTATTAGGCGGGAATGCCTATTTAAATGTATGGCTAAACAAATCGAGAAAAATCAATCTCTGTATGTACATTTCGGCCTATTAGGCCTCATCAGCAGAGCTATAGATAGGAAGACCGCCCTGTGCGTGATTTGAAACCGGACTGCCAAGCTGACAGGCCGGTACCATAACCGCCACACCAAACGGACTTCTTAGATTTTACGATTTGTTTAGAGTAGGTTAATATTCCTTTTCTAGTGACTTTTCCTATCTATAGCTCTGCTAATGAGGCCTAATAGGCCAAAATGTACATACAGAGATTGATTTTTCTCGATTTGTTTAGCCATACATTTAAAAAGGCATTCCCGCCTAATTCATTATTAATTAATTAATTTTCAAAATTAGGTACGACTCTAATTAAGCACATATTCTCAAAAAAAAAAAATAAATATATATATATATATATATAATATATATATTATATATATATATATATATATATATCCTTATGGGAGGAAAAAAGTGATTGCACAAATTGGAATATTTCTTTTAGGTTATTTATTTTTTACTTGTTCTCAAATAGTTTCGACCATAGGTCATTGTCCAGGAGAAAATTTTTGAATTTTTTGCTAAATCATCT
>CM042165.1:13349374-13353357 GCA_023376005.1 Doryteuthis pealeii | reverse complement strand
AACAGAGATAGATAATATTAATGCGATCTTTATACAAACCTGCTTTAAGGATAATACACGCACGCACAAATATATATATATATATTATATATGTGTGTGTGTGTTGTGTGTGGTGTTATATATTTATACATTTAGAACAATTTTATTTTTGATCTTTTCGAGTTTTCTGGCCAACTTTTTAATATTTGGGGTGGAATGTGGATAAGTCCACAAAGTTAGGTACCGAGAATTTCCGCACTTCGAAGTGCCATCATCAGGGTGATGTGTTCCATTTTTTTTTTTTTTTTAATTATATTATGTGGAGGCTGAAGGAGAAGAATTGATTAGAAAGGTGTTATAAGGGCATTTTAAAATGTGTTGCTCTATTGGAAATTAATTTTGTTTAAGGATGGTTTGTATTGTTTTTATGTATAAAGCTTCCAGTATTTTGGAGTTTTTGTTTTTTTTTCTTTGTGCCAGAATGTGTGTATTTTCCGTTAGAATATTTCGGTAATTAGAGTGGGGGCGATGAATGTAATTTTAGGTGTTGTGAAATAGAGTTATTATCTGTTAAATGGAGGGTTAGACGACGTGACAATTGTGTTGAGGTGAATCCAATGTATGTATTTTCATTTTTCTGGAGACTACAATTTAATTTAAGATTAATTTAAATTTAATTTAATTCAATTTAAGACTTTAATTCTACATGTATAAATGAAAGAATGCTGCCCAAATACACACACACACACACACACACACACACACGCATATATATATTATATATATATATATATAGAGAGAGAGAGAGAGAGAGAGAGAGAGAGAGAGAGAGAGATGACATTAGTATTCTTCTACATTCAGCAAATGTAATAACATGTGCTTTTAGAATTGAGATGAATGTGTGTTCTGGTCAAGGTGAAAATATGACAAATGAATAAATTCAATTAAAAAGTGGTTGATGTGTATTAGTACATAGTACAAAGTATCAGTAATTTCTACGAAATAATAATGGTGTCACCCTCATGTTGATAATAATGTTGTGTATGTAGCCGTCATAAGGCGCCGCTGTGTCGAGTCGTGTTGATACCTAATGTAAACGTTTCAGATATAATGTAGTTTAATAGAATAGTTAATATCGTATGATAATGCGTATGCAGAAATTGAGGTGCATCTGTTAGTTTCAATATTATTTGTTTGCGTTTGTCGAGGTTATCACTGTTTATTTTATGGAGTTCACTTTCACCGTTGGGTTTAACAAATGTATTTCTATCTACGTTTTTTTTTTAAATTATTTATTTAAGTTTAGGAAAATTGTTTATAAGCAGTGCGTAGCCTATCAGATACGGATTTTAAGATGGTCAAATTAAAAATTAAGGATGTAAAGTCTATTTTATGAAAGTTTGGGGTAACTATTTGAAAGCAGTACTTACCCCTATAACATATGAATTATAAGATGGTCATTATCAAAAATAAAGGATGTAGAGCCCTTTTTATTAAAGTTTAGGACACTTATAAACAAGCAGTACTTACACATATTACATACAGATTGTAATAAAAAATAAAGAAAGTAGAATCGTTTTTATTAAAGTTTAGGATAATTATTCGTAATTTATTTATTACGGCTACTGTCCTGTTTTTTTTTTTTTACACCAAGCATGAAACGGCTTCGGGGTTCTTAGATTAATCCAATTCCCTCTTAGCGGCTCGACACGTGGCCGCAATAGAGAGGATATATATATATATATATATATATATATATATAATATATATATATATATATATATATGAAAATAGATGGAAATTAATCCGACAGTATGAAATTTAACATTTTGAAAAAACATATGATGTTGTTATGTAATTTGCTGACAGATCTGTTTCGACCAAATCGATAAGTTGGTCTTCATCAACGAGCGACATAGACGGGAAGAGAGATATCCGTTAAAAGACTGTTTACAAAAACGAACGCTGAATTCAACCGCTGAAAATTTTTGAAAAATGCGTGTTCTGTTTTTTAAAAATCAGAAGCATTATAGTTTAAAGCAAACTCAAAAGGGGTAGCAAAATTGTTTAGGACATATCTGTCAGCAATTACATAACAAACATCATATGTTTTTCAAAATGTTATATATATATATATATATATATATATATATATATATATGTGTGTGTGTGTGTGTGTGTGTGTGTGTGTGTGTGTGTGTGTGTGTTTATGTTGAAGTTGGGCGTTATTATGAAGCATTTAAAAATAAATGAAGGAACTCAATGTTATGGAGTACTGGATTCACTTATTTTTTATCATTTGTTATCATAAATTTTCGGATCGTTAGATCCCCTTTTTCAAATGAATGTCGCTCCTGTTCAACATTCAATTGAAGAAGGGAATCTAACGATCCCGAAAATTCATGATAACAAATAATAAAAAATAAGTGAATCCAGTACTCCATAACATCGAGTTCCTTCATTTATTTTTAAATGCTTCATAATAACGCCCAACTTCAACATAAAAAAAATATAAAAATATATACCGAGAGAAGCATACGGAGACCCCTAAATACAACATGATTTATATATATATATATATATATATATATATATATATATATATATATATATTCTTGATGGGGGCCTGTCTGACCGCCCGTCTAGCCTCAGTAAGGGCCAAAGTGGAGTGTTGCAAGTCATGGACTGCTCAGCCACCAGGATTCCGTCCCTAAGCATCACAGGTCAACACCCACGACCAACACGTGCAGTCGGTGTATTGTAAGGGCGGAGTACTACATGTCATCATCATCATGTCGCGCTGTTGGCACGGATATCAATGACAATCTCTCTCCATCCGTCCCTATCGCTCATCATTCTCGGGAGGTCCTCTGTGTAGCATCCTGTATCCGCACAGAGCTGATCAATGTACGTCTGGCGTGCCCATGTACTAGCTTCCACAGGAGGACGTCGCTTATGAGTTCGTCCTTGCTTCTTCAGCAGTGTCCCGCGTGTCTTGTCCATCTTACTCGGATGGTTTGGGTGATATGTGGCAGGTGGCCGTACAGCTGCTTTCTCGTGGGGTGCTGTTTCCATGTCTTGTTCAGGATCACCCGTAGCATTCTTGTGCAGCTCCCGTCTAGTTTATTTACAAGAATGTATATATATATATATATATATATATATATATATATATATATATAGAGAGAGAGAGAGAGAGAGAGAGAGAGAGAGAAAGAACCGCCCGCTTTTTGTAACGATTACCAAGAGAGTGAGTAATGGCTGTGAGACGGACACTTTTTACAGCGAGAGGACAATAAAACATAGATGATGAACGACAGATACTACCCTAAAAGCAAGTTCCGAGTTTGAGTTTAAAAACTTTTCTAGTTAGGACTCTTTGCAATTTTAGAATTATTCATTAAAATTAAGCCAAGACTGGCGGGATTTTAGCAGTACGGACGAACGAACATTTAGTTAATTACTAGACAAAACGTGACCCGTTGGGTCATCCATTGAGCTCTGGATAGATCATTGAGATTAAGGAAAAGCGAGTTTGCTAGGCGAATTAAATCTATAAAAAATACGACTGAACAAAACATTAAAATCATTTTGTAAGATTTCTAAGAAAGGGAATATTTTACCTAATTTAACCTACGGGTAGCTGCTTATGAAATTTAACATACAAATACATTTCAAATTCTCCCATCACTCTCTTTCTCTCTCTATTCTCCCAGAGAAACTAACATATATAACGAGGAGGTAATCAAGATATACATAGAGAGGGAGGAAAGTGATAGGCTGAATGTAAAGTAAGAGACGTTTTTAACTTAATTGCAAATTACGACTAATTAAAAAGATTAAAATAGATTTTTTTTCAAACTTAACTCTATCCTAAAAGAAAGGAATAATTTAGTATAACTTTCATGTCATTAAACTAAGCAGTATAAAAAACCTTTCGAGACAAATATTGATTCGCTCAGCTTTAGTATAATATATATATATATATATATATATATATATAT
>CM042165.1:13201874-13346874 GCA_023376005.1 Doryteuthis pealeii | reverse complement strand
AAAGACTTGGACATGGTTAAGAAAGGAAACCTCAAAAGAGAAACAGAATCATTAATAACTGCTGCACAAAATAATGCCATAAGGACAAACTATATCAAAGCGAAAATTGATAAGACCCAACAAAATAGTAAATGTAGACTTTGTGGTAATAGAGATGAGGCTGTAAACCATATACTCTGCGAATGTAACAAACTAGCACAACGAGAATACAAAACTAGACACGATTGGGTTGGGAACGTGATCCACTGGGAATTATGCAAAAAATTTAATTTTGACCATACAACAAAATGGTATATGCATAAACCAGAATCTGTTCTTGAGAACGAAACGCATAAAATTCTCTGGAACTTTGAAATAAAAACGGATCACCTTATCCCAGCAAGAAGACCAGACCTAGTGTTGATAAACAAAAAAGAGAGAACTTGTCAACTGGTGGATTTTGCAGTTCCAGCAGATCACAGGGTGAAGCTAAAGGAAAATGAAAAAATGGGCAAATATCTGGACCTTGCCAGAGAACTGAAAAAGTTATGAAATATGAAAGTGAAAGTGATACCAATTGTAGTTGGTGCACTTGGAACGGTCCCAAAAGGATTAGAAAAGGGTTTGGAAAGTTTGGAAATCAGAGGAAGGATTGAAACCATTCAGAACACTGCACTGCTGCAATCTGCCAGAATACTCAGAAGAGTCATGGAGACCTGAGGAGACTTGCTGTCACTCAGACTCCAGTGAAAGACCATCAGCTAATGCTGATGTGAAAACTCAAAAGGAGCAAATAATAATAATAATAATAATAATAATAATAATAATAATAATAATAATAATGATAATAAACAACGATCATAATAATAATAATAATATTAAACAACGATAATAATGATAATAGACAACAACAACAACAACAACAATAATAATAATAATAATAATAATAATAATAATAATAATAATAATAATAATAATACAACCGAATCATCCAACCCTTGACAGAAGACCAGACCTAGTGATAATTAACACATTGACTACGTATTGGTACACATATGTTCTACTATGTATATTACTGATATACGGAGTAGTAGAGAGTATTTACTAAACCTAGCTTAGCTGTGGCGCAGGGCCAGAAGTATGAACCGTCCAATGAGAATCGAACTCATTGCTCAAATATATATATATATATATATATATATATATATATATATATATATATATATATATATATAACTTCTAATCTGCTACAAATCATTATTATATTATATATTGCTATTATATCATATTGTATGAAATATATACAGATCATAAATAAATCACAGATAAATATGTGCGCCAAATGTGTACCAACACGCAACATAGTCAATTTACCATCGCTGTACACGTGATGGTATTATCTGATATCACAGAGACTTTGTACATGATTATCCACTATGTGTACCAGCAATACTTTCAAAACTGATGCAATAAAAGAAATGTGGTTGGTTGGTTGGTTGGTTGGGTTTTACGGCATGTCAACCCCTTAGGTCATTTTATGCCGAATACTTCTATTGGCAAAAATAATGTTTAATGCTAACAAAGTTTTGAAATAATTTCATTTTTAATGGATAATACAATTTTGTTTATAAACTCATGTTTTCTATTTAACCCATAGATGGGACCCTAACAGGTACTACCATTCCGGGTCAGAGTGGACCAGGGAGCAATGGTGATGAAGGGGTGCGCCACATTCCCCAAACCTCCAAAACTGGAACCTCACCATCAGAGTTTAACGTCATTCCCAGGACATGTAGACCCTCAGCCACTGCCTTCTAGCACCCATATGATAAAAAGGGTTGGGGATTGCCATAAGGGCAATAGGGTTGGGAGTAATCATATAGGTGCTAGGGCTTGACGATTGATCGGAGGGGGCCTCTCCAACCGCCCGTCTAGCCCAAGATAGGGACAAAGTGGAGTATTGCAAGTCATGAACTGCTCATCCACCTGGGTTCTATCCTTAAGCATCACGGGTCGCCACCCACGGCCAACAGGTGGCCCCATTGGGGGAGTCTTACCCTCTGCAGAGGTGCAGTCGGTGCATTCTAACGCCCCAGCCGACAGGGCGGAAGAAATGTGGTAACGTCAGTGAGGAGAACATGCTATCTGCTAACAAGAATAAAAAAAAAGAACTTGTCATTTAGTGGATTTTGCAGTTCAAGTGAACCATTGATGAAAATAAACTAACAGTCAAGTCACGTTGAAAGTTAAGCAACAATGAGCCTGTTAAATACTTAAATGGGTGACTATTTAAGCGACAGCAAGTACTTTAAACAACATGATATCAAAATGACTTGATTTGGCATTAATTCTTTGTCTACCAAATTTCCCCCACGGCTGTACCACATTTTCTTGGTATTTTTTTACCTGTATGATGGGATATTTCAAAGTTCGCTATCTATTCACCTCAGAACTCGTTCTATTCGAATCAAGTCCTGTTATTATTATAATTTGAGTCTTTCTACTCAGTTATAATGAACTAACCATCAGTTTTTGTACTTTGCTTCGCAGTTGAGAGCGGCTTAAAGTAGGCAAAGAAAATTTAAAAAAACAATTAACAACAAAGTAAATATATATACTCATTCACTATCACCAGAGATATTTTAATGGGGCTTCCTGCGAGGATCCAACTCGTGATTCAGTAATAATGGATAAGCGTGATTAACTCCCCACCTTCTACCCAGGCGACGCCAGGTTACCACTTCCAGTCATATTTCTAATGTTCAATTGCCTTCTTTTTTTTTTTAATTGCACTCTTATTTGTCCATAATCATTTGCTTGCATACAATTGTATAGTTTCAAGTATTACTATGTAAAACTAGTAATTTATACACAATTATGTAGTTAAAGGAGAGTATCAGGCGAGTGTCGTTCGTTTAGCTCAGTCGGTAAAGCACCGGCCTAGGAATCGCAAGGTTCCTGGTTCGATACCGGTCCCCGCCAACTTAACGCATGAGTAGCACAGATTGGGTAATCTGGTCTGTGCGGTAGATTGGGAGCTGACAGTAGGTGTGGCACTCCACCTCAGCAAAAAAAAACAACTCCTTGGTCTAGCGCTAGCGAAAAGGGGATATACTCCCTCGCTATTCGACTCATACCGACAATAGGCCACTCCACCAACAACTTATATAATTAAAATTAAATATAATTGGGAAAGGTATGAATCTTACTCTCCCTCCAGCTATGGATAAATAGCAGGGCAGACTGGGCTCTTTAACCTTGGTTAGGCAACCGGTCTAGGAGAAGGAAAACTCTGAATTCAAACCTGTTGAACTCCGCTTAAGAAATTGACCTTGTGTCACATCCTGCTCGTGCGGAGGGGTTGGTAAATATATATATAATTAAAAGTAACTATTCCCATTTAATGATAATCATTACTTCGCACACGTTTATATGGTTTCAAGTATTCCTATCTAACACTAATAATTTGCAAGCAATTGTATGATTTCAAATAACTAATGATAGCAATCTTTTGTCAATAATTATACCTTCAAGTAACTATCTTGATAGAAATAATTACATGGTATCAAGGACTGGAGTTTTGCCACTGAGTATAGGTTAATGTCATACACGAGACACTCCTTTGGGGGGGGTTACATATTCTAAGCTCTGCTAGCAGGGCGTATCCCTAAGTTTAAAGTGTACGTTAAATAATACCCTGATGAGTCAAAAATGTTGCAATATTTCGATACGTGCTAGGTATGTCAAAAAAGTATCGAGATTTTTTGTACTTTTTGACACACTTTGTATTCTGAAAATAAATAACGTTCCATTCATTAATTTTTTTCAGAATACAAGGTGTGTAAAAAAAAAAAAAGTTTAAAGCTGTATTTACCAAGATAGAAATGAAGAATGAATGGAACGTTATCTTTTTCTTCTTTTTTTTTTTTTTCAGAATACAAGGTGTGTCAAAAAGTACAGAAAATCTGGATACTTTTTTGACACACCTTGTATATCACGTGACCGAAGCAATTCAAGCCGTAGTTGGTACTCGTTGTGGTTGGTAGTATCGTGGTAGTTGGTGCGCTGACACCTTGTGGTCTGCTTCACTTCGTGTGTGATTTGAATATGCGACGTAGTCTAATTTGGGAACTTATGATTTACGAGTTTGAAGTTGGCCATAACGTCGTGAATGAAAAAAAAAACAAAACAACAACAACATTTGCTGTGCGAAAGGTGAAGGCACAGTTGATCACAGTACAGTAACAAGATGGTTCTAGAAATTTTCCTCGGGTTGCAAGAAACTCAACAGTCGTTAAGACAAACAAAATTAAATAAGAACACATATAAAAAGATTACACTAATGTTACTTATACTTTAATTGGTTTCTATATAAAACCATTCAAAGGATTGATTTTAATACGTTGGAGATTAAAACAATAATATCAGAGATCAATAACACCAAGTAATTATTTATTAAACCTACTTTTGTTAAAACCAGTATGCAAATTAGCCACACCATATATAGAAATAAATCCGACAAATCGGAGAGTATCAGGCGAGTGTCGTTCGTCACCTCGGCAAGGACATCCGGAACTGTCGAATTGTGTCTCGTCACCAAAATATTGCAAAACTTTTGACTTACCTTAGTAAAACGTAAACGTAAATGCAAATGACAAATGTTATATGTAAATCGAATAATAATAATAATAATAATAATAATAATAATAATAATAATGGAGAATCGTCTGTAACCGAAACTACGTCACTGTTTACGTCACAGTACCCTCAGGAATTGCGTAAGTTTATCAACCAGTATTTATTTTTTAGTCAAAATCATTTATGCATAGAATAGTTCTTATTCAGCAAAGATGTTTCTATAAAAATCTGAGTTAGATTTGCCTCAAAACAGCCCATGTTATTAGTACATTTAAAATCCTACAATGTGTCTTATATATCACAAAGAAATAAGGGTTTACATAATATATGGTGTGGCTAATTTGCATACTGGTTTTAACAAAACCAGGTTTAATAAATAATTACTTGGTGTTATTGATCTCTAATATTATTGTTTTAGTCCCCAAAATATTAAAATCAATCCTTTGAATGGTTTTATATAGAAACCAATTAAAGTACAAGTAACATTCGTGTAATCTTTTTATATGCGTTCTTATTTAATTTTGATTGTCTTTCTAATTTAATATATTTCATTATATTAAAACTTAAATACTTACACCCGGAGAGCTCATATTCTTGTTGACAATTATAATAATAATGATAATAAATAACTACCAGAAGGGTGGAATTTATTTCACGCATGAAGTCCTAAATTCCACTATTTTTTACAAACACTAACTAAATTTAGACCCAAATTCAAAGCAAATATTTTTTTAAATGCAATCTCTGAAATTTTCCCTTTTTATACATTGGAAAGAGGGTTTAAATTCACTCACTAAAAAACGTCTTGTAAAATAAGCTTTGAACAAACCTCAAACAAATTGAAAAATAAGAGGCAGGCCCTAGAAAATTTTCTCTACGTGAAAAAAAAAAATGGGTCCAGTACACACAAAAAAAAAATCTTGCAAATACGCAAAAGAAAAAAAAACTTCAAATAAATTTTATGCTGAAAAAACAAAACTGCCGAACACAATAAATTCTACACAAATTATTGTAGAAATTAGCGGTAAAAAATGTTAAACCGCAGATAAAAGCTGCAACTAATACTAACATACAAGCAATAAGTAATAAATTTCAACAAAACGCTTGTTACACAGAGTTACCTTCACACTCGAACGAATTTGCAGGGTGTCTAAAAATGCTCAAATAAAACTCTTATACACACAGCTAAAATATAAAGGCTTACAGTACTAATTAACACTATCTTTAGAAAAAAGGCTATCAATATATTCTTTAAGTCATTCGATTAAAAAAAATCCTATTAATCGAATTCCTTAAAACTACACTTTATAATTTATACTAAATGCGGACGACTAGTGGAATAAGGTGATTAATATATTTTAATTCACCAACCAATGAATTTGCAGAATGCAAAAAAAAAAAAAAAAAAAAAAAAAACTCTGGGGATTAAAATTTACTTAATACCGAAAGAGAAACTTGATTTCGGTGATGCCAATCATAACGGGTCCTTGGAACAATCCCAAAGACCCTGGAAAGGAAACTGTGGAAATTGGAGATCTGTGGAAGGATTTAAACCAGATAGATGAAATGGGCTAGAATATTGAATGAAGTCCTGAATGCTGCTGCTGCTGCTACTACTACTACTACTACTACTACTACTACTACTAATAATAATAATAATAATAATAATAATAATAATAATAATAATAATAATATGAAAGTGAAGGTGATACCAATTGTAGTTGGTGCACTTGGAACAGTCCCAAAAGGATTGGAAAAGGGTCTGGAAAGTTTGGAAATCAGAGGAAGGGTTGAAACCATTCAGAACACTGCACTGCTGCAATCTGCCAGAATACTTAGAATAGTTCTGGAGACCTGAAGAGACTTGCAGACTCCAGTGAAAGACCATCAGCTAATGCTGATGTGAAAACTCAAAAGGAGCAAATAATAATAATAATAATAATAATAATAATAATAATAATAATACGCATGATTGGGTGGGAAAGGGGATCCACAGGGAATCGTGCAAGAGAACAAAATTTGACCATTCTGACAAATGGCATATGTACAAATCAAAGCCTATAATAGAAGAAAAGACTCGTGAAATTCTCTGTGATTTTGAGACGCAAATGGATCACCGAATCCCAACCAAAAGAGAAGACATAGAATTAATTAACGAACCGGGTTTATCTAGTGGATTTGTTGTCCCAGCAGACCGCAGAGTGAAAATGAAAGAAAACGAAAAGATAGACAAATACTAGGACCTTGCCAGAGAGCTGAAAAGGCTGTGGAACATGAAGGTGTTAGTGATACTAACTGTAATTGAGAAATAGATGGAAATTAATCCGACAGTATGAAATTTAACATTTTGAAAAAACAAATGATGTTTGTTATGTAATTGCTGACAGAATCTGTTTCGACCAAATCGATAAGTTGGTCTTCATCACGAGCAACTTCCCGTCTATGTTGCTCGTGATAAAAACCAACTTGTCGATTTGGTCGAAACAGATTCTGTCAGCAATTACATAACAAACATCATTTGTTTTTTCAAAATGTTAAATTTCAAACTGTAATTGGTACGCTTGGAACGATACTCAAAGGTTTGGGGGAAAAAAGGACTCGAGACTATCAGACCACGGCATTGTTGAGATCGGCTAGAATACTCAGAAAAGTCCTGGATACCTTGGGAAAATTGCTCCTACTGACGCTGAATTGAAGAACTCACCAGAAGTGAAATTTTCGGAAAATTTTTATCCTTATTTATGAAATATCACGTCATTTTTATTTTAAAATCAAACATTGAAATAAAAAGTAAAAGTAAGTCGTCAGGGTGGCCTAAAGTCGGTATCAACCAGACAGCGAGGGAGTCTATCCCCCGTTCACTAGGGCTAGAACAAGGAGATTGTTTTTGCGTCTGATGTGGAGCGCCACACCTAACATCAGCTCCTTACTTTACCGCACACATCCCTGTGCTACTCATACGCTGAGCTGGGGGAGGGCCTGTATCGAACCAGGAATCTTGTGGTTCCTAGTCGGACACTCTACCGACTGAGCTAAACCGGCCGCTATAACATTGAAATAATTAAAATAAACTAACAAAATGAGTTTTCAAAACAACTGTTCTTCATTTCTTTATTCTACACATTTCCCTATCTATCTCTTCAACTCCTTTCTCTCTATCTTCTCTTCACTCTTTCTTTCTTTCTTTCTTTCTTTCTTTCTTTATTCCTTCCTTCCTTCCTTCCTTCCTTCCTTCCTTCCTTCCTTCCTTCCTTCCTTCCTTCCTTTTCATTGACGCAGACGACAAGCGTCTGGTATATAAATGTTATTGCTGCCTCTTCTCACTCTTCCCTTTCTTTCTTTCTCTCTTTCTTTCTTTCTTTTTCTTCTTTCTTATATTTATTTTCTTTTTCTCTCTAATATATGTAACGTGTTCTTCTCCTACTTTTTCTTTCTTTCCAATCAAACCGGAATAGTCCATTATCTATCTGATGTAATGATAGGGCGTAACATTTAATCACATCTGTTTGTGTCTTATTCTACTAATGATATAAATAATAAATCGGATCGGCTAAAAAGGAAATATAAATTTGAAATAAGACTCTGAATTTGCTTTAAACAATTTATGTTAAAAGTGCTTTTTCTATATTGTTCTATATTCATTTATTTATGTTAGAATTCGCAGAAAAATTGCGCGGGTGGTTCATGTTATAAGGCTGAACTTGCAAATCGGTCGGAAAATTAAAACATATTACAGGGTGACCCAGAAAAAACAGAACCCAAATTATTTATTTTCCCATTAAACTAACCCTAAACCTAAACCCTAACCCTAAACCCCCCTAGTTTAAATTAACAGTTTTATTATATTTGTGGGTTCTGTTTTTTTCTGGGTCACCCTATATACATAGTGACCCAGAAAAAAACAGAACCCAAATTATTTATTTATTTTCCCATTAAACTAACCCCAACCCAACCCCAATCATAAACCCTAACCCTAACAATCAACCAGCCAAAATTATCATGCAGTCGACTTAAAATAATTCAGATTAATTTATAACTGGCTAAACTTGCAAATCGGTCGGAAAGTTAGGGTGATCCAGAAAAAACAGAACCCACAAATTTTGTAATAAAACTGTTAATTCTAACTAGTACCCCCCCCCCCAGTTAGAATTAACAGTTTTATTACAAAATTTGTGGGTTCTGTTTTTTCTGGATCACCCTAACTTTCCGACCGATTTGCAAGTTTAGCCAGTTATAAATTAATCTGAATTATTTTAAGTCGACTACATGATAATTTTGGCTGGTTGATTGTTTTGTTTAACGGCGTATCAACTCTTTCCAAGCTATTTAATGCCGAATCAAGTCATTTTGATAGACAAATGACTCAGGCTGTTTACAGTACCTACTGTTGCTCAAGTACTCGCTCAATTTATTGAATAGGTTCACTTAACTTCGGTGATCTAGCGGGAACCGACACGTTCAATTTGACCTGATCGTAATATGTTTGGTTTGGTTTGTTTTACGGTACATCAACCTCAGTGGGCCATTTAATGCCGACAAAGTTTTGAAATAAATTCATTCTTAATGGATACTCGTTTTTTTATAAACATATTTTCCTATTCAACCCATAGATGGGGCTCTAACTGGTATTACCACTCCGGGTCAGAGTGAACCAGGGTGCAATGGTGATGAAGGGGTGCTCCACATTCCCAAACCTCCATAACTGGAACCTCACCAACAGAGTTTAACGTCATTCCCAGGACATGAAGACCCTCAGCCACCGCCTTTTAACACTCATGTGATAAAAAGAGTTGGGGCTTGCCATAAGGACAATAGGGTAGGGGCAATCGTATAGGTGCTAGGGCTTGACGTGACCAGCCAATTGATCAGAGAGTCCATCTTGCCCAAGTAAGGGCCAAAGTGGAGTATTACATGTTATGAACTGCTCAGCCACCTGGGTTCCATCCTTAAGCATCAGGAGTCGCCACCCACGACCAACAGGTGGTCCATTGGGGGGGTCTTATCCCTCTGCAGTCGGTATATTCTAACGCCCCACCGACAGGGCGGTTGGTTTGGTTTCTTTGTTTAATGGCATATCGTCCTTTCGTGGGTTATATAATACCAAAGATATCCTTGTAGAAAAACAGTAGTGGTACTATTCAACCCATAGTTGGGGGATTGATCGTGTTCGTACCTTTACCGAGAGTGTTAATAAACTTAATAGCGCGACTGGAGTTCGAACTCGCTTACTACGATATCGCAGTATAGCACATTAGCCAATACGCCATGAGGATTTCCTTCTATCTTAATTGATATTGACCACAGAATTAAGGCTGACTTTCAAATAGGTCGGAAAAGTAAAACGGAAAGTTTTTTGGTGGTCCCCAATAACAGTTTAACTACAGTCTATGAATTAACATTTTGCGAATTGGGTTACGGTTTTAGGGGATTAAGGTTGTTTTTAATTACGTATTGCTTAAAAAAACAACAAAACAACAAAAGACCCAAATTAACCCAAATTACTATGAGGGGCCGGGTTAGCTCAGTCGGTAGAGCGTTCGGCTAGAAACCTCAAGGTTCCTAGTTCGATACCGGTCCTCGCCAACTCAGCGTATGAGTAGCACAGGGATCTGTGCGGTAAAATAAGGAGCTGATGGTAGGTGTGGCGCTCCACCTCAGACGCCAAAACAATCTCCTTGGTCTAGCGCTATTGAAAAGGGGATAGACTCCCTCGCTGACTGGCTGATACTGACTTTAGGCCGCCCCGACGACTTTTTACTATACATTTAATGTTGAAAAATATTTTTTTAAACTGATTTTAATTGAAATTATACATTGCAATACTAACACAAACAACTGTCTCAATAATAGATTCAATAATTAATTTCAATGGTTAATTAAATGTATAGTAATTTGAGTTTTTTGTTGTTTATTCCTTTTAAAGCAATACGTAATTACAAACAACCTTAATCCCCTAAAACTGTAACTGTCATTGGGGACCACCAAAAATACTTTCTGTTTTACTTTTCCGACCTATTTGAACAGTCAGCCAGAATTAAATGCATTGACAAGGAGGGGGGTATACTGAAAAATGAATACTTTATTCTCTATAGACTGCTGTCTTGTTTTTGTATGCTGACAGGCGTCCAATCGTGTTGTAATATTTAGCAAGCTAGTCTCGCAGACCCATTACTAAATGCCCCATACATGCGACCTTGTGTTACATCCTACCCGTGACGAACGGGTTGGGTAAATATCTACCTATGTACGTTGACTTTATTTGAGATATTTTTAGTATCATTACAATATAAGAGTAGACGATCCATAAACCCATGGGGTCCCCGTTGGAAAAACGGTTCATAATGATATTGATATTTCTGTTTAGGAAGGAGTGGGGAATTCTAATTAGTTATTTTCATTATATGCAAAAAAAGAAAACACTCTCCGGGCGGTGTAAAAATTAATTTTTAAAAGTTATTGCCTGTGAGTGGGAGTTAAAAATCCAATGTTAGAGGGTTTGTATCATATGTAAGTAAAATTATTTATCAAATGAGTAAAAAAAAAAAACAATTTGAAAGGGTCTCATCTATGGGTTAAATAGAAAAAGAAAAACCTGCGTTTTAAAAAGATGTGTTTAAAATGTGTTTTAAAAATTGCGTTTAAAAGATAATTTGAATACCCATCCAGAAGGAATAAAACAAAACGTCTTTGTAGGTGATGTTCATTCCTCCCCCCCCTATATATATATATATATATATATATATATATATATAATATATAAAGGTTTTACATATCTATTTATTTGGTGACAAAGGAACATTCACGACCATTTTGGTTTCATGCGAGGCAATCGTCAGGTGAAGATGTTACAAATGCAAGGAAAATCGAAAAATTGAAAAAGGCAATTTTTCGATTTTCCTTGCATTTGTAACATCTTCACCTGACGATTGGCTCGCATGAAACCAATATGGTCGTGAATGTTCCTTTGTCACCAAATAAATAGATATATAAAACCTTTATATATTTATTTTATTATATTATATAACATTTTTATATTGAGCACTCTCCCAATAATACTGCCTTTGGCACACCGTTCCAGCAAAAGCTGAAACAGTGACCATCCCACACACTATATATATATATATATATATATATATATATATATATATATATATATGAGATTTATCCAAAACTTGGTAGTAAGGGATGATTCTATGTGATTTCTAAGATACACTGTATTATCATTGTATGATCCAGTATGTATAAATACAGCGAATCTTTAAATCACTAAAGTCACGATTTATATAAGCCCCAATTTTGGTCGAAATAAATTTATTATGGAATTACGCTGTTGAGTTCTTCCTTCCTTTATATATATATATAAACAAACACTGCTGGACTGGACATGATATCAACTTAAATCAACCAATATGATTTATTACACTCCTGCTACCCTAAAAAATAACTGTTTATATAAGAATGAGTCCCAACACAAATAATTGTATTAGCTTGAAGAGGATTTTAAACAATTCAAAACACGTGTCGCGCTTATTGAAATAGATATAGAGAAAAAAACAAAATTCTGTCGACCTTTTTTTATTAAAATATAATTTTCTCTCGCTGGAGCTACAATATATATAGAGAGATTGCTATATTTATAAGTAAAGCGTGTTCAATATCATTGATAGAGCATGTATATATGATATGTAACATGTCTAAGTTAGGGTAGCGAAGACATTTAGTCGACGGGGCGGCCTAAAGTTGGTATCAGCCAGTCAGCGAGGGAGTCTATCCCTTTTTCAATAGCGCTAGACCAAGGAGATTGTTTTTAGCATCTGAGGTGGAGCACCTCACCTTCCAGCAGCTCCTTACTTTACCGCACAGATCCCTGTGCTACTCATACGCTGAGTTGGCGGGGACCGGTATCGAACTAGGAACCTTGTGATTTCTAGCCAAACGCTCTACCGACTGAGCTAACCCGGCCCCATAAAGTCTTGTAACTGTCAGTTTCTCGCCTATACGATTTTCAAACCATATATATATATATATATATATATATATATATATATATATATATTGATAGATAAGACAATGACTTTCAGCGTGTACGTATACTCTATATAATTATGAATGAGTAGGAAATTGCTTTATTCTCTAAGTTAGACCATATTGCTCTAATATAAATCTCGCTACAATGTTCCATTTTACTGGGTAGTAGTTACATAAAAAAAATGAGAAATATACATAAGTTTAGCTTATATATTAGAAAACCACAAGTGGTGGGCATCCAGTGAGGATCGAATTCACTGTAGTAGTCAGTCTGCGAGACTGGTGTGATAACCATTGCACCAAGACGAGTATTCCAATTTTCCTTATATAATTCATATCGATTTTTGGAAGCGAAAGTTGGAAGAACGAGTGACGGTCCGGTATGTAAAAACGGGAAAATATACTCATACGTGGGTGTGACAGCATCAATTTGGGGACTGTAGATTTCGAAGAAGAGAAAAAAAAATGACAGGGGAAGAAAACATTGAAGAAAGCTGTGACGGGCGAAGGTGCTGGTGGCGGGAGTCGATATGTTAATGAGTAGTGACGTCACTTTAAATAGGTGCTTGCTTGCTTTTATAGTGGAGCGCTCGCGCTGAACGAACACAATTTTTTTTTATCAGAAGAGAAAAAAAGAAAGCCACGTTCGTTGTTGCTTTTTCCTCTCTAAAAAGTTAACCCGGCTATTTCAGATCTGATCTCGTTTATACAACGAAAGCGAAAAGATCTTTTAATTCAACTGTGACTGTTTATAAAAAAAGAAGCGGTTACCTTTTTCCGGGGTCAGGGAATCTATTGTTTTGTTTTTTTTCTTTCCGTTTATTTTAGTTTTAAGTACTTAATTAATTTATTTTTCTTAGTTATTTCTTCTGTTGTACTTATTTCTTTACTCTTTATTTCTATATAACTATTTATCTATCTCACCTGAAGAAAGAAAGAAAAATACCTATTTTTCTTTAAATATATTTGAATGGAACACTAAAAGAAGCAAGCAGCGATCAAGTATTAAATTCGGCATTTTTTGTCTTTAACGCCTTTTAGGTGAGTAAAAAAAAAAATCTTTTTTTTTTGTTTTTGAAAATTCTTTGGTTTTTGTATTTATTTATTTTTTTATGTTTACTTTATTTTTATTTATTTATTTATTTATTTTGTATAATTATTTGTTATATGAACAACAGTTAAACATATTTACATTTTTGCCGTTTATTTTGTTTACTTATTTATTGCATATTATCTTTAAAAAATCAATTTTCTTTCATTTGAGAAACTTCACCGTTCGATCCTGTATACAATTTTTCCCGCGTGTTTCTTACGAACGACAATTTTATTCAAAGAATATTGTAAATTCACTCCTCGCCATATTCCGAAGAAAATATAAATATAACTTTTTAAAATTACATTATTAAGTAACCATAACAGATTTTTTCTTTCAATAAAGTTTTTAAAAAAATACATTTTTCTTCCAATGTTATTCAACTATTGATTTCTTTCTTCGTTGTTTACTTTACAGTTTGTTACATTTAATAACAAAAACGAATAATGAAAATCTACGCCTACGACTATGAAATTTAGGATTTCTCGGAAGATAGACAATATCTTTTTAAAAATCTACAATGTTGACATCTGTTTAGTATTTACGCATATTATAATTTAATTTTTTTACTTGATATTTAAGTTATTTATTGCTGTTATTCCTCTACTATAAAAAGCTGGTTGATTAATTTGGAGCGAATTTGGTTTTAAAAGCATTTAAAAAATTTATATACAACATAAATTTCATTCAGAATTGTTTTGAAAGAGATTTGGAAAAAAAAATTCTGTTATTAATTTTATAGTTTTTGCTTAAAATACATACAATTGAGAGAACGAAACTGTTAAACATTGAACAATAGACATTTTAGCGGAGTTTGAATTTTTTTTTTTTCTGTGTTGTACAAATCAAGATAAACACTTTGTTTTATTTTATTTACTTTGAAAAAAAAATCTTTTTAATGCTATATATATATATATATATATATATATATATATATGTAGATATAATCTTTCATACTGAACAAAAAACGTTTTTTGGGGGTGGGGGTAAACCAAAAATATACGAAAACAATAACAATGAAAAGTCAGAACCGTAGAATTGACTTTTAAGACTTAAAACAGGCAAATATCTTGTAATTTATGAAAATGTACTTGTATATATAACAGAAAAAAATAACCTCAATGTTGTTATTCTTTCTTGAATCTTTGTTTTTTCCTGGGCAAAAATTTCGTAGTAAAATAAAACGTAAACGTTAGTTGGATTAATGAATGAAATAAAAAGAAGACATGTCGGCGTGGTTTTCTTTCTTTCTACATGTGACTTGGCTAACGTTCAATTTTTGATTGTTGTTGTCTTTACCGCTTCATTTTCTCCCCATCCGATTATATTTCCAATGCTTTGTGCAATTATAAACCAAAATCCACCTATATTTCCTTAACTTATAAATACTTTCATTATCTACGATCTATATTTTGTGCTTAATAATAGTTCAATAAAGAAAATTAATTTTTCTATACACAAATAAATTATATAGAAATGTACTACGTATATTCACCATTCATAAAAGAGTAACTTTCAATGATTTGTTTCAGTTGTTTTATTCAAATAAAACATTTAGTTACATTTAAAAATTACATTTTCAACTCTCCAGACCGCCATGTATCTCTTAATTTTTTCTCCCCCTCCCCAACTACTAAGGAAATGTCGACTTACGGCCGATCGCCGACAATTTTGAGGACTTAAATATAATTGTTTAGTAAAAGAAATAAAAATCATTGAAACTTTCTCTTATTTGGATAGTGAATGTAATACTTGCATTTCTATAACTTTTTTGTACATCAGAAATAATAGAAACTTTTTTTTTTTTTTTTTTTTTTAAAAACCATTCTACAAAAATACAAGCAATCGTTTTATTTTTTGTTTAAATTCTTTCCCGCAAAGAGATGTATTAAAAAAAAAAAAAAGGCGTGTAATAAATCTATATATAAATTCAGTTACATATGATATCAACATATTTAAAACTAGATGACCGCTAAACAACTTTGGGTTCCCGCTGTCCATGATATACGATGTTTTATTAAGGACGAACTGAGAATTTTAACAAAAAATAATTTTACTTATCTGCATTAGATATCCGTTTGTACGATTAACAAAAAAAAAACTCGGCGCGAACGCTAACCCCATAAATTATAATTAATTTTAAAAATGGATTAGGAATTGATTCTTAAGTGTATTGCTCTAAAAAAATCTCGCTATGATGTGCCGTTTTTTGCTGAGTAACACATAAATATTGGAAATTAGTGAATTTGACCTTAAATTTTTATTTTACAAAGAGAAAACACAGCTCAAAATATGGTGAGTCTCCACTGAGGATCGAACTTGCGACTGTTCTGCTGAGACAGTTTTCGTTTAATGTTAGTCAATGTTCATTCGAAAATCCACTTTTTCCTCATAGATAACGAGTAGGTGGATTTACTAGTCTATTTATAGAAACACACGCATTTAAAATTCATGTTTTTATTTATTTTTGCTTAGCACAAGGTTTGAAGTACCCGGTGAGAATCAAGCTCAGTTAATAGAAATGAGAGTCTAACTTGTTAGCCGTTGCTCTACTACACAAGGCGTGTCAATTTTGTGTTTTGTTAAATAAATATAAAAGAATAATAATGTAACACTCGTGACTGTGCAGCGGTTCGCGTTCGAGTTTTTAAAGTCATTCATTCTGAGTTCGACCTTTTTAAGGTTATTTACAGATTCTGTTAATATTTCTCCGAATTTTTTAGATGAGGCTTGATGATTAGTATTATTTGGATTATTCGGACTATTGTCCTCATCTTCATGAGAAACGTTGTACGTACAGATAACAATGAAGACGAGGACAATAGTCCGAATAATCCAAATAATACTAGATTCTGTTAATTTTGATATTAATTAAGGTAGGGTGAAAGAATAAAAAATATTTTCTTATACGTTGGAGTCTGTTTATTTTATTTTTAAATGATTGACATTTTTATTTTATCTTTTAATTTTTTTTTTTATTTATTTATTTTATTTTATTTTATTTTTTTTTTTCAACGTATATCAGCGAACATCAGCCTAGTATTTTTCCTATGCTTATAAAATCAACAATAACCCTTACCTTAACATACTGCAAACCAAACCAGTAAAAAAAGAAGAAATAATACAATGAAGTTACCATTTCCTTCGCTAATAACAGGTTATTTATTTACTAAGCTTTGTCTGCACATGGTAACGAATACAGAGAATTCAGTCAGGATCGAACTCGCGAAATCGCATCGGTTAGTTCTCTCATTAATCATACCATAACAAGGCTCGCTGTGTATTCCATCGTGGTGTAATTGTTAGCAGGCTAGTCTCAGATCCATTATTATTACTGAATAGCGAGTTCGATCCTGACTCGATGCCCCATACTTGCGACCTTGTGTCACATCATACCCTTAGCGAACCTGTTATAACCATCGTCCTAAAAATAAACACGATCAATTATTATTATTTGTTAGTTTATTTTTGTTCGTGATAATTGATAAAATCTCAATTGTAGTAGTAGATAAAGTCCTAAAATAAAAAAAGTATCAACTTGAAGAGATTAGTATTTCATTTCAAGAAAGTTTATTTGTATGTAGAATGTGTATGTAAAATCTACGATACCTGAACCTGAAGAACTCACCCCCCCCCCCCCTAGACAAAGAAGGGAGTGTATGGAAGGGCCTACTTAAAGTCAAGTGAGCCCCTTAATAGATATCAGATGAACCAGTATCACTACCGAATAAGCCACGGCACCCACCCTAGTAGTTGCAGTTGTTAAAAGATTACATAATAATATCCCAGTTGGACATTGCAAATTTTAGAAGTACAGGGAATTGATGTCTATATATGGATCGTATGACATTAGTCCTAATTATTCTAATATAACGGTCTCCATATTCATACATTTTAAAACTCTCAATAATAGTTATAAAAAAAAAAAGGTAATATGTGGGTGTTACTATTTTTAGCGTGGTCTCCTTCTGTATATTATAGCACAATGGTTCGCGCAGTCGTTTCTACATTAGTGAGTTCGGTTCTCACTGAGAGACCCGCTGCTGTGTCCATGTACGTACCTGTACCAGATTAGATGCATAGTAAATTTTTAAAAAATCAAAAGTATTATTATTAATAATAATAATAATAATAATAATGAATAAAGTTGGAGGTTGAATGGGGGTGTTGCGTATTTCTCACTGCCAATGAGTCACTGGTGTCAGCGATCGAGGTTCGAGACCATTGAAATCGAATGTTGATTTTTTTTTTTTTTTTTTTTTTTAATTTTTATTTTTTTTTAAGAGACACGCGAGCAGACCCATTCCATTTTGTAGATAAGCGCAAAATAATCTTCCTATCAAGATTTACTCGATTTTAATTGGCCTTATGTCATACTAAGCTTAAAGCTAGTTTAAGGTACAGTTTTTTAGAGGAAACAAGTGTGTTTGTGTAACTGTAGCAAAAAGAAAACTGCACGCCCTAGTGAAATTTTTCTTAGAGCAATACACTTAAAATACCCTTAAGAGAATAAAGCTGTTTCCATACCTATTTGCAATCAAATGATTTTGTGACGTCTGCGGTCGCGCTAAACGATCTTTTAAATCATCCAAATTTCGGTATCTTCGAAAAAAAAAATTAAATTCTTGTTAATTAATTAGAATCCTTCACTTTTTACTACATGATCGTCGTCACAAAGGGACCCAATGTATTCACGGGGCGTCTACTTGGTTACTATTTGATATTATTAATTTTCTGACTTGTATTTGCTTTCATCTTTAATTCACTAAATCACACTGGTTACTTATTCGACCGCGAGGTGCATATCATAGACTACAAAAAGAAGTGCTAAGATGTGAGTTGGAATCTCACCGGCTGCTTATCTTTTATTCCCTCCGATACATCCTGTTCATCGTTGTTGTAGAAGTAACTATCCGGGTGAGTTGAAATAAATAAAAAATCAACTTAATTTAAAAAATAAATAAATAAAAGAAAGAAAAAGGAAAAAAAGAATTGATAATAAACACACAATGTGTTTATCATATGAACCTCGGCAAACTAGTCTCGTGCATAAGCTGTCATTGAATAAAGTCGACTAAGTTTGGCACAAGGCCAAAAATATGGAGCAAGTGAAGATTGAACTCGCTGTGTGTTGTTGTGCGGAGTGTGTGTGCGCGCTAAAATCCTCGTGTGTGTGCGCGCACGAGCGTATACATGTGTTTGTGTGCACGTACGTGTGTGTGTGTGTGTGTATATTTTATATATATTGTTAGTGTGTGTGTGTATATATTTTATATATATATATGTTAGTGTGTGTGTGTATGTATATATATATATATATAGTTAGTGTGTGTGTGTGTATATATATATATGTTAGTGTGTGTGTGTGTGTGTATTTTATATATATATGTTAGTGTGTTGTGTGTGTGTGTGTGTGTGTGTGTGTGTAGTGTGTGTGTGTATATATTATATATATGTTAGTGTGTGTGTGTGTATTATTATATATATATATTATTTTATATATATGTTAGTGTGTGTGTGTGTATGTATATGTATATGTATATATATATATATATATATATATATATATGTGTTAGTGTGTTTATTAACACTCACGCACACACACACAAATAATTTGAAATGTTTTATTTATTTTAAAGGAGTTTATTTTTTAACCCTTGACTTTGACCTGACGAGAGACAGCTGCTACTGTATAGATGTTATTTACTATTTGTTTAGTCTGGCACCCAAGCTTTAAGTTGCTTACAATACCATTTTATCTAATTTGTTACTAAGTGGTCACCCAATCAAATACTGAACAAGCTAATCACCGCTTAACTTCGATCGTCTGGCGGGTACCTGTACTTTCAGCGTGACATGACCGTAACTCAGCTGTCTGTTAATCGAGATTTGGCAAGATTTTTTTTTTCTTTTAAAGCAGCGATGCCAACACACAAACAAACGTTACCTTGCGTTTAGAGCTGTCAATTAACATAAAAATCATGTGATATTACTAAATATAACTATAATGAGACAAAAATCAACATTGTGATTTTTGTAGTTAAATAAAAAAAGTCTGAAATTGTGATTATTTTAATATCGAATTTTATTTTAATATTGTTTTTTTGGTTGGTTGGATTTTACGGCATCTCAACCTTTGGGTTATTTTTATGCTGAAGATGTTTTGTTTTTATACAATCTTGATGGCTATTCATGAATTTTTTTATTTTTTAAATTCAATTTTTTCAAACTCATTTTTTTTCTATTCTACCCATGGATAGGACCCTATCAGGTACTACCACTCCGGGTCAGAGTGAACCTGGGAATAATGGTGATGAAAGTGTGTGTGTGTTTTCTTTCATGCATAAAAAACCTCTTTTAAAAAAAATTCTTGTAAATATTTATTTCCCTGAAAAGATCTTCTAATTTATTTCATTTTTATATTAACCATTTATCAATCATTATTTCATAACTTTAACTAGTAATTAAATTTATATAGTTTATATAATATCTATAATCTAGTTTAAATTTATAGAATGTTAATCAAATTAAATTTATATAGTTTATATAATATTTATAATCTATTATATTAACCATTTATCAATCATTATTTCATAACTTTTATAAAATATGTTTATAACGTTTATAAAATCTTTGATATAACACAGCCTTGTAAAATATTTTTAAAAATATAATTAAAAATCTTTCATAGCGTTTATAAAATATGTTAATTAAATTTATATAGTTTATATAATATTTATAATCTATTATATTAACCATTATATCTTAAGTCATTACTATCATAACTTTCACTCAGAATTTCAATTTCTACTAACAGGTCATTCTTTCTCTTAATTTCTTACTTTACTAGTCAGTTTTTAGTTGGATCGTAAGCAAGTAATTTCGCTCAACTTAAGTCATGTTGGACTAAGCAACAGATAAGCTCCCGGTGAGATTCAAACTCAGTAACAATGACCTGTTAGTGTTACATAACTATTAGATACCTAATATTTATGTGCAATAGTATAGAAAACAAGATGGCGTTTTAAGTGCAGCTGACGGCCTTAAGATTGAGTGACAAGCTTGACTTCAGTCCTAACCTTATCTTCCTGGGATAGCTGTGAGAACCGGTAGAGAGAACCCTCTCTTCCGGTTTAGATTAGAAATAGATTTTAGTCAGTCGGCGAGAAACCACGATGGTGGTGAGTCGTGTTATACACGCTCCGACTCACTCTGCGCAGATGTCTGGTTGGGGATTTAAAAATAAAGTAATATCAAAGCAAATCGGAGTCTTGTGTTATTACCTCTAAAAACTAACAATGACACAGGGCTTCTGATAAAGAGAAATCCCCAATAGAAGACCAGACCCGAAGTCCCCAAGAAAGTCCAGACCTTAGAAGATTCCAGACCAAGACAAGATGTTATAAGATTCCAAAGATGACCAGAAGAATAGAGTAAGAAAGAAGTAAAAGACTATGCAACACTAGACTGGCTCACTTACCATCACTTGATGCATTTGTAGTGCAATGGTTATAGCTGTAGGAAATAGATATAGCAAACAGTTCACTTCCTGAACAACACTGTTTGCATTTCACATATCGCTGATACCCTAGGAAAAGATATAAATCTAACTATTCTCCCTCCAGCTATGGGTAAATTGTAGTACAGACTAAGCTCTTTAATCTTGGTATGGCAACCAGTCTAGGAGAAATAAAACTCTGGATTCAAATCTGTTAAACTCCACTTAAAAATTGACCCTATGTCGCATCCAGCTCGTGTGGATGGGTTGGGTAAATTTATACCATTACACCATGCGAGGCGGGCAACCTAGTTTTTGTAGTCATTTATCAAACTTACTTTGATTCAAGGCCATGGGGTGCCCAGTGAGAATCTAACTCGCTAACAAGTCTGATAGTCTAACCATTACACTACAAGAGATGTCAAAACTTGTGTAAGTTCGTTATCCATAGACAGGGTGTGGCACAAGGTCAGTTTTTATGCTGAGTGCCCTTGGTTTGTATTCAATTTTCTTTCTCCAAGACCAGTTGGTGCACCAAGATTAAAGAATCCAGCTTGCCTTACTATTTACCCATAGTAGATGTAGTCTACCATCATTTACTAAATCCAGAATCCTATCTACTGCAAGGCCATGGATCTTTTCTTGCTTAAAGAATCTTTCATAAAACTGTACAAAGGATGAGTGTTGGAATATTTTGTGTGTATGTATATATATATATATATATATATATATATATACACAACACCCTTCCGCACGAGCAGGATGTGACACAAGGTCAATTTCTTAAGCGGAGTTCAACAGGTTTGAATTCAGAGTTTTCCTTTTCTTAGACCAGTTGCCTAACCAAGGTTAAAGAGCCCAGTCTGCCCTGCTATTTATCCATAGCTAGAGGGTGAGTAGGATTCATACTTTTCCCAAGGGTATTAGCGCTAAGTGAAATGCAATTACCACGTCTAGGATTTGAACTCGTGGTGACGAGTCCATTTCCCATGACTTTAACCATTACACCACGCGCTTCCTATATATATATATTCTGTGTATATAGTTATTTACTAAGCTTTGCTTAGATGTGGCACAAGGCCAGAAGAGTGGGGCGCCCAGTGAGAATCGAACTCACTAACAATGGTCTGCTAATCTAGCTTGCTAACCATTACACCAAATGAGGTGCCCATATTTTGTGTATATAAGCCATGCTGCAATACACCACTTGAATTTATAGACTAAGCTGAGGTCATGTGGTTTAAACCTCAGCCTATCAACAGCCCGAATACGTGGTTGGTTAACTACTTAATCGGCTGATATTGACAGACGTCCATTTGCACTCATTGATGAACGACCTGCCAGATGAGGAGCACCAAGAAACAACCAAAGGATCATACCCATATTAATATTTTTCACTAAGTAAGCACTCAAATCAACCCCCAAAAGGCTCTAACTCACATCTACAAGGAGGTCCCTCAGCCAATTACCTGCTCAGATGAGCATGACACTAGACTCATTCGTAAGGATGAGGAAATACAAAGGAACATCGCATGACCACAAAAATCGTAACCATGAGTGATATTTGTCGCATTAAATCGGGAAATCCATCTGGTTGCCATTTTCACTTGTTCCTGTCGATTGAGGATTCCTTACCTCCAAGGACTAAGCGCGTCCGTATATGTCTGGCCTGCACTAGGTGGGTGAGTGTAGCGAGTGACTTGAGATATTGAACTCACAGCCTCCTCATTGCAAGGAGTGGCTTGAAGGCAAACTGTCATCCTCGTTAAAATATGCAAATTCTGCATAGGGTGGGCAGCGCGTGATTAACCCGGATGTAAGATCATGGGGAGGGCATTTACTTATTAAGTCCTACCTTCACACACAACAGGCAGTCGCGTTTTGATCTTCTTAATGTGAAGGGAGACGTACGTTTGAGCAAGTGAACATTTGACGGTGTGAGCAAGGACTACTGTGATAGTTTTGCCAGCCAAAGTAGTTGCATTTGGTCGTCACTTGAAACAAACAATTTCTATAAATGAACTGTATTTTGAAACGAATTCTTAAGTCTAGAATTTGGGATGAAATTGAAACGAATTTTCTTTTATCCTATTTGAATCTGCACAGACATGTATTCACAGATGCGTAATTTTGTATGCAAGTATAAAGATAGGTATTGAACGAATACAGAACACTAAATGCAAAGTCATGAATCAAGTATTCAACAATTAAAAGTATTCAGATTAATCATGCAGAAAATATATTATTAAATCTTATTATAATGGAGATTGTGTGTTTTTCTGTCTGTAACCGAAACTATATTCCTACTCAAGTCACAATTCCTTTGTTATACATCACATTCTCCATGATTTTATTTTTTTATTTAAACCTCAATTATTAATAAAATTATTTACATTATTAATACTGTTAACTATATCTACATATACAACATGCAATTGTATTTATATATACAACAAAATAGCGGTTTACAGTGTGAACGGGAAGGCTAATTTGCATATTAATATTAAAAATGTGAATTTAATAAATATGTGCTTAGTATTGATTTCTAATTATTTGGTTTTATTTTAATGAATATAAGCAAAAATCTCTTCAATGAATCTTAAATGAAATCCATTAACAAGATAAAATAACTGTCATTTTATTCTTTACTTCCTCTTATAACTAAATACTTAAATTAGAAAAAATAACAATGAAAGACGAGAGTGATGGAAGAGTAAGTTTTAGTTGTTCCATTTTTTATTATACTCCCTCTGTTTCAAATCTTTTTATCTGTATTCTTATTTAGTTTCATTAGCCTTTCTAATTTAATACAATATTTTATTCCATTAAAACTTAAATACTTGCACCCGGAGGGTGCATATATTTGCTAGTATCAATAAATTTTGATAAAATAAAATACATGAAATATCATCAAATAATAAATAAATGAATTCAATACACACATTGAGTAAACAATTAAAATACCACACAGTGTTGCAACTATCCTTAAAGAAACTCCATTTGAAGTTGAGGAGTACGGTCGGGTTAGATGAATTCGAATGATCTTTAGGTCAAAAGTTTAAAGTGAAAGATCCTCAGATTTGGAATGTACTAGAAACAACCATATATATATATATATATATAATATATATTATAATGGAGATTGTGTGTTTGTCTGTCTGTAACCGAAACTATATTACTATACAAGTCACAATTCCCTTTATTTACACCACATTCTCCGTGATTTAATTTTTTTATTTAAACCTTAATTATTAGTAAAATTGTTCTACATCATTAAGACTGTTAACCATATCTACTTACTAACAACATGCAATTGTATTTATATATACAACAAAATAGCGGTTTACAGTGTGAACGGGAAGTCTAATTTGCATATTGATATTAAAAATGTGATTTTAATAAATATGTGCTTGGTATTGATTTCTAATTATTTGGTTTTATTTTAATGAATATAAGCAAAAATCTCTTCAATGAATCTTAAATGAAATCCATTAACAAGAAAAAATAACTGTCATTTTATTCTTTACTTCCTCTTTTAACTAAATACTTAAATTAGAAAAAATAAAAATGAAGAGTAAATTTCAGTTCTTCTATTTTTCGATTATACCCCCTTCTGTTTCAAATCTTTTTAACTGCATTCTTATTTAGTTTCATTAGCCTTTCTAATTTAATATATTTTATTACATTAAAACTTAAATACTTGCACCCGGAGGGTGCATATATTTGCTAGTATATATAATGAACCTTCAAGCTATGTTAGGCATCGCTGACTTGATGAAATTAATGAGCTTGGTAATATCATCCAATGCTGGCCAGTGTAAAAATACTTCACCAACAAGATTTAGAATATGGGCTAAGCACACAACACATGGTAACTATTAACTAAGACATTATGAATCCAGGTGACATTTCCAACCTGTCCTTCGGGACGGGGGTCCGGTGTGCTTTGGCCACTGGATCGGTGTGTTGAATTAATAGCGTCGATCCCAGGGGGCTTTCCCCCCAGGCAATACCTGCCCCCTTGACTTGAAGGGGTAGGGCTGGGTTTATTGATCAGCGCCTGAGGCACCCCCCTTGAGAGGGAATGCCGAAGGTATCAACAGAATTTTTGTTCTTTCCCACCCATGAGCTTCGGCTTGTAGGTGGGCCCACATTAAAACGAGGCCTTGTGCCCAGCCCATACAAGTGGGGTATGAGGCAAATACCCATTATGAATCTGGGTGAATTGTGGGATGGTAAGTTTTGAAGTATTTTCCTGACCTCTGACCAGGCTGAATTGACATGAGGACTTTTTAATGTGAGGAGCCATGCACAAACCAAAGCTCATGCAGTGACCAGTGCAAAAAGTGTGTGAATCCCTTTGGCATTTCCCTTTTGAGGCACTTCATGCACCAGGCAATAAACCCAACCCTGCCCTTTTTAGATGACTGGGCAGGTACTGCCTGGGAGGGGATGACTCCCTTTATTTTTATATCTTACCAGTCCAGAAGCCAGAGCTACTGGACACGGCATGAATGCCAGGTAAGCTTTGGAGTAGACAAGCTAGTTGTTTCATAAAATGGTGTTTGAAAATTTAAAAAAAAAAAAATACCCCTTTTAATACCCCTAGGTGGATGAGCAGTTCATGACTTGCAATATTCCACTTTGGCCCTATCTTGGGCTAGACGGGTGGTTGAAGAGGCCCTCTCCGATCAATTGGCTGGTCACGTCAAGCCCTAGCACCTATATGATTTTCCCAACCCTATTGCCCTTATGGCAAGCCCCAACCCCTTTTTATCATATGGGTGCCAGAAGGCGGTGGCTGTGGGTCTGCATGTCCTGGGAATGACTGATGGTGAAGTTCCAGTTTTGGAGGTTTGGGGAATGTGGAGCACCCCTTCATCACCATTGCTCCCTGGTTCACTCTGCCCCGGAGTGGTAGTACCAGTTAGGGTCCCATCTATGGGTTAAATAGAAAACATAAGTTTATAAACGAAATTGTATTAGTATTATCCATTAAAAATGAAATTATTTCAAAACTTTGTCAGCATTAAACTTTCTTTTTTTTTACCATTAGAAGTATTCAGCATAAAATAACCCAAGGGGTTGACATGCCGTAAAAACCAACCAACCTTTTATTACCATTCCCACCCATCTTCAAGTAATAATTCTTAATGCAAATAATTTCCACACAGTTATATGGTTTCAATTATTCCTATCTAATAGTAAACATTTTGAAACATAATTATTATCTGATCGATTATAATGAACTAAACATCAGTTTTTGCCCTTTGCTTTACAGTAGGATTGCAGTGGTGGGAGTGCTGCTGTGAGTGGTTTAAAGTAGGCAAAGAGTTAAATGACCTGAAAAGGGTTGATATCCCATAAAACAAAACCACCAACCAGACGAAAATAAAGCAAAATGATAGACAAATACCTGGATCTTGCCAGAGAGCTGAAAAAGTTGTGGTGACGGTTATACTGATTGTAGTTGGTATACTTGAACCGGATCCTGAAAGATCTGGAATAGACCTGTGGAAGAATTCAGATCACAGCAGCATCAAGTTCCACTAGAATATTCCTGGAGACCTGAGGAGACTTGCTGTCACTTAGTCTTTAGTTAAAAAACAAAATTGAAACTACATGTTGCATTAAGTAGTAATGCTGTTACTGTTGCCCTCGACTAGGATTGAACCTGCAGCCCAGAGATAACTGTCACTTAAACTCTGGTAGTTTCAGTGTGAGCAACTTGAAGTAGGCAAAGAGTTAAGTTCCCAACGGCACAGTTCTGACGCTACTACAGTAACACTGCTCTGCCACTATGAGAGATGGGGGTGGGGCTGGTGTAGAAGACTGATTTCTGCATTAGTGAATAATTTTTGAAAATGGTAGTAAGTCTTCTCTTGACATAACTTTTCAATAAAAACTTTTGCCCTGAAAAGGGGGGAAAAAAATCTGCCAGCTGCCTCTAAATAGAATTTGTAGAGCGATATGAATAGCCTTAACCTTGATGAATATCTACATATCATCAGATCATTCCGACAGCACAGATTCTCATGACTCTCTCACTCCGTTTCCCTATTGGCCATCACACCTGGTAGGTCTTCCATATGGGATCCAGAATTTGCATAAAGCTTTTTCTCTGAATTTTTGAGATGAGGCTTCATTATTTGGATCATTCAGACTATTGTGCTCATCTTTATTGTTATCTGTACAACGTTTCGGCTGATGTGCCCTCTAGCCTTCTTCAGGTATTTCTTGTCATACTCCCAGACTTCTTGAACTCTGGAACCTTTTTGTCATAATTGGGAGCCATTGTGGAACTTTGAATGCAACCCTTTATTCAATCCACGGGGGTATCCTGTTCTCATTCCGCTAACCATAGCTGGGTACAAGTGTTAAGCTGTGTTAATTATTCTGTTACTGTTGCCCTCGACTAGGATTGAACCTGCAGCCCAGAGATAACTGTCACTTAGAACTGTCTTAACCCAACACCTACACTGTATCCAATTGCATAGAGCTGTTTGATATGTTTTTGCTGGTCGGCCTCCACTGGTGTGTCCATGTGTAGGAGTCCACAGGAGAATGTAATTTATGAGTTCATCCTTGCTTATCTAGCAGTGTCCAGCATGCCTTGTTCATCTCACTTGGGTGGTTTCTGTGATAGGAGGTAAGTGGCTATACTGCTGCTTTTTTGTGGGGTGCTGCTACCAAGATTTGTTCAAGATAGCTCGCAGCATCCTTGTGTATTTCCCATCTACCTTTTTGTCTAAGTGTTTCATTAGTCCAGGTGGTGCAGCCATACAGTAGCACTGACATAGCTACAGCTTGGAAGAATTCATCCTTTGTCTTATCAGATCAGATTTCCTTGTGATCGATAAAACACATATATATGATGGCCTGCAACAGCTTGTCAGTCGACTCACACAGGCTTGCAGGGAGTTTGGGCTTACCATAAGTCTAAACAAGACAGATCATGGTACAAGGTGTAGACAACCCTCCAAACATCAACGGGCACAGCCTGGAAGCAGTGGAGAACTTCAAGTACCTTGGGTCTACCATTGCCAATTCAGTCTCCACCGACAATGACATCAACAGCAGAATTGCTAAAGCATCAGCAGTCATGGCGAAACTGAGCCAGCCTTACCAAGAGAACCAAAATGCACGTCTACAGAGTGTGTTCTCAGTACTCTCCTATACGGCAGCGAAGCCTGAATCACGTACTCACGTCACGTGAGGAAACTGGACAGCTTTCACCTCAGATGCCTACGCCGCATTCGCTGGCAGGACAAAGTGCCCAACACAGAAGTGCTGGAACAAGCAAATGTAAACAGCATGCCTGCCATCACCTGCGAAAGACGCCTGTGCTGGCTTGGCCATGTCAGGAGGGTGAACAAAGGCCGCATCCCCAAAGACCTACTGTATGGCGAACTAGTGGAGGGTACCCGACCGGCAGGGAGACCATGCCTACATTTCAAAGATGTCTGCAAGAGAGACCTAAGACATGCCATGTCGACATAAACATGTGGGAGGCTTGTGCCGAAGACCGTGCAACCTGGCGCCTCCTCGTCAAACAAGGAACAAAAAGAAGTGAAAAAGAGAGGAAAGAAGCCGCCACAGTAAAGAGAGCTAAAAGGAAGGAGACAACAACACTCCCAACACCGACAGAAAGCATCACTTTTTGTTTGCAATCACTGCTCCAGAGACTGCCATGCAAAAATCGGTCTGTTCAGCCACTCGCGTAGCTGTAGATAAAAAAAAAAAAAAAATTTTTTTTTTTAAATGGATACTATGCCATCTTCTAAAATAGACGGAAGGTTGCCAACCATATATATATAAATTTACCATCCCCTCCGTATGAACAGGATGCGATACAGGTTTAAATTCTGTTTTCCTTTTCCTTTTCCTAAACTGGTTGCCATGCTAAAGGTTAAAAATCTTGGTCCACCCTACTATTTACCCATAACTGGAGGGAGAGTAGTTGGATGCCTACCTTTCCCAAAGGTATTAGTGACATGTGAAATGCAAACAGCCTCGTCCAGGATTTGAACTTTGGTCAACAAGTCCATTTTCTATGACTTTAACCATTACCCTACGCACATACAAAATATAAAAGGTACATATAATAGTAGTTATTTATTTGAAAAGAGGAATTCTCTTATCCACCTATGTCTTTGCTCATGTTTGGTGTGACAGCTGTTATTTTATTTTTTTCAACTTATTAAACACTAGAAGTGGCTACCCGGTGTCACCTGGGTAGAGGATGGCAGAGATGCTGAAAGGTATGCATCCCATGTCCCTGATGCATAAAAATCTAAAAGGACCCAGTAAAATCATATTCTGTATCCCACTGTCTTTCTTTTTTCTTCCCTCACCATTTCAAGTAACTGTAAATACATTTCAATGGTTTCTTAGAAATGAATTACACCGGATAGGTTACGAGGTAGGAGTTAGACGCTTTTGTTGTTTCCCCAGATCATAAATAAAAACCTACAATTTATTAAGACACTTTAGTTGGGACCCATCAAATTTCCCGTGGACTCTTTCAAAGGAAATATGTGTCCCAAGATGCACTAAATCAAAAAGCTATCAGTATTATTTGAATGGGACAAAAAAGTTAGTTTCGCTGATCCATTATTACTGAATCATGAATTGGATCCTTGCAGGATGCCCCATGAAAATCCCTATATAATAAAAAAAAAAAAAAAAAAAAAAAAAAAAAATTTAAAAAATGACTTTGTTGATCCGACTTGGTGGGGCGTCAGAAAAAAAAATTGTGCTGACACTCTGAAAAGAAGAAAAAATTAATGTCTTCTCTTAAAGATCACACACTCACTCTCACACTCTCACTCTCATCCCTAGAACTTGAGCCTCATACTGGATACAGTTCAGTGTCCTACCCAGGACACACCTCTTTTGGGGTGAGTTTTAACCCTCTGCAGAGGATACAAAGTACTCTAAGATCCAACATGATTAACTAAGCAATGTAAGTAAGGGTATTTGTCTCATACCCCACTTGTATGGGCTGGGCACAAGGCCTCGTTTTTACGTGGGCCCACCCACAAGCTGAAGCTCATGGGTGGGAAAGAACAAAAATTGTCGATCCCTTCGGCATTCCCCCTCAAGGGGGGTGCCTCAGGTGCTGGGCAATAAACCCAGCCCTGCCCTCAAGGGAGCAGGTATTGCCTGGGGGGAAAGCCCCCTGGGATCGACGCTATTATTTATTACTTAACCTGATCCAGTGGCCGAAGCACACTGGACCCTCCGGGTGGGGAAGCTAAGTACCAGAGCACAGCATCCGGAACAGATACTACACTAAGTAAAGCTATTGGGGGTGGCCTATAGTCAGTATCAGCCAGACCGTGAGGGAGTCTATCTCCTTTTCACTAGCACTAGACCAAGGAGATTGTTTTTGGTATCTAAGGTGGAGAGCCGCACCTACCATCAGCTCAGATCCCTATGCTACTCATATGCTGAGTTGGCGAGGTCTGGTATTAAACCTGGAACCTTGTGTTTCCAGGTGGATGCTCTATCAACTTAGCTAAACCAACATTAATTCTATAATTTATTACTTTTGTTGGGATTATCTTTGCCTGGAAGAGTTATCTTCCCGCTGGGGTTTCCGTGCCGACCACCAGGAGGTCTGGTATTTAAGCGCAAGGTCCAAACTCTTCTGCCTCTTTTAGCTACATCTTCTGGAACGACCAAATGGGTTAGACCATTGTCACACCCTTCTCGGTGGGGGCTTCTGTCCCCCAACGCTATGTAACTCTCCTGGGGTCTTTGGCCCCCATCACTAGTAAGTGACTTTGTATGTACGGACTCTCCAGTCCTTTTATCTTTACTGTTGTATGTTTAAAAACATGTATGTCTTATTTCTGTGCTTTTTACAATATAAAATGTTTTGTCCAACAAAAGTGTCGAGTTGTCTGTTCATATATTAACCATGAATCCTACACTTTATTTATCATAAACTATTTGTGGACTTTATTGACTATTTATGATCTTTTACTACCAGTTAATTATTATACCATTTTATTTGTTTTTTTTATGACTTAACAACACCAACCTTGAGCACCTTTTTTGATCTCCATGTTTCTAAACACACATGGGCATGCCTACAAAGTCAAAAAACAGCATAGCTCACATGACTTTCAGGCACCGGGAAATAAACCCAACCCTGCCCCTTTAAATCAAGGGGGCAGGTATTGCCTGGGGGGGGGATAGCCCCTTGGGGTCAATGCTGTTAATTACTTTATCGATCCAGTGGCCGAAAAACTCACTGGACTCCTGACTTGGCCAGGGAACCTCTTTACGTAATTAAGTGATTATGACCTCCAAATATAAAACCATGACTTTTTTTATAATCTATTTATAAGGAGTGTGCACTGTATAACTTTTGATTAGGAAGAGTTTATTGTGGATACAGTTATTCCAGTGTTGCTGCCATTTTGTATGAAGGAATCTATTAATTTTAGGTTTCAAGTACAGTATATGGTATCTGGAACTTGTCAGGGATTAAATCTAGAGCCGATTTAGCTGCAGAGTCAGCTCTTTCATTCCCCCTCACTCCTATATGACTTATATGATATGGTGAGGTTCCAGTTTTGGAGGTTTGGGGAATGTGGAGCACCCTTTCATCACCATTGCTCCCTGGTCCACTCTGACCTGGAGTGGTAGTACCTGTTAGGGTCCCATCTATGGGTTAAATATAAAAATGTATTTATAAAAAAATTGTATTATCCATTTAAGAATTGATTTATTTCAAAACTTTATCGGCACTAAATGACCCACTGAGGTTGATATGCCGTAAAACAAAACAAACCAATCAAACGGTTTCAAGGTCATCACACATCAATCAAACTGGATGACCTCCAACGATCTTTCGCAATCATTTTAAATTATTCTACACTACCTGCCAAATAATAGATTCTGCCAGTGTATTTAACAGTATGAAGGCATTTCTCCCCCCCCCCCGCGCACACACTTTTATTCATTATTAACAATTTAATCTGTTAGCTGAGGGCCAGTTTAACATGGTTGATAGAACCTCGTCTCAGAACCACTAGGCTCCGGGTTCAATACTGGCCCTCACCTACTCGGCACAAGAGTAGCACAGCTTGGATCTGTGGTAAAGCTGATGGTAGGTGTGGTGTTCCACCTCAGATGCAAAAACAATCTCTCTGGTCTATCGCTAGTGAAAAGGGGATAGACTCCTTCACTGTATTGCTGATACCAACAATAAGTTACTCCGCTGACTTTACAAATGGAAGCATAATGGTTTTTGTATCATCACCACCAAGGAGTTCCAACGACTCCGATTCCCTTTACTCTCTTTCTTACTCTTGGTAAGTCCTCTAGATGACACCCAGTGTCTGCACAGAGTAGATAGATATTTTTATTGGTCAGTCAACACTGGCATGTCTGTGTGCAAATCCATAGCAGAACATTGCTTATGAGTTTGTCTTTACTTCACCAGCAGTGCCCAACATGCTTTGTGAGATGGGAGGTAAGTGGTCTTACAGCTGCTGTTTGTCAGGTTCTGCTTCATAGATTTGTTCAAAACAGCATTATAGTTGTAAATAATATAATAATAGTTGTAATGATAATAATAATAGTTGTAATAGTTGTATAGTTGTAATAATGATAATTATATAATAAGTTATTATAATAATAGTTGTAATAATGATAATTTATATATAATAATATTGTAATAATGATAATATAATAATAGTTATTATAATAATAGTTGTAATAAATGATAATAATTAATATAATAAAATAATAGTTATTATAATAATAGTTGTAATAATGATAATTATAATAATAGTTATTATAATAATAGTTGTAATAATGAATAATTATAATAATAGTTATTATAATAATAGTTGTAATAATGATAATTATAATAATAGTTAATAATAATAGTAATAATTATAATGAAATTAATAATAGTATAATAATAGTAATAATTATAATGATAATGTTATTATAATAGTTGTAATAAATAATAATAGTTGTAATAGTTGTAATAATGATAGTTGTAATAATAATAGTAATAATAATAATAGTTATAATAAATCCAAAAATGTAGAAAACGGACTAGAGGAATTGAAAATCTGAAAGAATTGAGACCATGTAGATAATAGTATTGTTATGAAGATATTACTTTGCTCAGGTACTTCAACACGCATACCAAATGCACTAAACAAGTCAATTGACTATAGATTTAAACAAAAACAAATGCTATCTCATAGATATGACCATCCGGTGTGATAACAATTTCTAGACAAAAGAATTTGATACGCTTTCAAAATGCAATGACCTGGAAATTGAAATTTCAAGAATGTGGTATTTTAACCTAATCACTATGCACTTGGTTGGTTGGATTTTACGGCATGTCAACCACTGTTGGGTTATTTTATGCCAAAGTTGTTTTGTTTTATTCATTCTTGATGGGTATTCAATTTTTTTCAAACTTTTTTTTTTCTTAAACATTTTTTGTAAACTAATGTTTTGACCTATTGAACCCATAGATGGGACGCAAACAAGTACTACCACTCCAGGCCAAAGTGGACCTGGGAGTAATGGCAATGAAGGGGTACTCCACACTTCCCAAAGCTTCAGACTGGAACTTTACTATTAGATACTATGCACTTGGATCACTGGGAAGAATCTATATATTAATATTGGTGTTCCTAAAAAATACGACCATTACCATCCTGCAACAACCTCTGGTTAAAAATGAGACTGATCAAATGAGTGTTGTCACCCAGCTAAATAATGCACCATTCAGTTTTTATTATAAAGAAAGGGAAGAAAAAGGACATGCAACACAGAAAAGATATGAGAAAAGAGTAGGAGGGAAGATAGAGGGGTTGAGCATATTGAACTATTATGCAATAGCTCTTAAGTAAACATATCAGATGTTGTAATAATTGGCCAATGGCGATAATGACATAGAATATTTAACCTAGCTTATCACTTGTACCTGGTTATGGTTAACAGAATGAGAAATAGTCAATCCCCATGGATTGAATAAAGGGATCGGGGTAATTTATGAGGAAGTGCGTCCCAGTCTCCTGCCTCAAAAATTGCTACCCGGTGACTATCCGTAATTCTTGTTTATTTATCGTAATTTTTCATAATTCTTGTTTAGATATGAAGATGGATATATAGTTTGGAATAGACTGACATAGATAGATAAAAAAAAACAAAATAATATAGATAGATATGAACAAATGGAGATATAGATATTTGACAAGTAAATGTATTTGGGGGGGGTCGCTTTTTTTTTTTTTTTTTTTTTTTTTTTGTCGTAATTCTTGTTTATTTAAACTAAAAACAAGACATTAAACGAACATGAATAAAAGAAAATCTTAGTATTTAAAGTAATATAGATAAATATGAACAAATTGAGATAGATAGATAGATATGAAGATGGATAGTTTTGAGTAGACTGAGCTGGGTCGTTATTTTAATAGTCACCGGATAGCAATTTTTGAGGCAGGAGATTGGGACGCACTTCCTCATAAATTACCTGGATCGGTTCAAAGTTCCATAAAGGCTCCCGGATTTGACAAGAAACATCGTCCAAAATGTGTATATAAAATAATAAGTAAGTAAAATAGTCAGGGTGTCCTATGTCAGTATCAACCAAACAGCGAGGGAGTCTATCCCCTTTCACTAGCGCTAGATCAAGGAGATTGTTTTTTTTTACATCTGAGGTGGAGCACCACGCCTACCATCAGCTACTTACTTTACCGCACAGATCCCTGTGCTACTCATACGCTGAGTTGGCGAGGACCGTATCGAACCAAGAACCTTGAGTTACTATATCGAACACTCTACCGACTGAGCTAAACCAGCCCTAATCTTATTATAATGGAGATTGTGAGTTTGTCTGTCTGTAACCGAAACTATATTACTATACAAGTCACAATTCCCTTTGTTATTTACATCACATTTAGGTTTTACATTACTTACACTGTTGACCATGTCTACCTACTGATAACATGCAATTGTATTTATATATACAACAAAATTTTACGATATGATGGGAAGGCTAATTTGCATATTGATCTTAAAAATTTGATTTTAATAAATATATGCTTATATTATTGATTTCTAATTGTTTGGTTTCATCTTAATGAATATGAGCAAAAATCTCTTCAATAAATCCTAAAGAAATCCCTTAACAAGAAGAAATAACTAATATTATTCTTTACTTCCTATTTTAACTAAACAGTTAAAATTAGGAAAATTTACCAATGAAAGAAGGGAGTAACGGAAAATGATGGAAGAGTTAGTTCAAAGTTGTTCTATTTTTCATCACACCCCTTCTGTTCCAAATCTTTTTATCTACATTCATATTCATTTTCATTAGCCTTTCTAATTTAATATGATATTTTATTATATTACTTAAATACTCGCACCCGGAGGGTGCATATATTGCTAGTAAGATAAGGAAAATAGTCTGAAAGATCTAAATAATACAAATTATCAAGCTCATTTAAAAAATTCAGACAAATAACTTTACATTCTTGTAGATAATTATTATTAATGCAATGGGATTGTCTTTTTTTAATTACACTGTCATTATAGCCATTTGTATTAGTGGCGCAAAGTTGAGTCACATGATATTGCTCTAAAGATTCAGTACCTTTCTCAATATCCTGGGTATGACACTAAGTAAGTAAAGTCGACGGGGGCGGCCTAAAGTCGGTATCAGCCAGTCAACGAGGAGTCTATCCCCTTTTCAATAGCGCTAGACCAAGGAGATTGTTTTTAGCATCTGAGGTGGAGCGCCACACATACCATAAGCTACTTTACCGCACAGATCCCTGTGCTACTCATACGCTGAGTTGGCGAGGACCGGTATCGAACTAGGAACCTTGTGGCTTCTAGCCGAACGCTCTACCGACTGAGCTAACCCCCGGCCCCTTAGTGAGGCTCCACTTCTGGAGATCTGTGGGGTATGTATTTACCCAACCCCTCTGCAATGGGCAGAATGGGACATGGTCAATTTTTAAGCTGAGTATAACTGGTTTGAATTCAGTTTTCCTTCTAGACTAGTTGCCTAACTAAAATTAAAGAACCTAGTCTGTGCTACTATTAACTCATAGCTGTGAACAGATGGATTCACGGCTTTTTCCAAAAGGTATTAGTTTGAAGTAAAATGCAGTCTTGTCCAGCATTTGAACTCTGGTCACCAATTCAATATCTGAGGGGTGGTACCTGTTAGGGTCCCATCTATAGGTTAAATAGAAAAACATAATTTTATTTTTTTAAAATTGAGGATCCATTAAGAATAAATTTATTTCAAAAGTTTGCCTGCGTTAAATAACCCACTGAGGTTGATATGCCGTAAAACAAACCAAACAAACTCAATATCCAACAATAATAAATGGGATTATTAGTATGAAGTGGAACATAGCCTTGTCCAGGATTTGAACTTGGTATGCAGAGTTCATTTTCTATAAAAACCATTACATCACTCATGACTCCTAATTTATTCTTCGTGGAGTTAATTAAAAAAAAAAAAATACATTTGATATTTTCATCATCAAACAGAATGTTGCGGTTGGTCTGGTCAAAGTTGAGGGGTCAATGTTCAATGATTTTGTACAGACCAATATATTTGGTAAAGAAAAAAGCTTAAATCCTATAAAATATAAGATTTCCCATGAATTCTGTAACCATTTCAATGAAACTTAGCAGTCTGATGAAACTTATATATATATGTATGTGTGTGTGTTTTTTTTTTTTTTGTTTTTTTTAAAGCAAATGATATAAAATATTCCAATTGTAGTTTCATTTCTTTTTATAGTTAGCTCTTTTTATTGAGCACTTTTAAATCGATTTTTATTAACCCAGAAGTAAATTTATTTCTTCTGATTAACAAAGATCCATAATATATATATATATATATATATATATATATATATATATATATATATATATATATTATATGACCAATTTTGAAGCCTTTTTCTTAACCAGAAACAAGTTTGGAAAAAAATTCTGTGAAAAATATAAATGGACAAGTTAGATAACCCAACAAAAATAATTAATTCAATTAAATGTGTAAAATTTGATATTTTATCTTTTATTTCTTGAAAGACTTCATTAGAGTTTAATTTACAATGTAGACATTTGGAAACAGACAATGAAGAAAGGAGGAAAAAATAAAGGGAGACAAAGACAGTGAAAGGGAAGAAAAAGAAAATGATATATATGTACACTAATAGTAGTAGTAATAATATCATGATTTTTATTTATTCTTTGTGGAATTTATTAGGGGGAAAAGACATTGATATCTTTTTTTTTTTTTTTTTTTTTTTTTTTTTTTTTTTTTCTTTTTTCTTTCTTTCTTTTTCTTTCCTTTTTCTTCTTTTTTTTTGACATTATATATTTAGATAACTCTCCTCTTGCAGTACTCTACAATACTGCAAAATGTGTAAGATGAGATGCAACATGAGTATGCTATGCAACATTTGACCTGTTGCCATACTGTTAGAGGAGAGTTATCTCCCCCTAATGAACGACTAACTCTTCACTGAAAGAAGTGTAGTACCTGACAACAAGATGGCTGCTTGACAACACACCACTTGTGGACAGTAAATTGCTTATTCAACCAAATCCTGGTTGGGAGAAATAAAAATGAATATTGTTGTTTAAAAATATGTTTTCTGTTGTTCCTAGTATTTTGGGTTACACATACCGAGGCTAAAATATCCAGTCTGCTCTACTATTTACCCATAGATGAAGGAAGAATAAATGGATTCCTTCTTATCCAAAGGGCATTGGCACAAACTGAAAGTAATTATTCTAAATACAAGTAACTACAAATAAATACAAGTAACTATTCAGTTATTTCCTATAAATCTAACATAAACAAAGGGGAACCACCCTTGACTAATACATTTATTTTCCCATTAAATTAACCCTAAACCCTAACCCTAACCCAGTCTTCTTTTTTCCTAGTAGATCAATAAATAAATAATTTATCAGTCAAGAGTGTTTCCTCTTTAGATGCGCGCCCTCTTGAAAGTTTTGATAAGCTAATATATATATATTTACCAACCCCTCTACACGAGCAGGATGCGACACAAGGTCAATTTCTTAAGCGGAGTTTAACAGGTTTGAATTCAGTTTTCCTTCTCCTAGACTGGTTACCTAGCCATGGTTAAAGAGTTTAGTCTGCCCTGCTATTTACCCATAGCTGGAGGGAGAATTGGATTCATACCTTTCCCAAGGATATTAGCGCAATGTGAAATGCCAACAGCTTCGTCCAGGAATTGAATTCACATTGACGAGTCCTTTTCCTACAACTCTAACCATTAGACCACACGCCTCCAAGCTAATATAGGTACAGTAACCCATTACTACATTGTTTCTAACTCACAAAACACCATTGATAACATAATTTTCATCTTGTGGCTTGTGGGACACATAGATACGATTTTTATGCATCTGTTGCGAGCCGGAAGTTCATACTTCAACAGACAGAAGTCGAATGACAAAAATAAGTAGTTTGCGCATGTGGATTGCGCAACCTAGTAAAAAAAAAAATTTAAAAAAAAAAAAAAAATTTAAAATAAAATTCGTAAAATTCAACCAATCAGAGGAGTTCCCGCTTAAAAAGAAAAATTATCGAAAGGAGCCTCGCTGATCCTACCTGATTGCTATAAATACTCAGACTTTTTCATTTTCAAGCAGAAAGATCTCACTTGCCTAAGGGAATTCACGTCACCCCTTTTTAAGAACATTTCGCTTACATGCTGAAGATATCTATCTATCTCTCTCTTTGAATAACCTATGCTTTCAGAGATAAACCTTAGACTCATTCAACTTATGCCTGACTGCTTTTGAGTTGACTTTAAACTTTCGCCTTTTATTTCTCACTTTTGAATTGTGAAATACCAGCTTACATTTTACATTTGAACTTTAAAAAAAAGAACTTTGGCGGAACCTCGCCCAGTATTCGATTCTACCTTTTTGTATATATTTTGTTAATACAATTTCGTTTGTTTAATCTAGAGTTTTGTCTTCTATGCCATTGTGCTAGATTGTTTTATGGTCTTTAAATGTCTTATTGAATATTGACATCAAACTGCCCTACCTATCACCATACATCCTTTTAGATTTTTGTGCTTCAGGTACGCACCCTGCATACATATCAGCATCTCTGCATCATTTATTATATACATGTCATGCAAAATAAGATACTTTTCAGTTGTGACCAATCATTGGTTGGATTTATTTAAAGATTCAGATCCCAAACACACTTGTGAATTTGAGCTACCATCGCACACATCTTGCTCAACGGTTACCCAAAGACTGATTTTCTAAACTCACTTCCCACAGTTCACACTTACAACCGGGAGTGTAGGTCAAAACATGGTTAAGGGATGTCTATCATCCCTCCTGTATCTTTCCATTAACCGTTATTTTAAAATCTACACTACTGTACATAATTAACAGACTACCCATTAATTATGTACAGTAGTGTAGATTTTAAAATAATGATAAGGAAAACTCTGAATTCAAACCAGTATAACTCCTCTTAAAAATTGGCGATATAAACCTTTGTTTTTCTGTCTGTATTTTTTTTTTAATCTGCTTTAATTTGTGTTATGTTTTAGCAAGCCAGCATCAGGTGAATTTCCGGCCCAACTTAGATATTTTCTGAGTTGTGTTTTTGTCACTTTTTTTTTTTTTTTTCAGCAAATTAATGTAGATATCTTAAACGCCTCCCTCCCCCCAAATTATCAGCAAATCAATGTAAATATTTTACAACCCCCCCCCTTTAAAAAAGTGGGAGAGTTAAATCAAGATTACTATACTTTTTACATATTGAACAATTTTGCAATAGCTCTTAAGTAAACATATCAAATGTAATAATAAAAGGTTAAATCTAACTAAATGGACCTAAATTTCACCATTGTATATCACCCTGCCGAAAGAAAAAAATACCAAAACTCGGATTTAACAGATTTTAATAATTTTCAGTGTTGATATATTAATGAATAAAAGATATAATGCACCAATTATTTTATTTATTAACCTTTTGGTTTTCTGTCTGTATTTTTAAAAATCTTATTTATAATTGTATTCACCGTACTCCACCCCCATCCTTTTGGGTGGTGTATTTCTGTCCCCATCATAATCTCCAGGGTTGACTGAATTTTTGGCATAATTTATTTTTGGCAGATATTTGAAAGACTCAACCCTTCTTCCTGATGTCTAACACTCCTCAAAGATCAGCGGCCAAAATGGAAGGGCTTGCCAAAACTGCTGGTAAGGTTTAAATTCAATTTCTTTCTAAGACTGGTTGCCTCCACTATTTGCTGGAGAAATCAGTCTATCCTGTTATTTAACCATTCATGCCTTTCTCCAGGGATTATTAGCACCAAGTGGAACCTAGACTTATCCAGGATTTTAACTTGGTATATAGAGTCCATTTTCTATAAGAATCATCACTCATGACTCCTAATTTATGGAGTTTATTTTAAAAAAGCAAAAGGGGGGGGGGAAAAAACTTTGATATTTTTAACGTTAAATGGAATGTTAAAGTTGGCCTGGTCCAATTGAGAGCTCAATGTTCAATGATTTTGTACAGAGCAAAATATTTGGTAAAGAAAAAAGGCTTAAATCCCCAGAAATATATAAGATGTCCCATGAATTCTGTAACCATTTCAATAAAATTTAGCAGTCTGATGAAACTTTATATATATATACACACACACATATGGGAAGAAATAGATCCATAACTACTAATATGACCAATTTTGAAGCCCTTTTTTTTTTTTTTTTTTTTTTTTTTTTTTTTTCTTTTACCAGAAACAACAGCTTGGGAAAAAAATCTAACAAAATGTGAAAAAATATAAATGGAAAAGTTAGATAACCCAACACAAACAGTTAATTCAATTAAATGTGTGAAACTTGATATTTCATCTTTTTATTTCTTCAAAGACTTCAATTTACAATGTACACATTTGGAAATGTAGACAAAGAAAAGATAAAGGAAGAGGAGAAAAAATAAAGGGAGATAAAGATAGTGAAAGACAGGGAAAGAAAAGATATATATCCAAATCTCTTTAGTCGAATCTTAGCCCTGAAGAGCACTAAGCGAAACTATAAGTAGGTTTAGCTGACTCATTAGGTTTATCTTATATATAGTATCCAATTGCTGCTTTAACTTTTCCGTCGCATTGGCATCAGTAAATAATCCAAAAGTGCTCAATATATTAAAAATACAGAGCAGTAATAATACTATTATTATTAGAGGAAAAATACAGGGTCTACCATGGTTTCGATCAAATTGAAATGATTTCCTCAGGACCCTACCCTACGTTAACTAAGTCGACTTGGTTAACATAGGGTAGGGTCATGAAGAAATCACTTCAATTTGATTGAAACCATGGTAGATCCTGTATTTTTCCTCTAATGATAATATTATTGGTGTGCGTCTATCTATCTATCTATCTATCTATCGCATAATCTTTACAGATCATTGCCGTCCCTCACAATCCCATAACTCCACCACCAGAACCCCTCCTTGCATGAGCCTTCAAATGACTCCTCAAACCCGCTGCAGATCCACAAAGTTTGATGCAAATATGACATAGAAAGGACATCCTTCCCATTGAATCAGATGATAAAATTTGATGCTTATGCACCACCATACGTCTCTTAAGACCAAAAGATATATATATACACATACATACACACACACACACTACTACTACTAGTAGTAATATCATAATTTTTAATTCATTTATCTGATTTTGTCAAATTTCACTTTTCATCTCGTAGTATTAGTAGTAATATTACCTTGAATTTTCATTAGGTAAAGCATTATCAACCATTATAAATGTTTGACTAGAATTTCTTTCTTAATTCTAACTGCTTTTCATTGAAACAATTCGAACTGTTAAACTATGACATGATCCTATACCTTCCCCCAGCTATGTGTAAAATATTGGACCAGTTGTAACCCTGTAAGTCAGTCCATCCCTATCTAGCTAACTGTCTCCGTACATAGTTACGATTTCTCCAAACAATGGTTGAATCTCTCTGGATTATTTAAAAACGGAAATAAAAAAAATCATTGCCTTATTTTGTGCCTTTCAACAGACCCACAATGACATGGTGGGGTAATGAACAAATTTATCCTTACTAACCTTCTCGAATTGCACACACCTACATTACCTTGCCTAGTATGAAGGAATATGCTCAAATTTTTTTTTGTATTGTTTCTCTCTCTGTGGACTGTATGTCTATTTTTGGTAGACTGTGAATTCAGGAACCTAAAATTTTATTAAAAGTATTAATCCCAGTTCAGAAATGAAAAATACTAGCAAAAGAAAAAACACCCTCCAGGCGATGTAAAAATAGATTTTTGAAACATATTGCCTGAAGGATGGGAGTTAAAAATTCAATGTCAGTGAGTTTGTACCCTAAGTAAGTAAAATCATCAAATTCATTAAAGGATTAAAAAATAAAACAATTTGAAATGTAAACTTTAAATATATATTAAAATAAAACAAACTATATATAGATATATAATACCAGTCATGTATTTATTAAAAACTTGTTTTAAAAAAAACAATGAGGACTGTCTAATGTTTCATTTTCAAATTTTGAGTGTATTTATTCTATGTTATGACGATTTTGGGTAATGTGACATAAGCAGTGACGTAGTTTTTGTTACAGACAAAAACTGGAAGCGAATCTCCATTATTAATAGATATACATTGGACTTCATTTCATATTACACTAACATCTGTCTGGTAAACTATAGTAAAAAAAATTTACACCCCTGAATTCAGTTTAACTATAAAAATATTGGGGCTTTTTTTATCGAGTAGTGTATTAATTGTTTGACTCAACAAAATTTAGAGGTTTCTCTTATGAACTGTAAATTTATGTTAGGTACATTCGTAAGGTGAATAGAAGAGCTACCCTCTTGCCTGATACATTCATTCACTCAAGTCAACTCATTCACATTTTTCCATCTGCTTCTTTTTGAAGAATCTAAATAAAAATCCCTTGCAGCAGCAGCAGCAGCAACTATAAGCTTAGCAGTTGAAAATGTTAACATGTATTGCAGAAAGACGTATCTTGTTGGTTAACATAATAAATAGGGAGTCTGAAAAGTGTATATATATCAGTCCTGTCTAATTTATTTCTTCTATCTTTCTTTATTTTTTTTTCTATTTTGTTTCTACCCCTTTTTATTTCTCGCTTCACCACTCCTCTTCTCTCTCTCTCTCTCTCTCTCTCTCTCTCTCTCTCTCTCTCTCTCTCTCTCTCTCTCTCTCTCTCTCTCTCTCTCTCTCTCTCTCTCTCTCTCTCTCTCTCTCTCTCTCTCTCTCTCTCTCTCTCTCTCTCTCTCTCTCTCTCTCTCTCTGCTCTCTCTCAAATATCATCTGGTGGGTCATTTAATGCCGACAAATTTTGAAATAAATTCATTCTTAATAGATACTCAATTTTTTTTATTAACACATTTTACTATTTAACCCGTAGATGGAACCCCAACAGGTACTACCACTCTGGGTGAGAGTGGACCTGTGAGCAATGGTGTTAAAGGGAGTGCTCCTCATTCATTCCCCAGAGTTTCAGAAATGGAACCTCACTGTCAGATAGAGTTTAACGTCATTCCCAGGACATGAAGACCCTCTGCCACTGCCTACTAGCACATGTATGATAAAAAGGGTTGCCATAAAGGCAATAGGGTTGGGACAATCATATAGGTGCTAGGGCTTGACGTGATCAGAGGGTAGAGTAATAGCAATGAAAGGGTGACACTACTCTCGGTAAAACTCCAGAATTGGAGCTACATTGAACTGGATGCATTTTATTATGCAGGGGTGGGGGTTTCCTCTTCATGGGATGCAGTCAGTATACTCTAGGCTCCCTCTGATACGGCCCCTGAAATAACTTATTTGATAGAAAATACAGAAAAAAAGTTTCACATTCAGCTTGCCTCTCTGCAAAATAACATTTGATAGCTGAACACAAAGTTCCCCCTGAGACTGGAGTTACCATCAGTGTAAACAGAAGAGGCATGAGAGCAGACAATAAACACAGCAGTTAGCGGGGAGGGTTGAAATATCTCGTTTCAGGTGCCAGACAATTTAGATTCATTACCCAAGTCTGGGGTAACAGAACGAATTCTCCACCCACCCTTGCCAACTCTTGATACCGCAGGTCAACACCCGACTTCACAAAAAGATCTGTCAGAGATATAACATGCTAATTATAAATAACTTTGCTATATACATTGTCAATTCTGTGAACACCGCCCGCCCACCCTCAAGTAGCAAAGAAAAATGACTTGTACAATATACTGTCATCTCTCAAGATATACCTTTTAAGGCCAAGGTTTTGTATGCGTAAATGTTGTAAACAAAGGTGTGCAAGATGGCCTTTTGGTAACAAGAGTTTAAGTTTTTGCTCCCATTGTAGGCCTCTCGTAAATTTGCTTCCTACTCTTGATAGAAGTTGAAAGAAAGGGTTTAATGTTAAACGTGACCACACCCTATTAAGTTTTGGGGTTTCCTTACTTATTTGTAAACACAACGTGCAACACACACACACACACACACACACTAACTTTCACTGCTAGCATAAAGCAATGATCGTCTGTTTACAGACTGGATCTTTCTGGTGATCGTAAAATATATAAACAAATGTAAAATGTATGTATTTAATAGTTTAAACACTAACCCTTAACAGCAGCTGTCAAATGGCCGAGTGGTTTAATGAATCTGGCTGAGGAAAAGTCAGTCAAGTTTCGCCCCAGTCAGAGGTAGTTGTTGTGTCTAGCCACACTGAAGAGATGTGAAACATCGAAACACTGTCTGTGTACATATATATTACACACACAAAAATTTATTTTGAAAAAAAAAAAAAATTCATTTATTGTTCATTTGTCTAGGTAAATATAGTCTTGATAATTTTTGAACATACTTCATTTTAACACATTGTTTAATATATATAATTGTATTCTTAATTTTATAGAATCGGTAGAGCATCTGACTAGGAACCACAAGGTTCGGGTTAGATATCGGCCCTTGCCAACTCAGTTTATGAGTAGCACAGAGATCTGTGCGGTAAAGTAAGGATTTGATGGTAGGTGTGGTGTTCCACCTTAGACACCAAAAACAATCTCCTTGGTCTAGTGAAAAGGTGATAGACTCCCTCACTGTCAGGCTGATTCCAATACCGATTTTAGGCCACCTCGACGACTTTTTTTTTTATACTTAAAATTTAAGTTTTATTTAAATTTTATTTTTTTTGATTATCTTCACAAATATTTTTGCTCAAAAACCTGGTGATATTTAATGTGTATATATATATATTTTACTTTGTTGTTAATTCTTTTATTTTCAAAGTTTCCTCCGGACATACACATACACACAACTACCCTTTATATATGTATAGATTTCTTTCAACTTTTTTTTTTTAATTTAAAAAATTTTTGAATTCACCCAAGTCATTTCTATGACCGGACCAGACTTGAAAACAATTTCAATGGGACTAAGGGCTTCGAGCATCAACCTATGCCTGCCCCTACCACCCCATCCTCATCACAAGAGGTCTTTTTTTTTAATTTGTTGAAAGTTGAAGGTGGCATGCAGTGAAACTTGTGTGTGAGATATTTTAAGTAGAAAGAGGCTGCACAGATCCCAGTCCACTATCTTGGCAGTCCGGCAGTTGGTCTAGTGGCATCTGCAAGTTCAGAATTGGACTAACTAGCCACCAGCGGGTCCACAACTGTTGAAGACATGGAATGACGTCATCGTCATCTGCGACAGACTTCTAAAAGGAAAGGAAGAATAGTGAAAGAGACACGATATGTGAGTTACTAAAAAGAGTATTTTGTAGGGGGTGCCATTGCTTGAGGCATAGGTATTTACCCAACCTGTGCAGGTAGGATTTCAGACAGGGTTTCAAGAATGGGGCATCTTGTGAGGATCAAACTTGCTAGTAGTAGTGGATCTGGGAGACTTAACTTGCTAACCATTATACCACAATGGATGCCCTAGATTTGCCTCGGCATATAATGATGCATATGACTGTGTATTTGATTTAGATATTGTAGTTTGTCAGAGGGAAGTCCACCAGGGGCTAAGCAGAATATCGTTAACAAAACCTGTGCAAACATCCCTTCTTTGACTCTGCTTTCTCTGTTAAAATATACTGTATTTACCGCGTACCCCACTTGTACGGGTCAGGCACAAAGTCCCTATTAACGTGGGACCACCCACAAACCGAAGCTCATGGAGTGTCAAGTGAAAAATTGCGTCGATCCCGTTGATATCCCCCTCAAGGGGGGCGCCTCAGGCGCTGGGCAATAAACCCAGCCCTGCCCCTTTAAATCGAGGGGGCAGGTGTTGCCTGGGGGGATGGCCCCCTGGGATCGACGCTATTAACTTGTAAAGATCCAGGGCCGAAGCCACTGGACCCCCACCACGAGGGCGGGTTTAAATATACATCCTTCCCAGTCTGTAACACCAGTAACTTCTGAAGCTTCCCTCAACTCGCTTTTGGCCAGTCTATTTATTGACATCAGAACCCACACAACTTTCCATGCATCTGAGCACCTGAATCGAGCCATGTGTCTGCATCACTCTTAAGTTGTGATTTTTCACATTCTGAAGAACACGAGTATGATCCAGGAAGGTAAGACACAAAACATTTGAAATTCAGTAACCATGATCTGCTTGTCTAACCCACTTACTATTATGCCCTATGCTTGTAGTGCAATGGTTATCGCCATAGAAAATGGATATGGCGGACAGTTCAATTCCTGGACGAGGCAGTTTGCATTTCACATAGCACTAATACCCTTGGGAAAGGTATGAATCCAATTATTCTCCCTCCATCATCCAAACTGTAGCCATGTCAGTACTATTGTATGGTTGCACCACTTGGACTTGATGGGAACTACACAAGGAATATAATATTGATGACTAAACTATCCCAGTCATTCATTCAGAAGCTCTGCTTCAGAGGAGGGGGAGGATTTCTTTCCCCGCAGAAGTTGCCCTCTTGTCTAAAAAAGGGATATGGACTGGGTTTATTACCTGGTTTCTGAGGTACCCTCAAAAGGGAAATGCTGTCAGAACTGGGCTATTTTTGGCACAAGGGAGGTTTGCTTCCTGCTGGGTACCCATATTAAACTGAATTAGTAGAATAAGGGTTAGATAAATAAAACTACAGACTATAGGTAAGTGGTCAGCAGAATGTGTGAGATCTGTGCCCCTGTTGTTCTAATTCCACGCGTCTCGCGAAGACCCTCTAATTCCACGCGTCTCGCGAAGACCCTCTAATTCCACGCGTCTCGCGAAGACCCTCTAATTCCACGCGTCTCGCGAAGAACAGACAAAGACTGTTGCATTTGACTTCAAAGTTTTCACACCATCATATTTACCAGAGGGTTCTTTTTTTTTTTTTTTTTTTTTTTTTTTCTGAGGAATAAAAAAATTCTGGGAGACTAGAATTACGAAGTTATCAGGGAAATCGTGAAAGAAAAACATTAATCTGTTGCTCAATAATGTTAAGTCTGGAAATTTTTTTTTTTTTTTTTAATTTTTTACTTTAAAAAAAAAAATTATTTGAAACTAACAAATTTTGTTGCAAGAAAAAATGGCTTTTCTCTGTTTCTCCGTCTCCTCCTCCTTCCTCCTCCTTCCTCTTTTCTCTCCCTCACACTTTTCTAGTTTCCTTCACCATCACCATCGTCATTATCATTACTACACATGACTGATTTTTTTTTCTTTCTTCCACCCCATATAAAAAGAAACCTGGGGTACATATCTTGGTGTAAAATTTAGGTCAGCAAATGCATTACAAAAAGAAAATTCTTATAGTCAACTCATATAAGCTATGGAAGACCACAAAGCAGTAATGTTTGAATAAATGAAAAATAATTGGCACTCTGGAACTTTCATGGTCGTTTCATTTTTTTCATTTTTTAATTTTAAAATTTTTTTTAATTTAAAAATTTTTTTTAATTTAAAAATTTTTTTTAATTTAAAAATTTTTTTTAATTTAAAAATTTTTTTTAATTTTAAAATTTTTTTTAATTTTAAAATTTTTTTTAATTTTAAAATTTTTTTTAATTTTAAAATTTTTTTTAATTTTACAATTTTTTTTATTTAGTTTAGTTATACCTTCAAAAAAATAAGACAATTAAGATGCTGTGCACTGGAGAAACTTATTAAGTGAAGTTTGTGCTGACACTTTCTTAAAGAAAAATACTGTAATTGGTGGACCTGGTATGACTGTAGAGATTGAAAACCTTTTTGTATGGGGAAAGATTGATCAAACAACAGTGGCTTTTCAATGGAATATGCCACAAGACAAAAAAAAAAAAAAAAAAAGCAGTATGGCATTCAAATAGGCTAGATTTATATCTTTGTAAATTCTTGTGGTGAGAGAACAATAAAGAAAGTAACACTTTCAACCAAATTCTTAATGATATAGCCCCTTCATCACCATTGCTCCCTGGTCCATTCTGACCCGGAGTGGTAGTACCTGTTAGGGTCCCATCTATGGGTTAAATAGAAAACATGAGTTTATAAACAAAATTGTATTATCCATTAAAAATGAAATTATTTCAAAACTTTGTTAGCATTAAACATTTTTTTTACTTAGTAAAAGTATTCGGCATAAAATAACCCAAGGGGTTGACATGCCGTAAAAACCAACCAAACCAAACTTAATGGTATAGATGACTCACAAAGCATTTTTCAAACCCATCTCAGTGATGCTGATAACTTTTTAATTTAGTGCGTCCTGGGATGAATGAGTCTTGGGATTTGAAAGAGTCCCAGGGAAATTTGATGGGTCCCGACTAAAGTTTCTTAATAGATTGCAGAGTTTTTATCTATGAACAATTGAAAGCCATCTAACCCCTACCTTGTACCCCATACAGTGCAATCCATTTCCAAGAAAATATTGAAATGCATTTACAGTTAGCTGGAAACGGTGAGGGAAGAAAAAAGAAAAACACTGGGACGCATGGACAAGCTAAGATGATACTTAGCAATAATAAACATATACACACACACTCATAACTAATTCTACTAACATTCACCAACCCAGTATACATGACCCACCTAATGCCTCTCTTAACACCTAACACCTGTGGCATCATTTACTGCTACACACCCCATCTGAGGGAAAGAAGAAAAAAATTCCCACTATCACCCTCTGCTAACACCAACAACTGACCACTCTATTCATGACCTCCTAATTCACCAGTATGAAAATGTTCTCTGTTGAAGCAAGAACTCAATCCAACATCCTGATGAAGGTTTAACAGACTGAAACGTTTTAACGTTGACATTACTACCCACAATAAACATCCATTTTGTACAACATCCCATATTTGTCTACCTTTCTCTACATACTGTCGGATTAATTTCCTCTTATTTCTCCCATATATATATATATATATATATATATATATATATATATATATATATATATAAATTATAATATAAACTTTTTTATTTCGGTGATATTCGTGGAGTTCCGTCCCGGCCTCCTGCCTCAAAAACCGCTAGCCGGTGGCTGCTGGAAAAAAACCCAGCTATGATTGAAGTCCATAGTCGAAGCGGTGTCACTTGAAAAAAAAATAACCAACTGAGGGCATTTTTCCCGAAACCCTAACCCTAAACCCCCTAGTTAAAATTTAATTTTATTACAAAATTTGTGGGTTCGATTTTTTTCAGAAAAAACAGAGCCAAAATTATTTATTTATTTTCCCATTAAATTAACCCTAACCTTTTTTTTTTTTTTTTTTTTTTTTTTTTTTCATCAGCCACGGCTAGGAAATCCGCGAATATACACTTTATTTCTCTTTTATTTATTTCAAATAAGTGGTGACAGGGGGTGAATTCTTTCATAAAATGTGGAGCAGGTGACCAAAAAATGTAACAAAAACCTGGAGTCTTTTTATCTTTTGTAAGATGGTTGTCACCTGTCAGATGGTGACTAGAATAGTTGCCTAGACAAAAGACTGACCTTGAGACTGTTGTGAGTGTATTTATTTTAAAAGCTTCAACACTAAATAGGACTGGATAAAAAAATAAATAAATAAAACTTTTTTTTTTTCCTCCATTTTGTTCTTTATTGTATACAATAGAAAGTCACACAAACATTAGGAATTTTTTTTTTTAATAAATAAATAAAAATGGTGACACACTTGAAAAAAATGTTGTAAAAGTTCATGAAAGGGTTAAACATTTTATCAATCATCAAAAAATACATTTTGAAAAAAATGGAAAAAATAATTAAACAAAAGTTTGTCAAAGGTGTTGCAATATTTTAATCCATATTTAGATTCTGGCATGTATATCTTGTGACTGTTGATTGGATTTTATGACATTTCAACCCTTGTTGGGTTATTTTATGCTGAAGACGTTTTTTATTCATTTAAAAAAAATGTATTTTTCTTATCCAAACTCAATTTTTCATTTATAAAATTATAAGAATAATAGTTTATAAATGATATTATAATAATATTAATAGTTTATCCAAAAAAATATATGCCAACAAAATTTCGGACCATATTACCTTTAGGCACCCCTTTTTGATATCGATTAAGAAAGGACATGTTTTTCATTTACACCGTCAATATCCGGTTGTTTGTTAAGGATTAGGGTTATAATTTAAAAAAAAAAAAATCTAAAAATCGTCTGTTAAAACAAACGGATATTGACAGTGTAAATGAAAAACATGTCCTTTCTTAATCGAGATTAAAAAGGGGTGCCTAAAGGTCATATGGTCCAAAATTTTTAAGTAGATAAGAGTTTGTTGTTAAAACTTATAGAATACTGATCATATGCTCTAAGCAGCAAAATGATGTTTTCGTTGCTAAGTGCCGGATCTTTTCTCAAAATCTTTCCTCTCCATCAAAAATAAAAGGAAAAAATAAAGCAACTTTCAAGTTGTTTTTGTTTTTCTACATTGCCTTAAAATATTTTGAATTGTGAAATGAAGCATTTTCATTGGTTAGTCTTTTTGTTCCTCTTATTGTTGCTTTTTATCACAAGTTTCTTGGTCAAATCTTTTTATTTTCTTCTTGAAAAAGTCTTTTAAAGTGTCAGGAGGTTTCAAAATTTTGTATATTATTTTTATTATTATAATAATAATGAAATTTATTGTGTACAGTGCTCAGGTGCACCACAACTCATCAAAGTCTCATGTCAAGTACACAGAATAATGTATTAGTGTCAAGAACATGAACAGTTTACAGTAGTAATATGCATGTATGTGTGCGCGTGTGTGCATATGTATGTGGAGAGTGGCATCAGGTATAGTGTCGGCAGACTACAGGAAGCATGGAGGCTTTGAAAGACTCAGTGCTTCGGCAGCCTACAACAGACACGGGCAATTTATTCTATGTCTCCAAAAGAGACTGGCTTGCATAATACCCATAAAAAATAACAGGATAATTTATGTACTTATTAATCCAGGTTAATAAGAGTGATAAGGAAAAGCTGATTTCCAATTTTTTTTCTGATGCAGGTATCATTGGGGAATGAGAATAGTCTAATTGTTTGTTTTTTTTTTGTTTTTGTTTTTTTGTTCTTTTTTTTTTATAAAAAAGATCCCTACACCACCCACTCATTTTTTTTAAATTTTTATTTTTTTAAATTTTTATTTTTTTTAATAAAATTAAAAATGACCTATAGAAGAGATCCTAACAGGTACTACCACTCCAGGTCAGTGGATCTGAGATTAATGCTAGCCAAAGGGGTAACGCCACACTACCCAGAAGTAAAAAAAAAAAACAAAAAAACTGCTGCCTAAATGTGTGTTTTATATATCCGTTGATTGTGCAGCTCTGCCAATGTGTTTTATATATTATAACTAGGTTATGTGGTTTCAAATAATTCTTTGTATTTAATAGACATTTGTTTGTACAGTCATATGGTTTCCACTAACTAATAATAATAATAATCCCTAGTAAATAATTATATTTTCAACTAAATATTCTTAATACAGATAATTTAGTTGCATTGTATCAAGTATTCCTATCCAATACTAATAATTTTAAGTATCTATTTGACCTGTAGATGGGACCCTAACAGGTAGTATCACTCTGGGTCAGTGACCTGGGAGTAATGGCAATGAATGGGTATTCCAGATCTCCAGAACTAGAGCCTCGCTATCAGGGCATGTTGGGTTTTTTTTTTGGGGGGGGGGGTTAAACTTTTTTTTTTTTTTCTTAAAAAAATTTACTTGGCAATTTATGAGGAAGTGCGTCCCGGTCTCCTGCCTCAGAAATTGCTACCCGGTGACTATTAAAATAACGTCCCCAGCTATGTTGTCTCTGTGGTGTTACTTGAAAGAAAACAACCAAATTAGGGTGTTAAATGTATTTTAGAGGTGGGGGGCTTCTCTTTTTTTTTTTTTCTTCGTAATTCTTATTTATTTATCGTAATTTGTCTAGAAATTTATTTATAGAAATTTGTTGTAATTCTTGTTTAGATATGAAGATGGATATGTATCTATCTACCTTAATTTGTTCATTTTTTACTTTGTTTATATATATATATCCACCCATCTCCATTTGTTCATATCAAAAAAGAGAAGAATAAGAAAAAAGATATAAATAAACTCTTTATTATTTTTTCACAAAAAGCAAGCTCGGGTGATAGTGAGTGTGTGTGTGTGTGTGTGTGTATATTATATTATATTTTTTGCTTGAAGGCAATTACAATGCGCATATCACATAAAATTCGATAATTATAGAAGATAATAATGACAAGTGAATTTCACAAAGAATTACTTGGTGTGTAGAATATCGTACAGACTGTTTCAACTTTATTAAGTCTCATCAGCGATATATACTAACGATTTCCCTCCGACAGAAATCGAAACCGGGACTTCAGCAGGATAGTCAGAAACTATACTGTTTCAGCCGCGATACAGCACGGAGAAATTCCTGCGAAATTAACCTGTCAATGATACTGAGACGTCTCTACCATATGAGGCAAGGGGGTGCTGATTGAGATATATATATATATATATATATATATATATATATATATATACATTGTCATTAATTGTTTCATTTTCTTACTTTCCTCTGGACACACACACACACACACATCTGGCCTTATATATATATATAGATATAGATATATATATATATATAGATAGATTAGGCCTTCATAAATGTAAACATCTTGTTACTGGTCAACAATTTTGTAACTCTTTTTAAAAGTAAATAAGATTGTTTTGACAGCTTCATCCTGTTGTTTTTTTTGTTTTGTTTTTGTTTGTGTCTAATCTCCTGAGAAAGTCATGCACTCTCCCATATGGACACGAGTCAAGTGGTAAGAGGAGTGGTCACTGGATGTCTTGAATTTTAAGACACAATAGAGAACTTCCCATCATTATCATCACTGACCACTGTCTCAAGGTCATCTAGTTATACTAGGGCGAGTCAAAAGTTTTGCAATATTTTAGTAACATGAGTCACAATTTGGCAACTAGAGATCGTAATTTATGAGGAAGTGCTTACCGGTCTCCTGCCTCAGAAATTGCTACCCGGCGACTATTAAAATAACGTCCCCAGCTATGTCAGTGTTACTTGAAAGAAAACCACCAACTTATGGCGTTAAATGTATTTTAGAGGGGGGGGCTTCTCTTTTTTGACGTAATTCTTATTTATTTATCGTAATTTGGCGTAATTCTTGTTCATTTATAGAAATTTGGCATAATTCTTGTTCATTTATCGTAATTTGGCGTAATTCTTGTTTAGATATGAAGATGGATATATAGTTTGGAATAGACTGAGATAGATAGATAAACAAAATAATATAGATATGAACAAATATAGATAGATATTTTCTACAAGTAAATGTATTTGAGGGAGTGTCGCTTCTTTTTTGTCGTAATTCTTATTTATTTAAACTAAAAACAAGACCTTAAACAAACATGAATAAAAGAAAATCTGAGATGACATAGCTGGGGACGTTATTTTAATAGTCACCGGGTAGCAATTTCTGAGGCAGGAGACCGGGACGCACTTCCTCATAAATTAACCTAGAGATGCTTTTGCTGAGATAAAAGGTAATGAACCACACTGGACTGCGATTTGCAGGATTTTCCTCTATGGCTTCAAGCATGGCCAACTACTCTCCTTCCAGCTATGGGTAAATAGCAGGGCAGAATGGGCTCTTTAACCTTGGTTAGGCAACCAGTCTAGGAGCCTCAAAATCCACAATTACATTCAAGTCACACTGAAAGCACCAGTTCCTGCTAGATCACCAAAGTTAAGCAGTGATGAGCCAATACATAATTGGGTGACCAGTTAAGAAACAGAAGGTATAAAAATTTGTCAGTGGCCTATAGTTGGTATCAGCCAGACAGTGAAGAAGTCTATCCCCTTTTCACTAGCACTAGACAATGGAGATTGTTTTTGATGTGGTGGAGTGCCACACCTACAGTCAGTTCCCCACTTTACTGCACAGCTCGGATTTCCCAAGCTATTCTACTCGTATGCTGATTTGGCAAGGACCAGTATTGAACCCAGAACCTTGCGATTTCTAAGTGGATACTTTATTATTATTATTATTATTATTATTATTATTATTATTATTATTATTAGTGAAATAGATCTCTTTTGAAAGGGTCCAAAAATTCAAGGTAATATAAATCCTTTGAAAGTCTCTCCCAACTGAACAAAATGCAATTCCTTTCCCAACCGAACACGCCACTCTCACTTCAAATAGCAGTCGTCGGATTTAACTTGCCGTCCAAACACTTTCTTCCTCACTCGCCCTGTCAGCGACAGTCCATCTTTATTTCTGTTCGTTTGGATGCGCTTATGCAAATTTGGATATACTTTATTTGGGTCTCTACTAACAACACCTCAGCTACGAGGAGGTAGCGAGTTTGAGTATCCGTAGCCGCTCACCACAGGCCAAACATATCCTGATGCGCTTTGTTTGTCAGGGCTGGGAATCCGCTTGTTCATAGGGCTGCCTTTCAGTCTCGTCACAAGATCACTAATTAAGACTGAGCTTATTCTAGTAGTGACCACCCCAAGCGGAGTTTAACAGGTTTGAATTTGGAGTTTTCCTTCTCCTAGACTGGTTGCCTAACCAAGGTTAAAGAGCCCTGTCTGCCCTGCTATTTACCCATAGCTGGAAGGAGAGTAGTTGGATTCATAACTTTCCCAAGGATATTAGCACTATGTGAACTGTAGTTTTGTTCAGGATTTGAACTCTTGTCGAGTCTATTTCCTACAATTCTAACCATTAGACCACGGCCTCTGAATCTACTGACAGAGCTAAACTGGTTCCTATGATTAAGCATTAAATAACCCAAAAAGAGTTGATATGCTGTAAAACAACTAACTAATTGTTGTGAGGTTTTAAGAGGTCAAACAAGAACAAAACAACGGGTAACAAATGTAGGAAAATGTATTAACAGAAAGTAGACAAATACAATACAAAGAAGTGGGAATTACATCCGACAAATAGAATTGTGAGCTGACTCGCATTGGCTTACTCTCAAGCCACAATTGTCCCTGTTACTTATAGTAACCCGTCGGCACATTCCATTAGTCTTATAGGGTGTATCACCTATAACACTAATCCTCAGAATCCGTGCTTTTAGGCTTACCTGAGGTTACCTGATTGTCAATGTTTTTACAACCTTAACGAAGAAATATCTTCAATCATCTGGTTATTGTATTGTGATCACCTGTGCCTTAACCTTTCACAGAACAACTGTTTTCGGTTGCTTTTGTGGCATTTATGGCCCAGTTTAAACTTGTAAAGTGTAAGTTCTCAAATTAGAATGTTGCACGTTTATCTGTGAGGCGTTCAAATCGCATACTGAAATGATGCAACAGCTAACCACAATACTACTGGTAATCTTCAACTTTAAGTGACTAAATTCCTACCATAAAATTGTACTTGCACATTATTTGAAATTAACTTAATTGTTATTAAAAAGACATTTTATGATATTTTGGAATTAAAAACATGCATTAAATTGCTTTGAGAGTTAAGTCCTTTTAAGACTTAAATGAGAATTAAGTCCCTTTGTTTTTTTTGTTTTTTTTCTCCAAGAAGCTTGTAAACAATGGCAGCCATCTTTGATTCAACGTAATTTTTTACGGAGAAAAGACTACGCTTTTCAAATCCTTTTTAATGCATGTTTTTAACTACAAAATATCATAAAGTGTCTTTTTAATAACAATTAAGTTAATTTCAAATAATGCGCAAGTACAAGAACTTCCCAAACTTCTTTCTTTTAAGATTTTTTGGACAAATTTAATTGTTTAAAATGTATTAAAAATTAATCGGAAAATTTGGTTTGTTTTGTTTTACGTCATATCAACCTCAGTGGGTCATTTAGTGCTGATAAAGTTTTGAAATAAATCAATTCTTAATGGATAATACAATTTTTTTTATAAATACATTTTTCTATTTAACCCATAGATGGAACCCTAACAGGTACTACCACTCCGGGTCAGAGTGGACCAAGGGAGAAATGGTGATGAAGGGGTGCTCCACATTCCCCAAACCTCCAAAACTGGAACCTCACCATCAGATAGAGTTTAACATCATTCCCAGGACATGTAGACCCGCAGCCACCGCCTTCTAGCACCCATATGATAAAAAGGGTTGGGGATTGCCATAAGGGCAATAGGGTTGGGAAAATCATATAGGTGCTATAAGAGCAATATAAATTGTCTGCCGTTATTGAATCGCTGTAATGGTAACTTTTTTTTTTTTTTTTTTTTTTTTTTTCCAAATTGTTCAAATCCCTAGGACTGCATGTTTTTAACACAAAAATATCATAAAATGTGTTTTTAGTAACAATTAAGTTAATTTTAAATAATGCACAAATACAATTTCATGGTAGGAATTTTTAGTCACTTAAAGTTCAAGATTACCATACTACCAACAACAGGTACCTACTAATTACATGAGATATGCACCACAAACTAGTGCATACTAAAATATTGCAAAACTTTTGACTCATCCTAATCTTATTATAATGGAGATTGTGTGTTTTTCTGTCTGTAACCGAAACTATATTCCTACTCAAGTCACAATTCTCTTAGTTATTGGCATCACATTCTCCATGATTTAATTTTTATCTAAACCTCAATTATTAATAAAATTGTCTTACATTATTAATACTGTTAACTATGTCTACATACAGATAACATGCAATTATATTTATATATACAACAAAATAGCAGTTTACAGTGTGAATGGGAAGGCTAATTTGCATATTAATATTAAAAAATCGAATTTAATAAATATGTGCTTAGTATTATTGATTTCTAACTGTTTCGTTTTATTATAATGAATATAAGCAAAAATCTCTTCAATGAATCTGAAATGAAATCCATTAACAAGATAAAATAACTGTCATTTTATTCTTTACTTCCTCTTTTAACTAAATACTTAAATTAGAAAAAATAACAATGAAAGACGAGAGTGATGGAAGAATAAATTTCAGTTGTTCCATTTTTTATTATACTCCCTCTGTTTCAAATCTTTTTATCTGTATTCTCATTTAGTTTCATTAGCCTTTCTAATTTAATACAATATTTTATTACATTAAAAGTTAAATACTTGCACCCGGAGGGTGCATATATTTGCTAGTATATATAATTATTCTATTCATTGTGGTCCCTGAATATATTTTAGTTTGTGTTGAAATAGATAGGGAGCATTACTTTTGGAGCACAAAATTATTCTATAAATTTTCTTTGTGCTTGACAAATGGCAAAATGTGACATCTGGTCTTTTTTTTTTTTTTTTTTTTTTTTTTTTTTTTTTTTTTTAGCTTTGGGAAACCAAATATCCCCACCTAATATAATGCATGACTTTAGTTTTTATATTCTAGACAAAACAGGAGCAGTTGAGTCACCCATTGAGCTCTGGTAGATAAATGGGATTAGGGGCAGGTAAATGTAAATTTTGTCTATTAGAAAATGAGCTCCTACTTTACTGCACCGATCCCTGTGCTACTCATACGGTGAGTTGGCGAGGGCCAGTATTGAACCAGAAACCTTGTGGTTCCTAGCCGGACACTCTACTAACTGAGCTAAACCAGGAGTACTGTATGAATATTAACAAAATTGGCCTTTTTTTTTTTTTTTTTTTTTTTTTTTAAGGGAAGGGTAATTACATTTTTATTCTAGATACCTGAATGTGGGTTGAAAAAAGAGGAAAAAGCAGATATAACAGCACGGCAATTAAATTCAATTGATATTTCGCCTCCTTTAGTTGAGGCTTTTTCAAATTTGAGACACATTCTGCTTTTATACTGAAAAAGTAATTGGGTAAGGGATAGAAAGAGGGGAGGTTTAGGTGTGTGGTATAGAGAAGTAAGAAAAGGAGGGGTGGGGAATGGTATTTTTATGGGATCAGTCTTGAAGAAATTTAATAGTCAGTGTATGATGCCTGCTGACAGCTGAAAATATATATATATATATATATATATATATATATATATATATTATATATATATATATATATATATATAAGAATTCATCATTTGTGTCTGATGATTTGGGAGAGTTAGACACTGTGTCTAAGCTTCCTGAAATAGACTATAATGCAAAAATTCTAAGTCTTTTGTTATATTTTTACTTATAAATTTGCTCTGTGACTCTAACAATAAGAGCACACATTGAGCTCTGCAAACTGCGACAGGTTATTTTAAAAAAACACCTATGTTGTAAGGAAGATTTCTTCTCCGGACTTTTGGAATATATATATATATATATATATATATATATAAGCAAGCCCCTGGACTAATTTTCTCTGGTGTCATCTAGAAAGGATGCAATAAATTTTTGAAATAAAAATAAACACCCACAAAAATATCCCCTACCCTGACAACCATAAATAGATAAGCCAGGTCATTTAACCGTCCCCCCCCCCAATTAAACATGTCCATCTGTAATTGTATATTTAAGAGTCCAATGTAAAATGGCCATCGTATGACCACTGGCCAAGGTTACACTGACAAGTTTAAACATACTGCAGTTACTATAGCAGCAAACAGATCAATACTTACCACACATACACACACACTTAGCAAATTGCAACACTTCTGTTACCAAAATAATACACGCATATATATATATATATATATATATATATATATATATATATTATATATATATATTATATCAAAAGTCCAGAGAATAAATCTTTCTTACAACACAAGAGTTTTATTTAAAAAACCTGTCGTAGTTTGAGAGCTCAATGTTTAAATATATAAGTAAAGAAATAACGAAAGACTTAGAGATTTAGCATTATAGTCTAAGCTCCCTGAAATAGTCTTTTGTTATTTCTTTACTTATATATATACTGAGAGAAATGGAAATAAACCAGATATGAAAAAACAAAATAATATGACGATGTATTTTTATGTGATAATATATCAATGTTTCGTTTTTGTTAAACCATCTTCAGGGCAATTTATAGCAGATGTTAAAATGCTTCATCTGAAAAATGTTTTCAAATGAAAAATTTTTTAGCATTCTATTATCATTAATGTTAGAGTTCCAAAATATAATGACATCACGTGTGTTCCAGTGTGTGTGTATATTATATTATATTAACCATCATCAGGGCAATATTAAGGGTCAATGTCATGATGCCCTTGTCAAAAAATGTTATTTTCAAGCGAAAAGGAAATGGGGAAAAATGTGACAATCATTAACAGCTATCCTTTGTCTTTTTTTAAATTTAATTGTTTTTAATGTGTTGAAGCCATGAAAATGAACGCTATCCACCCCCCCTTTTTTTTTTTTTTTTTTTTTTTTTTTTCTCGTCTCCCAGAATACTCTCATGACAGTCAACACATTTTCTAGTAAACCTTACTATTGAGCAATTTGTTATAATAAATATGATGGAAATGTTGATTCGGTTTCCTAAACCGGATCTACAAGTATGTATTGAGGACTTTCCAATATTATTACCTTGACTCATTCGATTTTGTTTTCTTTTCTAACAGTCAAAATTGTGACTCATTTGGGGTTTTTTTTGGTGGGGGGTCTTTTCTTTTCTTTTTTTTTTTTTTTCTTTTTTCCTTTCTTTTTTTTTTTTTCTTTTTTTTTTTGAGGGGGGGGGTTCCTCCCTAAAACTAATACATTCACACACACACATAAATGTATATTCACATTCTGAGTAATATGCCATCTTGTCAATAAATTAAAATCATTGAATTAACATTTTCTTGTTGGAAAGTTGTGAATACAACAAAGATTTATATGAAGAGGCTACATCTTAATCTGGCATTCTCATGATGTAACAGAAAACCAACAAAGGCTGGTGGTATTGTGAGATACTGCTGGGGTGCTCTGGGTTAGTGGTAATGATACTTTGGTTCTGAAACCATGCTGAGTCATCATTTGATGAAGGCTTTGTTAGTTGTGTATGTTTCTCCTTTTTCTTTTTTGTTGCATGTGTATAATATATATATATATTATATATAATGAGGGGTATCCAAAAACTTGGTAGTAAGGGATGATTCTATATGTGATTTAAGATACACTGTATTATTATTGTATGATCCAGTATGTATAAATACAGTGAATCTTTAAATCACTAAAAAGAGCTCAATGTATAATAAACTTTTTAGATTATATACAGAGCAATATTTATCTTAGAAAGGAAGGAAAAACTCACAACCTTAATTCCATAATAATTCAACCAAAATTGGGGCCTTTATAAATCTAAGTTGATTTAATATAGCGCCCAGAATTTTCGTCTCATCAGATGGTAGATCAGTACCATCTGATGAGACGAAGCTGAAGGTAGTTGTGGTGCAAAACAATCTCCTAGTCTAGTGTTAATGAAAAGGGATAGACTCTCTTGCTGTCTGGTTGATACTGACATTAGGCCACCCCGAAGACTTTACAAATGAGATCTATCATTGGACACCGTTGGCCAAACAGCCTAATCTCCAACAAGGTTCTGTTGCAAGATGTGCAACACCATTCCATTATCAACCAGGAGGATGCAACTACAATGGTCCATGTTTGGTTATGTATTATGGATACCTGAAGAAGCACCTGCACAAAAATCCATGGAATCTGCTATATATATATATATATATATATATATATATATATATATATATATATATATATATACTAGCAAATATATGCACCCTCCGGGTGCAAGTATTTAAGTTTTTAATATAATAAAATATCATGTTAAATTAGAAAGGCTAATGAAACTGAATAAAAATTCAGATAAAAATATTTGGAACAGAGGGGGTATAATCGGAAAATAGAACAACTTTGAAACTAACTGTTCCATCATTTTCCCTTACTCCCGTCTTTCAGTGGTAAATTTCCCTAATTTAACTATTTAGTTAAAATAGGAAGAAAAGAATAAAATTACAGTTATTTCTTTATGTTAATAGATTTCTGTTAAGATTTATCCCCGAGATTTTTGCTCATATTTATTAAGATAAAACCAAACAATTAGAAATCAATAATACTAAACATATATTTATTAAAATCAATTTTTTTAAGATGAATATGCAAATTAGCCTTCCCATTCACACTGTAAACCGCTATTTCGTTGAATATATAAATATAATTGCATGTTATTAGTATGTAGATATTGTTAACAGTCTTAATGATGTAAAACAATTTTACTAATAATTGAGGTTTAAATAAAAAATAAAATCATGGAGAATGTGATGTAAATAACAAAGGGAATTGTGAATTGAATAGTAATAGTTTCGGTTACAGACATACAAACCCACAATCTCCATTATAATAAGATATATATATTTACCAACCCCTCCGCACGAGCAGGATGTGATACAAGGTCAATTTTCCTAAGTAGAGTTTAACAGGTTTTAATTCAGAGTTTTCCTTCTCCTAGACTGGTTACCTAGCCATGGTTAAAGAGCCCAGTCCACCCTACTATTTGCTCATAGCTGGAGGGAGAGTAATTGGATTCATACCTTTCCCAAGGGTATTAGCTCGATGTGAAATGTAAACAGCTTTGTCCAGGATTTGAACTCTGGTTCGAACATGGAATCTGTTATAGGTCAAACAACTAACAGGTACGAAGGGGCCGATACTGCACAAACTTCTTTGGTAAGCTGTAGGCAGACTTCCAAAATGCAAGACTAGGAGAGCTAAGGACCCTTGCAAAGGAAAGGATAGTGGCATTAAATGAAGGACAGATTGTTGCTGTAGGATATTCCAAACTATTACAGCAGCAGAATACAGTAAATNATAAATTCATTTCAAAATGCAGGGACTGGGAACCCTAAGATCTGGCAACGTGACTAAGGGAGCTAAGGACCTTGCAACGAAAACTGACTGTGGCTTTTCCTCCTTCTCCCTACCTCTCCTCTTCCTCCGGTCTCTCGTCTCTTCTCTTCTCCTTCTTCTCACTCTCTTCATTCCTCCTCCTACCCTCTCTCTCTTCTCATTTTCTTCTTCCCTATCCTTCCATTTGCTGTGCGAAAGGTGAAGGCACAGTTGATCACAGTACAGTAACAAGATGGTTCTAGAAATGTTCCTCGGGTTGCAAGAACCTCAACAGTCGTTAAGGCAAACAAAATTAAATAAGAACACATATAAAAAGATTACACTAATGTTACTTATACTTTAATTGGTTTCTATATAAAACCATTCAAAGGATTGATTTTAATACGTTGGAGATTAAAACAATAATATCAGAGATCAATAACACCAAGTAATTATTTATTAAACCTACTTTTGTTAAAACCAGTATGCAAATTAGCCACACCATATATAGAAATCCGACAAATCGGAGAGTATCAGGCGAGTGTCGTTCGTCACCTCGGCAAGGACATCCGGAACTGTCGAATTGTGTCTCGTCACCAAAATATTGCAAAACTTTTGACTTACCTTAGTAAAACGTAAACGTAAATGCAAATGACAAATGTTATATGTAAATCGAATAATAATAATAATAATAATAATAATAATAATAATAATAATGGAGAATCGTCTGTAACCGAAACTACGTCACTGTTTACGTCACAGTACCCTCAGGAATTGCGTAAGTTTATCAACCAGTATTTATTTTTTAGTCAAAATCATTTATGCATAGAATAGTTCTTATTCAGCAAAGATGTTTCTATAAAATCTGAGTTAGATTTGCCTCAAAACAGCCCATGTTATTAGTACATTTAAAATCCTACAATGTGTCTTATATATCACAAAGAAATAAGGGTTTACATAATATATGGTGTGGCTAATTTGCATACTGGTTTTAACAAAACCAGGTTTAATAAATAATTACTTGGTGTTATTGATCTCTAATATTATTGTTTTAGTCCCAAAATATTAAAATCAATCCTTTGAATGGTTTTATATAGAAACCAATTAAAGTACAAGTAACATTCGTGTAATCTTTTTATATGCGTTCTTATTTAATTTTGATTGTCTTTCTAATTTAATATATTTCATTATATTAAAACTTAAATACTTACACCCGGAGAGCTCATATTCTTGTTGACAATTATAATAATAATGATAATAAATAACTACCAGAAGGGTGGAATTTATTTCACGCATGAAGTCCTAAATTCCACTATTTTTTACAAACACTAACTAAATTTAGACCCAAATTCAAAGCAAATATTTTTTTAAATGCAATCTCTGAAATTTTCCCTTTTTATACATTGGAAAGAGGGTTTAAATTCACTCACTAAAAAACGTCTTGTAAAATAAGCTTTGAACAAACCTCAAACAAATTGAAAAAAAGAGGCAGGCCCTAGAAAATTTTCTCTACGTTAAAAAAAAAAATGGGTCCAGTACACACAAAAAAAAATCTTGCAAATACGCAAAAGAAAAAAAAACTTCAAATAAATTTTATGCTGAAAAAACAAAACTGCCGAACACAATAAATTCTACACAAATTATTGTAGAAATTAGCGGTAAAAAATGTTAAACCGCAGATAAAAGCTGCAACTAATACTAACATACAAGCAATAAGTAATAAATTTCAACAAAACGCTTGTTACACAGAGTTACCTTCACACTCGAACGAATTTGCAGGGTGTCTAAAAATGCTCAAATAAAACTCTTATACACACAGCTAAAATATAAAGGCTTACAGTACTAATTAACACTATCTTTAGAAAAAAGGCTATCAATATATTCTTTAAGTCATTCGATTAAAAAAAATCCTATTAATCGAATTCCTTAAAACTACACTTTATAATTTATACTAAATGCGGACGACTAGTGGAATAAGGTGATTAATATATTTTAATTCACCAACCAATGAATTTGCAGAATGCAAAAAAAAAAAAAAAAAAAAAAAAAACTCTGGGGATTAAAATTTACTTAATACCGAAAGAGAAACTTGATTTCGGTGATGCCAATCATAACGGGTCCTTGGAACAATCCCAAAGACCCTGGAAAGGAAACTGTGGAAATTGGAGATCTGTGGAAGGATTTAAACCAGATAGATGAAATGGGCTAGAATATTGAATGAAGTCCTGAATGCTGCTGCTGCTGCTACTACTACTACTACTACTACTACTACTACTAATAATAATAATAATAATAATAATAATAATAATAATAATAATAATAATATGAAAGTGAAGGTGATACCAATTGTAGTTGGTGCACTTGGAACAGTCCCAAAAGGATTGGAAAAGGGTCTGGAAAGTTTGGAAATCAGAGGAAGGGTTGAATTCAGAACACTGCACTGCTGCAATCTGCCAGAATACTTAGAATAGTTCTGGAGACCTGAAGAGACTTGCAGACTCCAGTGAAAGACCATCAGCTAATGCTGATGTGAAAACTCAAAAGGAGCAAATAATAATAATAATAATAATAATAATAATAATAATAATAATACGCATGATTGGGTGGGAAAGGGGATCCACAGGGAATCGTGCAAGAGAACAAAATTTGACCATTCTGACAAATGGCATATGTACAAATCAAAGCCTATAATAGAAGAAAAGACTCGTGAAATTCTCTGTGATTTTGAGACGCAAATGGATCACCGAATCCCAACCAAAAGAGAAGACATAGAATTAATTAACGAACCGGGTTTATCTAGTGGATTTTGTTGTCCCAGCAGACCGCAGAGTGAAAATGAAAGAAAACGAAAAGATAGACAAATACTAGGACCTTGCCAGAGAGCTGAAAAGGCTGTGGAACATGAAGGTGTTAGTGATACTAACTGTAATTGAGAAATAGATGGAAATTAATCCGACAGTATGAAATTTAACATTTTGAAAAAACAAATGATGTTTGTTATGTAATTGCTGACAGAATCTGTTTCGACCAAATCGATAAGTTGGTCTTCATCACGAGCAACTTCCCGTCTATGTTGCTCGTGATAAAAACCAACTTGTCGATTTGGTCGAAACAGATTCTGTCAGCAATTACATAACAAACATCATTTGTTTTTTCAAAATGTTAAATTTCAAACTGTAATTGGTACGCTTGGAACGATACTCAAAGGTTGGGGGAAAAAAGGACTCGAGACTATCAGACCACGGCATTGTTGAGATCGGCTAGAATACTCAGAAAAGTCCTGGATACCTTGGGAAAATTGCTCCTACTGACGCTGAATTGAAGAACTCACCAGAAGTGAAATTTTCGGAAAATTTTTATCCTTATTTATGAAATATCACGTCATTTTTATTTTAAAATCAAACATTGAAATAAAAAGTAAAAGTAAGTCGTCAGGGTGGCCTAAAGTCGGTATCAACCAGACAGCGAGGGAGTCTATCCCCCGTTCACTAGGGCTAGAACAAGGAGATTGTTTTTTGCGTCTGAGGTGTAGCGCCACACCTAACATCAGCTCCTTACTTTACCGCACAGATCCCTGTGCTACTCATACGCTGAGCTGGGGGAGGGCCGGTATCGAACCAGGAATCTTGTGGTTCCTAGTCGGACACTCTACCGACTGAGCTAAACCGGCCGCTATAACATTGAAATAATTAAAATAAACTAACAAAATGAGTTTTCAAAACAACTGTTCTTCATTTCTTTATTCTACACATTTCCCTATCTATCTCTTCCACTCCTTTCTCTCTATCTTCTCTTCTTTCTTTCTTTCTTTCTTTCTTTCTTTCTTTCTTTATTCCTTCCTTCCTTTCCATTGACGCAGACGACAAGCGTCTGGTATATAAATGTTATTGCTGCCTCTTCTCCCTCTTCCCTTTCTTTCTTTCTTTCTTTCTTTTTCTTCTTTCTTATATTTATTTTCTTTTTCTCTCTAATATGTAACGCGTTCTTCTCCTACTTTTTCTTTCTTTCCAATCAAACCGGAATAGTCCATTATCTATCTGATGTAATGACAGGGCGTAACATTTAATCACATCTGTTTGTGTCTTATTCTACTAATGATATAAATAATAAATCGGATCGGCTAAAAAGGAAATATAAATTTGAAATAAGACTCTGAATTTGCTTTAAACAATTTATGTTAAAAGTGCTTTTTCTATATTGTTCTATATTCATTTATTTATGTTAGAATTCGCAGAAAAATTGCGCGGGTGGTTCATGGTTATAAGGCTGAACTTGCAAATCGGTCGGAAAATTAAAACATATTACAGGGTGACCCAGAAAAAACAGAACCCAAATTATTTATTTTCCCATTAAACTAACCCTAAACCTAAACCCTAACCCTAAACCCCCCTAGTTTAAATTAACAGTTTTATTATATTTGTGGGTTCTGTTTTTTTCTGGGTCACCCTATATACATAGTGACCCAGAAAAAAACAGAACCCAAATATTTATTTATTTTCCCATTAAACTAACCCCAACCCAACCCCAATCATAAACCCTAACCCTAACAATCAACCAGCCAAAATTATCATGCAGTCGACTTAAAATAATTCAGATTAATTTATAACTGGCTAAACTTGCAAATCGGTCGGAAAGTTAGGGTGATCCAGAAAAAACAGAACCCACAAATTTTGTAATAAAACTGTTAATTCTAACTAGTACCCCAGTTAGAATTAACAGTTTTATTACAAAATTTGTGGGTTCTGTTTTTTCTGGACACCCTAACTTTCCGACCGATTTGCAAGTTTAGCCAGTTATAAATTAATCTGAATTATTTTAAGTCGACTACATGATAATTTTGGCTGGTTGATTGTTTTGTTTAACGGCGTATCAACTCTTTCCAAGCTATTTAATGCCGAATCAAGTCATTTTGATAGACAAATGACTCAGGCTGTTTACAGTACCTGCTATTGCTCAAGTACTCGCTCAATTTATTGAATAGGTTCACTTAACTTCGGTGATCTAGCGGGAACCGACACGTTCAATTTGACCTGACTGTAATAGGTTTGGTTTGGTTTGTTTTACGGTACATCAACCTCAGTGGGTCATTTAATGCCGACAAAGTTTTGAAATAAATTCATATTTTCCTATTCAACCCGTAGATGGGACTCTAACAGGTACTACCACTCCGGGTCAGAGTGAACCAGGGAACAATGGTGATGAAGGGGTGCTCCACATTCCCAGACCTCCAGAACTGGAACCTCACCAACAGAGTTTAACGTCATTCCCAGGATATGAAGACCCTCAGCCACTGCCTTTTAACACCCATATCATAAAAAGAGTTGGGGCTTGCCATAAGGGCAATAGGGTAGGGGCAATCGTATAGGTGATATGGCTTGACGTGACCAGCCAATTGATCAGAGTGCCCGTCTAGCCCGAGTAAGGGCCAAAGTGGAGTGTTGCATGTCATGAACTGCTCAGCCACCTGGGTTCCATCCTTAAGCATCAGGAGTCGCCACCCACGACCAACAGGTGGTCCATTGGGGGGGTCTTATCCTCTGCAGTCGGTATATTCTAACGCCCCACCGACAGGGCGGTTGGTTTGGTTTCTTTGTTTAATGGCATATCGTCCTTTCGTGGGTTATATAATACCAAAGATACTTTGTAGAAAAACAGTAGTGGTACTATTCAACCCATAGTTGGGGGATTGATCGTGTTCGTACCTTTACCGAGAGTGTTAATAAACTTAATAGCGCGACTGGAGTTCGAACTCGCTTACTACGATATCGCAGTATAGCACATTAGCCAATACGCCATGAGGATTTCCTTCTATCTTAATTGATATTGACCACAGAATTAAGGCTGACTGTTCAAATAGGTCGGAAAAGTAAAACGGAAAGTTTTTTGGTGGTCCCCAATAACAGTTTAACTACAGTCTATGAATTAACATTTTGCGAATTGGGTTACGGTTTTAGGGGATTAAGGTTGTTTTTAATTACGTATTGCTTAAAAAAACAACAAAACAACAAAAGACCCAAATTAACCCAAATTACTATGAGGGGCCGGGTTAGCTCAGTCGGTAGAGCGTTCGGCTAGAAACCTCAAGGTTCCTAGTTCGATACCGGTCCTCGCCAACTCAGCGTATGAGTAGCACAGGGATCTGTGCGGTAAAATAAGGAGCTGATGGTAGGTGTGGCGCTCCACCTCAGACGCCAAAACAATCTCCTTGGTCTAGCGCTATTGAAAAGGGGATAGACTCCCTCGCTGACTGGCTGATACTGACTTTAGGCCGCCCCGACGACTTTTTACTATACATTTAATGTTGAAAAATATTTTTTTTAAACTGATTTTAATTGAAATTATACATTGCAATACTAACACAAACAACTGTCTCAATAATAGATTCAATAATTAATTTCAATGGTTAATTAAATGTATAGTAATTTGAGTTTTTTGTTGTTTATTCCTTTTAAAGCAATACGTAATTACAAACAACCTTAATCCCCTAAAACTGTAACTGTCATTGGGGACCACCAAAAATACTTTCTGTTTTACTTTTCCGACCTATTTGAACAGTCAGCCAGAATTAAATGCATTGACAAGGAGGGGGGTATACTGAAAAATGAATACTTTATTCTCTATAGACTGCTGTCTTGTTTTTGTATGCTGACAGGCGTCCAATCGTGTTGTAATATTTAGCAAGCTAGTCTCGCAGACCCATTACTAAATGCCCCATACATGCGACCTTGTGTTACATCCTACCCGTGACGAACGGGTTGGGTAAATATCTACCTATGTACGTTGACTTTATTTGAGATATTTTTAGTATCATTACAATATAAGAGTAGACGATCCATAAACCCATGGGGTCCCCGTTGGAAAAACGGTTCATAATGATATTGATATTTCTGTTTAGGAAGGAGTGGGGAATTCTAATTAGTTATTTTCATTATATGCTAAAAAAAGAAAACACTCTCCGGGCGGTGTAAAAATTAATTTTTAAAAGTTATTGCCTGTGAGTGGGAGTTAAAAATCCAATGTTAGAGGGTTTGTATCATATGTAAGTAAAATTATTTATCAAATGAGTAAAAAAAAAAAACAATTTGAAAGGGTCTCATCTATGGGTTAAATAGAAAAAGAAAAACCTGCGTTTTAAAAAGATGTGTTTAAAAAAATGTGTTTTAAAAATTGCGTTTAAAAGATAATTTGAATACCCATCCAGAAGGAATAAAACAAAACGTCTTTGTAGGTGATGTTCATTCCTCCCCCCCCTATATATATATATATATATATATATATATATATATAATATATAAAGGTTTTACATATCTATTTATTTGGTGACAAAGGAACATTCACGACCATTTTGGTTTCATGCGAGGCAATCGTCAGGTGAAGATGTTACAAATGCAAGGAAAATCGAAAAATTGAAAAAGGCAATTTTTCGATTTTCCTTGCATTTGTAACATCTTCACCTGACGATTGGCTCGCATGAAACCAATATGGTCGTGAATGTTCCTTTGTCACCAAATAAATAGATATATAAAACCTTTATATATTTATTTTATTATATTATATTCTATTTTTATATTGAGCACTCTCCCAATAATACTGCCTTTGGCACACCGTTCCAGCAAAAGCTGAAACAGTGACCATCCCACACACTATATATATATATATATATATATATATATATATATATATATATATATGAGATTTATCCAAAACTTGGTAGTAAGGGATGATTCTATGTGATTTCTAAGATACACTGTATTATCATTGTATGATCCAGTATGTATAAATACAGCGAATCTTTAAATCACTAAAGTCACGATTTATATAAGCCCCAATTTTGGTCGAAATAAATTTATTATGGAATTACGGTGTTGAGTTCTTCCTTCCTTTATATATATATATAAACAAACATGCTGGACTGGACATGATATCAACTTAAATCAACCAATATGATTTATTACACTCCTGCTACCCTAAAAAATAACTGTTTATATAAGAATGAGTCCCAACACAAATAATTGTATTAGCTTGAAGAGGATTTTAAACAATTCAAAACACGTGTCGCGCTTATTGAAATAGATATAGAGAAAAAAAAACAAAATTCTGTCGACCTTTTTTATTAAAATATAATTTTCTCTCGCTGGAGCTACAATATATATAGAGAGATTGCTATATTTATAAGTAAAGCGTGTTCAATATCATTGATAGAGCATGTTATATGATATGTAACATGTCTAAGTTAGGGTAGCGAAGACATTTAGTCGACGGGGCGGCCTAAAGTTGTATCAGCCAGTCAGCGAGGGAGTCTATCCCTTTTTCAATAGCGCTAGACAAGGGAGATTGTTTTTAGCATCTGAGGTGGAGCACCTCACCTTCCAGCAGCTCCTTACTTTCCGCACAGATCCCTGTGCTACTCATACGCTGAGTTGGCGGGGACCGGTATCGAACTAGGAACCTTGTGATTTCTAGCCAAACGCTCTACCGACTGAGCTAACCCGGCCCATAAAGTCTTGTAACTGTCAGTTTCTCGCCTATACGATTTTCAAACCATATATATATATATATATATATATATATATATATATATATATATTGATAGATAAGACAATGACTTTCAGCGTGTACGTATACTCTATATAATTATGAATGAGTAGGAAATTGCTTTATTCTCTAAGTTAGACCATATTGCTCTAATATAAATCTCGCTACAATGTTCCATTTTACTGGGTAGTAGTTACATAAAAAAAATGAGAAATATACATAAGTTTAGCTTATATATTAGAAAACCACAAGTGGTGGGCATCCAGTGAGGATCGAATTCACTGTAGTAGTCAGTCTGCGAGACTGGTGTGATAACCATTGCACCAAGACGAGTATTCCAATTTTCCTTATATAATTCATATCGATTTTTGGAAGCGAAAGTTGGAAGAACGAGTGACGGTCCGGTATGTAAAAACGGGAAAATATACTCATACGTGGGTGTGACAGCATCAATTTGGGGACTGTAGATTTCGAAGAAGAGAAAAAAAATGACAGGGGAAGAGAAGAAAGCTGTGACGGGCGAAGGTGCTGGTGGCGGGAGTCGATATGTTAATGAGTAGTGACGTCACTTTAAATAGGTGCTTGCTTGCTTTTATAGTGGAGCGCTCGCGCTGAACGAACACAATTTTTTTTTATCAGAAGAGAAAAAAAGAAAGCCACGTTCGTTGTTGCTTTTTCCTCTCTAAAAAGTTAACCCGGCTATTTCAGATCTGATCTCGTTTATACAACGAAAGCGAAAAGATCTTTTAATTCAACTGTGACTGTTTATAAAAAAGAAGCGGTTACCTTTTTCCGGGGTCAGGGAATCTATTGTTTTGTTTTTTTTCTTTCCGTTTATTTTAGTTTTAAGTACTTAATTAATTTATTTTTCTTAGTTATTTCTTCTGTTGTACTTATTTCTTTACTCTTATTTCTATATAACTATTTATCTATCTCACCTGAAGAAAGAAAGAAAAATACCTATTTTTCTTTAAATATATTTGAATGGAACACTAAAAGAAGCAAGCAGCGATCAAGTATTAAATTCGGCATTTTTTGTCTTTAACGCCTTTTAGGTGAGTAAAAAAAAAAAATCTTTTTTTTTTTGTTTTTGAAAATTCTTTGGTTTTTGTATTTATTTATTTTTTTATGTTTACTTTATTTTTATTTATTTATTTATTTATTTTGTATAATTATTTGTTATATGAACAACAGTTAAACATATTTACATTTTTGCCGTTTATTTTGTTTACTTATTTATTGCATATTATCTTTAAAAAAATCAATTTTCTTTCATTTGAGAAACTTCACCGTTCGATCCTGTATACAATTTTTCCCGCGTGTTTCTTACGAACGACAATTTTATTCAAAGAATATTGTAAATTCACTCCTCGCCATATTCCGAAGAAAATATAAATATAACTTTTTAAAATTACATTATTAAGTAACCATAACAGATTTTTTCTTTCAATAAAGTTTTTAAAAAAATACATTTTTCTTCCAATGTTATTCAACTATTGATTTCTTTCTTCGTTGTTTACTTTACAGTTTGTTACATTTAATAACAAAAACGAATAATGAAAATCTACGCCTACGACTATGAAATTTAGGATTTCTCGGAAGATAGACAATATCTTTTTAAAAATCTACAATGTTGACATCTGTTTAGTATTTACGCATATTATAATTTATTTTTTTTTTTTTTTACTTGATATTTAAGTTATTTATTGCTGTTATTCCTCTACTATAAAAAGCTGGTTGATTAATTTGGAGCGAATTTGGTTTTAAAAGCATTTAAAAAATTTATATACAACATAAATTTCATTCAGAATTGTTTTGAAAGAGATTTGGAAAAAAAAATTCTGTTATTAATTTTATAGTTTTAGCTTAAAATACATACAATTGAGAGAACGAAACTGTTAAACATTGAACAATAGACATTTTAGCGGAGTTTGAATATTTTTTTTTTTTCGTGTTGGTACAAATCAAGATAAACACTTTGTTTTATTTTATTTACTTTGAAAAAAAAATCTTTTTTAATGCTATATATATATATATATATATATATATATATATATGTAGATATAATCTTTCATACTGAACAAAAAACGTTTTTTTTGGGGGGGGGTTAAGTAACCAAAAATATACGAAAACAATAACAATGAAAAGTCAGAACCGTAGAATTGACTTTTAAGACTTAAAACAGGCAAATATCTTGTAATTTATGAAAATGTACTTGTATATATAACAGAAAAAAATAACCTCAATGTTGTTATTCTTTCTTGAATCTTTGTTTTTTCCTGGGCAAAAATTTCGTAGTAAAATAAAACGTAAACGTTAGTTGGATTAATGAATGAAATAAAAAGGAAGACATGTCGGCGTGGTTTTCTTTCTTTCTACATGTGACTTGGCTAACGTTCAATTTTTGATTGTTGTTGTCTTTACCGCTTCATTTTCTCCCCATCCGATTATATTTCCAATGCTTTGTGCAATTATAAACCAAAATCCACCTATATTTCCTTAACTTATAAATACTTTCATTATCTACGATCTATATTTTTGTGCTTAATAATAGTTCAATAAAGAAAATTAATTTTTTTATACACAAATAAATTATATAGAAATGTACTACGTATATTCACCATTCATAAAAGAGTAACTTTCAATGATTTGTTTCAGTTGTTTTATTCAAATAAAACATTTAGTTACATTTAAAAATTACATTTTCAACTCTCCAGACCGCCATGTATCTCTTAATTTTTTCTCCCCCTCCCCAACTACTAAGGAAATGTCGACTTACGGCCGATCGCCGACAATTTTGAGGACTTAAATATAATTGTTTAGTAAAAGAAATAAAAATCATTGAAACTTTCTCTTATTTGGATAGTGAATGTAATACTTGCATTTCTATAACTTTTTTGTACATCAGAAATAATAGAAACTTTTTTTTTTTTTTTTTTTTTTAAAAACCATTCTACAAAAAATACAAGCAATCGTTTTATTTTTTTGTTTAAATTCTTTCCCGCAAAGAGATGTATTAAAAAAAAAAAAAAGGCGTGTAATAAATCTATATATAAATTCAGTTACATATGATATCAACATATTTAAAACTAGATGACCGCTAAACAACTTTGGGTTCCCGCTGTCCATGATATACGATGTTTTTATTAAGGGACGAACTGAGAATTTTAACAAAAAATAATTTTACTTATCTGCATTAGATATCCGTTTGTACGATTAACAAAAAAAAAAAAACTCGGCGCGAACGCTAACCCCATAAATTATAATTAATTTTAAAAATGGATTAGGAATTGATTCTTAAGTGTATTGCTCTAAAAAAATCTCGCTATGATGTGCCGTTTTTTGCTGAGTAACACATAAATATTGGAAATTAGTGAATTTGACCTTAAATTTTTATTTTACAAAGAGAAAACACAGCTCAAAATATGGTGAGTCTCCACTGAGGATCGAACTTGCGACTGTTCTGCTGAGACTAGTTTTCGTTTAATGTTAGTCAATGTTCATTCGAAAATCCACTTTTTCCTCATAGATAACGAGTAGGTGGATTTACTAGTCTATTTATAGAAACACACGCATTTAAAATTCATGTTTTTATTTATTTTTGCTTAGCACAAGGTTTGAAGTACCCGGTGAGAATCAAGCTCAGTTAATAGAAATGAGAGTCTAACTTGTTAGCCGTTGCTCTACTACACAAGGCGTGTCAATTTTGTGTTTTGTTAAATAAATATAAAGAATAATAATGTAACACTCGTGACTGTGCAGCGGTTCGCGTTCGAGTTTTTAAAGTCATTCATTCTGAGTTCGACCTTTTTAAGGTTATTTACAGATTCTGTTAATATTTCTCCGAATTTTTTAGATGAGGCTTGATGATTAGTATTATTTGGATTATTCGGACTATTGTCCTCATCTTCATGAGAAACGTTGTACGTACAGATAACAATGAAGACGAGGACAATAGTCCGAATAATCCAAATAATACTAGATTCTGTTAATTTTGATATTAATTAAGGTAGGGTGAAAGAATAAAAAATATTTTCTTATACGTTGGAGTCTGTTTATTTTATTTTTAAATGATTGACATTTTTATTTTATCTTTTAATTTTTTTTTTTATTTATTTATTTTATTTTATTTTATTTTTTTTTTTCAACGTATATCAGCGAACATCAGCCTAGTATTTTTCCTATGCTTATAAAATCAACAATAACCCTTACCTTAACATACTGCAAACCAAACCAGTAAAAAAAGAAGAAATAATACAATGAAGTTACCATTTCCTTCGCTAATAACAGGTTATTTATTTACTAAGCTTTGTCTGGCACATGGTAACGAATACAGAGAATTCAGTCAGGATCGAACTCGCGAAATCGCATCGGTTAGTTCTCTCATTAATCATACCATAACAAGGCTCGCTGTGTATTCCATCGTGGTGTAATTGTTAGCAGGCTAGTCTCAGATCCATTATTATTACTGAATAGCGAGTTCGATCCTGACTCGATGCCCCATACTTGCGACCTTGTGTCACATCATACCCTTAGCGAACCTGTTATAACCATCGTCCTAAAAATAAACACGATCAATTATTATTATTTGTTAGTTTATTTTTGTTCGTGATAATTGATAAAATCTCAATTGTAGTAGTAGATAAAGTCCTAAAATAAAAAAAAGTATCAACTTGAAGAGATTAGTATTTCATTTCAAAAAAGTTTATTTGTATGCAGAATGTGTATGTAAAATCTACGATACCTGAACCTGAAGAACTCACCCCCCCCCCCCCTAGACAAAGAAGGGAGTGTATGGAAGGGCCTACTTAAAGTCAAGTGAGCCCCCTTAATAGATATCAGATGAACCAGTATCACTACCGAATAAGCCACGGCACCCACCCTAGTAGTTGCAGTTGTTAAAAGATTACATAATAATATCCCAGTTGGGACATTGCAAATTTTAGAAGTACAGGGAATTGATGTCTATATATGGATCGTATGACATTAGTCCTAATTATTCTAATATAACGGTCTCCATATTCATACATTTTAAAACTCTCAATAATAGTTATAAAAAAAAAAAGGTAATATGTGGGTGTTACTATTTTTAGCGTGGTCTCCTTCTGTATATTATAGCACAATGGTTCGCGCAGTCGTTTCTACATTAGTGAGTTCGGTTCTCACTGAGAGACCCGCTGCTGTGTCCATGTACGTACCTGTACCAGATTAGGATGCATAGTAAATTTTTTAAAAAATCAAAAGTATTATTATTAATAATAATAATAATAATAATGAATAAAGTTGGAGGTTGAATGGGGGTGTTGCGTATTTCTCACTGCCAATGAGTCACTGGTGTCAGCGATCGAGGTTCGAGACCATTGAAATCGAATGTTGATTTTTTTTTTTTTTTTTTTTTTTTAATTTTTATTTTTTTTTAAGAGACACGCGAGCAGACCCATTCCATTTTGTAGATAAGCGCAAAATAATCTTCCTATCAAGATTTACTCGGTTTTAATTGGCCTTATGTCATACTAAGCTTAAAGCTAGTTTAAGGTACAGTTTTTTTTTTTTTTAGAGGAAACAAGTGTGTTTGTGTAACTGTAGCAAAAAGAAAACTGCACACCCTAGTGAAATTTTCCTTAGAGCAATACACTTAAAATACCCTTAAGAGAATAAAGCTGTTTCCAGACCTATTTGCAATCAAATGATTTTGTGACGTCTGCGGTCGCGCTAAACGATCTTTTAAATCATCCAAATTTCGGTATCTTCGAAAAAAAAAATTAAATTCTTGTTAATTAATTAGAATCCTTCACTTTTTACTACATGATCGTCGTCACAAAGGGACCCAATGTATTCACGGGGCGTCTACTTGGTTACTATTTGATATTATTAATTTTCTGACTTGTATTTGCTTTCATCTTTAATTCACTAAATCACACTGGTTACTTATTCGACCGCGAGGTGCATATCATAGACTACAAAAAGAAGTGCTAAGATGTGAGTTGGAATCTCACCGGCTGCTTATCTTTTATTCCCTCCGATACATCCTGTTCATCGTTGTTGTAGAAGTAACTATCCGGGTGAGTTGAAATAAATAAAAAATCAACTTAATTTAAAAAAAATAAATAAATAAAAGAAAGAAAAAGGAAAAAAAGAATTGATAATAAACACACAATGTGTTTATCATATGAACCTCGGCAAACTAGTCTCGTGCATAAGCTGTCATTGAATAAAGTCGACTAAGTTTGGCACAAGGCCAAAAATATGGAGCAAGTGAAGATTGAACTCGCTGTGTGGTCTGTTGTGCGGAGTGTGTGTGCGCGCTAAAATCCTCGTGTGTGTGCGCGCACGAGCGTATACATGTGTTTGTGTGCACGTACGTGTGTGTATATTATATATATATATTAGTGTGTGTGTGTATATTTTATATATATATGTTAGTGTGTGTGTGTATATATTTTATATATATATATGTTAGTGTGTGTGTGTATTATGTGTGTGTGTGTGTGTGTGTATTTTATATATATATATAGTTAGTGTGTGTGTGTGTATATATATATATGTTAGTGTGTGTGTGTGTGTGTATTTTATATATATATGTTAGTGTGTTGTGTGTGTGTGTGTATTTTATATATATATATATATATTAGTGTGTGTGTGTGTATTTTATATATATATATATATATTAGTGTGTGTGTGTGTATTTTATATATATATATATATATATTAGTGTGTTGTGTGTGTGTGTGTGTGTGTGTATATATTTTATATATGTTGTGTGTATATATATATTTTATATATATGTTAGTGTGTGTGTGTGTATGTATATGTATATGTATATATATTATATATATATATATATATATATATATATATATATATATATTATATGTTAGTGTGTTTATTAACACTCACGCACACACACACAAATAATTTGAAATGTTTTATTTATTTTAAAGGAGTTTATTTTTTAACCCTTGACTTTGACCTGACGAGAGACAGCTGCTACTGTATAGATGTTATTTACTATTTGTTTAGTCTGGCACCCAAGCTTTAAGTTGCTTACAATACCATTTTATCTAATTTGTTACTAAGTGGTCACCCATTCAAATACTGAACAAGCTAATCACCGCTTAACTTCGATCGTCTGGCGGGTACCTGTACTTTCAGCGTGACATGACCGTAACTCAGCTGTCTGTTAATCGAGATTTGGCAAGATTTTTTTTTCTTAAAGCAGCGATGCCAACACACAAACAAACGTTACCTTGCGTTTAGAGCTGTCAATTAACATAAAAATCATGTGATATTACTAAATATAACTATAATGAAACAAAAATCAACATTGTGATTTTTGTAGTTAAATAAAAAAAAGTCTGAAATTGTGATTATTTTAATATCGAATTTTATTTTAATATTGTTTTTTTGGTTGGTTGGATTTTACGGCATCTCAACCTTTGGGTTATTTTTATGCAGAAGACGTTTTGTTTTTATACAATCTTGATGGCTATTCATAATTTTTTTTTATTTTTTTATTTTTTTATTTTTTTTTTTTTAAATTCAATTTTTTTCAAACTTATTTTTTTCTATTCTACCCATAGATAGGACCCTAACAGGTACTACCACTCCGGGTCAGTGAACCTGGGAATAATGGCGATGAAAGGGTACTCCAAGTGTGTGTGTGTGTTCTTCTTTAATGCATAAAAAAACCTCTTTTAAAAAAAATTCTTGTAAATATTTATTTCCCTGAAAGGCTCTTCTAATTTATTTCATTTTTATATTAACCATTTATCAATCATTATTTCATAACTTTAACTAGTAATTAAATTTATATAGTTTATATAATATTTATAATCTGGTTTAAATTTATAGAATATGTTAATCAAATTAAATTTATATAGTTTATATAATATTTATAATCTATTATATTAACCATTTATCAATCATTATTTCATAACTTTTATAAAATATGTTTATAACATTTATAAAATCTTTGATATAACACAGCCTTGTAAAAATATTTTTAAAAATATCTTACCTTTGATTATAAAATCTTTCATAGCGTTTATAAAATATGTTAATTAAATTTATATAGTTTATATAATATTTATAATCTATTATATTAAGGAAAGATATCTGTTGCTTAGTCCAACTATATAAATGACTTAAGTGAAAGAAAAAGAAAAAAAGACTGAGCGAAATTACTAGTTAAAGTTATGAAATAATGATTGATAGGAAGATAAGGTTAGGACTGAGGTCAAGCTTGTCACTCAATCTTTAAGGCCGTCAGCTGCACTTAAAACGCCATCTTGTTTTCTACACTATTGCACATAAATATTAGGTATCTAATAATTATGTAACACTAACAGGTCATTGTTACTGAGTTTGAATCTCACCGAGAGCTTATCTGTTGCTTAGTCCAACTATATAAATGACTTAAGTGAAAAAAAAAGAAAAAGAAAAAAAGACTGAGCGAAATTACTAGTTAAAGTTATGAAATAATGATTGATAATTCAGTCAGGATCGAACTCGCGAAATCGCATCGGTTAGTTCTCTCAATCATACCATAACAAGGCTCGCTGTGTGTTCCATCGTGGTGTAATTCTTAGCAGTCCTAACCTTATCTTCCTATCAATCATTATTTCATAACTTTAACTAGTAATTTCGCTCAGTCTTTTTCTTTTTCTTTTTTTTTTTTTCACTTAAGTCATTTATATAGTTGGACTAAGCAACAGATAAGCTCCCGGTGAGATTCAAACTCAGTAACAATGACCTGTTAGTGTTACATAACTATTAGATACCTAATATTTATGTGCAATAGTATAGAAAACAAGATGGCGTTTTAAGTGCAGCTGACGGCCTTGAAGATTGAGTGACAAGCTTGACTTCAGTCCTAACCCTATCTTCCGGGGATAGCCGTGAGAACCGGTAGAGAGGACACTCTCTTCCGGTTTAGATTAGAAATAGATTTTAGTCAGTCGGCGAGAAACCACGACGGTGGTGAGTCGTGTTATACACGCTCCGACTCACTCTGCGCAGATGTCTGGTTGGGGATTTAAAAATAAAGTAAGATCAAAGCAAATCAGTCTTGTGTTATTACCTCTAAAAGCTAACAATGACACAGGGCTTCTGATAAAGAGAAATCCCCAATAGAAGACCAGACCCGAAGTCCCCAAGAAAGTCCAGACCTTAGAAGATTCCAGACCAAGACAAGATGTTATAAGATTCCAAAGACGGCCAGAAGAATAGAGTAAGAAAGAAGTAAAGAATTAGAAGACTATGCAACACTAGACTAGCTCACTTACCATTACTCGATGCATTTATAGTGCAATGGTTATAGCTGTAGGAAATAGATATAGCAAACAGTTCACTTCCTGAACAACACTGTTTGCATTTCACATATTGCTGATACCCTAGGAAAAGGTATAAATCTAACTATTCTCCCTCCAGCTATGGGTAAATTGTAGTACAGACTAGGCTCTTTAATCTTGGTATGGCAACCAGTCTAGGAGAAATAAAACTCTGGATTAAAATCTGTTAAACTCCACTTAAAAATTGACCATATGTCGCATCCAGCTCGTGTGGATGGGTTGGGTAAATTTATACCATTACACCATGCAAGGCAGGCAACCTAGTTTTTGTAGTCATTTATCAAACTTACTTTGACACAAGGCCAGAAGTATCGGGGTGCCCAGTGAGAATCTAACTCACCAACAAGTCTGATAGTCTAACCATTACACTACAAGAGATGTCAAAACTTGTGTAAGTTAGTTATCCATAGACAGGGTGTGGCACAAGGTCAGTTTTTATGCTGAGTGCCCTTGGTTTGTATTCAATTTTCTTTCTCCAAGACCAGTTGGTGCACCAAGATTAAAGAATCCAGCTTGCCTTACTATTTACCCATAGTAGATGTAGTCTACCATCATTTACTAAATCCAGAATCCTATCTACTGCAAGGCCATGGATCTTTTCTTGCTTAAAGAATCTTTCATAAAACTGTACAAAGGATGAGTGTTGGAATATTTTGTGTATGTATGTATATATATATATATATATAATTTACCAACCCCTCCGCACGAGCAGGATGTGACACAAGGTCAATTTCTTAAGCGGAGTTCAACAGGTTTGAATTCAGAGTTTTACTTTTCTTAGACCAGTTGCCTAACCAAGGTTAAAGAGCCCAGTCTGCCCTACTATTTACCCATAGCTGGAGGGAGAGTAGGATTCATACTTTTCCCAAGGGCATTAGCGCTAAGTGAAATGCAATTACCACGTCTAGGATTTGAACTTGTGGTGACGAGTCCATTTCCCATGACTTTAACCATTACACCACACGCTTCCTATATATATATATTCTGTGTATATAGTTATTTACTAAGCTTTGCTTAGATGTGGCACAAGGCCAGAAGAGTGGGGCGCCCAGTGAGAATTGAACTCACTAACAATGGTCTGCTAATCTAGCTTGCTAACCATTACACCAAATGAGGTGCCCATATTTTGTGTATATAAGCCATGCTGCAATATACCACTTGAATTTATAGACTAAGCTGAGGTCATGTGGTTTAAACCTCAGCCTATCAACAGCCCGAATACGTGGTTGGTTAACTACTTAATCGGCTGATATTGACAGACGACCATTTGCACTCATTGACGAACGACCTGCAAGACTGAGGAGCACCAAGAAACAACCAAAGGATCATACCCAATATTAAGCAACACTAAGGAGGAACGCAAGGATTTTTCACTAAGTATTGTGCTCTGCTTAGCACAAAGGATCTCTGCTGGACAGTGCTCTTGCTGGAAGCCTAAAGGATGGTCACAAAAATGGTGTGACCCAACCATTCCAGCTCTGTCAGCGAGGCTTAGAATATGCTAACTGTATCCCCTGCAGAAGGATAAGACATCCGACAAAAAAATGTGGCATTAAGGTATGTCTGTGCTGCAATCCACCACTTAAGCGAGGTCATGTGGTTTAAACCTCAGCCAATCAACAGCCCGAATACGTGGTTGGTTAACTACTTAATCGGCTGATATTGACAGATGACCATTTGCATTCATTGACAAATGATATGCTAGACTGAGGAACATCAGGGAACAACCAAAGAATCATACCCAATATTAAGGGACACTAAGGATCAACCAAAGGATTCTTCACTAAGGATCGCGCCCTGCTTAATACAAAGGATCTCCGCTGGACATCACTCTTGCATGACCACAAAAATCGTAACCATGAGTGATATTTGGTCGCATTAAATCGGGAAATCCATCTGGTTGCCATTTTCACTTGTTCCTGTGGACTTGAGGATTCCTTACCTCCAAGGACTAAGCGCGTCCGTATATGTCTGGCCTGCACTAGGTGGGTGAGTGTAGCGAGTGACTTGAGATATTGAACTCACAGCCTCCTCATCGCAAGGAGTGGCTTGTAGGCAAACTGTCATCCTCGTTAAAATATGCAAATTCTGCATAGGGTGGGCAGCGCGTGATTAACCCGGATGTAAGATCATGGGGAGGGCATTTACTTATTAAGTCCTACCTTCACACACAACAGGCAGTCGCGTTCTGATCTTCTTAATGAAGGGAGACGTACGTTTGAGCAAGTGAACATTTGACGGTGTGAGCAAGGACTACTGTGATAGTTTTGCCATCCAAAGTAGTTGCATTTGGTCGTCACTTGAAACAAACAATTTCTATAAATGAACTGTATTTTTAAACAAATTCTTAAGTCTAGAATTTGGGATGAAATTGAAACAAATTTTCTTTTATCCTATTTGAATCTGCACAGACATGTATTCACAGATGCGTAATTTTGTATGCAAGTATAAAGATAGGTATTGAACGAATACAGAACACTAAATGCAAAGTCATGAATCAAGTATTCAACAATTAAAAGTATTCAGATTAATCATGCAGAAAATATATTATTAAATCTTATTATAATGGAGATTGTGTGTTTTTCTGTCTGTAACCGAAACTATATTACTATACAAGTAACAATTCCCTTTGTTATTTACACCACATTCTCCGTGATTTTATTTTTTTATTTAAACCTTAATTATTAATAAAATTGTTTTACATCATTAAGACTGTTAACAATATCTACATACTAATAATATGCAATTGTATTTATATATACAACAAAATAGCAGTTTACAGTGTGAACGGGAAGTCTAATTTGCATATTGATATTAAAAATGTGATTTTAATAAATATGTGCTTGGTATTGATTTCTAATTATTTGGTTTTATTTTAATGAATATAAGCAAAAATCTCTTCAATGAATCTTAAATGAAATCCATTAACAAGATAAAATAACTGTCATTTTATTCTTTACTTCCTCTTATAACTAAATACTTAAATTAGAAAAAATAACAATGAAAGACGAGAGTGATGGCAGAGTAAGTTTTAGTTGTTCCATTTTTTATTATACTCCCTCTGTTTCAAATCTTTTTATCTGTATTCTTATTTAGTTTCATTAGCCTTTCTAATTTAATACAATATTTTATTCCATTAAAACTTAAATACTTGCACCCGGAGGGTGCATATATTTGCTAGTATCAATAAATTTTGATAAAATAAAATACATGAAATATCATCAAATAATAAATAAATGAATTCAATACACACATTGAGTAAACAATTAAAATACCACACAGTGTTGCAACTATCCTTAAAGAAACTCCATTTGAAGTTGATGAATACGGTCGGATTAGATGAATTCGAATGATCTTTTGGTCAAAAGTTTAAAATGAAAGATCCTCAGATTTGGAATGTACTAGAAACAACCATATATATATATATATATATAATCTTATTATAATGGAGATTGTGTGTTTGTCTGTCTGTAACTGAAACTATATTACTATACAAGTCACAATTCCCTTTGTTATTTACACCACATTCTCCGTGATTTTATTTTTTTATTTAAACCTTAATTATTAGTAAAATTGTTTTACATCATTAAGACTGTTAACCATATCTACTTACTAACAACATGCAATTGTATTTATATATACAACAAAATAGCGGTTTACAGTGTGAACGGGAAGTCTAATTTGCATATTGATATTAAAAATGTGATTTTAATAAATATGTGCTTGGTATTGATTTCTAATTATTTGGTTTTATTTTAATGAATATAAGCAAAAATCTCTTCAATGAATCTTAAATGAAATCCATTAACAAGAAAAAATAACTGTCATTTTATTCTTTACTTCCTCTTTTAACTAAATACTTAAATTAGAAAAAATAAAAATGAAGAGTAAATTTCAGTTCTTCTATTTTTCGATTATACCCCCTTCTGTTTCAAATCTTTTTAACTGCATTCTTATTTAGTTTCATTAGCCTTTCTAATTTAATATAATATTTTATTACATTAAAACTTAAATACTTGCACCCGGAGGGTGCATATATTTGCTAGTATATATAATGAACCTTCAAGCTATGTTAGGCATCGCTGACTTGATGAAATTAATGAGCTTGGTAATATCATCCAATGCTGGCCAGTGTAAAAATACTTCACCAACAAGATTTAGAATATGGGCTAAGCACACAACACATGGTAACTATTAACAAAGACATTATGAATCCGAGTGACATTTCCAACCTGTCCTTCGGGATGGGGGTCCGGTGTGCTTTGGCCACTGGATCGGTGTGTTGAATTAATAGCGTCGATCCCAGGGGGATTTCCCCCCAGGCAATACCTGCCCCCTTGACTTGAAGGGGTAGGGCTGGGTTTATTGATCAGCGCCTGAGGCGCCCCTCCCCCTTTGAGGGAAAATGCCGAAGGGATCAACGCAATTTTTGTTCTTTCACACCCATGAGCTATGGCTTGTGGGTGGGCCCACATTAATACAAGTGGGGTATGAGACAAATACCGATTATGAATCTGGGTGAATTCTTGTGGGATGGTAAGTTTTGAAGTAAGTATTTTCCTGACCTTTGACCAGGCTGAATTGACATGAGGACTTTTTAATGTGAGGAGCCATGCACAAACCAAAGCTCATGCAGTGGCCAGTGCAAAAAGTGTGTGAATCCCTTTGGCATTTCCCTTTTGAGGCACTTCAGGCACCAGGCAATAAACCCAACCCTGCCCTTTTTAGATGACTGGGCAGGTACTGCCTGGGAGGGGATGACTCCCTTTATTTTTATATCTTACCAGTCCAGAAGCCAGAGCTACTGGACACGGCATGAATGCCAGGTAAGCTTTGGAGTAGACAAGCTCGTTGTTTCATAAAATGGTGTTTGGAAATTTTTAAAAAAAAAGTACCCCTTTTATTACCCCCAGGTGGATGAGCAGTTCATGACTTGCAATATTCCACTTTGGCCCTATCTTGGGCTAGACGGGCGGTCGGAGAGGCCCCCTCCGATCAATCGGCTGGTCACATCAAGCCTTAGCACCTATATGATTTTCCCAACCCTATTGCCCTTATGTCAAGCCCCAACCCCTTTTTGTCATATGGGTGCTAGAAGGCGGTGGCTGAGGGTCTGCATGTCCTGGGAATGACTGATGGTGAAGTTCCAGTTTTGGAGGTTTGGGGAATGTGGAGCACCCCTTCATCACCATTGATCCCTGGTCCACTCTGATCCGGAGTGGTAGTACCTGTTAGGGTCCCATTTATGGGTTAAATAGAAAACATGAGTTTATAAACAAAATTGTATTATCCATTAAAAATGAAATTATTTCAAAACTTTGTCAGCACTAAACTTTTTTTTTTTTTTTTATCATTAGAAGTATTCGGCATAAAATGACCCAAGGGGTTGACATGCCGTAAAACCCAACCAACCAACCTTTTATTACCATTCCCACTCATCTTCAAGTAATAATTCTTAATGCAAATAATTTCCACACAGTTATATGGTTTCAATTATTCCTATCTAATAGTAAACATTTTAAAACATAATTATTATCTGATCGATCATAATGAACTAAACATCAGTTTTTGCCTTTTGCTTTATAGTAGGATTGCAGTGGTGGGAGTGCTGCTGTGAGTGGTTTAAAGTAGGCAAAGAGTTAAATGACCTGAAAAGGGTTGATATCCCATAAAACAAAACCACCAACCAGATGAAAATAAAGCAAAATGATAGACAAATACCTGGATCTTGCCAGAGAGCTGAAAACGTTGTGGTGACGGTTATACCGATTGTAGTTGGTATACTTGAACTGGACCCTGAAAGACCTGGAATAGACCTGTGGAAGAATTCAGACCACCCAGATCACAGCAGCATCAAGTTCCGCTAGAATATTCCTGGAGACCTGAGGAGACTTGCTGTCACTTAGTTAAAAAACAAAATTGAAACTACATGTTGCATTAAGTTATGAATAATGGTGTGGTAGTTTCAGTGTGAGCAACTTGAAGTAGGCGAAGGGTTAAGTTCCCAACGGTACAGTTCTGACGCTACTACATTAACACTGCTCTGCCACTATGAGAGATGGGGGGGGGTGGGGCTGGGTAGAAAACTGATTTCTGCATTAGTGAATAATTTTTGAAAATGGTAGCAAGTCTTCTCTTGACATAACTTTTCAATAAAAACTTTTGGCCTGAAAAGTGGGGGGGGGAATCTGCCAGCTGCCTCTAAATAGAATTTGTAGAGCGATAGGAATAGCCTTAACCTTGGCGAATATCTACATATCATCAGATCGTTCCGACAGCACAGATTCTCATAACTCTCTCACTCCGTTTCCCTATCGGCCATCACACCTGGTAGGTCTTCCATATGGGATCCAGAATTTGCATAAAGCTTTTTCTCTGAATTTTTGAGATGAGGCTTCATTATTTGGATCCTTCAGACTATTGTGCTCATCTTTGTTATCTGTACAACGTTTCGGCTGATGTGCCCTCTAGCCTTCTTCAGGTATTTCTTGTCAGACTCCCAGACTTCTTGAACTCTGGAACCTTTTTGTCATAATTGGGAGCCATTGTGGAACTTTGAACCCAACCCTTTATTCAATCCACAGGGGTATCCTGTTCTCATTCCGCTAACCATAGCTGGGTACAAGTGTTAAGCTGTGTTAATTATTATTCTATTGCTATTGCCCTCGACTAGGATTGAACCTGCAGCCCAGAGATAACTGTCACTTAGAACTGTCTTAACCCAACACCTACACTGTATCCAATTGCATAGAGCTGTTTGATATGTTTTTGCTGGTCGGCCTCCACTAGTGTGTCCATGTGTAGGAGTCCACAGGAGAATGTAATTTATGAGTTCATCCTTGCTTATCTAGCAGTGTCCAGCATGCCTTGTTCATCTCACTTGGGTGGTTTCTGTGATAGGAGGTAAGTGGCTGTACAGCTGCTTTTTTGTGGGGTGCTGCTACCAAGATTTGTTCAAGATAGCTCGCAGCATCCTTGTGTATTTCCCATCTACCTTTTTGTCTAAGTGTTTCATTAGTCCAGGTGGTGCAGCCATACAGTAGCACTGACATAGCTACAGCTTGGAAGAATTCATCCTTTGTCTTATCAGATCAGATTTCCTTGTGATCGATAAAACATATATATATGACAGCCTGCAACAGCTTGTCAGTCGACTCACACAGGCTTGCAGGGAGTTTGGGCTTACCATAAGTCTAAACAAGACAGATCATGGTACAAGGTGTAGACAACCCTCCAAACATCAACGGGCACAGCCTGGAAGCAGTGGAGAACTTCAAGTACCTTGGGTCTACCATTGCCAATTCAGTCTCCACCGACGATGACACCAACAGCAGAATTGCAAAAGCGTCGGCAGTCATGGCGAAATTGAGCCAGCGAGTAAGGGACAATGCCAGCCTTACCAAGATAAGTGTCTACAGAGCATGTGTTCTCAGTATTCTCTTATACAGCAGCGAAGCCTGAATCACGTACTCACGTCACGTGAGGAAACTGGACAGCTTTCACCTCGGATGCCTATGCCGCATTCGCTGGCAGGACAAAGTGCCCAACACAGAAGTGCTGGAACGAGCAAACGTAAACAGCATGCCTGCCATCACCTGCGAAAGACGCCTGCGCTGGCTTGGCCATGTCAGGAGGGTGAACAAAGGCCGCATCCCCAAAGACCTACTGTATGGTGAACTAGTGGAGGGTACCCAACCGGCAGGGAGACCATGCCTACATTTCAAAGATGTCTGCAAGAGAGACCTGAAGACATGCCACGTCGACATAAACATGTGGGAGGCTTGTTCAGAAGACCGTGCAACCTGGCGCTTCCTCGTCAAACAAGGAACAAAAAGAAGTGAAAAAGAGAGGAAAGAAGCCGCCACAGTAAAGAGAGCTAAAAGGAAGGAGACAACAACACTCCCAACACCGACAGAAAGCATCACTTTTTGTTTGCAATCACTGCTCCAGAGACTGCCATGCAAAAATCGGTCTGTTCAGCCACTCACGTAGCTGTAGATAAAAAAAAAAAAAAAATTTTTTTTTTTAAATGGATACTATGCCATCTCTAAAATAGACGGAAGGTTGCCAACCATATATATATAAATTTACCATCCCCTCCGTATGAACAGGATGCGATACAGGTTTTAAATTCTGTTTTCCTTTTCCTTTTCCTAAACTGGTTGCCATGCTAAAGGTTAAAAATCTTGGTCCACCTACTATTTACCCATAGCTGGAGGGAGAGTAGTTGGATGCCTACCTTTCCCAAAGGTATTAGTGACATGTGAAATGCAAACAGCCTCGTCCAGGATTTGAACTTTGGTCAACAAGTCCATTTTCTATGACTTTAACCATTACCCCACGCACATACAAAATATAAAAGGTACATATAATAATAGTTATTTATTTGAAAAGAGGAATTCTCTTATCCGCCTATGTCTTTGCTCATGTTTGGCGTGACAGCTGTTAGGCTGTTTTTTTTGTTTTTTTTTTTTTTTTTTTCAACTTATTAAACACTAGAAGTGGCTACCCGGTGTCACCTGGGTAGAGGATGGCAGAGGTGCTGAAAGGTATGCGTCCCATGTCCCTGATGCATAAAAAATCTAAAAGGACCCAGTAAAATCATATTCCTGTATCCCACTGTCTTTCTTTTTTCTTCCCTCACCATTTCAAGCTAACTGTAAATACATTTCAATGGTTTCTTAGAAATGAATTACACCGGATAGGTTACGAGGTAGGAGTTAGACAGCTTTTGTTGTTTCCCCAGATCATAAATAAAAACTCTACAATTTATTAAGACACTTTAGTTGGGACCCATCAAATTTCCCGTGGACTCTTTCAAAGGAAATATGTGTCCCAAGATGCACTAAATCAAAAAGCTATCAGTATTATTTGAATGGGGACAAAAAAAGTTAGTTTCGCTGATCCATTATTACTGAATCATGAATTGGATCCTTGCAGGATGCCCCATGAAAATCCCTATATAATAAAAAAAAAAATTAAAAAATGACTTTGTTGATCCGACTTGGTGGGGCGTCAGAAAAAAAAATTGTGCTGACACTCTGAAAAGAAGAAAAATTAATGTCTTCTCTTAAAGATCACACACTCACTCTCACACTCTCACTCTCATCCCTAGAACTTGAGCCTCATACTGGATACAGTTCAGTGTCCTACCCAGGACACACCTCTTTGGGGTGAGTTTTAACCCTCTGCAGAGGATACAAAGTACTCTAAGATCCAACATGATTAACTAAGCAATGTAAGTAAGGGTATTTGTCTCATACCCCACTTGTATGGGCTGGGCACAAGGCCTCGTTTTTACGTGGGCCCACCCACAAGCTGAAGCTCATGGGTGGGAAAGAACAAAAATTGCGTCGATCCCTTCGGCATTCCCCCTCAAGGGGGGTGCCTCAGGTGCTGGGCAATAAACCCAGCCCTGCCCTCAAGGGAGCAGGTATTGCCTGGGGGGAAAGCCCCCTGGGATCGACGCTATTATTTATTACTTAACCTGATCCAGTGGCCGAAGCACACTGGACCCTCCGGGTGGGGAAGGTAAGTACCAGAGCACAGCATCCAGAACAGATACTACACTAAGTAAAAAGCTGTTGGGGGTGGCCTATAGTCAGTATCAGCCAGACCGTGAGGGAGTCTATCTCCTTTTCACTAGCACTAGACCAAGGAGATTGTTTTTGGTATCTAAGGTGGAGAGCCGCACCTACCATCAGCTCAGATCCCTATGCTACTCATACGCTGAGTTGGCGAGGTCTGGTATTAAACCTGGAACCTTGTGTTTCCAGGTGGATGCTCTATCAACTTAGCTAAACCAACATTAATTCTATAATTTATTACTTTTGTTGGGATTATCTTTGCCTGGAAGAGTTATCTTCCCGCTGGGGTTTCCGTGCCGACCACCAGGAGGTCTGGTATTTAAGCGCAAGGTCCAAACTCTTCTGCCTCTTTTAGCTACATCTTCTGGAACGACCAAATGGGTTAGACCATTGTCACACCCTTCTCGGTGGGGGCTTCTGTCCCCCAACGCTATGTAACTCTCCTGGGGTCTTTGGCCCCCATCACTAGTAAGTGACTTTGTATGTACGGACTCTCCAGTCCTTTTATCTTTACTGTTGTATGTTTAAAAACATGTATGTCTTATTTCTGTGCTTTTTACAATATAAAATGTTTTGTCCAACAAAAGTGTCGGAGTTGTCTGTTCATATATTAACCATGAATCCTACACTTTATTTATCATAAACTATTTGTGGACTTTATTGACTATTTATGATCTTTTACTACCAGTTAATTATTATACCATTTTATTTGTTTTTTTTATGACTTAACAACACCAACCTTGAGCACCTTTTTTGATCTCCATGTTTCTAAACACACATGGGCATGCCTACAAAGTCAAAAAACAGCATAGCTCACATGACTTTCAGGCACCGGGAAATAAACCCAACCCTGCCCCTTTAAATCAAGGGGGCAGGTATTGCCTGGGGGGGGATAGCCCCTTGGGGTCAATGCTGTTAATTACTTTATCGATCCAGTGGCCGAAAAACTCACTGGAACTCCTGACTTGGCCAGGGAACCTCTTTACGTAATTAAGTGATTATGACCTCCAAATATAAAACCATGACTTTTTTATAATCTATTTATAAGGAGTGTGCACTGTATAACTTTTGATTAGGAAGAGTTTATTGTGGATACAGTTATTCCAGTGTTGCTGCCATTTTGTATGAAGGAATCTATTAATTTTAGGTTTCAAGTAAGTATATGGTATCTGGAACTTGTCAGGGATTAAATCTAGAGCCGATTTAGCTGCAGAGTCAGCTCTTTCATTCCCCCCTCACTCCTATATGACTTATATGATATGGTGAGGTTCCAGTTTTGGAGGTTTGGGGAATGTGGAGCACCCTTTCATCACCATTGCTCCCTGGTCCACTCTGACCTGGAGTGGTAGTACCTGTTAGGGTCCCATCTATGGGTTAAATATAAAAATGTATTTATAAAAAATTGTATTATCCATTTAAGAATTGATTTATTTCAAAACTTTATCGGCACTAAATGACCCACTGAGGTTGATATGCCGTAAAACAAAAACAAACCAATCAAACGGTTTCAAGGTCATCACACATCAATCAAACTGGATGACCTCCAACGATCTTTCGCAATCATTTTAAATTATTCTACACTACCTGCCAAATAATAGATTCTGCCAGTGTATTTAACAGTATGAAGGCATTTCTCCCCCCCCCCCGCGCACACACTTTTATTCATTATTAACAATTTAATCTGTTAGCTGAGGGCCAGTTTAACATGGTTGATAGAACCTCGTCTCAGAACCACTAGGCTCCGGGTTCAATACTGGCCCTCACCTACTCGGCACAAGAGTAGCACAGCTTGGATCTGTGGTAAAGCTGATGGTAGGTGTGGTGTTCCACCTCAGATGCAAAAACAATCTCTCTGGTCTATCGCTAGTGAAAAGGGGATAGACTCCTTCACTGTATTGCTGATACCAACAATAAGTTACTCCGCTGACTTTACAAATGGAAGCATAATGGTTTTTGTATCATCACCACCAAGGAGTTCCAACGACTCCGATTCCCTTTACTCTCTTTCTTACTCTTGGTAAGTCCTCTAGATGACACCCAGTGTCTGCACAGAGTAGATAGATATTTTTATTGGTCAGTCAACACTGGCATGTCTGTGTGCAAATCCATAGCAGAACATTGCTTATGAGTTTGTCTTTACTTCACCAGCAGTGCCCAACATGCTTTGTGAGATGGGAGGTAAGTGGTCTTACAGCTGCTGTTTTGTCAGGTTCTGCTTCATAGATTTGTTCAAAACAGCATTATAGTTGTAATAATAATAATAATAGTTGTAATGATAATAATAATAGTTGTAATGATAATAATAATAGTTGTAATAGTTGTATAGTTGTAATAATGATAATTATATAATAAGTTATTATAATAATAGTTGTATATGATAATGTTATATATAATAATATTGTAATAATGATAATTATATAATAGTTATTATAATAATAGTTGTAATATAATGTTATAATAATAATAATGATAATATAAATAATAGTTATTATAATAATAGTTGTAATAATGATAATTATAATAATAGTTATTATAATAATAGTTGTAATAATGATAATTATAATAATAGTTATTATAATAATAGTTGTAATAATGATAATTATAATAATAGTTATTATAATAATAGTAATAATTATAATGATAATTATAATAATAGTTATTATAATAATAGTAATAATTATAATGATAATTATAATAATAGTTATTATAATAGTTGTAATGATAATAATAATAGTTGTAATAGTTGTAATAATGATAGTTGTAATAATAATAGTAATAATAATAATAGTTATAATAAATCCAAAAATGTAGAAAACGGACTAGAGGAATTGAAAATCTGAAAGAATTGAGACCATGTAGATAATAGTATTGTTATGAAGATATTACTTTGCTCAGGTACTTCAACACGCATACCAAATGCACTAAACAAGTCAATTGACTATAGATTTAAACAAAAACAAATGCTATCTCATAGATATGACCATCCGGTGTGATAACAATTTCTAGACAAAAGAATTTGATACGCTTTCAAAATGCAATGACCTGGAAATTGAAATTTCAAGAATGTGGTATTTTAACCTAATCACTATGCACTTGGTTGGTTGGATTTTACGGCATGTCAACCACTGTTGGGTTATTTTATGCCAAAGTTGTTTTGTTTTATTCATTCTTGATGGGTATTCAATTTTTTCAAACTTTTTTTTTTCTTAAACATTTTTTGTAAACTAATGTTTTGACCTATTGAACCATAGATGGGACGCAAACAAGTACTACCACTCCAGGCCAAAGTGGACCTGGGAGTAATGGCAATGAAGGGGTACTCCACACTTCCCAAAGCTTCAGACTGGAACTTTACTATTAGATACTATGCACTTGGATCACTGGGAAGAATCTATATATTAATATTGGTGTTCCTAAAAAATACGACCATTACCATCCTGCAACAACCTCTGGTTAAAATGAGACTGATCAAATGAGTGTTGTCACCCAGCTAAATAATGCACCATTCAGTTTTTATTATAAAGAAAGGGAAGAAAAAGGACATGCAACACAGAAAAGATATGAGAAAAGAGTAGGAGGGAAGATAGAGGGGTTGAGCATATTGAACTATTATGCAATAGCTCTTAAGTAAACATATCAGATGTTGTAATAATTGGCCAATGGCGATAATGACATAGAATATTTAACCTAGCTTATCACTTGTACCTGGTTATGGTTAACAGAATGAGAAATAGTCAATCCCCATGGATTGAATAAAGGGATCGGGGTAATTTATGAGGAAGTGCGTCCCAGTCTCCTGCCTCAAAAATTGCTACCCGGTGACTATCCGTAATTCTTGTTTATTTATCGTAATTTTTCATAATTCTTGTTTAGATATGAAGATGGATATATAGTTTGGAATAGACTGACATAGATAGATAAAAAAAAACAAAATAATATAGATAGATATGAACAAATGGAGATATAGATATTTGACAAGTAAATGTATTTGGGGGGGGTCGCTTTTTTTTTTTTTTTTTTTTTTTTTTTGTCGTAATTCTTGTTTATTTAAACTAAAAACAAGACATTAAACAAACATGAATAAAAGAAAATCTTAGTATTTAAAGTAATATAGATAAATATGAACAAATTGAGATAGATAGATATGAAGATGGATAGTTTTGAGTAGACTGAGCTGGGTCGTTATTTTAATAGTCACCGGATAGCAATTTTTGAGGCAGGAGATTGGGACGCACTTCCTCATAAATTACCTGGATTGGTTCAAAGTTCCATAAAGGCTCCCGGATTTGACAAGAAACATCGTCCAAAATGTGTATATAACAATAAGTAAGTAAAATAGTCAGGGTGTCCTATGTCAGTATCAACCAAACAGCGAGGGAGTCTATCCCCTTTTCACTAGCGCTAGATCAAGGAGATTGTTTTTTTTTACATCTGAGGTGGAGCACCACGCCTACCATCAGCTACTTACTTTACCGCACAGATCCCTGTGCTACTCATACGCTGAGTTGGCGAGGACCGGTATCGAACCAAGAACCTTGAGGTTACTATATCGAACACTCTACCGACTGAGCTAAACCAGCCCTAATCTTATTATAATGGAGATTGTGAGTTTGTCTGTCTGTAACCGAAACTATATTACTATACAAGTCACAATTCCCTTTGTTATTTACATCACATTTACCATGATTTTATTTTTATTTATACCTCAATTATTAATAAAATTGTTTTACATTACTTACACTGTTGACCATGTCTACCTACTGATAACATGCAATTGTATTTATATATACAACAAAATAGCGGTTTACGATATGAATGGGAAGGCTAATTTGCATATTGATCTTAAAAATTTGATTTTAATAAATATATGCTTAGTATTATTGATTTCTAATTGTTTGGTTTCATCTTAATGAATATGAGCAAAAATCTCTTCAATAAATCCTAAAAGAAATCCCTTAACAAGAAGAAATAACTAATATTATTCTTTACTTCCTATTTTAACTAAACAGTTAAAATTAGGAAAATTTACCAATGAAAGAAGGGAGTAACGGAAAATGATGGAAGAGTTAGTTTCAAAGTTGTTCTATTTTTCAATCACACCCCTTCTGTTCCAAATCTTTTTATCTACATTCATATTCATTTTCATTAGCCTTTCTAATTTAATATGATATTTTATTATATTAAAACTTAAATACTCGCACCCGGAGGGTGCATATATTTGCTAGTAAAGATAAGGAAAATAGTCTGAAAGATCTAAATAATACAAATTATCAAGCCTCATTTAAAAAATTCAGACAAATAACTTTACATTCTTGTAGATAATTATTATTAATGCCCGGCTTCCAAATGGGATTGTCTTTTTTTAATTACACTGTCATTATAGCCATTTGTATTAGTGGCGCAAAGTTGAGTCACATGATATGTGCTCTAAAGATTCAGTACCTTTCTCAATATCCTGGGTATGACACTAAGTAAGTAAAGTCGACGGGGCGGCCTAAAGTCGGTATCAGCCAGTCAACGAGGGAGTCTATCCCCTTTTCAATAGCGCTAGACCAAGGAGATTGTTTTTAGCATCTGAGGTGGAGCGCCACACATACCATAAGCTACTTTACCGCACAGATCCCTGTGCTACTCATACGCTGAGTTGGCGAGGACCGGTATCGAACTAGGAACCTTGTGGCTTCTAGCCGAACGCTCTACCGACTGAGCTAATCCGGCCCCTTAGTGAGGCTCCACTTCTGGAGATCTGTGGGGTATGTATTTACCCAACCCCTCTGTAATGGGCAGGATGGGACATGGTCAATTTTTAAGCTGAGTATAACTGGTTTGAATTCAGTTTTCCTTCTAGACTAGTTGCCTAACCAAAATTAAAGAACCTAGTCTGTGCTACTATTAACTCATAGCTGTGAACAGATGGATTCACGGCTTTTACCAAAAGGTATTAGTTTTGAATGTCCAGCATTTGAACTCTGGTCACCAATTCAATATCGGAGGGGTAGTACCTGTTAGGGTCCCATTTATAGGTTAAATAGAAAAAACATGATTTTATTAAAAAAATTGAGGATCCATTAAGAATAAATTTATTTCAAAAGTTTGCCTGCGTTAAATAACCCACTGAGGTTGATATGCCGTAAAACAAACCAAACAAGTTCAATATTCAACCATGATAAATGGGATTATTAGCATGAAGTGGAACATAGCCTTGTCCAGGATTTGAACTTGGTATGCTGAGTTCATTTTCTATAAAAACCCTTACATCACTCATGACTCCTAATTTATTCTTCGTGGAGTTAATTAAAAAAAAAAAAAATACATTTGATATTTTCATCATCAAACAGAATGTTGCGGTTGGTCTGGTCAAAGTTGAAGGGTCAATGTTCAATGGTTTTGTACAGACCAATATATTTGGTAAAGAAAAAGGCTTAAATTCCTAGAAATATAAGATTTCCCATGAATTCTGTAACCATTTCAATGAAACTTAGCAGTCTGATGAAACTTATATATATATGTATGTGTGTGTGTTTTTTTTTTTTTTGTTTTTTTTAAAGCAAATGATATAAAATATTCCAATTGTAGTTTCATTTGCTTTTAAAAAAACGTATAGTTAGCTCTTTTTATTGAGCACTTTTTAAATCGATTTTTATTAACCCAGAAGTAAATTTATTTGCTTCGTGGATTAACAAAGATCCATAATATATATATATATATATATATATATATATATATATATATATATATATATATATTATATGACCAATTTTGAAGCCTTTTTCTTAACCAGAAACAAGTTTGGAAAAAAATTCTGTGAAAAATATAAATGGACAAGTTAGATAACCCAACAAAAATAATTAATTCAATTAAATGTGTAAAATTTGATATTTCATCTTTTATTTCTTCAAAGACTTCATTAGAGTTTAATTTACAATGTAGACATTTGGAAACAGACAATGAAGAAAGGAGGAAAAAATAAAGGGAGACAAAGACAGTGAAAGGGAAGAAAAAGAAAATGATATATATGTACACTTTCTCGATTTGTTTAGCCTTAAATTTAATAGGTAATCCCGACTAATAGTAGTAGTAATAATATCATGATTTTTATTTATTCTTTGTGGAATTTATTAGGGGGGAAAAGACATTGATATCTTTTTTTTTTTTTTTTTTTTTTTTTTTTTTCTTTTTTTCCTTTTTTCTTTCTTTCTTTTTCTTTCCTTTTTCTTCTTTTTTTTTGACATTATATATTTAGATAACTCTCCTCTTGCAGTACTCTACAATACTGCAAAATGTGTAAGATGAGATGCAACATGAGTATGCTATGCAACATTTGACCTGTTGCCATACTGTTAGAGGAGAGTTATCTCCCCTAATGAATGACTAACTCTTCACTGAAAGAAGTGTAGTACCTGACAACAAGATGGCTGCTTGACAACACACCACTTGTGGACAGTAAATTGCTTATTCAACCAAATCCTGGTTGGGAGAAATAAAAATGAATATTGTTGTTTAAAAATATGTTTTCTGTTGTTCCTAGTATTTTGGGTTACACATACCGAGGCTAAAAATATCCAGTCTGCTCTACTATTTACCCATAGATGAAGGGAGAATAAATGGATTCCTTCTTATCCAAAGGGCATTGGCACAAACTGAAAGTAATTATTCTAAATACAAGTAACTACAAATAAATACAAGTAACTATTCAGTTATTTCCTATAAATCTAACATAAACAAAGGGGAACCACCCTTGACTAATACATTTATTTTCCCATTAAACTAACCCTAAACCCTAACCCTAACCCAGTCTTCTTTTTTCCTAGTAGATCAATAAATAAATAATTTATCAGTCAAGAGTGGTTCCTCTTTAGATGCACACCCTCTTGAAAGTTTTGATAAGCTAATATATATATATTTACCAACCCCTCTACACGAGCAGGATGTGACACAAGGTCAATTTTTTAAGCAGAGTTTAACAGGTTTGAATTCCGTTTTCCTTCTCCTAGACTGGTTACCTAGCCATGGTTAAAGAGTCCAGTCTGCCCTGCTATTTACCCATAGCTGGAGGGAGAATTGGATTCATACCTTTCCCAAGGATATTGGCGCAATGTGAAATGCCAACAGCTTCGTCCAGGAATTGAACTCACATTGACGAGTCCTTTTCCTACGACTCTAACCATTAGACCACGCGCCTCCAAGCTAATATAGGTACAGTAACCCGTTACTACATTGTTTCTAACTCACAAAACACCATTGATAACATAATTTTCATCTTGTGGCTTGTGGGACACATAGATACGATTTTTATGCATCTGTTGCGAGCCGGAAGTTCATACTTCGACAGACAGAAGTCGAATGACAAAAATAAGTAGTTTGCGCATGTGGATTGCGCAACCTAGTAAAAAAAAAAAAAAAAAAAAAAAAAAAAATTTAAAATAAAATTCGTAAAATTCAACCAATCAGAGGAGTTCCCGCTTAAAAAGAAAAATTATCGAAAGGAGCCTCGCTGATCCTACCTGATTGCTATAAATACTCAGACTTTTTCATTTTCAAGCAGAAAGATCTCATTTGCCTAAGGGAATTCACGTCGCCCTTTTTAAGAACATTTCGCTTACATGCTGAAGGTATCTATCTATCTCTCTCTTTGAATAACCTATGCTTTCGGAGATAAACCTTATATTCATTCAACTTATGCCCGACTGCTTTTGAGTTGACTTTAAACTTTCACCTTTTCTTTCTCACTTTTGAACTGTGAAATACCAGCTTACATTTTACATTTGAACTTTAAAAAAAAGAACTTTGGCGGAACCTCGCCCAGTATTCGATGCTACCTTTTTGTATATATTTTGTTAATACAATTTTGTTTGTTTAATCTAGAGTTTTGTCTTCTATGCCATTGTGCTTGATTTATTTATGGTCTTTAAATGTTTGAATACTTTTATTGAATATTGACATCAAACTGCCCTACCTATCACCATACATCCTTTTAGATTTTTGTGCTTCAGGTACGCACCCTGCATACATATCAGCATCTCTGCATCATTTATTATATACATGTCATGCAAAATAAGATACTTTTCAGTTGTGACCAATCATTGGTTGGATTTATTTAAAGATTCAGATCCCAAACACACTTGTGAATTTGAGCTACCATCGCACACATCTTGCTCAACGGTTACCCAAAGACTGATTTTCTAAACTCACTTCCCACAGTTCACACTTACAACCGGGAGTGTAGGTCAAAACATGGTTAAGGGATGTCTATCATCCCTCCTGTATCTTTCCATTAACCGTTATTTTAAAATCTACACTACTGTACATAATTAACAGACTACCCATTAATTATGTACAGTAGTGTAGATTTTAAAATAATGATAAGGAAAACTCTGAATTCAAACCAGTATAACTCCTCTTAAAAATTGGCGATATAACCTTTGTTTTTCTGTCTGTATTTTTTTTTTTAATCTGCTTTAATTTGTGTTATGTTTTAGCAAGCCAGCATCAGGTGAATTTCCGGCCCAACTTAGATATTTTCTGAGTTGTGTTTTTGTCACTTTTTTTTTTTTTTTCAGCAAATTAATGTAGATATCTTAAACGCCTCCCTCCCCCAAATTATCAGCAAATCAATGTAAATATTTTACAACCCCCCCCCTTTAAAAAAGTGGGAGAGTTAAATCAAGATTATATACTTTTTACATATTGAACAATTTTGCAATAGCTCTTAAGTAAACATATCAAATGTAATAATAAAAGGTTAAATCTAACTAAATGGACCTAAATTTCACCATTGTATATCACCCTGCCGAAAGAAAAAAATACCAAAACTCGGATTTAACAGATTTTAATAATTTTCAGTGTTGATATATTAATGAATAAAAGATATAATGCACCAATTATTTTATTTATTAACCTTTTGGTTTTCTGTCTGTATTTTAAAAATCTTATTTATAATTGTATTCACCGTACTCCACCCCATCCTTTTGGGTGGTGTATTTCTGTCCCCATCATAATCTCCAGGGTTGACTGAATTTTTGGTATAATTTATCTTTTTGGCAGATATTTGAAAGACTCAACCCTTCTTCCTGATGTCTAACACTCCTCAAAGATCAGCGGCCAAAATGGAAGGGCTTGCCAAAACTGCTGGTAAGGTTTAAATTCAATTTCTTTCTAAGACTGGTTGCCTCCACTATTTGCTGGAGAAATCAGTCTATCCTGTTATTTGACCATTCATGCCTTTCTCCAGGGATTATTAGCACCAAGTGGAACTTAGACTTATCCAGGATTTTAATTTGGTATGTAGAGTCCATTTTCTATAAGAATCGGATCACTCATGACTCCTAATTTATGGAGTTTATTTTAAAAAAGCAAAAGGGGGGGGGGGAAACTTTGATATTTTTAACGTTAAATGGAATGTTAAAGTTGGTCTGGTCCAATTGAGAGCTCAATGTTCAATGATTTTGTACAGAGCAAAATATTTGGTAAAGAAAAAAGGCTTAAATCCCCAGAAATATATAAGATGTCCCATGAATTCTGTAATTTCAATAAAATTTAGCAGTCTGATGAAACTTTATATATACACACACACATATGGAAAGAAATAGATCCATAACTACTAATATGACCAATTTTGAAGCCCTTTTTTTTTTTTTTTTTTTTTTTTTTTTTTTTTCTTTTTTTTTTTTTTTACCAGAAAAACAGCTTGGGAAAAAAATCTAACAAAATGTGAAAAAATATAAATGGAAAAGTTAGATAACCCAACACAAAGTTAATTCAATTAAATGTGTGAAACTTGATATTTCATCTTTTTATTTCTTCAAAGACTTCAATTTACAATGTAACACATTTGGAAATGTAGACAAAGAAAAGATAAAGGAAGAGGAGAAAAAATAAAGGGAGATAAAGATAGTGAAGACAGGGAAAGAAAAGATATATATCCAAATCTCTTTAGTCGAATCTTAGCCCTGAAGAGCACTAAGCGAAACTTTAAGTAGGTTTAGCTGACTCATTAGGTTTATCTTATATATAGTATCCAATTGCCGCTTTAACTTTTCCGTCGCATTGGCATCAGTAAATAATCCAAAAGTGGTCAATATATTAAAAATACAGAGCAGTAATAATTACTATTATTATAGAGGAAAAATACAGGTCTACCATGGTTTTGATCAAATTGAAATGATTTCCCAGGACCCTACCCTATGTTAACTAAGTCGACTTGGTTAACATAGGGTAGGGTCATGAAGAAATCACTTCAATTTGATTGAAACCATGGTAGATCCTGTATTTTTCCTCTAATGATAATATTATTGGTGTGTGTGTATCTATCTATTTATTTATCTATTGCATAATCTTTACAGATCATTGCCGTCCCTCACAATCCCATAACTCAACCACCAGAACCCCTCCTTGCATGAGCCTTCAAATGACTCATCAAACCCGCTGCAGATCCACAAAGTTTGATGCAAATATGACATAGAAAGGACATCCTTCCCATTGAATCAGATGATAAAATTTGATGCTTATGCACCACCATATGTCTCTTAAGACCAGAAGATATATATATACACATACATACACACACTACTACTACTACTACTACTAGTAGTAGTAGTAGTATCATAATTTTTAATTCATTTATCTGATTTTGTCAAATTTCACTTTTCATCTCATAGTGTTAGTAGTAATATTACCTTGAATTTTCATTAGGCATAACCATTATAAATTATTGACTAGAATTTCTTTCTTCTTAATTCTAACTGCTTTTCATTGAAACAATTCGAACTGTTAAACTATGACATGATCCTATACCTTCCCCCAGCTATGTGTAAAATATTGGACCAGTTGTAACCCTGTAAGTCAGTCCATCCCTATCTAGCTAACTGTCTCCGCAGATAGTTACGATTTCTCCAAACAATGGTTGAATCTCTCTGGATTATTTAAAAACGGAAATAAAAAAAAATCATTGCCTTATTTTGTGCCTTTCAACAGACCCACAATGACATGGTGGGGTAATGAACAAATTTATCCTTACTAACCTTCTCGAATTGCACACACCTACATTACCTTGCCTAGTATGAAGGAATATGCTCAAATTTTTTTTTGTATTGTTTCTCTCTCTGTGGACTGTATGTCTATTTTTGGTAGACTGTGAATTCAGGAACCTAAAATTTTATTAAAAGTATTAATCCCAGTTCAGAAATGAAAATACTAGCAAAAGAAAAAACACCCTCCGGGCGATGTAAAAATAGATTTTTGAAACGTATTGCCTGAGGATGGGAGTTAAAAATTCAATGGTCAGCGAGTTTGTACCCTAAGTAAGTAAAATCATCAAATTCATTAAAGGATTAAGAAATAAAACAATTTGAAATGTAAACTTTAAATATATATTAAAATAAAACAAACTATATATAGATATATAATACCAGTCATGTATTTATCAAAACTTCATTTAAAAAAAACAATGAGGACTGTCTAATGTTTCATGTTCAAATTTTGAGTGTATTTATTCTATGTTATGACGATTTGGGGTAATGTGACGTAAGCAGTGATGTAGTTTTTGTTACAGACAAAAACTGGAAGTGAATCTCCATTATTAATAGATATACATTGGACTTCATTTCATATTCCACTAACATCTGTCTGGTAAACTATAGTATAAAAAAAATTACACCCCTGAATTCAGTTTAACTATAAAAATATTGGGGCTTTTTTTATCGAGTAGTGTATTAATTGTTTGACTCAACAAAATTTAGAGGTTTCTCTTATGAACTGTAAATTTATGTAGGTACATTCGTAAGGTGAATAGAAGAGCTACCCTCTTCGCCTGATACATTCATTCACTCAAGTCAACTCATTCACATTTTTCCATCTGCTTCTTTTCTGAAGAATCTAAATAAAAATCCCTTGCAGCAGCAGCAGCAGCAACTATAAGCTTTAGCAGTTGAAATGTTAACATGTATTGCAGGAAAACATATCTTGTTGGTTAACATAATAAATAGGGAGTCTGAAAAGTGTATATATATCAGTCCTGTCTTAATTCATTTCTTCTATCTTTCTTTATTTTTTTTCTATTTTGTTTCTACCCCTTTTTATTTCTCGCTTCACCGCTTTTCTCTTCTCTCTCCTCTCTCTCTCTCTCTCTCTCTCTCTCTCTCTCCTCTCTCTCTCTTCTCTCTCTCTCTCTCTCTCTCTCTCTCTCTCTCTCCTCTCTCTCTCTCTCTCTCTCTCTCTCTCTCTCTCTCTCTCTCTCTCTCTCTCTCTCTCTCTCTCTCTCTTCTCTCTCTCTCTCTCTTCTCTCTCTCTTCTCTCTCTCTCTCTCTCTCTCTCTCTCTTCTCTCTCTCTCTCTCTCTCTCTCTCTCTCTCTCTCTCTGTCTCTAAATATCATCTGGTGGGTCATTTAATGCCACAAATTTTGAAATAAAATTCATTCTTAATAGATACTCAATTTTTTTTTATTAACACATTTTACTATTTAACCCGTAGATGGAACCCCAACAGGTACTACCACTCTGGGTGAGAGTGGACCTGTGAGCAATGGTGTTAAAGGGAGTGCTCCTCATTCATTCCCCAGAGTTTCAGAAATGGAACCTCACTGTCAGATAGAGTTTAACATCATTCCCAGGACATGAAGACCCTCTGCCACTGCCTACTAGCACATGTATGATAAAAAGGGTTGCCATAAAGGCAATAGGGTTGGGACAATCATATAGGTGCTAGGGCTTGACGTGATCAGAGGGTAGAGTAATAGCAATGAAAGGGTGACACTACTCTCGGTAAAACTCCAGAATTGGAGCTACATTGAACTGGATGCATTTTATTTTGCAAGGGTGGGGGTTTCCTCTGCATGGGATGCAGTCAGTATACTCTAGGCTCCCTCTGATACGGCCCCTGAAATAACTTATTTGATAGAAAATACAGAAAAAAAGTTTCACATTCAGCTTGCCTCTGCAAAATAACATTTGATAGCTGAACACAAAGTTCCCCCCGAGACTGGAGTTACCATCAGTGTAAACAGAAGAGGCATGAGAGCAGACAATAAACACAGCAGTTAGCGGGGAGGGTTGAAATATCTCGTTTCAGGTGCCAGACAATTTAGATTCATTACCCAAGTCTGGGGTAACAGAACGAATTCTCCACCCACCCTTGCCAACTCTTGATACCGCAGGTCAACACCCGACTTCACAAAAAGATCTGTCAGAGATATAACATGCTAATTATAAATAACTTTGCTATATACATTGTCAATTCTGTGAACACCGCCCGTCCACCCTCAAGTAGCAAAGAAAAATGACTTGTACAATATACTGTCATCTCTCAAGATATACCTTTTAAGGCCAAGGTTTTGTATGCGTAAATGTTGTAAACAAAGGTGTGCAAGATGGCCTTTTTGTAACAAGAGTTTAAGTTTTTGCTCCCATTGTAGGCCTCTCGTAAATTTGCTTCCTACTCTTGATAGAAGTTGAAAGAAAGGGGTTAATGTTAAATGCGACCACACCCTATTAAGTTTGGGGTTTTCCTACTTATTTGTAAACGCCAACATGCAACACACACACACACACACACACACACATTAACTTTCACTGCTAGCATAAAGCAATGATCGTCTGTTTACAAACTGGATCTTTCTGTGATCGTAAAATATATAAACAAATGTAAAATGTATTTTTAATAGTTAAAACACTGACCCTTAACAGCAGCTGTCAAATGGCCGAGTGGTTTAATGAATCTGGGCTGAGGAAAAGTCAGTCGAGTTTCGCCCCAGTCAGAGGTTAGTTGTTGTGGCTCTAGCCCACACTTGAAGAAAAGTGTGAAAATCGAAACACTGTCTGACATATAATTACACCACACCAAATTTATTTTGAAAAAAAAAAAATATTAATGCCATTTCTAGGGCGTTTAAATATAGTCTTGATAATTTTAACATACTCTCATTTTAACATTTGTTAATATATATAATTTATTTTAATTATCAGACTCGTTTAGTACTTAGAGCATCGACTAGGAAACCACAAAGATTCGGGTTAATAATCGGCCTCCTTGCCAACACCGCCGTTATGAATAGCACAGGATCTATGCGGTTATTTAAAGTAAAGACTTGATTAGGTGTATATTTGTTCACACCTAGACACCAAAAAACAATCTCCCATTGGTCAGTTAAAGGTTGATAGACCCCCTCACTGTCAGGCTGATTCCCGATACCGAGTTATAGGCCACCTCACGACTTTTCTTTTTTATACTGAAAAATAACGTTTTATTAAATTTTATTTTTTAATTATCTCACAAAATATTTTGCTCAAAAACCTTGGATATAATGGTATTATATATATATATATTTACGTTCGTTAATTCTTTTATTTTCGAAGTTTCTCGGACATACACATACACAACAACTACCCTTTATATGTATAATTCTATTCAACTTTTTTTTTTTTTTTTTTTTTTTTTTTAATTTAAAAAATTTTTGAATCACCCAACATTTCCTATGGACCCGGACCAGACTTGAAAACAATTGCCAACGGGACTAAGGGCTTATCGAGCTATCAACCTTATGCCTGCCCTACCACCCCATCCTCATCACAAGAGTCTTTGCTTAATTGTTGGAAAGTTAACGGTGCATCTTGTGAAACTGTTGTTGAGAATTTTAAGACAGTAGAAAAAGAGCTGCACAGATCCCAGTGCCACTACTTGGCAGTCCGGCAGTTTCTATGCATCTGCAAAAGTTACCAGAATGAACAACTACCACCAGCGGTCCACAAACTGTGAAGACATGGAATACTCATCGTCATCTGCGACGGACTTCTAAAAGAAAAGGAAGAAGAATAAATAGTTGAAAGAGAACCACTATATGTGAGTTACTAAAAGAAGTATTTTAGGGGGTGCCATTGCTTGAAGGGCATAGTAACCCAACCTGGCAGGTGGATTTCAACAGGGTTTCAAGAATGGCGCATCTTGGAGGATTCAAACTTAGTAGTGGATCTGGGAACTACTTGCTAACCATTATACCACAATGGATGGGATATGCCCTAATTTGCCCTCGGCATATAATGATGCATATGACTGTGTATTATTTAATATTGTAGTTTAATTCAGAGGGAAGTCCACCAGGGCTAAGCAGAATATCGTTAACAAAACCTGTGCAAACATCCTTCTTTGACTCTGCTTTCTCTGTTAAAATATACTGTATTTACCCGCGTACCCCACTTGTACGGGTCAGGCCACAAAGTCCCTATTAACGTGGGACCACCCCACAAACCGAAGCTCATGGTGGCAAGTGAAAAATTGCGTCGATCCCTCGCATTCCCCTCAATGGGGGCGCCTCAGGCACTGGCAATAAACCCAGCCCTGCCCCCTTTAAATCGAGGGCAGGCAGTTTGCCTGGGCTGGAATGGCCCCCTGGGATCGACGCTATTAATTGTAAAAACCAGGCCGAAGCCACTGGACCCACCACAGAGGCGGGTAAATATACATCCTTCCCGCCCAGTTACTGTAACACCAGTAACTTCTGAAGCTTCCCTCAACTCGCTTTGCCAGTCTATTATTGACATCAGAACCCCACACAACTTTCCATGCATCTGAGCACCTGAATCGAGCCATGTGTCTGCATCACTCTTAAGTGTTGATTTTTCACATTCTGAAGAACCACGAGTATGATTCCAGGAAGGTAAACACAAAAACATTTGAAATTCAGTAACAATGATCTCTTGACTCACTCAACTTACCATTATTGCCCTATGTTTGTAGTGCAATGGTTATCGCCATAGAAAATGGATTATGGCAGACAGTTCAATTCCGGGACGAGGCAGTTTGCATTTCACATAGCACTAATACCCTTGGAAGGTATGAATCCAACTATTCTCCCTCCATCATCCAAACTGTAGCCATGTCAGTACTATGTATTGCACCACTTGGACTTGATGTAACTACACAAGGAATATAATATTGATGACTAAACTTATCCCAGTCATTCATTCAGAAGCTCTGTTTCAGAGGAGGGGATTTCTTTCCCACAGAAGCTGCCCCCTGTTCTAAAAAAAGGATATGGCTGGGTTATACTGGTTCTGAGGAGGTACCCTCAAAAGGGAAATGCTGCCAGAACTGAGCTATTTTGGCACAAGGGAGTTGCTTCCGCTGGGTACCCATATTAAACTGAATTAGTTAGAATAAGGGTTAGATAAATAAAACTACAGACTATAGTAATGGTCAGCAGAATGTGTGAATCTGTGCCCCTGTTGTTCTAATTCCACGCGTCTCTAATTCCACGCGAAGACGCGTCTCGCGAAGACCCTCTAATTCCACGCGTCTCGCGAAAGACCCTCTAATTCCACGCGTCTCGCGAAGAACAGACAAAGACTGTTGCATTTGACTTCAAAGTTTTCACACCATCATATTTACCAGAGGGTCTTTTTTTTTTTTTTTTTTTTTTCTGAGGAATAAAAAATTCTGGGAGACTGGGAGACTAGAATTATGAAGTTATCAGGAAATCGTGAAAGAAAAACATTAATCTGTTGCTCAATAAGGTTAAGTCTGGAAATTTTTTATTTTTTTTTTTTTTTTATTTTTTTTTTAATTTTTTTACTTTAAAAAAAAAATTATTGAAACTAACAAATTTTGTTGCAAGAAAAAAAATGGCTTTTCTCTTTTCTCCGTCTCCTCCTTCTTCTTTTCTCTCCCCACACTTTCTAGTTTCCTTCACCATCACCATCATCATTATCATTACTACACATGACTGATATTTTTTTTTTTCTCCCCACCCCATATAAAAAGAAAACCTGGGACATTATCTGTGTAAAATTTAGGTCAGCAAATGCATTACAAAAAGAAATCTTATAGTCAACTCATAAGCTATGGAAGACCACAAAGCAGTAATGTTTGAATAAATGGAAAATAACTGGCTCTCTGGAACTTTCATTCGTTCATTTAATTTAATTTTTTTTAATTTAAAAAAAATTTTTTATTTTTAAATTTTAAAAAAAAAATTTTTTTTTTAAATTTTTAAAAATTTTTTTTATTTTTAAATTTAAAAATTTTTTTTTTTTTTTAAATTTTTAATTTTTTTTATTTAGTTTAGTTATACCTTCAAAAAAATAAGACAATTAAGATGCTGTGCACTGGAGAAACTTATTAAGTGAAGTTTGTGCTGACACTTTCTTAAAGAAAAATACTGTAATTGGTGGACCTGGTATGACTGTAGAGATTGAAAACCTTTTTGTATGGGGAAAGATTGATCAAACAACAGTGGCTTTTCAATGGAATATGCCACAAGACAAAAAAAATAAAAAAGCGGTATGGCATTCAAATAGGCTAGATTTATATCTTTGTAAATTCTTGTGGTGAGAAACAATAAAGAAAGTAACACTTTCAACCAAATTCTTAATGATATAGCCCCTTCATCACCATTGCTCCCTGGTCCATTCTGACCCGGAGTGGTAGTACCTTTAGGGTCCCATCTATGGGTTAAATAGAAAACATGAGTTTATAAACAAAATATTATCCATTAAAAATGAAATTATTTCAAAACTTTGTTAGCATTAAACATTTTTTACCAATAAACGTATTCGGCATAAAATAACCCAAGGGGTTGACATGCCGTAAAAACCAACCAAACCAAACCAAACTTAATGGTATAATTGACTCACAAAGCATTTTTCAAACCCATCTCAGTGATGCTGATAACTTTTTAATTTAGTGCGTCCTGGGATGAATGAGTCTTGGGATTTGAAAGAGTCCCAGGGAAATTTGATGGGTCCCGACTAAAGTTTCTTAATAGATTGCAGAGTTTTTATCTATGAACAATTGAAAGCCATCTAACCCCTACCTTGTACCCCATACAGTGCAATGCATTTACAGTTAGCTGGAAACAGTGAGGGAAGAAAAAAGAAAAACACTGGGACACATGGACAAGCTAAGATGATACTTAGCAATAATAAACATATACACACACACTCATAACTAATTCTACTAACATTCACCAACCCAGTATACATGACCCACCTAATGCCTCTCTCAACACCTAACACCTGTGGCATCATTATCAGAACTTTACTGCTACACACCCCATCTGAGGGAAAGAAGAAAAAAATTCCCACTATCACCCTCTGCTAACACCAACAACTGACCCCTCTATTCATGACCTCCTAATTCACCAGTATGAAAATGTTCTCTGTTGAAGCAAGAACTCAATCCAACATCCTGATGAAGGTTTAACAGACTGAAACGTTTTAACGTTGACATTACTACCCACAATAAACATCCATTTTGTACAACATCCCATATTTGTCTACCTTTCTCTACATACTGTCGGATTAATTTCCTCTTATTTCTCCCATATATATATATATATATATATATAAATATATATATATATATATATATAAAATTATAATATAAACTTTTTTATTTCGGTGATATTCGTGGAGTTCCGTCCCGGCCTCCTGCCTCAAAAACCGCTAGCCGGTGGCTGCTGGAAAAAAAACCAGCTATGACTGAAGTCCATAGTCGAAGCGGTGTCACTTGAAAGAAAAAATAACCAACTGAGGGCATTTTTCCCGAAACCCTAACCCTAACCCTAAACCCCCTAGTTAAAATTTAATTTTATTACAAAATTTGTGGGTTCGGTTTTTTCTGGGTCACCCTGTATACAGGGTGACCCAGAAAAAACAGAGCCCAAATTATTTATTTATTTTCCATTAAATTAACCCTAACCCTTTTTTTTTTTTTTTTTTTTTTTTTTTTTTTTCATCAGCCACGGCTAGGAAATCCGCGAATATACACTTTATTTCTCTTTTATTTATTTCAAATAAGTGGTGACAGGGGGTGAATTCTTTCATAAAATGTGGAGCAGGTGACCAAAAAATGTGTAACAAAAAACCTGGAGTCTTTTTATCTTTTGTAAGATGGTTGTCACCTGTCAGATGGTGACTAGAATAGTTGCCTAGACAAAAGACTGACCTTGAGACTGTTGTGAGTGTATTTATTTTAAAAGCTTCAACACTAAATAGGACTGGATAAAAAAATAAATAAATAAAACTTTTTTTTTTCCCTCCATTTTGTTCTTTATTGTATACAATAGAAAGTCACACAAAACATTAGGAATTTTTTTTTTTTAATAAATAAATAAAAATGGTGACACACTTGAAAAAAATGTTGTAAAAGTTCATGAAAGGGTTAAACATTTTATCAATCATCAAAAAATACATTTTGAAAAAAATAGAAAAAATAATTAAACAAAAGTTTGTCAAAGGTGTTGCAATATTTTAATCCATATTTAGATTCTGGCATGTATATCTTGTGACTGTTGATTGGATTTTATGACATTTCAACCCTTGTTGGGTTATTTTATGCTGAAGACGTTTTTTTATTCATTTAAAAAAGATGTATTTTTCTTATCCAAACTCAATTTTTCATTTATAAAATTATAAGAATAATAGTTTATAAATGATATTATAATAATATTAATAGTTTATCCAAAAAAATATATGCCAACAAAATTTTGGACCATATTACCTTTAGGCACCCCTTTTTAATATCGATTAAGAAAGGACATGTTTTTCATTTACACCGTCAATATCCGGTTGTTTGTTAAGGATTAGGGTTATAATTTTTTTTTAAAAATCTAAAAATCGTCTGTTAAAACAAACGGATATTGACAGTGTAAATGAAAAACATGTCCATTCTTAATCGAGATCAAAAAGAGGTGCCTAAAGGTCATATGGTCCAAAATTTTTAAGTAGATAACAGTTTGTAGTTAAAACTTATAGAATACTGATCATTTGCTCTAAGCAGCAAAATGATGTTTTCGTTGCTAAGTGCCGGATCTTTTCTCAAAATCTTTCCTCTCCATCAAAAATAAAAGGAAAAAATAAAGCAACTTTCAAGTTGTTTTTGTTTTTCTACATTGTCTTAAAATATTTTGAATTGTGAAATGAAGCATTTTCATTGGTTAGTCTTTTTGTTCCTCTTATTGTTGCTTTTTATCACAAGTTTCTTGGTCAAATCTTTTTATTTTCTTCTTGAAAAAGTCTTTTAAAGTGTCAGGAGGTTTCAAAATTTTGTATATTATTTTTATTATAATAATAATGAAATTTATTGTGTACAGTGCTCAGGTGCACCACAACTCATCAAAGTCTCATGTCAAGTACACAGAATAATGTATTAGTGTCAAGAACATGAACAGTTTACAGTAGTAATATGCATGTATGTGTGCGCGTGTGTGCATATGTATGTGGAGAGTGGCATCAGGTATAGTGTCGGCAGACTACAGGAAGCATGGAGGCTTTGAAAGACTCAGTGCTTCGGCAGCCTACAACAGACACGGGCAATTTATTCTATGTCTCCAAAAGAGACTGGCTTGCATAATACCCATAAAAAATAACAGGATAATTTATGTACTTATTAATCCAGGTTAATAAGAGTGATAAGGAAAAGCTGATTTCCAATTTTTTTTCTGATGCAGGTATCATTGGGGAATGAGAATAGTCTAATTGTTTGTTTTTTTTTTTTTTTGTTTTTTTTGTTCTTTTTTTTTTTTATAAAAAAGATCCCTACACCACCCATTCATTTTTTTTAATTTTTATTTTTTTTAATTTTTATTTTTTTAATAAAATTAAAAATGACCTATAGAAGAGATCCTAACAGGTACTACCACTCCAGGTCAGTGGATCTGAGATTAATGCTAGCCAAAGGGGTAACGCCACACTACCCAGAAGTAAAAAAAAAAAAAAAAAAAAAAACTGCTGCCTAAATGTGTGTTTTATATATCCGTTGATTGTGCAGCTCTGCCAATGTGTTTTATATATCATAACTAGGTTATGTGGTTTCAAATAATTCTTTGTATTTAATAGACATTTGTTTGTACAGTCATATGGTTTCCACTAACTAATAATAATAATAATCCCTAGTAAATAATTATATTTTCAACTAAATATTCTTAATACAGATAATTTAGTTGTATTGTATCAAGTATTCCTATCCAATACTAATAATTTTAAGTATCTATTTGACCTGTAGATGGGACCCTAACAGGTAGTATCACTCTGGGTCAGTGACCTGGGAGTAATGGCAATGAATGGGTATTCCAGATCTCCAGAACTAGAGCCTCGCTATCAGGGCATGTTGGGTTTTTTTTGGGGGGGGGTTAAACTTTTTTTTTTTCTTTAAAAAAATTTACTTGGCAATTTATGAGGAAGTGCGTCCCGGTCTCCTGCCTCAGAAATTGCTACCCGGTGACTATTAAAATAACGTCCCCAGCTATGTTGTCTCTGTGGTGTTACTTGAAAGAAAACAACCAAATTAGGGTGTTAAATGTATTTTAGAGGTGGGGGGCTTCTCTTTTTTTTTTTTTCTTCGTAATTCTTATTATTTATCGTAATTTGTCTAGAAATTTATTTATAGAAATTTGTTGTAATTCTTGTTTAGATATGAAGATGGATATGTATCTATCTACCTTAATTTGTTCATTTTTTACTTTGTTTATATATATATCCACCCATCTCCATTTGTTCATATCAAAAAGAGAAGAATAAGAAAAAAATATAAATAAACTCTTTATTATTTTTTCACAAAAAGCAAGCTCGGGTGATAGTGAATGTGTGTGTGTGTGTGTGTATATTATATTATATTTTTTGCTTGAAGGCAATTACAATGCGCATATCACATAAAATTCGATAATTATAGAAGATAATAATGACAAGTGAATTTCGCAAAGAATTACTTGGTGTGTAGAATATCGTACAGACTGTTTCAACTTTATTAAGTCTCATCAGCGATATATACTAACGATTTCCCTCCGACAGAAATCGAAACCGGGACTTCAGCAGGATAGTCAGAAACTATTCTGTTTCAGCCGTGATACAGCACGGAGAAATTCCTGCGAAATTAACCTGTCAATGATACTGAGACGTCTCTACCATATGAGGCAAGGGGGCGCTGATTGAGATATATATATATATATTGTCATTAATTGTTTCATTTTCTTACTTTCCTCTGGACACACACACACACACATGGCCTTTATTTTATATATATATATATATATATATATATATATATATATATTTGGCCTTCATAAATGTAAACATCTTGTGACTGGTCAACAATTTTGTAACTCTTTTTAAAAGTAAATAAGATTGTTTTGACAGCTTCATCCTGTTGTTTTTTTTGTTTTGTTTTGTTTTTGTCTAATCTCCTGAGAAAGTCATGCACTTTCCCATATGGACACGAGTCAAGTGGTAAGAGGAGTGGTCACTGGATGTCTTGAATTTTAAGACACAATAGAGAACTTCCCATCATTATCATCACTGACCACTGTCTCAAGGTCATCTAGTTATACTAGGACGAGTCAAAAGTTTTGCAATATTTTAGTTACATGAGTCACAATTTGGCAACTAGAGATCGTAATTTATGAGGAAGTGCTTCCCGGTCTCCTGCCTCAGAAATTGCTACCCAGCGACTATTAAAATAACGTCCCCACCTATGTCGGCGTTACTTGAAAGAAAACAACCAACTTAGGGCGTTAAATGTATTTTAGAGGGGGGGCTTCTCTTTTTTGACATAATTCTTATTTATTTATCGTAATTTGGCGTAATTCTTGTTCATTTATCGTAATTTGGCGTAATTCTTGTTCATTTATCGTAATTTGGCGTAATTCTTGTTTAGATATGAAGATGGATATATAGTTTGGAATAGACTGAGATAGATAGATAAACAAAATAATATAGATATGAACAAATATAGATAGATATTTTCTACAAGTAAATGTATTTGTGGGGTGTCGCTTCTTTTTTGTCGTAATTCTTGTTTATTTAAACTAAAAACAAGACCTTAAACAAACATGAATAAAAGAAAATCTGAGACGACATAGCTGGGGACGTTATTTTAATAGTCACCGGGTAGCAATTTCTGAGGCAGGAGACCGGGACACACTTCCTCATAAATTAACCTAGAGATGCTTTTGCTGAGATAAAAGGTAATGAACCACACTGGACTGCGATTTGCAGGATTTTCCTCTATGGCTTCAAGCATGGCCAACTACTCTCCTTCCAGCTATGGGTAAATATCAGGGCAGAATGGGCTCTTTAACCTTGGTTAGGCAACCAGTCTAGGAGCCTCAAAATCCACAATTACATTCAAGTCACACTGAAAGCACCAGTTCCCGCTAGATCACCAAAGTTAAGCAGTGAAGAGCCAATACATAATTGGGTGACCAGTTAAGAAACAGAAGGTATAAAAATTTGTCAGTGGCCTATAGTTGGTATCAGCCAGACAGTGAAGAAGTCTATCCCCTTTTCACTAGCACTAGACAATGGAGATTGTTTTTGATGTGGTGGAGTGCCACACCTACAGTCAGTTCCCCACTTTACTGCACAGCTCGGATTTCCCAAGCTATTCTACTCGTATGCTGATTTGGCAAGGACCAGTATTGAACCCAGAACCTTGCGATTTCTAAGTGGATACTCTATTATTATTATTATTATTATTATTATTATTATTATTATTATTATTATTATTAGTGAAATAGATCTCTTTTGAAAGGGTCCAAAAATTCAAGGTAATATAAATCCTTTTGAAAGTCTCTCCCAACTGAACAAAATGCAATTCCTTTCCCAACAGAACACGCCACTCTCACTTCAAATAGCAGTCGTCGGATTTAACTTGCCGTCCAAACACTTTCTTCCTCGCTCGCCCTGTCAGCGACAGTTCATCTTTATTTCTGCTCGTTTGCTTATGCAAATTCGGATATACTTTATTTGGGTCTCTACTAACAATACCTCAGCTACGAGGAGGTAGCGAGTTCGAGTATCCGTAGCCGCTCGCCACAGGCCAAACATATCATGACGTGCTTTGTTTGTCAGGGCTGGGAATCCGCTTGTTCATAGGGCTGCCTTTCAGTCTCGTCACAAGATCACTAATTAAGACTGAGCTTATTCTAGTAGTGACCACCCCAAGTGGAGTTTAAAAGGTTTGAATTTGGAGTTTTCCTTCTCCTAGACTGGTTGCCTAACCAAGGTTAAAGAGCCCAGTCTGCCCTGCTATTTACCCATAGCTGGAAGGAGAGTAGTTGGATTCATAACTTTCCCAAGGGTATTAGCACTTTGTGAACTGTAGTTTTGGTCGACGAGTCCATTTCTTACAATTCTAACCATTAGACCACGGCCTCTGAATCTACTGACAGAGCTAAACTGGCTCCTATGATTAAGCATTAAATAACCCCAAAAGAGTTGATATGCTGTAAAACCACTAACTAACTAATTGTTGTGAGGTTTTAAGGGGTCAAACAAGAACAAAACGACGGGTAACAAATGTAGGAAAATGTATTAACAGAAAGTAGACAAATACAATACAGAGAAGTGGGAATTACATCCGACAAATAGAGTTATTGGCGTACTCGCATCGGCTTACTGCCAAGCCACAATTGTCCCTGTTACTTATAGTAACCCGTCGGCGCATTCTTACAGAGTGTATCACCTATAACACTAATCCTCAGAATCCGTGCTTTTAAGCTTACCTGAGGTTACCTGATTGTCAATGTTTTTACAACCTTAGCGAAGAAATATCTTCAATCATCTGGTTATTGTATTGTGATCACCTGTGCCTTAACCTTTCACAGAACAACTGTTTTTCGGTTGCTTTTGTGGCATTTATGGCCCAGTTTAAACTTGTAAAGTGTAAGTTCTCAAATTAGAATGTTGCACGTTTATCTGTGAGGCGTTCAAATCGCATACTGAAATGATGCACCAGCTACCACAATACTACCGGTAATCTTCAACTTTAAGTGACTAAATTCCTACCATAAAATTGTACTTGCACATTATTTAAAATGAACTTCCCAAACAAAAACAAACAAGGGACATCAATCCCATTGACTTATTCTGGTAATTTATGAGGAAGTGCGTCCCGGTCTCCTGACTCAAAAATTGCTACCCGGTGACTATTAAAATAACGACCCAGCTCAGTCTATTCAAAACTATCCATCTTCATATCTATCTATCTATCTATCTCAATTTGTTCATATTTATTTATATTACTTTAAATACTAAGATTTTTTTTTATTCATGTTTGTTTAATGTCTTGTTTTTAGTTTAAATAAACAAGAATTACGACAAAAAAAGATGCGACCCCCCCCCCAATACATTTACTTGTCGAAAATATCTATCTATCTCCATTTGTTCATATCTATCTATATTATTTTGTTTGTTTATCTATCTATGTCAGTCTATTCCAAACTATATATCCATCTTCATATCTAAACAAGAATTACGAAAAATTACGATAAATAAACAAGAATTATGACGAGCTGGGGTCGTTATTTTGATAGTCACCGGGTAGAAATTTTTGAGGCAGGAGCCCGGGACGCACTTCCTCATAAATTACTCTTATTTTTATTTTTATTTTAAGATTTTTTGGCCAAATTTAATTGTTTAAAATGTATTAAAAATTAATCGGAAGAATTTGGTTTGGTTTGTTTTACGGCATATCAACCTCAGTGGGTCATTTAGTGCCAATAAAGTTTTGAAATAAATCAATTCTTAATGGATAATACAATTTTTTTTATAAACTCATGTTTTTCTATTTAACCCATAGATGGGACCCTAACAGGTACTACCACTCCTGGGCAGAGTGGACCAGGGAGCAATGATGATGAAGGGGTGCTCCACATTCCCCAAACCTCCAAAACTGGAACCTCACCATCAGATAGTTTAACGTCATTCCCAGGACATGTAGACCCGCAGCCACCACATTCTAGCACCCATATGATAAAAAGGGTTGGGGCTTGCCATAAGGGCAATAGGGTTGGGGCAATCATATAGGTGCTATAAGAGCAATATAAATTGTCTGCTGTTATTGAATCGCCGTAATGGTAACTTTTTTTTTTTTTTTTTCCAAATTGTTCAAATCCCTAGGACTGCATGTTTTAACACAAAAATATCATAAAATGTGCTTTTAGTAACAATTAAGTTAATTTTAAATAATGCACAAATACAATTTCATGGTAGGAATTTTTAGTCACTTAAAGTTCAAGATTACCATACTACCAACAACAGGTACCTACCAATTACATGAGATATGCACCACAAACTAGTGCATACTAAAATATTGCAAAACTTTTGACTCATCCTAATCTTATTATAATGGAGATTGTGTGTTTTTCTGTCTGTAACCGAAACTATATTCCTACTCAAGTCACAATTCTCTTAGTTATTGGCATCACATTCTCCATGATTTAATTTTTATCTAAACCTCAATTATTAATAAAATTGTCTTACATTATTAATACTGTTAACTATGTCTACATACAGATAACATGCAATTATATTTATATATACAACAAAATAGCAGTTTACAGTGTGAATGGGAAGGCTAATTTGCATATTAATATTAAAAAATCGAATTTAATAAATATGTGCTTAGTATTATTGATTTCTAACTGTTTCGTTTTATTATAATGAATATAAGCAAAAATCTCTTCAATGAATCTGAAATGAAATCCATTAACAAGATAAAATAACTGTCATTTTATTCTTTACTTCCTCTTTTAACTAAATACTTAAATTAGAAAAAATAACAATGAAAGACGAGAGTGATGGAAGAGTAAATTTCAGTTGTTCCATTTTTTATTATACTCCCTCTGTTTCAAATCTTTTATTATACTCCCTCTGTTTCAAATCTTTTTATCTGTATTCTTATTTAGTTTCATTAGCCTTTCTAATTTAATACAATATTTTATTACATTAAAAGTTAAATACTTGCACCCGGAGGGTGCATATATTTGCTAGTATATATAATTATTCTATTCATTGTGGTCCCTGAATATATTTTAGTTTGTGTTGAAATAGATAGGAGCATTACTTTTGGAGCACAAAATTATTCTATAAATTTTCTTTGTGCTTGACAAATGGCAAAATGTGACATCTGGTCTTTTTTTTTTTTTTTTTTTTTTTTTTTAGCTTTGGGAAACCAAATATCCCCATCTAATATAATGAATGACTTTAGTTTTTATATACTAGACAAAACAGGAGCAGTTGAGTCATCCATTGAGCTCTGGGTAGATAAATGGGATTAGGGGTAGGTAAATGTAAATTTTGTCTATTAGAAAATTAGCTCCTACTTTACTGCACCGATACCTGTGCTACTCATACGGTGAGTTGGCGAGGGCCAGTATTGAACCAGAAACCTTGTGGTTCCTAGCCGGACACTCTACTAACTGAGCTAAACCAGGAGTACTGTATGAATATTAACAAAATTGGCCTTTTTTTTTTTCTTTTCTTTTTTTTTAGGGAAGGGTAATTACATTTTTATTCTAGTTACCTGAATGTGTGGTTGAAAAAAAGAGGAAAAAGCAGATATAACAACACTGCAATTAAATTCAATTGATATTTCGCCTCCTTTAGTTGAGGCTTTTTCAAAATTTATTGAGACACATTCTGCTTTTATACTGAAAAAGTAATTGGGTAAGGGATAGAAAGAGGGGAGGGTTTAGGTGTGTGGTATAGAGAAGTAAGAAAAGGAGGGGTGGGGAATGGTATTTTTATGGGATCAGTCTTGAAGAAATTTAATAGTCAGTGTATGATGCCTGCTGACAGCTGAAAAAAAAAAAAATATATATATATATATATAATAAAGAATTCATGATTTGGGAGAGTTAGACACTTTGTCTAAGCTTCCTGAAATAGACTATAATGCAAAAATTCTAAGTCTTTTGTTATGTTTTTACTTATAAATTTGCTCTGTGACTCTAACAATAAGAGTACACATTGAGCTCTGCAAACTGTGACAGGTTATTTAAAAAAAACACCTATGTCATAAGGAAGATTTCTTCTCCGGACTTTTGGAAAATATATATATATATATATGTATAAGCCCCTGGACTAATTTTCTCTGGTGTCCTCTAGAAAGGATGCAATAAATTTTTGAAATAAAAATAAACACCCACAAAAATATCCCCTACCCTGACAACCATAAATAGATAAGCCAGGTCATTTAACCGCCCCCCCCCCAATTAAACATGTCCATCTGTAATTGTATATTTAAGAGTCCAATGTAAAATGGCCATCGTATGACCACTGGCCAAGGTTACACTGACAAGTTTAAAACATACTGCAGTTACTATAGCAGCAAACAGATCAATACTTACCACACATACACACACTTAGCAAATTGCAACACTTCTGTTACCAAAAATAACATACACACATATATATATATATTAATCCAAAAGTCCAGAGAAGAAATCTTCCTTACAACACAAGAGTTTTATTTAAAAAAAAACCTGTTGTAGTTTGAGAGCTCAATGTGTGCTCTTAATGTTAGTCACAGAACAAATATATAAGTAAAGGAATAACAAAAGACTTAGAGATTTAGCATTATAGTCTAAGCTCCCTGAAATAGATTATAATGCTAAATCTCTAAGTCTTTTGATATTTCTTTACTTTATATATATATATATATATATATATATATATATATATATATATATATATATATATATATATATATATATATATATATATACTGAGAGAAATGGAAATAAACCAGATATGAAAAAACAAAATAATATGAGGATGTATTTTTATGTGATAATATATCAATGTTTCGTTTTTGTCAAACCGTCTTCAGGGCAATCTATAGCAGATGTTAAAATGCTTCATCTGAAAAATGTTTTCAAATGAAAAATTTTTTAGCATTCTATTATCGTTAATGTTAGAGTTCCAAAATATAGTGACATCACCTGTGTTCCTGTGTATGTATATATTATATATATATATATATATATATATATATATATATATCTCATTAACCATCATCAGGGCAATATTAAGGGCCAATGTCATGATGCCCTTGTCAAAAAATGTTATTTTCAAGCGAAAATGAAATGAAAAAAATGTGACGATCATTAACAGCTATCCTTTGTCTTTTTTTAATTGTTTTTAATGTGTTGAGGCCATGAGAGTACACACATTTATATATATGTAGTAGAGATATGAGGAACAAGGACAAAACTCAGACAAACGTATGTAGGATATATTTTGCTAGAGAATAAAACAACTGATGATGCCAAGCTCAAAGCTCTAGTGAAATATATCCTACATACTTTTGTCTGAGTTTTGTCCTTGTTGTTCCTCATATCTACCACATTCTGTTGGATTTATTCCAATCCTCTTTCCTCTTATATATATTAAGAAATGCCTTTTTTCTATTCACACACTCTCATACTCACACTGCAAACGAGAATATTTGACGTCATATTTCAAACCGTCCACTTTTTTCAGCGTCCTTTCTTCAGACTTCAAATTTTGAACAGACTGATAAACAAGGACTATCACTTGCTTTTCTCATTTTTCTGTGATAAAATTTTTTTTATCACCTTCCATATACCAACAAATGCCCTGAAGATGATCTAATTAATAGATCGAAACACTGCAGCATCGGCCAATAAACTTACCACTCAACTTATTTAAACCTGTGGTTTTTTTCAATTTTCTTAATATACTACATACCGTCGGATTCACTTCCATCTCTTCACACTCACACACACACACACACACACACACACATATATATATACATATATATATATATATATATATATATATATATATATATATATATATATATAAAAAATGAATGCTATTCTCCCCCCCCCCTTTTTTTTTCTCTCAGAATACTCTCCTGACAGTCAACACATTTTCTAGTAAACCTTACTATTGAGCAATTTGTTATAATAAATATGATGGAAATGTTGATTCGGTTTCCCTAAACCGGATCTACAAGTATGTATTGAGGACTTTCCAATATTTATTACCTTGACTCATTCGATTTTGTTTCTTTTTTCCAACAGTCAAAATTGTGACTCATTTGGTTTTGGGTTTTTGTTTTTTTTTTTTGGGGGGGGGTCTTCTTTTTTTTTTTTTTTTTGAGGGGGGTGGTTTTTTTCCTCCCTAAAACTAATACATTCACACACACACACACATAAATCTATATTCACATTCTGAGTAATCTGCCATCTTGTCAATAAATTAAAATCATTGAATTAACATTTTCTTGTTGGAAAGTTGTGAATACAACAAAGATTTATATGAAGAGGCTACATCTTAATCTGGCATTCTCATGATGTGACAGAAAACCAACAAAGGCTGGTGGTATTGTGAGATACTGCTGGGGTGCTCTGGGTTAGTGGTAATGATACTTTGGTTCTGAAACCATGCCTGAGTCATCATTTGATGAAGGCTTTGTTAGTTGTGTATGTTTCTCCTTTTTCTTTTTTGTTGCATGTATATAATATATATATATATTATATATAATGAGGGGTATCCAAAACTTGGTAGTAAGGGATGATTCTATATGTGATTTCTAAGATACACTGTATTATTATTGTATGATCCAGTATGTATAAATACAGTGAATCTTTAAATCACTAAAAAGAGCTCAATGTATAATAAACTTTTTAGATTATATACAGAGCAATATTTATCTTAGAAAGGAAGGAAAAACTCAACACCGTAATTCCATAATAAATTTATTTCGACCAAAATTGGGGCCTTTATAAATCTAAGTTGATTTAATATAGCGCCCCAGAATTTTCGTCTCATCAGATGGTAGATCAGTACCATCTGATGAGACGAAGCTGAAGGTAGTTGTGGTGCAAAACAATCTCCTAGTCTAGTGTTAATGAAAAGGGATAGACTCTCTTGCTGTCTGGTTGATACTGACATTAGGCCACCCCGACGACTTTACAAATGAGATCTATCATTGGACACCGATGGCCAAACAGCCTAATCTCCAACAAGGCTCTGTTGCAAGATGTGCAACACCATTCCATTATCAATCAGGAGGATGCAACTACGGTGGTCCATGTTTGGTTATGTATTATGGATACCTGAAGAACCACCTGCACAAAAATCCATGGAATCTGATATATATATATTTTTTACCAACCCCTCCGCACGAGCAGGATGTGATACAAGGTCAATTTCTTAAGTAGAGTTTAACAGGTTTTAATTCAGAGTTTTCCTTCTCTTAGACTGGTTACCTAGCCATGGTTAAAGAGCCCAGTCCACCCTACTATTTGCTCATAGCTGGAGGGAGAGTAGTTGGATTTATACCTTTCCCAAGGGCATTAGCTCGATGTGAAATGTAAACAGCTTTGTCCAGGATTTGAACTCTGGTTCGAACATGGAATCTGTTATAGGAGGTCAAACAACTAACAGGTACGAAGGGGCCGCCACTGCACAAACTTCTTTGGTAAGCTGTAGGCAGACTTCCAAAATGCAAGACTAGGAGAGCTAAGGACCCTTGCAAAGGAAAGGATAGTGGCATTAAATGAAGGACAGATTGTTGCTGTAGGATATTCCAAACTATTACAGCGGCAGAATACAGTAAATCATCAAAATGCAGGACTGGGAACCCTAAGATCTGGCAAGTAACTAAGGGAGCTAAGGACCTTTGCAAACGAACTGACTGTGGCTTTTCCTCCTTCTCCCTACCCCGTCTCTCTCTCTCTCTCTCTCTCTCTCATTTTCTTCTCCCTACCCCGTCTCTCTCTCTTCATTTCTTCTCCCTACCCGTCTCTCTCTCTTCACTTCCTCCTCCCTACCCCGTCTCTCTCTCTCCTCCTCCTACCCCCCTCTTTCTCTTCACTTCCTCCTCCCTACCCCGTCTCTCTCTTCACTTCCTCCTCCTACCCCCCTTTCTCTTCACCCTCCTCCTACCCCCTCTTCTCTTCACTTCCTCCTCCCTACCCCCCTCTTTCTCTTCATTTCCTCCTCCTCCCTACCCCCTCTTTCTCTTCATTTCCTCCTCCTCCCTATTTCCTCCTCCTCCCTCCCCCTCTTTCTCTTCATTTCCTCCTCCTCCCTACCCCCTCTTCTCTTCATTTCCTCCTCCTCCCTACCCCTCTCTTTCTTTCTCTCTCATTCCTCCTCCTCCCTTTCTTCTCTTCATTTCCTCCTCCCTACCCCCCTCTTTCTCTTCATTTCCTCCTCCCTACCCCCTCTCTTTCTCTCTCTCTTCCATTTCATTCTCCCTCCTACCCTCTCTCCCATTCTTCTCCCTCCTACCCCTCTCTCTCTTCTTTTCCTCCTACCCCTCTCTCTCTTCTTTTCCTCCTACCCCTCTCTCTCTTCTTTCCTCCTCCCTACTCTCTTTCTTTCTTCCTCCTCCCTACTCTCTTTCTTTCTTCCTCCTCCCTACTCTCTTTCTTTCTCCTCCTCCCTACTCTCTTTCTTTCTTCCTCTCTCTTTCTTTCTTCCTCCTCCCTACTCTCTCTTTCTTCCTCCTCCCTACTCTCTTCTTCTCCTCCCTCTCTCTCTCTTCCTCCTCCCTACTCTCTCTCTCCTCTTTCTTCCTCCTCCCTACTCTCTCTCTCTCTTTCTTCCTCCTCCCTACTCTCTCTCTCTCTTTCTTCCTCCTCCCTACCCACTGTCTCTCTCTTTCTTTCCTCCTCCCTACCCACTCTCTCTCTTTCTTCCTCCTCCCTACCCACTGTCTCTCTCTTTCTTCCTCCTCCCTACCCACTGTCTCTCTCCCACTGTCTCTCTCTTTCTTCCTCCTCCCTACCCACTGTCTCTCTCTCTCTCTCTCTCTCTCTCTCTCTCCTAAGAGTACAGATTGTGCTAATTACGTTAGAAAAAATAATCTTCTACTAAACACAAATATGTAACCCATACAAATGAGGTAAAAACAAATCCGTGTTGTTCAAACCAAAATTCAGACAGTTTCATTGACACGTTGTATCTCTCCCCCCCCCTCTCCCTTTACCCTAACCTTCGAGCCACGTGGATTTTTCTTAACCAATTATAACACCAGCTTCACCCAAATCCGCCCATAATACCTACGTGCGCTTTCTCAATACCCGTTAATTTTACGGTGATTTAGATAAAGTCGTCACACACCCCCCACCCCGAATCTATTTAAGACTCGATTGATTATAAGGAGAATTAGAAATATAAAAGAAGGTTACATTTCTATGAAGAATAGTCGTTCTTTTTATTTTATTTTTATCATAGAAATTCCTAGAAACGTTCGACTTTTTAAAATTGTTAGCAAGCTAGTCTCGCATATCAATTATTACTACGACTGGGTTTGTTACTCACTACGTGTCACATACTTGATTTTTATTATTATTATAATAATTTTATTTTGTTAGTACATTGTTCCAGTAAAATGTTAGTCTTAGTTGCCTCTTAGGTCAATTTAAAAAAACAAACAAACTATAACCACATGAAATAATGTTTATAGAAATATAACAGGTGGGAGCAACTGTTTCAACTGCAGACATTAGGATGTGCCATAACTTTTTAAAAATAGACAGGGGGGGTTAGCTTAGTATATGGATCCTCGATTTCTAGAATTTAGTTATAGGTTGTTTTTTCGTTTTTTTTTTACATTAAGAGAATTTTTTTTTAAATTTGTATTTCGGGGTGTCTTTAGATTTCATTTTCTTTGTGTGTGTAGGGGTTAACGTGCTCGACTGTGACATTGTAGTTAGCTAGGGGAATGAGGGGGTTTGAATGTAATGGTTCGAACACGCTATGTTCTTATGTTCTTCCATTAATGAATTTAATGGCATATCAACCATCGAGGGTTATTTAAAGAAAAATAGGCTTAACTTGCACAAAGGTGTCAAAATTAGGGTGACCCAGAAAAAACAGAACCCACAAATTTTGTAATAAAACTGTTAATTTTAACTATGGGGGTTTAGGGTTGGGGTTTAGGGTTAGTTTAATGGGGGAAAATGAATAAATAATTTGGGTTCTGTTTTTTCAGGGTCACCCTGTATACCGGTGATCCAGAAAAAATAGAACCCACACATTTTTAATAAAACTATTAATTTTAATTGGGTTGGGGTTTAAGGTTAGTTTAATGGGAAAATAAATAAATAATTTGGGTTCTGTTTTTTTTTTCTGGGTCACCCTAATTTTGACACCTTCAGTTCAGCCGAAAAATATTAGTTTGGTTTAATTAATGATTTAATCTAACCACCCCAATATTTTTCTTTCTCTTTCAAATAAAACGAAACTAGTATGTAGTTTTTGTTGGTTGGATGAACAATTTATAATTAAACTAATAATTTTCTCTTTTTTATTTGCTACAATATATATCTGCCTGATATCGATCAAGAAGATGCAGCAATTAACGAAGTAGTTTGCGTCATCTTCAGCAATGACCTTACGCACCTCTGCAAATAGCCATCATGGCTACTAATCTTTCAGTTAATTCTAAAGTCAATATTCTCATATTGTTGTTTATCCAACTGAATCTATCCATAAACTCTCACCTTCGATATAGACTGAATAAGTATTGTCAGGTTAACTAAGTTGACTTCGTAAACCTAATTATGTCAATGTACTGTACTGCTATTTATTGCTCTCTGAAAGTGTTAAAAACCTCAAAGCTATTTAAAAAAAAAAAAAAAAGAATCTTGGTTGATATTTTGACTTAAAAAAGCTACGTATATTTCATGTCATTTCATGTCCGGCAACTTAGATGACACTTTAGCATATATATTTAACTTAAACCAAAGCTTAAGGCATATTTGACAAAGAAGAAAAGACTTAGGCGTGTGGTCATATCAATTATTGGCTGAACTTGCACAAAGGTGTCAAAATTAGGGTGACCCAGAAAAAATAGAACCCAAATTATTTATTTTCCCCATTAAACTAACCTTAAACCCCTAAGTCTAACCCCTAAGCCTACCCCCCCTTAGTTAAAATTAAGCTTTATTACAATTTGTGGGTTCTGTTTTTTTCTGGGTCATCGGTATACAGGGTGATCCAGAAAAAACAGAACCCAAATTATTTATTCTTTTTCCCATTAAACTAACCCTAAACCCCAACTCTAACCCTAGACCCACATAGTTAAAATTAAGAGTTTTATTACAAAATTTGTGGGTTCTGTTTTTTCTGGGTCACCCTAATTTTGACACCTTTGTGCAAGTTCAGCCTAATTATTATTACCACATAGATTGTGTGTCCAAATCATTGAGACTTGTAAAAAAAATGGGGGGGGGTAAAAGTAATAGAGGCAAGAAGTAGAAATTCGAGTTTCGATGCCGAGTTATGCTTGTTACCATTTTTCTTTTCTTTTCCTCTCCCCCCCACCACCACTAATTTCTTTTCCTGATTGTAATTGTATTAAAATCGCTGAAACTACTTATTAAAAATACCCATTTTTTTTCTCACTGATAAAAGTTTTATTTTATTTTAGTTTTCGTTTTCTAAAATAAAGTATGTGTATCTCGGATTAAAATTCAGTTAGAAGCCACGTGTTAGGCTATGGACTTGTTGATCAATTCTCGTATATGACGTTACCCGAAATACTTTTTAGGAGCGCAGATATATATTTCTCCTTAAAAATTTTCTTAAAAAAATCATTTGAAAAACTTTAACAAATTACCCCGTTGGAAACTATATCAAAATTGATATTTTCTTACAATTTTTCTAAGGTTTTTATAAATGTTATTCTTTCTTAGAAAGAATAACATTTATAAAAACCTTAGAAAAATTGTAAGAAAATTGTAAGAAAATTCTAAGTAGTCGAATGACTTGATATTACTTTTAGAAAAAATAAATATAAAAAATTTTTTTTTTAAATAAAAAAATAATAAATATTTTTAGTTTTAAAACTTATTTATTTTATTTATTTTTTTTTTAATTTAAAAAAAAAAATTTTATATTTATTTTTGGGTTGGGATAATTTACTTGTAGACTTTTTGTCTTTTAAAGAAAAACTAAACAAAAAAAAAAAAAAAACTAACTTTTGAATAAAAAGAAATCCGCGCCTTTTTTTGTATTCCCTCTCTTGATTCAAATTGAATATTTTACGATCTGTTGATCGTAAAATATTCGATTTGAATCAATGATCTATTTTAAAGAAAAAATTTTTAGATTTGATTTGCTTTTTAAGATGTTTATTTACTTGATCGAATAAATCTTCTACCAACAATCGGAGTTTTTCTATTAACGAAACTAGCAACAACAAAAAATGGTGTCATTTTCACACACACACGCATATTGTTTTTAAAATGTAAAAATTCATCTAGACGAAGATTTTGAGTAATTTTAATTATGCTCCCAAGAACAAAGCCTACCTCGAACATTTAATCAAAATATTAATTCTTATTCTCTATATTAATCTAAAGAGACGTCTAAGCAACGGGTGTATATGAGCCACACACACACACACACAAAAAAAAAAAGATAGACACTTGTTGATAAGTTTAGTTGTTACAAATTCACGCACCTGCTAAAGCACCGTCTTTTTTCTTTTTCTTTTCTTTTCCCCTCCCCTAAATTCCCTTTAATCGGCTAATTACCCCATTTTAATTAAATTTTCAATATTTTAAGCATAAATATGGGGTTTATTTTAAGAGATTTTTTCTCTTGTTTTTATTATTGTTTTGTTGTCATGCACCCCTTTCTCAATCGTTTTAATTTGACCCCCTTAATGAAAACCCGTGTAACTAGTATTTTTTTTACGTTTCTAAAGATAATTCCATGGAGAATTAGATTTTGTTAACATTTTTTTTTTTTTTTTTTTTTTTTTTTTTTTTTTTTTTTCGTACAGACGCCTTATTTTGAAGTTAAAAAAAAACCCTGTAAAATAAGATACAATACTGCTCTCTTCAAGGCATTTTTAAAAACTTTATTTGTTCTTGTAGTCAATCTTCTAAGGATGTTAATTATGTCAATAAAAAAAATTTCAGATTAATTTTTTTTTTTTTTTTTTTTTTTTTTTTTTTTTTTTCAAATTTTTTTATTTCCGAGAATTAACCTCTTAAGATTTATTTGTGTTTACAACTGTCGATCTTGTGTTGTTACAACACAACCTGTCTAAATTTCTTTTGTCAAACCCATTTCTTTCTTTGGCAAAGAATGCTTTTTTTTTTCTTTTTTTTTTTTCCATTCAGAAGCTAAGAAAATACTCATGCGTTACATAGTTTAATTCAATTCATTAATCTAAAATTAATTTTTAAGATGATAAATTGTTAAAATTATTTTTATTATGAAAGTTAACGTCAACGAATACTACTGAGAATAAGTTTTTGTGGGCTTTTTACTTGTTCTTTGGAGTAAGAATGTCTAAACTAAAACTTAATATCCATTTACCTAAATTGATTTCTAGATTTTATATAAGTGATTTTTTCGGTGCATTTTACGTATAAATAGCATGAGATTACGGAAACTCACGATGTAGCCTAACCCTAACCCTCGCGTCTCAAAGGTTTCGGTTATATTCCGTAAAATGAAATGTAATGTTTTTTTATTATAAAAATTATACGTTGTCTAATGACATTATCTCTTGCGCGCTATTGTGCATTAGTACCTTTTTTTTTCTTCAAATTAGTAAAGATATATAAAATTCAAAAACCTCTGAGATTTGTGACCAAATTGGGGGGAAAATGCAAGCTTTTGGTTCACCATACTTTTGAATAAAAGTGCCGTATCTTATGACATTGATGTTTGTTTATTAAACAACATTGTCATTGTTTAATATTGGTATTATTATTAAACAAACAACGCATGGGCAAAAAGCGTACAGTTCTGAGTACTGTACTGAAACCTGTTTTGTTTTTTGTTGTCTTTTCATAGAATATCTCCCAAATTTCTGTGTATTAAAAAAAAAAAAAAAAAAAAAAAAAAAAAAAATCCAAACTTGTAAATGACTTCTTTTTTTTTTTTTTTAGTAGCTCCTTGATTTTGCCGCCATAAAAATGTGAGTTTATTTTAGGTATGGCACAAGGCCAGAAGAATGGGGTACCCAGTGAGAAACGAATTCACTAACAATAGTCTGCTAATAGCTTTCTGATCATTACACCACGTATATATAATATATACATGCTTAGTTACTAAGCTTAGCTCAGTTGTGGCACAAGGTCAGAAGTATAGAGTACCCACAAAGATTCTAACTCACTGGTTAACTTACTAACCACTACACACCTGGCGCCAATTAAAATAGAATTTATTTTATTTGTCTGAATTTTTTTTTTTAAATTGATAAATTTTAGTTATATACACACAACCTAAATAATTATTTGAATTTTGTGTATATAACGATAAAGATGAGGACAACAGTCCGAAAAATCCAAATACAAAATTTATTTGTTTTACAAAAAAAGCTAGTAATTATAGTATTATTTTACACTAAATAGAGAACGTTTATAGATTAATGTTGATGATAATGATTTTTATAATAAAATTTGAAAAAATAATTTTGAAAATTAAATAGAACTTTTTCATTTACATATATTCCTATTTAAAAAAAAAAAAAAAAAAAAAAAAAAAATTTTTCGTGGAATTAACTTAATGAAAATGGGTTCCTATGTATTTTAATTTTAACAGAAAAGTAATTGATATTTTTCAATGATTGATGAGCTAAAAAGAAAAAAAGTAATTTAATGTTTTTAATTTACGTGTGTAATAGTAGCTCTAAAAATGCATCCTCTTTTTTCTTACCCTTCTTGTAACCTGACCGAAATTGCATGTTTTTTTAATTAATTACAAATAATTACACGTTTATTTCGTCATGGGCTTTAAAAAAGAAAAGAAACCCAGCTTGCTACTTGACGCACTTGTTACATCAATTTCCCTCCTTCTCTTCCCCTCCTTCTCTTCTCTTCCCTCTCTGTCTCCCTTTCTTTCTCTCTGTGTCTCTCCCTCCCTTTCTCTTCTTTATCTCTCCCTCCCTTTCTCTTCTTTATCTCTTTCTTTCTCACTCACATATACACTGTTACCCTAGAAGGTACACATTTTATACATACAGAACCTAAACGGTGTATTACACGTCCACACTTAGCCAATAAAATACGGATATTGGCCTCTTGCCAATCTTGAAGGTTGCTGTTTAAGTAAAAGCAGTAAGCGCCTCATTTCAGGTCGCACATGGTCTCTTCTCTTTGCGCGGAGCACATCTCGTCGTCTTTGTCGCTTTCTTTATAAACCAACTTGATCAACCCTTGTTTCTTCTCTTAACTTTATTCTACCCACATCAACAAACAACATGAAGGACTTCGCCAATTTAACCAACGGTCACTCTGACAACAGTTTCTGCCATAATGGTAGGATATATTTTTTTAAATATCTTTTTTTTTTAATTTTGTCTAGTTCTTTCATCGGCATTTTTGTTGTTGTTGTTGTAGTCGGTAAATTTTTCAATTTTTTTTACTCATTTATTTAACGTAATTTCTTTGCAGGGATAAAAAAAAATAATTCATTATTATTTATTATTAATAATTTTTATTTTTTTTTTTTTGGGGGGGGGGGCTAATTTTATTTGTTAATTTAAAATTTAACGTCGATTGCTTTTTCTTCAAAGAAACGTTACAGGAACGCCGCTACTGAAAAAAATTAAATTTAAAAAATAGATCATGTGGGGAAAGTCTCAATTAAATTTTAGAAATTATTATTATTATTCTAATATAATTTTAGGAATAATTTTAATACAAGACTTTTTTTTATTCATGAAGGATCGTAATGAAATGAAGTATTGGTAACGATATCAATACTATAAAAAAGATGAAATTATGAATTAAAAATTAACTTTTAATTTTTTTTTACCTGTTCAGATAATTACATATGTGCAAGGACTTATATTAATTTTATTTATTATTGAAGAATAAATTCTTATTTTATAATGTTACGATTTCAGTTTGAGACAGAAAAAAACAAAAACAAAACAAAAGACAGCATGAAGCATGGCGATCCTTTTAGGATCGCGTTGTGATCGCCTTTTGAGAAATATTTTCCTCCAAATCGAAATTCTAAATCTGGTAAAAAATAATAATTCGCTAATTTTAAGTTTATTCTATATAAATAAATAAAAAAATGCTCGAATTTTCTTTTATAGTAAATTAACTATATAGAGCGGTACTTGATGATTAGAGACTAAGCCCCATTCATCGCACCGATCTACTCAATAATACTATCGGTTCAGTTTCGTATGTACATGTGGACCGGATTCTATAATATATTTGATATTTCCCTCATATATAGTAAAATAATATTAATATTAGAACATGAGACTAAGCCCCATCGTCTAAGCAATCAGTCTATTTGCAAAATCATAATACATCTTAGATTTTATTTGTTTCGTATTAAGATTTGTAATGTGGACACGGGAGAGAAAAATACTATTTAATTTCTATATAGTAAGCACGCCCTCCCTTATATATATATATATCGTTTATTTTACGGAAAGTCGGCAAATAAAAATTACAAAATTGGTTAACATTTTTCTTAATAAATTTATTTAATAGTATTCATAATTTGTTTTAGTTGTGTTTTTTTTTTTTTTTTTTTGACCCTAAAAAAAAATTCGCGCTCTTCTAGAAATTTCCGCGCGTTTTATTTTCTTTTTTTTTTTTCTCAATGAATTCAGCAAAAAATAAAAATAATTTACTTTTTATTAGCATATTCTTTATTTTATTATTTAATTATATATATTTTACGTTGAGCAAATTTAATTATATAAATATTCCACGTTGAGCGAAATAAAAATTTCCCTTACCCATTTTCTTTTCTTTCTTTTTTTTTATCACTAGACAGATTGAGTTCAAGGCCAAGCCTCTTATTTTTCCAGACCCCACTTCTTTTCCCCCTTTTCTTTTTAAAGTCAAGTACGGGAAGGCACGACAAGTGGCTATCTTAAAAGTAGGGTTGATTCGTGTATACTTTCTAAAAGAGAAATTATTTATTTTATTTTTAGACGATAAGTCCTTTAACTTATCAACCAAGAAGCGCGATGTCACTAAGTGATACAATTTTAATACTTGACTTCTTTTTGTTTTTGTTTTTACCACGTCTCATAATTTTTATGCCATTAGAATTTTCACGGAGTCGCTTATTATTTGAGATATCTCTTTAAAAGTAAAGAAATGACCTGCTGAAATTATCAATATGTAATTATTTTACAATGTGATTTTTTAAAAAATTTATTTCAAATAGTTTTTAATCGCAAAAAGCTAATTAAATTGATTTTAAAGAAAAAAAAAAAAAAAGTCATTCTGATTTTTATAACATGTCAGATGACGTCAGAACATCGCCAATGTCTATAGATTTTATTTTTTTAAAAACTAATTGTTTGATTTCAGTGAAATTAGGTAGCAATTTATGAATTGATTTATTTTTATGAAGTCTTTTGTTGTTCTTTTTTTTTCTCTTTCTTTCTTTACTTAAATAAAATGTTGCCATTCGATGAAAGGAAAAATCATTGTTGCTCGGATGGGGGGGAGAAAAAACAGATAATACCAGAAGTAACAAAAGAAAAGAAAAATCAATTTAAAATATCATTTAATTTATTTATCTACTTGATAATTATTTATTTTATTACAATTTTTAAGAATCTTCATAACTTTTAATATTAAAATATTTATAGAATTTTTTTTTTTTTTTTTTTTTTTTTTTAACAACTTAGATTTTTTTCCGGGAAGCATACAATTTTAATAGCATTTTAATTTTTCCTTTATTATAGCAATTATCTTGTTTAAAACTGATTTTTGTCAGGATGTGGTGTCTTAAAATTAAAAGGCCTTTGACTTAAACTGATTTCCACAATCTTACGTAAGACCTTTTATTTTTAGTTTATCAATAGATATATTGGAAATTTTATCAAACCTTTAATTTTATAGAATCTTAAGATTAAAAATTTCAAAATATAATTAAATTTTATTTTTATTTTTTGAAATTTAAAACTTAAATTTTGATATTCATCATCTATGTTAAAGAGCACTCTGCATAGACAGGCTAACATGCCATAGTCAGTGTATTCGATTTTCATTAGGTGCTCATCATCTTTTAGCCTTGTACCAAACTAAGCTTTAATTAATGATTTTAGATTTAGATTTTTTCACTGAATATGATCGACAGGTTTTAGTAGCATAAAAAATCATGTTGCAATTTTATTTATTTTTAATAGCGGTAAAATTAGAGGCCACTTCCATTTTAATTAAAATTTTAATGTGCGAAAAGTCCACCAATGCCATAACTTTGGACATTTAATATTAAAAAAAAAATGTCTCTTTTGCTAGATTTTCGGACCCGAACTTTTTTTTTCTTTTAATTTTTTTTATCATTAACTATCCGCTTAATAAATATTACTCTCGGTTTAAAGCGATGTAAAGTTAACCCGAATGCGGACTTTTTTAGACCTTATTTTTCGGATGCAGTTTACCCTTACGCTGCTTTTTGACCTGGACTATTAGAGCAACAATTGGATAGTTGGAACTTATTGAAATATTGAGGTCTGCAGAAGTTTATACGGAAATAAAAAATTTAAAAAAATCTATAATCACAAAGACAGTCTTCGTTTCTCAAAGAAAGACCGTAGCATCTCGTGATGTAAAATGCCCATCTTGCAGATCCATTGTTACTGGAGTGAGTTCAATCCCCTCTAGGTGCCTCATACTTTTGGCTAAAATTTAAGCTATGATATGAGATATAGACTAAAATACCGGAAAGGTGAGTAGTTTTTAGTTGTTGCACAAGGCCGAAAGTATGGGGGCCCCAGTGAGAGTCGAACTTGCTAGTAACGGTCTGCTAGTTTAGCTTGCTAACTATTACAACACGCAATGCGCTCTATGAAAATGAGAGTGGCTTCCCTTATTTTACATAGTCTGATTTATAATTAAAAAAATTTAATATAATGTCTTTGTTTTTTCTTTTTCTTTTTCTTTTCTTTAAGTATCATACTACTACACCTTTAGATTGTTAGGAACTAACTTACTATAAACTGTTTTACCTGATCAGCATTTTTCTTTTTTATATATATATAATGAAGGTATGCATCACTCGTGATTCTACCTATGTTTCACAAAAGTTGTGTGCTGAGTAAAGGAGCCCTGTTACATACCTGATGGTATTTGTGAATGTCGGAAATCTGAAACCTTGCATCGCTTCTTATAAAAAAAATTAATACCTTCTCCCTCATCTTGCCAAATAAGGGAAAAGGCCCGAGAGATAGAAAAAAATGTACTTAAATTCCACCCGTATTTATTTTAATATCTCTAGTCCATCAAGGCTAGTTTTTTTTATATAATTATTGACAATACTTAATAGTCCAGACTAAAAGGCACGGTAAGGGTAACCCGAAGACACACTTTTTTATATTTTTTTTTTTAGACATTATTTTTCTGATACAGGTATTATTGAGGAACGAGAAAAGTTTTAGTAAGCTATGTAGGCTTTTGCTTATAAAATCTTTCATTCCTTGTTTCACAATGATACCTCTATCGAAAAAAATAAGGTCTTAAAACAAGTTTGGCTAAGCTAGATAATTCTAGATATTTTATTCTTCGATCATACCGTAGCTGTCACCTGGGCGTCTTTTCGTGTTTTAATAACTTGCAGACACATTACAACTGAATAGCGAGTTCGATCCTTACTGGATGTCCCATACTTGCGATCTTGTGTCATATAGCGAAAGGGTTACGTAAATACCTACCTTTTTTTTAATGGATTCCAAATAAAAATAATAAAAAATATCACATGCTGAATTTAAAAAAAAAAAAAAATCAATATTGGTTTCATTTTATGACGCACAATGAGGTAAGCTCTTCATTCGTGCTGTGGATTTACACATTAGAATTAACACAACCGTGTAATTAAACAAATTACACGTAGCATACGTGTGCCTATCAACTTTACCCGTGGCTTAAATACCCACTCATAGGCTCGAAGTTGCACCAATTAACCAGCTAATTAGCTGTATCGCGAAATAAATGGAAACCTTTAATTTCGTTGATTAGGGATTTCTTTTTTTAGCTTATTGGGTCAGCTTGAGCATTTTTTTAAATTTTTTTTTATTTTATTTACATTCTTGTAAAATCTACCTCCAATTAGAAATAGTCTATTTCGCGTTTAAGTCACACCACGTGGTGTAATGGTTAGCAAGCTAGATTAGCAGACCATTGTTCGTGGGTTCGATTCTCACTGGGTGTCCCTTGTGCCAGAGCTAAATAAATATTTATGGCACCTCGCGTGCAAGCCATATTAGCAGCAGGCCATTCATTGTTAGTGAGTTCAATTCTCACCAAGTGCGCCATTCTTCTGGGCTTGTGCCACACGATCAGAATTAATAATATGGTTGGCGTTTTTTTTTCTATATATATAATCATAATGACGTAATTGGAAAAAGTAATTAATAAAAATTAAAATAGTTAAATTAAAAACAAATGTACACATTAGGGTTTACGGTTATCTTCAAGACACGCACTCCCGAATTTTTCATGTTTTTACAAGGCCAGAAATAGGAGACACTTAAGGAGAATCAAGCTCAATGTTCTAACCTAACTAACTCGCTATTACACCATTTAATGACCCCGCTCCTATTATTTTATTGTAATATATTTGATAAAATTCACTTGTTGCTAATACAGTTACTTTTAATCTCCACATATGAGAGAGAAATCTAATTTGTCCATGTTACTGTAAATAGATTAATTATCCCTTAATTAAATATAATATATTTGACAAAGGTTTCTAATTTTAGATCTTATCGATTTCTATCCGTAGACACCGTCATTAATCGTTAATCTTTCAATGAAAAAGAAATCGTTAAATTTCATTCATTCAAATGTAAGCATGTCCTTGGGTGACAGTAGATAATTAGTTTTAAAGCTGTGACCATTTTTACAAATTATACATTCCTTTATTTCATTTGGAAACAACTTTGTAGTCGTTTGAATTAATATTTTCCTTACCCATTCATTTATTTACTTTTTTGTCAAACTGTTTATAGGTATGATTTTATTAAAACTTGTAAATTACTATTTCTAAAATCCTTAATGGAGAGATCACATTTTGTTCCAAATATTATTATTGGTATTTCAGTCTCAGAAGACTATAAAAATAGTTTTTGTGCCCCTGAAGTTACAGCGCTTCCTGTTCACTGTAAAGTCCAATGTTAGAAAAACATTCTCGACCACAAGAATGTTCCGAATAAAAGATGGGGTTCATTTTTTAATATAAAGTCCATTAAAATTGAATCTCTATTTTAGATCCACTTTTTAACAAACACGTGACTATCTGGAGTGTACGTAATCAGTTTTTTTTTATTTTTTTTTTTATTCTTGTTTTTTGCTTCATTAATGATTAAAAGCTTTTTGTCTGTCTCTGTCTATCTATCTCTCCTCTTTAATTTATTTTCCTTATTTTTTAATTTAGGTAATTGATTTTATTTTTAAGACTAAGCACTTGTAATTGACAGTGTGGTGGTATATTTTCCTTTTACCGATATAAAAACGAAAGATCACCTATCATGAATGTTTTGGATGGATTAATGATATCTAACAAATTGACTAAATTAATATTACTAGAAAACTGAAAGCTTACGTATCTTTTAGACATGAGGTACTGTCAGCATTTTTAGGCATCAGTCACCCGCTGAGGTCTCGTGGGACACGTCCCCAGCAGCATTATTCAATAGTCTACAGGGTGGTCCGAAAGTCTTGTCACCCCTTACCAAAAAGTAATGATAATCTTGAAGTGAAGTCGCACACCCTTCGTGCTCTTGCCATAATGCACATGCAAGCAGCTTCTCTTCCAATCTGTACGCAGTTTGTTCCAGTTGGACACATGGCACAACGGATATAAGTGTTGAGCTAATCTCTAGGTTGCAGGTTCAATTCTGACCGAGGGTTATAATAACATAGAATACTTAACACAGCTTAACACTTGTACTCGATCATGTTAAACGGAGTGAGAACAGCCTACCCCCGTGGTAGGGTTAGGTTCAAAGTTCCAAGAATTTTAGTGGAGCCTCTCTTGCGCACTAATGTGCAAGGCAGTGCAACAAAAAGGCTCAGCTCCATCGGCATCCCTTTTTGATGACTCATCACTGATGAGTCATTAAAAAAGGGATGCCAGGGGAGCTATTTGTAGGTGCTATTTGGGTTCCGTTGTCAAACATGGGGATTGGCTTCTGAAGCTCGTATTTATTTTTTTTTCTCCGACACATAGGACATTTCAATCAGGTTTTTAATTTATTGTATTTGTTTTTTTATTAAATGTATCCTTTGAAAAAGAAATATCGCTTATTAACTATGGAATAAAGGACAATTTACGAAGAAAGTTATTCAGTTACCTCCCTTGGATAGTATAAGGGAGATAATTCATGCCTTCAGTTAATGAAATCGCTTTTTCTTCTTTTTTTTTAAAGAATTTAATTTTTTGAACTTCTTCCTGCTTTAAATTTTATTTTCTTTCTAGCTGGTTATATTTTTATTCAAGACATTTTTTTTCTTTCTCCTCCTCCACTTCTTCTTTATAATTAATAATGATATTAATAAATAATTGATAATCTATAAACGTATTCCTATCGGATACGAATAGGGGGCATTGCAGTAACAAGTTGGGCTGCTGCATTGTAATTCTAGTCTCATTATTACGTTTCCTTTTGAACTAACTCTCTCATCCACCTGGCTATGGGTTAAATATTACCAATACTGTTCTTGTACAAGGATGGCTTTGGCATTAAAAATCCTCTGATGGTTGATAGACCATTAAACAAAGAAACCAAACCCAACCTAATACAAATAATTTTTAAACATTTTAGTAGATGGCTTGGCAGTGTGGGGTCTTACCCTGACACCAGGATGAAGGTCTATACAAGACTACCCATGATTCTGTTGGGTTCTTGTAATAGAGAGAGAGATTTACCAACCTCTCCGCATGAGCAGGATGTGACACAAGGTCAATTTCTTAAGCAGTTCAACAGGTTTGAATTCAGAGTTTTCCTTCTCTAGACCGGTTGCCAAACCAAGGTTAAAGAGCCCAGTCTGCCCTACTATTTACCCATAACTGGAGGGAGAGTAGGATTCATACCTTTCCCAAGGGTATTAGCGCTAAGTGAAATGCAATTACCATGTCCAGGATTTGAACTCTGGTCGACAAGTCCATTTCCCATGACTTCAACCATTACACCACGCGCTTCCATTGGGTTCTTGTAATAGTGGTCCATCAATGTCAATGCTTCTTTCTTTGGTAAAGCAACTGATCAAGAAGGAAATTTCCAACTTCAAACCAGCTGTACTCTGCTTTTGGGGGGAGGCAGATGGATTGGGTAAAACACACATACAGAAGCTATGTGACGTTGGCCTTTTTGAAAATATTGTGATCACATTTTTTTGGCTGATAGTTAACATTTTGAAAATAGCCATAAATATAAAGTTGCTATACAAGGGTGGACTGAAAAGTTAATGTGATGACATCATACCTGCTTTTTTTTTTTTTTTTTTTTAACCCAATCGGATCCAACCACTACAACACGGGAAGAAGTATATGGAGACTGTTGAAAAATAACCTCACTTGAATAATGTGTGTGTACATAATAAATGTCTAGAGATATTTTTATTTTATTCATTTTTATTTTTTTTTTTTACTCAACAGGAGCAGTTGACTCGATGGATCTAGAAGACGAGAGTAATCGAATGCTGGTGTTTATGGATAATAATCATCACACGGAGGTGTTGTCTTCTTTGAACCTGCTTCAAAAAGGTGGCCAATTCTGTGATGTCAAGCTGGTGGTTGGCGAACATGAGATCTCTGCTCATCGTGCGGTTTTGGCTGCTGCTAGCAGTTACCTGTTCAAACTATTTACTACATCTAAGGAGACTGCCCAGGTGCCGTACATGTTTGAACTGACTGATTTAGACTATAAAAGCTTCCAATACCTCCTGACTTATGCCTATTCTGGACAGTAAGTAAAAGCTTTTATTATTATTGTGGTCTTTGTTTCTTCCTTCTGTGTAGCTTTTATTTATTTATTATTTTTTTATTATTTTTTTTTTTTTAATTGTACCCTTATGATACCCAATTCTTTTCTGAAACCTTTTCTTTACTTATTTTTTTTTTTATTTTTTTTTTTTTACCTTCCCTATCTCTTTATCCATTGAACATTACTTTTTTTTTCCATGTACGTTTGTTCCTTTTTTTTTTCACAGAATGTTTGAGAGTTTAGAGCTAACGCTGTCTTAAAAACAATTGTGATCTGGTGAGTTGTCACGGGTAGACTTTTTCTTTTGTTTTAAAAAAAAAAAAAAACGAAGAAAAAAAGTGGGAGTTAGCTACTAGCTTATTTTTTACTTCAAAGATAATCTAGGGGGGAAAAATACTCAGACAATTTTTTTAAATTCTGTATATACATTGATTTCCATAGACGCACACATCTCAGTTTCTTGCCAATGTCATCATCAGTTCAAGTCTTGAATCACCAAATACCATTAACTCAGTCTATGCTATCCTAACTTATCAATATTATCAATTGATAGTAGCAGACTTGTATAGAAAATGTGCTTTTATATATATATATATATATTTGATATTACAGCGTGTCCTGAAAAATTTGACATCATTTCTTAGTCTAATAATAAAGACAATACTCAGTATAAAAAAAAAAATTAATAAAAAAAAATTCAAATTTTAACAAATTATGTAAAACCTAAGTTTAACTTTTAAATTTCTTTTTTCAGGGGTAAGAATGACATTCACTAGCAATGAAAAGGAATCTTGTGTGTTGGAATATTCTTGAACACGGTCAAACAAGAGTGAGGCTTTGTAAAATTGGTTATAAATTCTACATCTCTGATTATCTTGTTTTAAATTTTGATAAATAAATCTTTTATTCCGCATGAAACCAATTCAATTTTGTTTGCCTAGGATTTGTAATTACTTAGATATTCACATTTCAAATGATGTTAAATTTTTTTAGACACCCTGTGTGTAATATATACTTCTCACAGACTTCAATTGAGGTGTGGTATTTTTTCATCTTCAGCTGTGCTCTTTGGATAAGACACACTTGTTGAATGTTTGGGGAAAGCATTTTGCATCAACCATTATCTAAAAATGGTTGTCAACATCTCTGTAACGAAGAAGACCCTTAACAAAAACCTTTTTGGGGGGTCTAATCTTGTTTATAGACCAAACATTTTGCTGTGTATGCTAAATTTCAAATAGATTTGTTTTCTGAGACTGTATCTCAGGAGAGCAGTAAAAGTGGCCATTCAGGCTTGCTTGATTGTCACTTCAAAGCAACCTTGTCCACTTTCTATGATAACCGTTGCTTCACAAGCATTTTTTTAATTTATTTATTTATTTTTTTATTTTTTACATTTTATTAATCCTGGCATTTGGATGTCTTTAAAAAAATCAACATTTTATATGTTAAAGAACTATCCTGTGTAGGTTTGGTTGAATGTAAGAATTGGTAGTTACTTAATAATTCTGTTAATTATGTAATTAATACTTTCAAGTTGATTTCAATATAGATTATAGCATTTTTAATATACTAATTATATTTTTCCAGATTTGAAAAGATTTTTAACTTGAAAATCTGTATCCTTCTTATTGTGTATTAATCCAAACTGTAAACTTAATTATATAACTTAAAATCTTCCAATTATTTCCTTTCCTTGTGATTTTCCCCATTGATAATCCCAATGAAAATGTCAATTTAGAGTTTTTCCTCTTTTTACAAAATTAACACTTTTTCCCCAAAAAAAGAAAGAAAAAAAATCCTCTTACCCAATAATTTTTAGTCCTAATTTTGTATTTATTGATTTAAAATTTTTGCATTTTACTGATTTTATTTTTTATATTTCAGCCTTTTCATATAATTCATCTTAAGCAAATGTTTTTTATGAATTTAAAGATCTTTTTAGAAACCTTTTTTTTTTTTTTTTTTAAGAATCTTAATATTGAATAAGACATTTTCAAATGTTTGTAGTTTGCCTTGTGTATATGATGGCATAGGATTTATAAAGATTGAAGCTGGCATAGGAATTTACCTCATTTAATAAAGTACATATATTTTAAATTTGTAAAAATAAATTTTATATATAAAGTCAAGAGCCCACATTTGTACTACAAAAGTATTATAAATTAAAAAAAATACAATATAATTAAGGTCATGGGGAAAATACAGTACATATATGTATTTACCCAACTCATCCACCATGGATAGTGTGTGACACAAGGTCATGTTTTTAGTGGAGTAAAACTGGTTTGAATTCAGTTTTCCTTTTTAAACTGGTTGCCTAACCAAGACTAAAGAAGCCCCAGTCTATTTTTAACTGCGCTGGTGGTAGAACATGTGGATTCATGCCTTTTTGCAATGACATTAGCCTAAAGTGAAATGCTAACAACCTCTTCCAGGATTTGAACTTGTATTACTGATTTCATTTCCTATGATGTTAATTTTTACACAGTGTTTCTCTATAAAATAGATGTAAATTATATTTATGGTAGTGAATGATAAATAATACTTAGATTTTATGCATATACTTATCTGAATTAGGAGCTTCGGCATCTAGTTCTCAGAGTAATGTAAAATCATTCGTTTGTCTAAAAAGCCTATCTCAATAATGCCATTAAGAATTTAATTTCTTTTTAGTATATATAAATTATTTATAGTTCAAACATTAAATTTTGTTTTAAATATTAAAACTTTGGGTTCTGCCAATAAATATCATTGGGGCTTTTAAAACATAAAAACTGTGCCCACCCAATGTTTATTATTGATGATAAATTCATGAATAATCAAATTTTGTAAAAATTGAGATTTGAATTTTGATTTAGTTAAATTCCTTAGATTCTAGAATAATTTCATTTTTACATCACCACCTCCATTTTTGTGTCACTTTTATTGTATGTATTAAGTATTTTATCCTTATTTTCAGGTATATAGTCTTATTTTTTGTGTGTTTCAATCTCTACCCTGATCATTCCACTTTTCGCCGTTAGTTGCGTGTTCATTCTGGTTACATGTACTTGGTTATATAATCATTATCACCATCATCATGTCTTGTTCTCTCTTTAAAAAAAATAATAATAATAAAACTGCTTTTTCTTTTCTTTATTTGCAGTTATTTACCTTTTTTTTTTTTTTTTTTTTTTTCTCTTTTTCTTTTCATATTTTTTCTTTTTATTTATTTATTTATTTTTTTTTTTTTTTTTCTCATTCACAAAACTCTCATTTTCTTTCTCCCCCTCCCTTTTCCCAAGAACACCCCTCCTTCCCCACTCTATAAGAAAAATCTCAGCTTCATTGCCGAAACATCTATCTATCTATATTTATTAAGAATATTTATAAATATCCCAACTTGAAAAGTAAAAACATTTAAAGGAAGAAAAAAAAAAAACATATATATATGCTAGTGTGTATATATATATATATCTATTGTTGGTGGGAAATTTGATAAATTCTTATCTGACCAGAATGAACACATTTCTCACTCTACTGCTTCTGGTTGGCATCCATTGTGCAACATGTTCTTTCTTGTTTGTCAGCAAAGATTTTCGACTAACAGACAAGACAGACTAGCACCTTGATGCCAACCAAATTATTGCACAGTTTATACGTGTAACACCGTCAAGATTTTTTTTTTTTATTTATTTTATTTTGTTTTTTCAGGCACTTTCTTTTGGTTCCTTTTTTTAAAAAAAAAAAAAAATAATTCAAAAATTAAAAACTTTTTATTTTATTTTTTCTCCTCTCCAAAGAATTTTAATTAATTTACTCCTGGTAATTAAATCTTTGAACACATTTAAATAAAACAACAAAAAAAATTCAAGGAGTTGTGTAAAACAGGTGTTTTCTGATTTTCATTTATAAACTGATACTACCTCTATTTCATAATAGTTACCTTTTATAATATACAAAGTTTACATGTAAATGTAACATCTATTATGAGACAGATTTAGTATTTTTATATGCAAATCTATGTAGAAGACTTTTCTGGAAACTTCAGTCAAAGCCATTTTGTTGTTTTTTTTTTTTTTTTTTATTTTTATACAACAAAAGACATTTTAACTTGGGGTGGGGGGAGTACATCTCAAACCAAATTATAATTTGTTAGAATTAAAATTTAAAAAAAAATTTTGAGTCTTATTGGATTTGAGAAAGGAAATATTTTTTGGGAAACCACTTGGCTCCAGGAATTTTTATATCTTTATTTACTCAATTATTCTTTCTCATAAATGTGTTCAAAGGCAATTATCAGTGCTATTATTCTTGTAAAATCCATCACTGCATTCAGATTGGGCCGTTAATGAACGCTTTTATTTTGTTATTGTAAATCCTCCCTGATATCATAAGGTTACATTGATGAAAAAACAAAGTTTACTCCTAAAAACAGTTTCTGTGCAGATTTGATGACTTACCTTTTTGTCTCTACAGTTGATTTTTAGTTTAAACTTGAACTGTTGTATTACATTTAAAGAACTTGAAAGAATTGTTACTCTTCTCATGATGGCAAAAAGATATTTAGTTATGATTAATCTCATTGGCCATTCTAGAAAAAAAAAAGATTTTCAGATTAGAAAGTTCATCTTCACACCTGAATATTAAGTGTTTAATCCTTAGCCTCAAACAACTGTAGGCCTCTCACCCTTGGCTCCTGGCTTGAAAAATAGATTAAAATTTAAAATGTGGTACTTAACCATATTTAATAACAAGTTACAACATTCTATAGACAATTTTTATTTTTTTATAATTAATTGCAACATTTTACTGACATAGTGATGAAGAAGTGGGGAACCCATGACTGAAATTCCATCTGACCATAAAGGGTCATATGTTAAACAGTTCATTGGACCTGAGAATCTGAAGTTTAATGTCCGATAACATTAATTGTAAGTTGGAAGACTCCAGATTATCCTAACTTTATACCTCAAATTTATTAAAAAAAAACTAAAAAAAACTGGGTGTCCCATCATGGTTTTGCAGATCCATTACTACAGTTTATTCCATGTCTCCGCAATTCTGAGCGGGGGGGGGAATGTTTCCGAAAGTCACATGAGCCGTGCTGTTTTCTGACTTTGTAGGCATGCCCATGTGTGTTAGAAAGATGGAGATCAAAAAGGTGCTCAAGGTTGCTGTTAAAATGATTAATGACCTTATGAGCGTTTACCAGGTCAGTTGCTAGCAACAATTCTTTAATGCTATTTATACATACAAATTGTTTTCGTTATCAGATTTTTAAAAATATCCATTTCTGATTCTATTAAGTTATCTACTAAACCATTTTGTCATTTTTAATGCCAAAATAAAATGTCACTGTAGAAAAGGTCCTTTGTGAATGCTGTACAAAATTAATCTTATAAGCAAAATGTTCTTTTAATTTCTTGACGGTGCTACACTCACAGGTAAGTTTAAATGCTGGAATGTACGGTAATGAGATGTTCTCTTTGTGCCTCCTGCAGGCTTGAGGTACCACGAGCTGAGGTTATGACAGTGTACACAGCGGCCATGCAATTGAGGATTGCTTCAGCAGCCAAGGCCTGCTCTGATTTCCTGGTGGCTAACCTCTCCCCTTCAAACTGCCTTGGTATTTATCCTTCTTGGGAAACTTCTGTCATATTTTGTCACTTTTTACAACCATTATTATTATTATTATCTTATCTTATCTTTTATTATTATTATTACTATTACTACTATTATTATTATTATTACTTTGTACATAACATTCTCTCATTGCAGCTGAGAATGCTTTGTAAATTTTTTTTTTTTTTTTTTCTCCTTTCCTTTTCATTTTGTCAAACATCTGCACTGACTGAAGAACTTTAAACTTTTTTTCTTTTATATATACATACACATATTTTGTGCATAATGCATTTGTTAATGTGTGTGCGTATATATTTAATAAAAAAAGAAAATGGATTTCCCAAAAATTTAAAATTGTTGGGTTTTTTTTTTTTTTTTTTTTTTTTTTTTTCCCAACTTAAAAAAAAAAATTATTTTAACTCTTTCTATTTTTCTCTTCTTTCTATTTATTTATATATCTATCTATCTCTCTCTATCTATCTCTCTCTATCTTTCTATCTCTCTCTATCTCTATCTATCTCTATCTTTCTATCTCTCTCTATCTCTATCTCTCTCTATCTTTCTATCTCTCTCTATCTTTCTATCTCTCTATCTCTATCTATCTATCTATCTCTATCTCTATCTCTATTCTCTCTATCTCTATCTCTCTCTATCTCTCTATCTATCTATCTCTATCTCTCTATCTATCTCTATCTCTATCTCTATCTATCTATCTATCTATC
>CM042165.1:13164374-13199374 GCA_023376005.1 Doryteuthis pealeii | reverse complement strand
AAAAAAAAATTTTGTTGTGTCACAGTTACACAACAAAAGAAATATAAAGATTTTTTTATCTCCTGTCATCTATAAAACATCCATCAATTTCTTCACCCCATAATACATCCTGATGAAGGTTTAAAGAAACCAAAACGTTTAAGCATCCATAAATAAATCCATCTTATTTTTGGAACACTTGTTTTCAAATTTCTTAATATTGTCGGATTTATTTCCATATTTACTCCCATATATATATATATATATATATATATATATATATATATATATATCCCTCTCTTTGTATCTCTCTATCTGCCTCTCCCTAAGTGTGTGCTTTTCTGGAGTAGTAATATGAGTAAATGATATACTGACACCCTCTTCATTTTTCTGCCCTTGTTTTTTCAATAGGGAGGGAGGGTATTTATTTAACTTATTGAATATATCTTTAACAAGGTTTTCAATCATTATCTTCCAATCGTTTTAAAAACTTTTTTAAAACAAAATGAAGAAAAGAAGCTTTTGCATACAAACAATTTTTAAATGATTTCTAGAAAGAAAAGTGAATGTGTCGCCAGAATTAAAAGCCATCTTAAACAAAAACATTTTTGTCAATTTTTCTGGGGATCTGGTTTATGATTCACTTTTTTTTTTTTTTTTTTTTTTTTTTTTTTTTTTTTTTTTTTTTTTTTTTTTTTAAATTTAAATAAAAAAATCTTATAAGTTGGGGGGGGGGCTTATTTTAATGGTGGTGGTGGGGGTAAAAACAGCACTAAACCTTTACCATTAGTTCCCTCTTTTTTTTTTTTTTTTTGATTCTCACATAGGAATTTCTTAACTAACAAACAAAGAAAAACTTAATTTTCTGTATAAATTTAATTTAAAAAATGGATACATTTCTATTTTTATATCTAACATATCTTAAATCTTTTTGTTATATTATTGACCCAAAATTCTATTTTAATATTGTTTGCATTCTTTGGTCTTTTGACTTTGGCTATTAAAGAACAAAACCAAATCCAAGATATTTTGTCTTTTGAAGATGAAAGACACAGGATAACTCGTTAAAAAAAATTTAATTTTAATATTTCCTTTAAAAAATGCTTATATCTCATGAATGTCTGCGGACCAATAATCTGTATTTATTTTTTTATATTGTTAAAAAGCCAAAGAATGTGACAAAAAATTATTTATTTATTTTTTATTACTTTTTAAAAATTAACTGATATCATAAAAGAAAATTTTATTTTCTTGATTGCATTTTTATTAGATTTTTCTGTCCTTTCTGTCCCAAATACTTTAGTTTATTTTGTTTCAATAGAAAATTTTTAAGAACCCACTCCCCCCCTTTCTACCTATCAATTCCAAATTCCGGTTCTAATTCCTGTCTTCTATTTCAGAAATCCGGAGCATTGCAATCGATGCCCACTTGAAAAGCGTCGTCGACCGATATATACAGAACCATATTGTCGAAATTACCAACAACAGCAAAATTTCTTCTCTCCCTCGTATTTCGGTTGAGATTATCGGTTAGTTTTTATTTATATTTTTATCATTTATTGTATGTGTGTAGGCAAACTGGATTTTGATTAAATAAGATGTTACATGAAGGGAGTCTTAATTGCCTTCAGTTCCTCATCAATTAAAGCCTACATCATCTGTATATTCCATCTCTAGTGGATTACATAGTGATGAAAATGGGTTATGTAGAGCATCTTTGTATAGATGACTGGGCATCACCAAGATAACATGGGATTTTGTCCACTAGAAACAAAAAGGAAAATATTTTGAGATAGAATTAGAAGCTTAAATAGATGAAATATTTCTCTGAATTTTTGAGATGAGGCTTGATAATTAGTATTATTTGGATTATTTGGATTATTTGGAGTATTGTTCTCATCTTTATTGTTATCTACACTATTTCTCTGGATTATTCAGACTATTGTCCTCATCTTTATTATCTGTACAATGTTTTGGCTGATATGCCCTCCGGTCTTCTTCAGGTGTTTCTTGTCGAACTCGAGAACCTTCTTGTCATAATTGGTTCCCGAGTCCTACAAGAAATACCTGAAGAAGGCCGGAGGGCACATTGGCCAAAATGTTGTACAGATAAGAATAAAGATGAGGACAATAGTCCGAATAACGCAGATAATACTAAATAAATAAAAGAGAAATAAAAACTTCTGAATTGAAAATCATAAAGCTAGTTGTTTTATCCTGAATTCAGTGGAATAGGCAAGCTTGATGAAAATGCCTAATTTGGTGTCTATATGTATGGAGGCACATGTTGTAATAGTTAAGTCATAGGAAATGGATTCGTTGACCAGAGTTCAAATCCTGTACGAAGCTACAGTTCACATAGCACTAATACCCTTGGGAAAGGTATGAATCCAACTACTCTCCCTCCAACTATGAGTAAATAGGACAGACTAGGCTTTTAACCTTGGTTAAGCAACCAGACTAGGAGAAGGAAAACTCTGAATTCAAACCTGTTAAATCTGCTTGGGGTGGTCACTACTAAATAGGCTCAGTCCTAATTAGTGATCTATTTCACTAAAAAAAATTTAAATTTTTGAAATGTAAAAAAAATTATGAATGTACATACTCTTTATACCCTAAGAACCTTTTGATACCATTGAAAGATTTCTGGTTAATTTTTGTTTACAGAAAGACATTTTTTAAATATTTTAATGATTCTGAACTTTTTTTTTTTTTTTTTTCTTTCTTCTTCAGGTGTTGATGACGTTTCTCTTGGTAATAAACTTGATTCTCACCTTTTCCATTTGGTGTTCAATTGGGCTAAGAGTATTTTTGCTCAAGACAGCAGAGCTTTGATGACCTTAGTTGACCAGGTAAGGAAAATAAAAAAACATTAAATTAACTGCTTATAACAGATTCTCATAATTGTATTAAAATGATTTAGAAATAATTTCACAAGACTTGAATTTTGTTATGTAAAGTCTTTAAAAACTCAAGAACTGGTTGATTAAGACTAGGGTTTCTCAAACTGGTCAATATTAGACCCCCTGGGGATGAATAAAAGAAAAGGGTTAATAGGAAGTGAATTTTCTATTTTGCATTTATAAATTCTTTTATTACAGCAAAAAATCACTGGATCATGTAGACTGCCAGAAATCATAAACACAATGTCTGATTGGGTATGTGGGTCACTAGTGATGAATCGTTCAAAGAATGAACGATCCGGCTCTAACTATTTTGATGATACATATAATCATATTTTCACTAAAGAAAACATTTAAAAACAATTCTATTTTTAAATTAAAATCATTTTATGAAAATATTGAATTCTTAAATATCCCTTTATATGATGTTATCTTTAGAAGAAAAATTTAATCTAATAATAAAACTAATTTTTTTTCCCCTTTCTCCTTCGTTTCAGATCAATGTTTTGTATTTGGACAACGACCAAACCTTGCAGGATTGTCGGGATATGAATGATTCAAGTTATGATGAAGATGATGTTGTTAATGATTACAAGAAACTTACCAAAAAGAAGAACGTAAGTTCCATTTTCTGCCTAAAACATAAACAAATATTTTAGTCTTTATGAATAGTTACCTGACTTTTCCATCAAGAAACCTTCATTTTTGCTAATTACCATATTTAGTTGGTGTAAAAGAAAAAAAATTTTCTTTCTTTTTTACCCCAACTAAATATGGTAATTAGCAAGATTTTTTTATTATTATTTATTTTATTTTTAATTTTTATTTTTTTGTTGCAAAAACTTCACTGAAAGGTTATGGATTTTTTTTTTACGGGAGGAAACAAAAAGGAAAATGTTTTAAGATAAGGTTTGGAGCTTTAAAAAAAAAAAAAAAAAAAAACTAAATAAAAACTTAGATTGAAAATCATAAAATCTTGGCTTATAAATTTAAAAAATTACATTGAGGGGTGGTATTGGATATATATTACATTAAGTTAAATGGCAATTATTAGAACCCCCTCCCCTAAAAAAAACCCTTAGGCTGATTGTGATATTTATTTTATTTAAAAAAATTTTAATTTAAATTTTCTTTTTCTTTAAAAAAAATTTTTTTAGTTGATTCATGTGAAGACAAAGTGTGAACCAACCAGCTGTTCTCCAAACCAACTGAGAAAATTTGGTTCTGGTGATTGTGAATGGATTCAAAATGAAAAGGAATGGTCACTTTTGGCCTCATACAAAACTGCTGGTAAGTTTCTCATCCCCTTTTTTTTTAATTTTTTAAAATATATATATATATATATATATATATATATATATAAAGGTTTGGTAGTATATTTTTTAAAAAAAGCTCAACTATGAGATAGAAGTTTTACTGCTATTTTTACCTATAAATTACTTAGTCTGGCACAAAAAGGTAGGAGCGTATATTATGCTAATATTGTTTTTATAATTAAACTCGTCCTTAGGAAAATCCTGTGGTGTAGCTGCTAATGTGCTCAACTGTGACATTGTGAGTCCTGCTATTACATTCTTTTGGACTAATACCTTTGGGAAAGGTGGCCTAAAGTCTATATTAGCCAATCAGCAAGGGAGTCTATCTCCTTTTCACTAGACCAAGGAGATTGTTTTTTCATCTGAGGTGGAGTGCCACACCTACCATCAGCTCCTTACTTTACTGCACAGATCCCTGTGCTACTCATACGCTGAGTTGGCGAGAGCCGGTATCGAACTAGGAACCTTGTGGTTTCTTGCCGAACGCTCTATCAATTTAGCTAACCCAGCCCTTTGTATGGGAAACCCCCAATCCCTCCAGTTATGTTAAATAGTACCATTACTGTTCTTCTGGTTTTGGCATTAACACATAACGGTTGATATGCAATTAAATGAAAGAAACCAAGCGGTAATTTTCACCTTTTTATTTGTTAAAATTCCTAGCATAAAATTGTGCTTGTTCATTATCTGAAATGAACTTAATTGTTATTAAGAACACATTTTATGATATTTTATGTTAAAGCATGCAGTTGTATTGTTTTCGAAAAAGTTTCTAAGATTTGTTTATTTCGCACGGAGACTTTCAAAATAGCTACCGGCTTATTTCAAAGTGAAAGTCAGGGGAGGTTACTCTAATTGCCTTATTTGCTAGAAATTTTGACAACTAAAGGTGAAAATTACCAACCAAGCTGTCATTCTTAACAAAGCTGGTTGGCCATTCTAAGTAAAGGGTTACAAAATGACAACGGATAATGATATAATAAAAGAGTATTACAAAGAGACAACAAAACAATCCTAATTTGTTTGCATTTCTCCTTAGTTAAAACTAAATCTTACTAAACTTAGTCTGATGCAGTAGCATAAGTATGAGATATCCAATGAGAATCAAGAGGCCTGTGCAGAAGACTGTACGTCCTGGCGCCTCCTCGTCAAACACAGAACGAAACGGAGTGAAAAAGAGAGGAAAGAAGCCGCAGAAGAAAAGAGTTAAAAGGAAGTAGACAACAGAATCTCCTGAAAGCATCACCTCTTGTTTGCAGTCACTGTACCAGAGACTGCCATTCAAAAATTGGTCTGTTCAACCACTTAAGTAGCTGTAGATAATATTTAAAAAAAGAAGAAAAAGGTGGACTCTATACCATCGTCTTTAATAGACGGAAGGTTGCCAACATCTGAAAATCGAAAAATGAATTTAAACTTGAAATCTTAGTAACTTTTCTGAACTAAAGTAAATCATAGAAAATACATCAAATGTGAAAGGGTTTTTTTTTTCTTTCCCCTTCTCTCCCCTCAACAAAGCCAATGTTAATTACTTTCATTGCATTTCTCTACCATCTGTTTTGACTGTTTTCTTTTTCTCTTTTTTAGAGCGTACTTCTATGGGTGTGACCTTGTTGAAGGGTACTCTAGCCATTGTAACCGTTCATATACGTCCATGCCAACCCCATAGCCCTACAAGCACTGTGTCTGATTCCGAGTCCCAGTCCAGCACTCCCTCAAGCAACAGTGCCCAGTTGAGTTCCATTGAGAGACATGTCTCATTAACTCTTCTTTCCCAAATGAGTACTGCTCGATGCGGATTTGGATTAGCTGTACTCAACAAAAATCTTTATGCTGTTGGTAAGTAACTTGATCTCCTTTTTTTTTTTTTTTTTTCTTTCTTTTTTTTTTTTTTTTTTTTTTTTTCTCTCTCTCTCTCTCTCTCTCTCTCTCTCTCTCTCTCTCTCTCTCTCTATCTCTCTCTCTCTCTCTCTCTCTCTATTCTCTCTCTTATATCTCTCTCTATCTCTATCTCATCTTTGAAATTTGATTAAGGAATCAATTAAATGTTAAATTTGCTATTATATAAAACAGTCAACTTGATATCCATGTCTTGATTTTGGTGTTGTAAATTTTCACCCCCTTCAAAAGGATCATGGGTCTGACACTAAAAATATAACTCAACAGGTTGCCATGCCATTAAAATCAATCAAATCCCCCACCCTTTTTTATTTTATTTTTTAAATCCATTTTATTTTATCTAATTTTAATGTTTTGTTTTTTTTTCTTCAGGTGGTTATGACAGAGGTGAATGCCTCAGAAGTGTTGAAGCATTTGATATTGAAAACAATGTGTGGGCCAAAGTTCCCCCAATGAAAGTGGCTCGAGGTCGTGTTGCAGTGGCCGTGCTCAACAACAAACTCTACGCTGTTGGTGGATCTGATGGTCACACTGAATTGCGTTCGGTTGAATGTTATGACCCAATAACCAACAAGTGGACATTTGTCGCAGAGATGCTTCAAGGACGTTCTTGCCCAGGTAAGAATATATACGTGCCCCTTGGACTCTTTTAACGCTTGAACAAGAAAATTAATTACGGGAAACGGCTTGGGGGTCTATTTTCATTTTATCAACAAAGAAAGGTTTATTTACTATATTAGGAAGGGCTTATATGGGTAATAAGATCTAAACTCATTTAAATAAAATAAAAATGAAAAAAATGTCTTGTTTGCACTAGGGTGTTGTTATTTATTATTCAATATTCTTCCACTTTTAATAATTCCTGAATTTGTAACCAAATTCTTCCATGTCATCAAAACCTTAAATTCATAGTCCAATAGCAGGAAAATAGTCTTCGTTTAGAGAATAAAGCAATTTCCAGCCCAATCTCAACTTGCTTACAAGTAATTTTTAATTAATCAAGTATAAATTGACAAAAAAAAAACCCTGTCCAAGGGAGATAACTGTCTATTTTAGTTCCATCTATTTGGCCCTTGATTAGTCTGTACTTCTCTCCATCATTGTGGCATACCAGTGATGACACTTTTAATAAATAGCAGTTACAAAAAATTATAAATTTCTAAGAACTGACTTGATATCTTAATACAGGATATCAAAGGCAACATTTAAACATTCAATTTAAATTAAATAGATTCAGATTAATTTAACATTTACACTTTAGATGAACTTGTTTTGTTGCTTTTTTTTCCTTAGTTTTTTTCTATAAGATAAAATTTAAGTTTGGTTACAAATTCTAGGAGGAGAGAAACAAACTCATCCTATTTTATTCTTTGTAATTCTTTTACTAACACTGTGAAATAAATAAATCCTTGTGTGTGGGCAATGTTTTATTAAGAAAGAAAAACCTTTCTTTTTTTTTTTTTTTTTTTTTTTTTTTTTTTTTCACTACAGGGAGGGTGTGCACAAATAAAGATGCTAATTGTAATTCTCATTTAAATGTTCTCTTGACGTTTTCATATCCATTTTATTTTTTTTTTTTTTTTTTCCAAGGTGTCGTGGCTTTAAATGACCGACTTTACTGCATTGGAGGAAGTGCAGGTCAACGCTGCATTGCCGAATGTGAAGTGTATAATCCCAATACCAACGTCTGGGAAATAATTTCCCCTCTCAATGCTGGTGAGTTTTGATTATCCATCTCACAAGTAAATGACTAAAACATTTTTAAAAAATAGTAATTTAAAAAAATAAAAAAAAACTTCTCTTATAAATGCTGGAATGTGGTATGACATCAAGAGTTACAGGTGTAATGATAATAATGATATAATGATTATAATAAAAAAAAAAAAACAGCTCACAATGAAAGAAAGGAGATAGGCCTATCAAAAGATTTGCCTCAAGTACTACTTAATATTGACCTTATCTCGTAGTGTGTGGTATAATGCCTTGTGCATTGTCATCAATTTCCATGTCTTTTGGTCCATCTGTCAGTGTTCCTCCTTGTCGATTTTAAGAATAGTCCAGAGTATTTTATAAGAGGGACAGACCAGGTGGTTTATTCCCTTGGTTAAATTTCTGCTGTTGAGTTTGGTTTCTAAAAGTTTTCTTGCTCTTCTGATGTTTTTTTTTTTTTTTTTTTTTTTTTTTTTTTTTCTATCGTCTGTTTTGGTGTTTACTTCCAATATTCTTAGTACTTGTGATTCTCCTTTTCTCCAACTTTTCTATTTTCCTAGTTAAAATGTGTAAAATGTAGTGTAATGGTTAGCAAGCTAGTTTAGCAGATCATTGATGGGGAGTTTGATTCTCACTGGGCGCCTCATACTTCTGGCCTTGTGCCACACTCCATGGTGTAATGGTTAGTGAACTAGATTAGCAAACCATTGATAGTTTAGATGTAGCACAAGGCCAGAAGTATTAAGGCCCCCACTTAGTTCAATTCTATCTTAAAATGTGTCTATATGATTCTATTTGTAACTTTTTTAATTTTCATTTTATTTTTATTTTTTTACAGGTCATTTCCAAGCTGCTGTCTGTGTGTATAATGAGAAAATCTTTGCCATTGGTGGCAGTGGTGCCTGGAATTGTTTGAATTCTGTGGAAGTCTATGACCCTGCAACCAATGCGTGGGAAGTCTACAGCTCCCTTAATACTCCTCGGAGAGGTGCTGGGGCCGATATTATCAATGGTAAGTGATGACACCTATCATTATATCTATAGAGTAGGTAAATATCTGAGCCCTGCCCATGAAAATCAGTGTCTACAAACTGTTTAATCAAAGAGGTTCATTTCAAAATGATGAGTATCCTGAGTATGACACTAAACTCTATCCAGTGGTGAGACTTCAGTTCTGGATCTCTTAGGAGTTAAGAGTAATGTCAACAAAAGAAGTGGTAGTATATGTTAGGGTCCCATCTATAGATCTTGTTGATGACCCAATGACAACTCTCTTGTTTTTTGCCAGTTTAGCTCAGTTGATAAAGCATTTACCTAGGAACCACATGGTTCTGGACTTGATAATGTTCCTCACCAATTCAGCATATGAGTAACACAGTTTTGATCTGTGTAATAAAGTGGGGGCTGATGGTATGTTTTACATTCCACCTCAAATGCAAAAACAATCTCCCTGGTATGACGCTAGGGGAAAATGAGATAAGACTTCCTTGCTGTCTGGCTGATACTGACAATAGGCCACTCTGCCAACTCGATAGGAATACTTTGTGATATTACATAATATAAGTATTTTTATCTAATAGAAATAGTTTGCCACAACATTTTTGAAAATGAAGATCAGGTAGAAAAATGGCTACTGTGTGTGTGGGTGGGTGGTGCAATCCTCCATTAAGTGGTGCATGTCTACTTCAGCCCAAAACCAATTACAATCTCTTCTTATTATAATGGAGATTTGCTGTCTGTAACTGAAATTATATCACAATATCCTCAGAAATTGTGTAAGTTTATCAATGAATATTTAATTTATAGTCGAAATCATTTCATTAATACATAGAATAAATCTTATTTATTAACGATGTTTCTGAAAATCTGAGTCCATGTTATTAGCATGTTTAAAATCCTGCATGCGTCTTGTATATCACTAAGAAATAAAGGTTTACATAATAAATAGTGTAGAAAAAACAAGATGTTAAAAGTTTTGCTGACAAATCTGTTTCGACCATATGAAGAGGTCATTATCAAAGCAACATTGTAAACGGAAAGATGAAATAAATATATCATAATAAATGGTGTGACTAATTTACTTACTGGTTTTAACAAAACTAGGTTTAATAAAAATTATTTGGTGTTATTGACCCCTAATATTGTTTTATTCTCCAACATATTAAAATTAATCCTATGAATGATTTTATATAGAAACAATTAAAATAAATTAAATAAGAACACTTATTTTAATTATTTCTTTAGTCTTTCTAATTTAATATTTCATTACATTACAATTTAAATATTTATGCCCGGAGAGAGCATATTGTTGCTAGTTTATTTAATGATTGCCAAACTCTTATTCCATGTATGATTTTATAATAAAAAAAATAAAAAATTGTTTTATCTTTCAGGCAAAATCATGGTTGTTGGTGGCAATGACGGTACCCAGTCTTTGCGATCCACTGAGATTTATGACATTGATAACGACTGTTGGTATCTTGGCCCACAACTTGGTATTGAACGTGCCAACGTTAGTGTGGCTTCCCTTGGAAATAAACTATTTGCCGTTGGTGGTTTCAGTGGCAAAAGGTTCCTTGATTCCCTCGAGTATTTTGATGCCAACACTGAAGAATGGTGTTGTTATTCTCCCGTTGATGATATCTGGCAGGGTTTGGGCGCCCCTAACCAAACAAATGGAGTGTGTATCGAAGCAATTGAACCCCGAAAGAAAATTGGTAAGAAAAGCAAAGCAAAGGGGTTTTCCAGCACAGCCGAGATGCACACGAATGGAACGACCAACGGTAGCGTAAATTGGTCAAAAACGAACACATCCACAGAATGTTCTTGAATATTCCTTAACGAGTGAATGTGAAAAATCCAGGTGTGAATGAAAAAATCCAGGTGTGAATGAAAAAAGGTGTGCATGAACGTGCTAGTTGCAGTGGAATGAAAGTTGAACATTTTTTATGAATGAGTTACTGCAATTTCATCATTATCTTTGTATTTTTTTATTTCTCTGCTGCTGGAGTTGCAACTTTTGAATGTTGAAAACCAAAAACTAAAACTGTCATTGTCTCTTATCATCCAAATCTTTATAGAAAGAAAGAAAACAGACATTGGTGATTGGGTGTTTCTTCTTTATTCATTTTTTTTTTTTTTAAACGAAACAAATATAGTTTCTTAAATTGTGTGACTTGTGAAAACAGTAGATGCAAGAAAAGAAAGATAAAAAAATATATATATATATCTAAAAACCAAACACAATCCACTATTGTTGGGGAAACTAAATACCCAAAAGAAGAGAAAAAAAAAATCAATTTTTTTTTAATTATTTTTTTTTTTTTTTTTTTTTCCTCCCTCGTTTCATTCTTTCCCATTCCAAAACTTCAAAAACATATTCCAAACTTCTGCATAAAAAAAAAAAAACATCAGAAAATAAAGAAAAGCTTTCAAAAAACATTTTTTGTTATTCTTGTTATTTATATTTCCAGTTTGGTTATTTCAGTTATAAAACTCATCTCACTTTTTACATCACTCATGTTAACATTACCCACTCACTATCTCTAATATTTAATATATTTATAAATATTTTATTTTATCATACAATGTGTAATAAATATCACGTGCGATACCTTCTCATCAGCTGCTAAGTATAACAGTTTCAGTGGCTAAAAGCAGGACTGCCACACCTTATGCCACCAAGATGCCTTTTGGCTACCAGACAGGATATTAAAAAAATAAAATAAATAGATAAATAAGTAAATTATGTCCATTCATCTTAGCAGTTTAAGTTGATATTGAATGTGATTTTCTTAATGCGTTTAATATGTTTATAAATATTTAATGTTAATATATTTAATATTTCTCTAAAAAAAAATTTTAGATACGGTTTGATAATTTGTATTATTTGGAATAGTCCAAATGATACAAATTAAATATTTAATATTTATAACTACACCTGTAAAGGAAACTTGAGTACCAACTTTTATCTCACACTCTAATAGTTTTTGGCATTAAATAACCCACAGGGTTATTATACCATTAAACAAACCAAATGAAGTTAATGAAAATTATTTATAACAATTTGAAGATATTAAGAACTTGAAACAGAAACTTTTATCAAAATGACTTGTTTAGGTATTAAATAACCCAAAAAAGGTTGATATGCCATAAAACAAATCAACCCAAACTAATATTTATGTCCTGACATTTTGTTCAGCACAGGAATGTGTCAATATCAAAGAAATACTGAAATCGAATAAAAGGATAATCTTTTTTTTTTTTTTTTTTTTTTTTTCATCCTAATGATGACCTTTCATGTTATGAAATTGTACAAATCTCAGAAGAACAGTTTTCAATTTTAACTGATGTTTTATTTTGTTGTCTTCTGTACCCTTGTACTTTTTTTTTTTTTTTTTTTTTTTTTTTTTTTTTTTTTTCTTTCTTTAATTACAGTCAACGCTCAATAACAAAATAGAATAAATGTATAAAACAAATTTGTAGTCGTAAAGAAAGGAAATTCTAGTTAAAATTCCACTTAGCCAACTTTTACTTCCTCCTGGGCAGGTATTAATAGTTCTGGAGTCTTAGAACTTCTGCCATCTGTTTTAATATGGAGGATTTCTAATCATATCAGTAGTATTCAAATCAAGGTGAATAACTTTTGCTGTTACAGAAATTTAATTTTAAATTATTTAAAACTAGAAGTGGTGGCTACCCAGCATCACCTGGGTAGAGGGGGAAATTCAGAAATAGGTAGTCTCGCAGATCCATTATTACTGAATCACAAGTTGGATCATCACAGGATGACCCTTTAAAATCTCTTCATGAAAATAAATCAAATCTTCATTATTTTGTTCAAAAAGGAAGATCTGGTGATAATGAATGCGTATATACATTTACTTTGTCATTGTTTTATTTTCATAGTTTCCTCCGGACATACACACTAACTGCCCTTTTATATATGTATAGATTAAAACCATTGAAAAAGAGACAAAATAGTGGATCGCGTCGAAATTGACCAAAACAAATCGTTTTAAATCTATTAAAAATAAACTGCATATGTAATATTTTTCTTTTTTTAATGGTCATTAAGTTACTACTTATCAATTTAGACAAAAGTTTAACCTTAAATAATAGATTTAATTAATTTTAATTCGTTTTTAAAAACGTAGCCAATGATTTTGGGGGGGGGGTATACCTAATTTATAGTATTGATTTTAAAATAGTTGAAGAATAAAACAATAATATTAGAGATCAAGTGATTATTCATTAAACACTTTTTTTTTTTTTTTTAAACCAGTATGCAAATTTTTATTTCTTGATCTATAAGACACATTGCAAGATTTTAAACATAATTATAACAGGAGCTGTTTTGAGGCAAATCTAATTCAGATTTTCTTTGAGACATTGTTAATATTTGAAGTGAGCACACTGATGCACTCACTCCAAAAAAATTGTTTTCATTTTAAAGAGATACATTGATTGTTAGTAAATAAGTTTATTAATGAAGTCAATCTTTTAATGCTTAGAATAAATCTTATGTTACAATAGCCACAGGAATTGTGTAAGTTGTTACAGATAGTGAATCTCCATTATAAGATTAATTTTTAAGTATTTTAGTTTTAGTGGAAAACTTTTTCTTTTTTCAGAAGCCTGGGCTGCATCTATATATATTAATGAGAGCACTCAGGTGAGTGATGGTTGGGTTGACCATTAAATTAGTATGTTCTCCCCACTTGATCACAAGAAGACCATTTTGGGAATTGGAGGTATAAAGCTAATTCATCTATATCCATATTGCAAAGTATCACGGTGCAGTTGCAAAGCATGCTGGGCCCATAACCCAGAGGTCCATAAATAGGAACTATGCTCTGCTACCAGATGTTAATTTCTTCTCTTTGAATCACCAGGCAATTATCTGTGTAGCTCCTGCCATCTTCCCTTGCTATGCAAATGGGTATACTATCCTTAGAGACTATCATTCCACATTGGCAAACATGCAGGTATTCAAGGGCAGATAACTCTTATCATAGTAGGCTTAATTTCTAGATGTTTTTCAGCTTTATATCTGATCAAACCAACGCCAATTTTTTTTTGACTTGTTAAAATTCCACTGATTTATTAGGATGAGTCAGAAGTTGTACAATTTAGCAACTTTGGATACTTTAGCTGAGGTCAGGAAGGGGATGAACCATACTGGACTGTGAGGTGCCAACTTCATTAGTGAAGCATGGCATTAGAATCTCCAGCTTGAGGTCTAATGGACTGTCAAGAAGGGTAGGTCGATTTTTCACTTTTTAAAACATCAAATTGTTTTCACAGAATTTAGCCTTTAGAAAATGAGGATTTCTAGTGCATTTTAATAGACGATCTTTGATGCTATTTCCTCAAACAATGGTGCAAGTAAAAGATCTAATTTTTGGTATCAGTATTCAGTATACTAACACAACTTTTGCATAGATGGACAAGTTGATATTTTTTAAAAGTGAAAAATCAACCTGCCCTACTGTCAAGGTTCTTCCAAGCCAAGCAAGATTTCTTGTGACTTCACCTTTTGCACAACAAATGTTTTTGATTGCTTCCATTTTGTGTTAGGCTCAGTTCAAACTTAGTAAAGCTTAAGTACTGAGTTATGTTGCATTTTCATCTGTGCATCAACTACCACAATACAGCAGGTACCACAGCCGGTACCTACCATGGCTTCAACTACTTCAGTCATGTGATAGATGTGCTGCAAATTAGCATGTACCAAAATATTGAAAAACATGACTCACCCTTATATTTTTCTTAAAAGCCAAATTTTCACATTATTTAATGATATTTTATTGCTTGCTAGTAAAATCCTAGCATAGTTTTAGTCTTGCCCCAACTTTTTTTGAATGGGGTTACATATTGTTGCATACCATACTCATCATCTGCATATCCATGGTTGTATATAGATATACGTACCTGGCTTAGCCACCTGGTTTCGACTGGGGGTCCGGCGAGCTTCAGCCGCTGGACCGGTGATGTTATAATAATAGCGTCGATCCCAGGGGGCCATCCCCCCCAGGCAACACCTGCCCCCTTGATTTAAAGGGGCAGGGCTGGGTTTATTGCCCAGTGCCTGAGGCGCCCCCCTTGAGGGGGAATGCCGACGGGATCGACGCAATTTTTCACCTGCCACTCCATGAGCTTCGGCTTGTGGGTGGTCCCACGTTAATAGGGACTTTGTGCCTGACCCGTACAAGTGGGGTACGCGGTAAATACATACTTACCTGGCATAGGTGGGGATCAAAGTGTAGTATCTGTTCCAGATTCTGTGCTTTGAGACTTACCTTCCTTACCCGGCCTCGGCTGGGTGTCCAGAGTACAATTATTAGCGTCGTTCCCAGGGGGCCATCCCCCCAGGCAATACCTGCCCTCTTGGGGGTAGGGCTGTTTATTGCCCATCACCTGAGGCGCCCCCCTTGAGGGGTAATGCCGAAGGGATCAACGCAATTTTTGTTCTTTCCCACCCATGAACTTCGGCTTGTGGGTGGGCCCACGTTAAAACGAGGCCTTGTGCCCAGCCCATCCAAGTGGGGTATGAGGCAAATACCCTTATATGTACATACATACATTAAATACATGGATGTGTAATGGTTAGTCGTGAGAAATGGACTCATCGACCAAAGTTCAAATCCGTGACAAGACTATTTCAGTGCTAATACCCTTGGAAAGGTATGAATCCATATTCTCCCTCCAGCTATGGGTAAATAGTAGGGGAGACTAGGCTCTTTAACCTTGGATAGGTGACCAGTCTAGAAGGAAAACTCTGAATTCAAATCTGTTAAACTCCACTTAAGAAAATGATCTTGTGTCACATCCAGTTCGTGCGCAGGGGTTTGGAGGTGACCTAAAATTATTTGTGGCTAAATTGAGAAAGCCAAACCATTACTACATAGTTTTACATACAGTCACTGGATTCCAGGCAGCAACTGCAGACTCAAGGGAATGCCGATGGAATTTAAGCAATTAAAAAAAAAAATGCTGCATTGGAGGCCTGCTTCCCGCATGGCACTCTACATTAAAAATTGTCTATTTTAGTTTGGTGGGATATTAAAATTCTGAATAATTATAGATTAATAATTTAGGTTGCAGGTCTTTACTTTGCTACCAATTGACTGGAATTGGGTTTTTATAAAGATTCAAAAGAAAATGTCCAAAATTCAGACACAAATTGTAAGAGAAGCGACCCTAACAAATGTATTTAACAGGGTAGCATAAATGTTTTGTCACCTCCAACCAAAATCTCATAATTAATCAACTAATCAAGTTATATGAAATAATATATATTGATAATAAAATTTCTATAATTAAAAATAATGAAAGTTAAAACAATATGTATCAGTGAAGACTTGGACCATCCTATACTTTTTTTTTTTTTTAAGTTTTGAAAAAAATAAAAAATGAAGAGATTAATTTTTTTACATATTTTATTTAAAAATAAATTTACATATAAAACTTGTTTCATGTTAATTGTTCCAATCAAGTTTCTTTCATTTCAACATCAGAATCATTTTGGGAAGTCGACTTTTTTGCTGTGGGTTTTTCGGTGAATTTAACTGGAAAAAGAAGGAAAAAAATTTGAGAAAAGGAATTAATATTTTTGCAGATGCATTTTTCTCCCCAGTAGTACACGGATGGACTCCTGGTTTGACATGGTAAGTTGACAAAACTTGGGGGAGAGGGGGGGGACAATCTTTTTTTTAAAGTTGCTATGGTTATTAAAAATCCTAAAAGTATTTTGGAAAGAGGATTACTTTTGTTGGTTTGAGCCCTGAGCCTACCCCCCCCCTTTACCGTTTGAGCATGATCTATGGAAGTAGAGGTTTATTTTTGTTTTACAACATATCAACACTTTTTGGGTCATTTTGATAAAAATTTGTTTTAAATTCTGGTAGAAATAATTTCTATTAACTTTGCTAGCAAATATATGCACTTTCTGGGTGCAAGTATTTAAGTTTTAATGTAATATATATTATTATATTAAATTATAAAGGCTAATAAAACTAAATAAGAATGCAGATAAAAAGATTTGAAACAGAATCAAGAATAGAACTGAAACTTATTCTTCCATCACTGAATTTTCTTAATTTAACTATTTAGTTAAAATAGGAAGTAAAGAATAAAATTAGTTATTTCTTGTTAATGGGTTTCTTTTAAGATTTATCCCGAGATTTTTGCTCATAAGCATATATTTATTAAAATCAAATTTTTAATATCAATATGCAAATTAGCCTTCTTGTTCACACTGTAAACTGCTATTTTGTTGTATAAATAAATACAATTGCATGTTATCAGTATGTAGATATGCTCCACATATCTAACTCCGGTTTCAACCAGGGGTCTAGTGGTGTCGGCCCTGGACCGTACAAACTTACATCATTGATCCCAGGGGGCGATCCCCCAGGCAACACCTGCTCCCTTGATTTAAAGGGACAGGGCTGGGTTTATTGCCCAGTACCTGAGGTGCCCCCCTTGAGGAGGAATGCCAACGGAATCAACACATTTTTTGCACCCACCACCCATGAGTATCACCTCGTGGGCGGTCCCACATTAATGGGGCTTTGTGCCGAACCCGGGTACGTGGTAAATATGCTAGTATGTAGATATGGTCAACAGTATTAATAATATAAAACAATTTTATTCATAATTGAGGTTTAAAATAAAATCATGCTGAATGTAACGTCAATAACTAGATGTACAAAAATTGCCTAGAGAGATGAGAAATTTTTTTAAATTCTTAATTTTAAAACAATTACCAAAAATCAGGGAATTGTCCAATCTTAATGAAATTTTCACATTATTTTTCAACGGCTTGATTTTTTAACGATTAGCTTAGTTTATTAAAAAAACTTGAAAAAAATGTGGAGGGGGGGACCTTTGACCATTTGAAGAAAAAAATTTCTGGCAGATTAAATAATAATGAAATTTATTGTGTACAGTGCTCAGATGCACCACAACTCATCAAAGTCTCATGTCAAGTACACAGAATAAGGTATTAGTGTCAGGAACATGAACAGTTTACAGTAGTAATATGCGTGTGCGTGTGTGCATATGTATGTGGGGAGTGGCATCAGGTATAGTGTCGGTGGACCACAGGAAGCATGGAGGCTTTGAAATATTCAGTGCTTCGGCAGCCTACAACAGATGCAGGCAGTTTATTCCAGGTCTCCGCAATTCTGAGCGTGAAAAAATGCAAATTAAAGCTGTTGTGATGTTTAACAAGCTAGTCTCGCAGATCCATTAAATCTGAATAGCAAGTTCGTTCGTCAGGAAGATAACAAAAACATTGGTTATCTAATTATTTAGTTGTGCAACTACAGTAACGAGAAATCCTTTTGTTAAAATCTCACAAAGTTTCTCATGAATACAACAAATACATCATCATCATCATGTTGTGCTAACAGCACCAGATTCCAATGATTCTCTTCCTACCCATTCTTATAAGTCATTGCTCCTGGAAAGTTTTCCACATGGCATCCAGTATCCGCACAGAGCTGATCAATGTAAGTTTTTGCTGGCCAGCCTGCATCAATGTGTCTACAAGATGATATCGTGAGTTCATCCTTGCAGGTTTTGTTTGTCTTACTTAGATGATTTGTGTGATAGGAGGTAAGTGGCCATAAAACTTCCAGGATTTGTTCTAGACAGCACATAGCGTTCTGCATCTTTCAAAGCCTCCATGCTTCCTGTCGTCCGCCAACACTATACCTGATGCCCCTCTCCACACACATTACAGGGTGTCCATAAAGTCTCTTTACCTCATTCTCCAGATATCACTGCCCAGGACTTCTTCCGTGGGGTTATGCTAAAGATATCTTATATCAAACAAAGATAGGAAAGTAGGAAGCGCGTGGTGTAATGGTTAAAGTCATGGGAAATGGACTCGTCGCCCCGAGTTCAAATACTGGACGGGGTAATTTCATTTAGCATTAATATCCTTGGGAAATGTATGAATCCTACTCTCCCTCCAGCTATGGGTAAATAGTAGGGCAGACTGGGCTCTTTAACCTTGGTTAGGCAACCGGTCTAGGAGATGGAAAACCGAATTCAAACCTGCTGAACTCCGCTTAAGAAATTGACCTTGTGTCGCATCCTGCTCGTGCGGAAGGGGTTGGTAAATAAATAAATAAATATATATATATATATATATATATATATATATATATATATCGAACAAAGACATGGGATATCACTAACCTAAAGCAGAAGATCATTGATGAGACAGTCTTAATATGCTTTGTGCAACAAATGGTGCCCATGTAGACGTGTTTTAAATGAGGCAAAGAAACTTCAATATGTACAATTCATTTTGTAATAATTTCCACATATTTGTCTGTTCAGTTGCTTTTGAAATATTTTTTTTTAAAGTTGTAAGTAAAAAGTAAAGTAAAGTGAAGTCATCAGGGCGGCCTAATGTCAGTATCAGCCAGACAGCGAGGGAGTCTATCCCCTTTTCACTAGCGCTAGACCAAGGAGATTATTTTAGTGGCTGAGGTGGAGCGCCACACCTACCATCAGCTCCTTATTTTACCGCACAGATCCCTGTGCTACTCATACGCTGGTTTGTTGAGGGCCGGTATCAAACCAGGGGCCTTGTGATTCCTAGCCAAATGCTCTACCGACTGAGCTAACCCAGCCCTTAAAGTCGTAAAGAGACTTTATGGACACCCTGTATTATTATTTGGTCCAAATATAAGATTTAGGAACATATACTACACTCTGATCCTAAGCAGATCTAGATGTAAATAATTATGTCATTTTTTTAAAAAATGTGTACTATGCTTGTAAATAAATAAATAAAATGTATTCTTGGTTTGTAAGTGTCTTATAATTCTAAATCAATTTTACTGTGACAGGTGGGGGATCACTGGCCACTGACATTAACTGCTACTCCATTTTTTCACAAAGAAAAATTATTAAACATCAGTTTTTCATTTTTTTATAACCCAAAATTTTAGTTGTAGTATTAAATCTATTGTGTATCAAAATTGGGAGAGGGGGGGGGGATTGTCAGTAGTCAGAAATTAATACAAGTGTAAGATTCAAAGTTAATAATTGAACAACAGCTCCGACACGTTGTGAGACAAAAACATTTAATAGGTGTACAGTACATGGTAACGGTAAGATACATAAAGTACATAGATACAAATAAGATATAAGAGTAGAGATAAAAGGACACATTCATGAATGGTAAATACAAGATACAATATTTATGTATAAACGAGATACCCAAATGTATATAAAATATAAATGTTACAGACATAGAACTAAAGGATAGTCCATGCTGTATAAAAGACTTATAGTAAGGGGGGGGGGCAAAGCCCCACTGCGAAGGGGGTAGACATAAGTCTAACCCATGTGCTCATTCAGAGGCAGTAAGGAAAGACCAGGAGAAGCATTTGAATCAGCCGCTTATATACCAGAGGTCCCCTGGTGGCCACAAACGGCAACACAGTGGGAAGATAACGCTTCCAGGCAAAGTGAAGATAATCCCTATACAAGCATTACTGGCATGGGTTATTCAATCTATTTATTGATACTTATGTTCCTTAATTGTACGACAGTTACACCTGGCTAAAAATGAGACCGTCCAAATCATCCAAGATGAAATGCAAAAAGGTAAATCCTATGAATGAAATAGCATAGCAAAAATTAATTTTTACAGCGCCTGGAGGGCAATTTTTTCTGCTGGTTTTCTTTAAAGAAGTAAGCCGTTTTTAGAAAAAATGATATTAAAACTAAAAACAGACCCATCCACAAAAAAAATAATAATGATGAAAGAAAAAAAAACGAATTTTATACAGACCACACAAAAGTCGATATTTTCGCAAACTATTAAAGGGAAATAACTCCTGAGCTAAAATAACTTTTCACAAATATAAAGGGAGATAAAAAAAAAATTTTTAATTAAAAAAGGTTTGTTTGCAGGGTCAGCAAATTTGCAAGTTTTTCTAATCTAGAAAATTTTAATTTGAAAAAAAAAAAAAAAATTAAAAGCAAGAAAGCCAATAGTTGCTGAAAAATATTCTTACACTCGTAAGTCGTACTTAGTTAAACTTAGAAATCCTACAAAGGGAGGTAACCAAAAAATTATAGATTAATATCTATAATTCTTTGGTTACCTCCCTTCGTAGGATAATCTTTTACTTGTTAGCAATAAATACGAGGTAATCAGATCAATACGGATTTATTCTTCAGTTTATTTTTATCTGATAAGTTCAGGAAATTGTATGAATATTTAATTTGTTGACTTGTCATGCGATATATAATCAGTAGAGTGGTTTATTGTTAGAATTAGCCAGATAGTGAGGGAGTGTATATGTTGTTGTTGTGGAGCCTATGTATGCTTCTTTGTTGGTATATCTGACAAGTCTCATTTTTAATGTATATATCATATATATATATATTTTGGGGGATTTAGTGCGAAGCATGGGTAAAACGTGAAATAAATGAGAAACTAGGTTGGATGTTATGTGCTAAGTTACATTTTATTTCATCCAATATTTCGAGAGAATGAACTCCCTTCTACAAGAACTTTATTTAGACTGCTAAAAAAAAAAAAAAATCCTTGTAAAAGGGAGATCATTCTCACGAAAAAGAATTATTATTTATTTCCATTGAAACAATTCAGTAATTTTTTAAAAAAGAAAGAATTCGTTGATTAATAAGTCAACACAGAAAATTTTATTAAAATCATATAATTCCCTGATTTTTTATAATTGTTTTTCATTAATGTCGGCCCTCCATACAAGAAGAGGTCACGTGACATTTTCTCCCAGTTTGTACCTCCTATCTAACGGTTATTTATTCCGTCTTTCATTCATATGTTGCACTTGATGAAGACCACTCTATTAAATGGTCGAAACAGATTCTGTCAGCAAACAAATAACATCTTTCGTTTTTTCTAAAAATGTTAAATTCATATATATATATATATATATATATATACATACATACATACACACTTTTCTGAGGCTCTTGTGGTATAATGAATACCATCAGAGGATATAGACCTGGTAAACAGGATTCAAATAATGGACAAGGCTGTTAGCATTTTACATATTGCTAATAACTTTGTGAAAAGGTATGCATCCAGATATTCTTCCTCCAGCTATGGGTAAATAGTAGAGCAGACTAGGCTCTTTAACCCTGGTATGGCAACTGGTCTATTAGAAAGAAAACTAAATTCAAACCTGTTAAACTCCTCTTAAAAATGGACCTTGTGTCGCATCCTGTGCATGTAGAGGACTCGGATAAATACAAACACTCCTTTCTTGTATTATAGATATTACCATAGAATGTATCCTGGTCAAGGGCGACACTAACATAGAATAATTAACACAGCTTAACCATGAATAGGTACAAGTGTTAACAGAATTGAATAAAGGGCTAAGTTTGAAGTTCCGTGAAGGCTCTCGAGTTCAACAAGAAGGTTCCCAAGTCCGGGAAGTTCCCGAGTCCGACAAGAAATACCTGAAGAAGGCCAGAGAGCATATCAGCCAAAACGTAGATAACAATGAAGATAAGGCCAATAGACCAAATAAATAGATAGTAGTACCCCTTTCTGAACTTACCTTCGTCGTTCTTTTCACGAGCTGCATGTCGCATTCTCTTCAAAACTTTTCTTTGACGTTTTCCTGTCAACAATTTTGTGCATCTTGACGTTTCCCTAAATTGGAAAAAATCTTGTTTTAAATTTCAAAATTTTCAACAAAAAAAAAAAAAAACAGAAAAACGAAAGAAAATAAAACAGACAACAAATCACTACTTTGACGGCAGATAAGACTCAATGTTGATTTATTTTATGTTAACAAGGAAGAGGCAAGTTTGTTAGTCATAACTCTATATCAGTGGTTCTTGTAGGAAGCGCGTGGTGTAATGGTTAAAGTCATGGGAAATGGACTCGTCGCCCTGAGTTCAAATTCTGGACGTGGTAATTGCATTTCACTTAGCGCTAATACCCTTGGGAAAGGTATGAATCCTACTCTCCCTCCAGCTATGGGTAAATAGTAGGGCAGACTGGGCTCTTTAACCTTGGTTAGGTAACTGGTCTAGGAGAAGGAAAACTCTGAATTCAAACCTGTTGAACTCCGCTTAAGAAATTTACCTTGTGTCACATCCTGCTCGTGCGGAGGAGTTGATGAATATATATATCAGTGGTTCTCAACTGGGATCCATACGAACCCCCAAGGGACCATATAATTTTTTTGATGTGTCCAGGCAAGCAAAAATTATCAAATTATAAAAATAAAATAGGATTTTAAAACATCAAATGCATATTGGGGTCCACCAGAGTAAAATAGGAATATAAGGGGATCCGTAGATAATAAAAGAAAGAAAAAAAAAGGTTGAATACTATTGCTGTAGCTGTGTCATTTCCTATGACGATAACCAATACAAAAGAGCGCCCAGCAAAGACCTATATTGACCAGCTTTGCACGGATACCTGATGCTGCGCAGAGGATATCTCGAAAGCGATGAATGATAGCGCGACATGATGATTTCCCAAACTGCGAAACAGCTTTGAAAGAAGTGATGTACTTTCGTCTTATTTACTATTGCTATCTGTTGTCCATAATCTTAATATAAATAAATAATACATTTTTCGAGATGAAACATAGCAAGTTTATCTTATGTGAATAAACTCTTAATTCTAAAAATAGATAAATACTTCTTATGGATGCATCAGGGAACCAGTTATGAAGCCCCACTCCCCCACCCCCCAAAAATGCTAATGATACAGCAAATAAGAAAACTCAGTGTGCAATTTTTCACTTCTTGGTTTGGTTTGGTTTGGTTTCTTTGTTTAATAGCATATCAACCTTCATTTTTTACTTTCCTGTTACTAGGACTAAGAAAATGCTTGGAGAGAAAGCTGACACAGTTACAACTTGGAACAATTCCCATTTTATTTTATCCGAGATCAGATTTCCATATGGTTGATAACCTGTCAATAGGTATCCCAGTTCAAAACAGTAGTTGTGGTTTCTTTGTTTAATGGCATATAATAATAATAATGAAACTTATTGTGTACAGTGCTCAGGTGCACCACAACTCATCAAAGTCTCATGTCTAGTACACAGAATAATGTATTAGTGTCAGGAACATGAACAGTTTACAGTAGTAATATGCATGTATGTGTACAGTGCTCAGGTGCACCATAACTCATCAAAGTCTCATGTCTAGTACACAGAATAATGTATTAGTGTCAGGAACATGAACAGTTTACAGTAGTAATATGCATGTATGTGTACAGTGCTCAGGTGCACCATAACTCATCAAAGTCTCATGTCTAGTACACAGAATAATGTATTAGTGTCAGGAACATGAACAGTTTACAGTAGTAATATGCATGTATGTGTACAGTGCTCAGGTGCACCATAACTCATCAAAGTCTCATGTCTAGTACACAGAATAATGTATTAGTGTCAGGAACATGAACAGTTTACAGTAGTAATATGCATGTATGTGTACAGTGCTCAGGTGCACCATAACTCATCAAAGTCTCATGTCTAGTACACAGAATAATGTATTAGTGTCAGGAACATGAACAGTTTACAGTAGTAATATGCATGTATGTGTACAGTGCTCAGGTGCACCATAACTCATCAAAGTCTCATGTCTAGTACACAGAATAATGTATTAGTGTCAGGAACATGAACAGTTTACAGTAGTAATATGCATGTATGTGTGCGCGTGTGTATATGTATGTGGAGAGTAGCATCAGGTATAGTGTCGTCGAACTACAGGAAGCATGGAGGCTTTGAAAGATTCAGTGTTTCGGCAGCCGACAACGGATGCGGGCATGCCTCCACAATTCTGAGCGTGAAGAAATGTTTCCGAAAGTCACATGAGCAGTGCTGTTTTCTGACCTTGTAGACATGCTCATGGGTTATTTCATGCCAAAATCATCCTTGTAGAAGAACAGTAGTGGTAGTATTTAACCCATAGCTGGGGAGATAAGGGGTTCATACCTTTCTCAAAGACATTAATCCAAAAGTGAACATAATATGACTGAAGTTCGAACTTGTGTTGTAGAGTAGCTAGCACTCCTTTAGCACTCAACCAGATGGACAGGCTCATAGCCTTAAATAGTCTATAGATTAAGGACTTCAACAGTTTGATTAATAAGCTGATAAATATTCAGAATTATCTTACTGCATTTGACCCTCCTCTATTCCTTATACATTGTCTTGTTAATTGTTTTGTAACTTATTGTTCTGTGTTTTTGTATGTATCCATTAGCACCAGATACTTGTGCTGGATAAATATATTAAAACTCTTAACATCCTGTTGAGAATTTTCTAAGAGTCCATACAATATGTATTAAACCCTAACCGTTAGGCATGATATAACCCCGGACGGTTTGATATGCCGTTAAAATCAACCAACCAACCAATATTTCTGTGTTTTGGTAAATATTGATATAGATGTCCCACTACTACTGGGGGTGGGGGTGCCCTGTGATGTTGTGGCTAACGTGCTGGACTGCGACGTTGTTGTATCGCTGAGGTGGAATGATACACAGAAGAAATTGAGTGCTTAAAACTCTTAACGTCCTATACCACCTCATTTCCGCCCGGCCGGAAGTCACATTAGTTTTCCTAATCTACCCCAAACAATAGCCTTTATATATACTTCATATATATACTTCTAGTAATTGGTTTTAACAATGTGTTAACATTATTGGGGGTTATGTTGTATGGTATTGATTTGTTTCATGTCTATATTCTATGGTAGAATTTTATTTCCCTCAAAAAGGAGAAAATATCCTCCATGTTGACATTTTCAAACAGATCTTTCATATTGTTTGCTTTAAAATAATGGTTTCTGATGTGAGCAAAAAACCTGCATTCCATGGATAAGTGTTTAACTGTCAAAGGTGTTTGACATGTTTCACATTGTGGTTGTTGTTCTTGCTTGAGTATATAAGAGTGTGTTAGTTTTGTATGACCAACAGAAATATTAATACCAAGTCAAAGAAGAAGAAGAGGGTGGGGGTGGGGGATGTTACTTACAATTTTTTTATCTGTTCATCACTCATGAATTCTAAATAATCAATATTTGACAATCGTTCTTTCTTGGCCGCATTTTGCTTTTGGGTTTTCTTTTTGTGGGAAGATTTTTTCTTTTGGTTTTTCTTCAACTAAAAAATAAAAGCAAAAAAATAAAATCTCAAAAAAAAAAAAAAAAAAAAAAAAAAAAAAAAAGAAACAAATACCATGACAAAGAAAAACAAAAATGAAGTCAAATTTATTTTTGGTTTGTTTTGTAACATCACATGAACATCTTATTATAATGGACATTCGGTGTCTGTCTATAACAAACTATTTCACAATACCCTCAGGAATTGCATATGTTTATCAATAAGTATTTAATTTACAGTAAAAATCATTAATATATAGAATAGAGTAAATCTTATTTATTAATTATGTCTATGAAAATCTGAGTTAGATTTGCCTCAGTCCATGTTATTAGTGCGTTTAAAATCCTGCAATGTGTCTTTTATATCACTAAGAAATAAAGGTTTACATAATATATGACGTGGTTAATTTGTATACAAAAAGTTTCTGGAATTGGAAGCTCAAATTTTGGGGATTGGCTAACTTTATCATACTCCACACTTGGACAAAATTTCAGAAAAATTGAAGTGGATGGGTGACATATCTTGGGTGATTTGTCATGGAATTACCCATATGACAGTTTGGTTTAACTTTATTCAAAAATTCCTGGTAAATTTGATTTTAAAAAAAACCAACAAAGAAATTCAACAAATGTGAGAACCTGCAAAACCTTGACCACTGAGGACACTACAATAACCAGCAATATCAAAATGGACAAGGGTGAAGAAGTTCTCGTTTTACTTTACGACAGACTAAAACCACATTCTTCATTTCTTAGATGTAGGGAACGCTGTCGAAGAGAATTACACTAAAAATTGGTCAAACAAGAACAATTAAAAAAAAAGAAAATGCTATTAAAGTTTTGAAATAAATCAATTCTTAATGGATAATCCATTTTTTTTATAAATACATTTTCCTATTTAACCCATAGATGGGACCCTAACAGGTACTACCACTCCGGGTCAGAGTGGACCAGGGAGCAATGGTGATGAAGGGGTGCACCACATTTACCAAACCTCCAAAACTGGAACCTCACCATCAGATAGAGTTTAACATCATTCCCAGGACATGTAGACCCTCAGCCACCGCCTTCTAGCACCCATATGATAAAAAGTGTTGGGGCTTGCTATAAGAGCAATAGGGTTGGGGCAATCATATAGGTGCTAGGGCTTGACGTGACCAGCCGATTGAGCGGAATGGGCCTTTCCAACCGCCCGTCTAGCCTAGGTGTGACACTATGGACATTGGGGGGTTAATCCTTGCCAGTGGTCGTTAGGGAGCTGATATCTCCTGATATTGAAAACACCAAGTTTCTAAAAAAATAATATAGGATTATTTTTTGGGGGAAAAATAATATAAAATTTATTTTGGGAAAAGAAACGTTTTCGTCTGAATTTTATTGAGTAGCGTATATTTTCTTGGTAAATAGAAATTCAGCTCTAGGAAACCATATGCCCCTTGACGAATGGACTTGTCAAAATAATTGAAAGAAGAAATTAAGTTGGGAAATTTTGGGTATAGATAATTTTAAATTCGCAGAGTCCAGACAATATTAAAATAGATGAAAAGATTATTTTGCTCCTGGGACGGGGTGACCCGGTAAACCGAAAGTACGAGTTGGGCATATGGAAAGTCTCGAGATGATACAAAGGAAGCCTTGTGGCTGGACCGGGAATAATTGATTAATGAGCTTCGATTTGGGAAATCCCTTTACCCAAATACTTTTGCTGAGTGGGCGAAAGTTGACGCCCCCTGAGGGTAACAGTGACAGAGATAGGTATTAGAGGGTGGCAGAAAAAAAGGGTTGTACTTGGAGTTTGGTAACTTCACCCTTTTCCTAATTTGGGATTTCACTTAGAGAGTGGGAGGAAAGCTATCCTCCCGTCATCCCCATGAGAAGTGATGGTCACAGTGATAGATTCAGAGAGAGTGGGGAAATTAGGGTTGTACTTAAAATCTTGCTGACTTTGCATTTTTCCATGGTTGGGATTTCGAGATTCAAACAAAGGAATGATGGACGCAAATTGATTAGGATTTGACGTTAAGGAAGACACTTCTTCCTCGTCTGACCAACCCCACTAATCTGGGCGATTATTACTTAAAGAGCTGATTTTTGAAGCTCGGGGCACTTCGCCATCTTGCCTCACGAAACTCTGCTGCGCTGAAAGACCAACTCAAGACCAACTTAGATAAGAACAAACAACTCCTGTCCTTAAACCAGTCTAGAGTGTCACCCCACGGGAAAAAAAAAAAAAGAAGAACATTTTTTCCTGAAAAGATATAAAAGCATTTTGACTTCAAAAACAATTGTTGAAGTGGTTTTTTTTATATAATTCTTTACCAATTGTGAGACTCAACAATCTTTCTTCCAGCAGCAACCTGTCACCTTTCATTTTCTAAAACTACACAACGTGGGGGTGGAGGTGTGTAGGGGTTGCTACACCTGAGAAGAAAAACCAGCGACTCCAGCAAAAAAAAAAAGAATCTCCAATTAATTAGTCAATTGGAGTTTACACTAATTGGCTGATTGGTGTCACTGAATTCATTAGAGGCATCCGGTAAAGGGTCATATAAGTAAGGTTCTAAGTGGAGTGTTGCAGGTCATGGACTGCTCATCCACCAAGACTGTCCTTAAGCATTACGGGCCGCCACCCACAGCCAACAGGTGGCCCCATTTTCAGGAATCTTACCCCTCTGCATTGTTGTCATAGACGCAGTGCCACATCAAGATATTGATGTTGCTATGAAAAAATCAGAAATCATCAATAACTTAAGATTGGTTGACTATTTTTATAATAGCATTTTTGGATTCTTTGGGCAAAAACGCTTTTATAAACCAATTTTTAGGAGTAAGGAAGCTCTAAAACTCATTTTACAGACAAAAATAGGTTACAAAAAGTCGCAATTTTTCACGACCTCCCTCAAATTTGGAGAGCTAAAAATCGACATAACCTCACCAATTTCTGGAATTGGAAGCTCAAATTTTGGGGATTGGCTAACTTTATCATACTCCACACTGGGACAAAATTTCAGAAAAATTGAAGTGGATGGGTGACATATCTTGGGTGATTTATCATGGAATTACCCATATGACAGTTTAGTTTACTTTATTCAAAAATTCCTGGCAAATTTGATTTTTTTTAAAAACAAAGAAATTCAACAAATGTGAGAACCTGCAAAACCTTGACCACTGAGGACATTACAATAACCAGCAATATCAAAATGGACAAGGGTGAAGAAGTTCTTGTTTTACTTTACGACAGACTAAAACCACATTCTTCATTTCTTAGAAGATGTAGGGAACGCTGTCGAAGAGAATTACACTAACAAATGGTCAAACAAGAACAATTAAAAAGAAAAAAGGTAAGTTTTTAACACACAAGAAAACTGAAAAGGGTTATTTCTTCTCTTACAGGGTGACAATATTTTCTATTTAAGTCAATTGTGTACATTTATTTACCCAAACCACAGATTCATATTTCTTTCATTTTAATTTTACTAACTTTTCATCTTTTAGTATTAGTAGTAATATTGAAGTTTCAATAGATCAAGGATTGTCGGCTAAACTTGCAAATTGGTCGGAAAATTAAAACGGAAAGTTTTTTGGTGGTCCCCCATGACAGTTTAACTACAGTCTATGAATGAACTTTTTGCGAATTGGGTTACGGTTAAGAGGTTTGGGGATTAAGGTTGTTTTTAATTACATATTGCTTAAAAACCCACAACAAAAACCCAAAATTACAATACATTTAATTAACCATTGAAATTAATTATTGAACCCAACGGTAGACACATTAGTCTCAGTTGTTTGTGTTAGTATTGCAATGTATAATTTCAATTAAACTTGGTTTTAAAAAAATATTTTTCAATATTAAATGTATAGTAATTTGTTTTTTTTAATTCTTTTTTTAAGAAATACATAATAAAAAACAACCTTAATCCCCAAACCCTTAAACCGTAACACAATTCGCAAAAAGTTCATTCATAGACTATAGTTAAACTGTCACGGGGGGACCACCAAAAAGAAATTTCCATTTTAATTTTCCAACCAATTTGCAAGTTTAACCGGATTGGCAACCATTATTGATTTTGTCTATAAGTTAGGGTAGCGAAGACATGAAGTCAATTCTGCTTGGTAACTGACAGTTTCTCACCTATGCAGTTTTCAAACCAAGTGCACAATTTTCGATGAGTACCGTTTAGGGTGCATTTTACATGGCGTGGAGAGTGGACTATGCTAAATACAACATTTCTATTTGATTTTTAGAATCAACATAACTCCACCAATGTTTGGAATTGGAAACTCAAATTTTGGGGATTGGCTAACTTTAAGATACTCCACACCTGTACAAAATTTCAGAAAAATTGAAGTGCAAAATGTTGTAGCTTCAGTTTGGTTTGTTTTACAGCATATCAACCTCAGTGGGTCATTTAATGCCGATAAAGTTTTGAAATAAATTAATTCTTAATGGATAATACAATTTTTTTATAAATACATTTTTCTATTTAACCCATAGATGTGACCATAACAGGTACTACCACTCCGGGTCAGAGTGGACCAGGGAGCAAGGGTGATGAAGGGGTGCTCCACATTCCCCAAACCTCCAAAACTGGAACCTCACCATCAGATAGAGTTTAACATCATTCCTAGGACATGTAGACCCTCAGCCACCGCTTTGTAGCACCCATATGATAAAAATTGTTGGGGCAATCATGTGTGCTAGGGCTTGACGTGACCAGCCAACTGATTGGAGGGGGCCTCTCCAACCGCCCGTCTAGCCTAAGTAAGGTTCTAAGTGGAGTGTTGAAGGTCATGGACTGCTCATCCACCAAGACTGTCTTTAAGCATTACGGGTCGCCACCCACGGCCAACAGGTGGCCCCATTTGTGGGAATCTTAGCCCTCTGCAGAGGTGCAGTCGGTGCATTCTAATGCCCCAGCTGACAGGACGGTGTAGCTTCAGATCTCAGCAAATATCAAACTATCTTTTTGGTACAAATAATGTTCAATGTGTGTGAAATAATAGAAAAAATTGTTGTTGTAGATGCAGTGCCACATCAAGATATTGATCTTGCTATGAAAAAAATCAGAAATCATCAATAACTTAAAATTGGTTGACTTTTTTTTAAATAGCATTTTTGGATTCCTTGGACAAAAACGCTTTTATAAACCAATTTTTAGGAGTAAGGAAGCTCTAAAACTCATTTTACAGACAAAAAAGTCGCCATTTTTCACGACCTCCCTCAAATTTGGAGAGCTAAAAATTGACATAACCTCGCCAATTTCTGGAATTGGAAGCTCAAATTTTGGGGATTGGCTAACTTTACCATACTCCACACTTGGAAATATTGAAGTGGATGGGTGACATATCTTGGGTGATTTGTCATGGAATTACCCATATGATAGTTTGGTTTAACTTTATTCAAAAATTCCTGGTAAATTTGATTTAAAAAAACCAACAAAGAAATTCAACAAATGTGAGAACCTGCAAAACCTTGACCACTGAGGACATTACAATAACCAGCAATATCAAAATGGACAAGGGTGAAGAAGTTCTCGTTTTACTTTACGACAGACTAAAACCACATTCTTCATTTCTTAGAAGATGTAGGGAACGCTGTCGAAGAAAATTACTTTAATAAATGGTCAAACAAGAACAATTAAAAAAAGAAAAGTTTTTAATACACAAGAAAACTGAAAAGGGTTATTTCTTCTCTTACAGGGTGATAATATTTTGTCAATTGTGTACATTTATTTACCCAAACCACAGATTCATATTTCTTTCATTTTAATTTTACTTACTTTTCATCTTTTAGTATTAGTAGTAATATTGAAGTTTCAATAGATGAAGGATTGTCGGCTAAACTTGGAAATTGGTGAGAAAATTAAAACGGAAAGTTTTTTGGTGGTTCCCTATGACAGTTTAACTACAGTCTATGAATTAACTTTTTGCAAATTGGGTTACGGTTTAGGGGTTTGGGGATTAAGGTTGTTTTTAATTACATATTGCTTAAAAAACAACAACAAAAACCCAAAATTACTATATATTTAATTAACCATTGAAATTAATTATTGAACACGATAGACACATTAGTCTCAGTTGTTTGTGTTAGTATTGCAATGTATAATTTCAATTAAACTTGGTTTAAAAAAAATATTTCTCAACATTAAATGTATAGTAATAAAATTTTTTTAAAGAAATACGTAATAAAAACAACCTTAATCCCAAACCGTAACACAATTCGCAAAAAGTTCATTCATAGACTATAGTTAAACTGTCATGGGGGACCACCAAAAAACTTTCCGTTTTAATTTCTCACCAATTTCCAAGTTTAGCCACAAATCCTTCATCTTGAACTCGATATTACTATAATATAAAAGATGAAATGTAGTAAAATTAAAAATGAAAGAATATGAATCTGTGTTTGGGAAATAATGTACACAATTGACAAAATATTACACCCTGTAAGAAGAAGAAATAACCTTTCAGTTCTTGTGTATTAAACTTTCTTTTTTTAATTGTTCTTGTTTGACCATTTATTAAAGTAATTCTTCGACAGCGTTCCTACATCTATCTAGAAATGTAAGAATGTGGTTTTAGTCTGTCGTAAAGTAAAACGAGAACTTCTGCACCCTTGTCCTTTTGATATTGCTGGTTATTGTAAATGTCTCAGTGTCAAAGGTTTTGCAGGTCTCACATTTGGAATTTCTTTGTTGGTTTTTTTTTAATCAAATTTACCAGGTTTGAATAAAAGTTAAACCAATATCATATGGGTAATTCCATGACAAATCACCAAGATAATGTCACCCATCCACTTCAATATTTCCAGTGGGTGGAGTATGGTAAGTTAGCCAATCCCCAATTATTTGAGCTTCCCAATTCCAGAAATTGCGAGGTTATGTATTTTAGCTCTCCAAATTTGAGGAGGTCGTGAAAAATGGCGACTTTTTTGTCTGTAAAATGAGTTTTAGAGCTTCCTTACTCCTAAAAATTGGTTTTATAAAAGCGTTTTTGTCCAAGGAATCCAAAATGCTATTTAAAAAAAAGTCAACCAAAATTTAAGTTTATTTGGATGATTTCTGATTTTTCATAGCAAGATCAATTCTGATGTGGCACTGCATCTACAACAAAATTTTTTCTAATTATTCACACACATTGAACATTATTTGTACCAAAAAGATAGTTTGATTTTGGCTGAGATCTGAAGCTACACCCGTCCTGTCAGCCTGGGCATTAGAATGCACCGACTGCACCTCTGCAGAGGGCTAAGTTCGCCCAAATGGGGCCACCTGTTGGGCCGGTGGTGGCGACCCGTAATGCTTAAGACAGTCTGGTGGATGAGCAGTCCATGACCTCAACAACTCACTAGAACCTTACTTAGGCTAGAGGGCGGGTTGGAGAGGCCCCCCTCCAATCAGTTGGCTGTCACGTCAAGCCTAGCACACATGATTGCCCCAATTTATCATTGGGTGCACAAAGCGTGGCTGAGGGTCTACATGTCCTAGGAAATGATGTTAAACTCTATCTGATGGTCGAGGTTCCAGTTTTGGAGGTTTGGGGAAGGTGGAGCACCCTCTTCATCACCCTTGCTCCCGGTCCACTCTGACCGGAGTGGTAAGTACCTGTTTATGGTCACATCTATGGGTTAAATAGAAAAATGTATTTATAAAAAAATTGTATTATCCATTAAGGAATTAATTTATTTCAAAACTTTATCGGCATTAAATACCCACTGGGTTGTATAGCTTTAAAAAAAAGTAAAACAAACCAACTGAAGCTACAACATTTTGCAACTTCAATTTTTCGAAATTTTTGTACAGGTTTTGGAGTATCTAGTTAGCCAACCCCAAATTTGAGTTTCCCAATTCCACATTGGTGGAGTTATGTTGATTCAAAATCAATAGAAATGTTGTATTTAGCATAGTCCACTATCCACCCAATGTAAAATGCACCCTACGGTAACTCATCGAAAATTGTGCACTTGGTTTGAAAACTGCATAGTGAGAACTGTCAAGTTACCAAGCAGAATTGACTTCCCATGTCTTCGCTAAACCCTAAACTTAAGACAAATAATAATGGTTGCCAATCCGGTTTAAAATTGCAAATTGGTTGGAAATTAAAAATGGGAACATTTTTTTTGGTGGTCCCGCCGTGAGCAGTTTAACTATAGTCCTATGTGAATGAACTTTTTGCGATTGGTGTTCGGTTTAAGGGTTGGGGAATTAAGGTTGTTTTTTATATGTATTTCTTAAAAAAAGAATTAAAAACAAATTTACTATACATTTAATATTGAAAAAATATTTTTTTAAAACCAAGTTTAATTGAAATTAATACATTGCAATAGCTAACACAAAAACTGAGACTATGTGTCTACGCGTTGGGTTCAATAATTATTTCAATGGTTAATTAAATGTATTGTAATTTTGGTTTTTGTTGTGGGTTTTTAAGCAATATGTAATAAAAACAACCTTAATCCCCAAACCTCTTAAGCGTCAACCCAATTCGCAGAAAAGTTCATTCAAGACTGTATTAACTGTCATGGGGGACCACCAAAAAATTTCGTTTATTTTCCGACCAATTTGCAGTTTAGCCGACAAATCCTTGATCTATTGAAAACTTCATATTACTACTAATAAAAAGATGGAAAAGTTAGTAAAAATTAAAATGAAGAATGTCTGTGGTTTGGGTAAAATAAATGTACACATTGACTTAAATAGAAAAATATTGTCAACCTGTTAAGAGAGAAATAACCCTTTTCAGTTTTCTTGTGTTGTTAAAAACTACCTTTTTCTTTATGTTCTTGTTTACCATTTGGTTAGTGTAATTCCTTCGACAGCGTCCCTATGATCTTCCTAAGAATGAAGAATGTGGTTTAGTCTGTCGTAAGTAAAACAAGAACTTCTTCCCTTGTCCATTTTTGATATGCTGGTTATGTAATGTCGCTCAGTGGTCAAGGTTGCAGGTTTCACATTGTTGAATTTTTTGTTTTTAAAAAAAATCAAATTTGGCCAGGAATTTTTTGAATAAAGTAACTAAAACTGTCAATATGGGTAAT
>CM042165.1:13102696-13164274 GCA_023376005.1 Doryteuthis pealeii | reverse complement strand
TACTTCTCTCTACAGGGGCGTGACAATATTTTCATTTAAGTCAATTGTGTACATTTATTTACCCAAAACCACAGATTCATATTTCTTTCATTTTAATTTTACTAACTTTTCATCTTTTAGTATTAGTAGTAATATTGAAGTTTCAATAGATGAAGGATTGTCGACTAAACTTGGAAATTGGTGAGAAAATTAAAACGGAAAGTTTTTTGGTGGTCCCCCATCACAGTTTAACTACAGTCTATGAATTAACTTTTTGCGAATTGGGTTACGGTTTAGGTTTGGGGATTCAGGTTGTTTTTAATTACATATTGCTTAAAAAAAAACAAAAAAAACAACAAAAAACCCAAAATTACTATACATTTAATTAACCATTGAAATTAATTATTGAATCCAACGGTAGACACATTAGTCTCAGTTGTTTGTGTTAGTATTGCAATGTATAATTTCAATTAAACTTGGTTTTAAAAAAATATTTCTCAACATTAAATGTATAGTAATAAAATTTTTTTTTAAGAAATACGTAATAAAAAACAACCTTAATCCCCAAACCGTAACACAATTCGCAAAAGTTCATTCATAGACTATAGTTAAACTGTCATGGGGGACCACCAAAAAACTTTCCATTTTAATTTTCCGACCAATTTGCAAGTTTAGGCAAATTGTCAACCATTATTGATTTTGTCTATAAGTTAGGGTAGCGAAGACATGAAGTCAATTCTGCTTGGTAACTGACAGTTTCTCACCTATGCAGTTTTCAAATCAAGTGCACAATTTTCGATGAGTACTGTTTAGAGTGCATTTTATATGGGGTGGAGAGTGGACTATACTAAATAGAACATTTCTAATTAGAATTAGAATCAACATAACTCCACCAATTTTTGGAATTGGAAACTCAAATTTTGGGATTGGCTAACTTTAAGATCCTCTACACCTGTACAAAATTGAAGTGCAAAATGTTACATTTTTGCAAAATATTATAGCTTCAGTTCTTAGCAAATATCAAACTATCTTTTTGGCACAAATAAAGTTCAATATATGTGAAATAATAATAGAAAAAATTGTTGTCGACGCAATGCCACATCAAGATATTGATGTTGCTATAAAAAAAATCAGAAATCATCAATAACTTAAAATTGGTTGACATTTTTGGATTCATTGGGCTAAAATGCTTTATAAACCAATTTTTAGGAGTAAGGAAGCTCTAAAACTCATTTTACAGACAAAAATAGGTTACAAAAAGTTGCAATTTTTCACGACCTCCCTCAAATTTGGAGAGCTAAAAATTGACATAACCTCGCAGTTTCTGGAATTGGAAGCTCAAATTTTGGGGATTGGCTAACTTTATCATAATCCACACATGGACAAAATTTCAGAAAAATTGAAGTGGGTGGGGTGACATATCTTGGGTGATTTGTCATGGAATTACCCATATGATAGTTTGGTTTACTTTATTCAAAAATTCCTGGCAAATTTGATTTTTTTTAAAAACAAAGAAATTCAACGAATGTGAGAACCTGCAAAACCTTGATCACTGAGGACACTACAATAACCAGCAATATCAAAATGGACAAGGGTGAAGAAGTTCTTGTTTTACTTTACGACAGACTAAAACCACATTCTTCATTTCTTAGAAGATGTAGGGAACGCTGTCGAAGAAAATTACAATAATAAATGGTCAAACAAGAAACAATTAAAAAAAGAAAAGTTTTTAATACAGGGGAAAAAATTTTTTTTTCAGCGCTTCCGATATGGGGGATCGGTTTACGATAAACTTATACGGGGACCTGAGCACCCCTGAAAACTCGAAAAAATAAATAACTTTTAAATTTTTTTTTTTTTTTACAATCGGATAGATTGGTGTGCAATCGATAATAATCCGTTGAAAAAAAAAAAAATGAAAAACGAAAATTTTAGAGGGGGGGGGTCCAAAAGTTCAGGTCCGCCGAAAATTTCAATTGAACTTGGTTTTAAAAAAATATTTTTCAACATTAAATATATAGTAATTTGGGATTTGTTTTTTGGGTTTTTTAAGCAATACGTAATTAAAAAACAACCTTAATCCCTAAACCGTAACAATTCGCAAAAAGTTAATTCAATTCATAGATTGTAGTTAAACTGTCATGGGGTATCACCAAACAACTAAATTTTAGTTGATAGAACCACCTTTATTTAATTTTATCAAGTCTTTCAAAATTAAATACATTTTTAAAATGCCGTGGAGTCCACATAACTTGTTTCCTCTTTAGATGTGGGTGTACTGTACAACCATTTTAGGACAGGGGCAAACATTAGGTAACGTTTTATTTTTTAAATATATTTAATAGGGATAAAAAAAAATGTAAAAATCCTTTTTAATAATCTTGTGTGAAGGATACAAATAATTACATTAGCTGATTTAAAAGATAATTTATTACCATTAAAGTTGGCAACATAGAAAATATACGCACGTGGTGAGAAATTAAAATAAAGCAATGGACGCCAAAGTCGTTTTTGAAACACGAATAAAAATTAAACGATACGAAGGAAGAAAATAAATAAAAGATACAAATATAAAAATACTTACATTGGCATTTTTCTTATTGCATAAATATCCGTGGATCCTCATATTTGCGTTTTAAAAAAGTTAAACACACACACCAAACGAGAAAGACTGAAAACGAGACAAGAACGGTGTAAAAGTGATTCACCCGGTGACAAGAAAAAAAAAGTAAGCGCCGTAATTTTATTCCCGCCGACTGTGAAAAATAATTCCTGTCTAAAATGACGTATAGGTTGGCACTTTTGTCTAGGATCAGAGTGCAGTATCTGTACCGTAAAATCCCACAATTATTATTTAAAAAATACTAGCAAAAAAAAAAAAAAAAAAGCACTCCGGGCGGTGTAAAAATTAATTTTAAAAGATATTGTCTGAGTGGGTTGGGAGTTAAAATTCAATGTCAGAGGTTTGTATCATAAATAAGTAAAATCATCAAATTTATTAAAGGAGTAAAAAAAATATAGAACAATTGAAAATGGAAACTTAGTGCTGTCCCCCTCAAATAAAATTTTTCTGTGCATCTATAATTATTAATTAAATAATTATTTTGAGTATTTTACACATAAATTTTACACAAAATCGTAGGTATTTATTTATTTGTAAACTTTTTAGTTAAAGCTCTTGATACTGAAAAAAATGACTATTTTTGTTTGTAAATAATTTTCTTGTAAAGTAATAGGGATGTAGGCGTTATTTTCGGATTTACCGGGGGAGTTGTCTGCCCATTTAGTTTCGCTGGTTCCCGCTAAGCGGCTGATTCGAACGTCTCTTCTCTTTTCCTGTTGCTCGACCTACGAGACACTATGGGTTAGACTCTGGTCTACCCCCTCTTGTTGGGGCTTTTGCCCCCCCCTTACATTACTGTAAGTGATTCATACAGTATGGACTATTCCTAGTCCCATGTCTGTTGCTTTTATGTTTATCCTTTTACATGTAACTTTGTATTACTTATGTATGTATGTTCATGTACACCTCTATGTATTATGTACCCTGTTTATTCTGTGCTGTATATAAAATGTTTTGTCTATCAACCTTTGTTGGAGTTTTATCTTCAAGTATTATCACTTTGAATCCTATAGGGATGATGGAGTACTCCACATTCTTCAGGGCTCCAGAATTGGAACTTCATCCTCAGATAGAGTTTAATGTTATACCTAGGACATGATGATCCTCAGCCACTGCCTTCTAGCATATATGATGAAAATGGTTTTGGGCTTGCCATAATGGCAATAGGGTTGGACAATCATATAGGTCGAAGGGGTGATGTGACCAACTGATTGACCAGAGGAGGCCTCTCTGACCACCCATCTAACTTAAATAAGGGTCAAAGTGGAGTGTTGCAAGTCATGGACTGCTCAGCCACCAGGACTCTGTCCTTACGGGTCACAGGTCACCACCCACGATCACAGTTGGTCCCAATGGCGAGAGGGGGGTCTCAAGCCTCTGCAGGGGTGCAGTCAGTATATTCTAAAGCCCCAGCCAACAGGGCTGCCAAAGACTAAGAGTATATAATAAAATAAGTAAATACAAAGACCTGGTGCGTCCCGGTCTCCTGCCTCAAAAATTGCTACCCGGTGACTATTAAAATAACGACCCAGCTCAGTCTATTCAAAACTATCTATCTATCTATCTATCTATCTATCTATCTATCTCAATTTGTTCATATTTATTTATATTACTTTAAATACTAAGATTTTTTTATTCATGTTTGTTTAATGTCTTGTTTTTAGTTTAAATAAACAAGAATTACGACAAAAAAAAAAGGAAGCGACCCCCCCCCCCCCAATACATTTACTTGTCGAAAATATCTATCTATCTATCTATCTCCATTTGTTCGTATCTATCTATATTATTTTGTTTAAAAAAATAAAATAAATTTATTAAAGGAGTTAAAAATATAAAAAATTTGAAATGGAAATTTAGTTCTGATAACTTTAAATATATATTAAAATAAAATAAAAACTATATATAGATAGATAATACCAGGTATGTATTTATTAAAACTTGTTTAAAAAACCAATGAGGACTGTCTAACATTGCATGCTCAAATTTTTGAACACAAAAATAAGATTGGTAATAATAATTTTTCAAATACATAAAGATCTTGGAAAATAGGTTGTGCAAAATTGCGTATTTTTAAACTTACATTTTTCGATAGATTTAGATAGAGCTTTATCTCTGGAGAAAATATATTAGGTTGTTACAAAAATAATGGCCGATTGAAGTGCTCGGTTTTGAAATGTGATTTTAACATAGAATTTTGGTTGTTTATTTCAGGTGAATTTTTGCATATATAATAATTAATGTGTGCTCAAAAATAAAATTTAATTTATTTTCAGATAGAAAGTATTTTTGAAAAATAGGGGCCTTCAAAGATGAACATGCCTAAACATGACCTTTGCCTTCTTATGTTGCATGAGTTCAAGCTTGGGCACAATGCCTCCGAAACTGCTGCCAATATCAACAAAGCATGGGGAGATGAATCCACAAGTGATCGGACAGTACGAAGGTGGTTCCAGAAATTCCGCAGTTGAGATGAGAGTCTTGAAGATGAAGAAGGTAGAGGACGGACATGCAGTCTTGACAATAAAGAATTGCAGGCTGTTGTTGAGCAAAATCCACGACAAAGTGTCAGAGAAATGTCTCAGACACTTGGTGACAGTGTAGCGTTAGTTTGTATTCGCCTGGTGGAGTTGTCTGCCCCTTTTAGTTCGTTGGTGCCCGCTAGGGCACCATAGTATTTAAGCGCCGGGTTCAAAACCTTTCGGCCTCTTTTCCTGTTTTCAGCAACTACGAGCCACATGGGGTAGATTTTATCTAACCCCTCTCGTTGGGGCTCCGCCCCCTTACATTACTGTAAGTTATCCACAGCATGGACTATCGCTAGTCTCATATCTGTACTCATATATGTATATCTGTATCATTCATGAATGTGTCTTTATCTTTATTTGTGTACCCCTTTTTATATGTACTCTGTTTACCATGTACTTTGTATCTTCATGTCCATGTGCTGTATATATTAAATGTTTGTCTATTAACCTTCGTCGGAGTTATTTGTATGCAAAGTATCTAATAACCTTGCACCCTCCTTATAACAGCATTGCAATAATTTCACGCCATTTACAGAGTATTGGAAAGGAGAAAAAGCTCGATAAATGGGTTCCTCATGAGCTCAATGAGCACCAAAAACTTAGGCAGTTTGAAGTTAATGTTTCAACAATAAATGTATGTATTTAAATTTCGGTGATTATTTTAGCAACAACCTAATAGATGCTTCAAGACATTTAAAATTCATTATTAAATTTTTAAGGCAATTAAAATTGGCCAATTGAATTAGAGAAAATAATTTATTTTGCACCAATTCAAATAAAAATATTGTTTTTAAAACTACGAAGAAAAAAAAAAAAAAAAACACGCTACTATAAAAATTAGTGATTAACGAAGTGGGTGAGCAGAAGAGAAAAGGCAGATTATGACATTAAGGGACGAGAGTACAACGAAATGAAAATGCAACAGGTTTAATATATAAATATGCAATAAAATGGTACAACAAGAGAAGAAGAAAGTTCTGGTTTAGTTCGGACAAGCTTCGCAAGGTTTAATAACTTCTTTTAGAAGCTAGCGGCACCTCCTCGTTTAGGTATAAGCCGTAATGTTATTCAGGGATTGTTTAAGGTATTTTAGGGTTGTTTAAAGTATTTTAGGGTTGTTTAAGGTATTTTAGGGTTGCAAAAGTTTTATTCTGCTAGCAGCCTATTGACTGCAAAGGTATCAAAGTGTGAAGCTTGTCCGTTGTTGCAAATTATCTCGTCCGCTCCCTCAGTTGTTATCCTGGTGATATTGGTAATTTGCTGTCAGCCGTCATGGGTCAAAAGACAACTATCTCTTTTTAGAAGCCGGGTTTGGTAGCATGGTAGAAGCATGGTAGAACTCCGTCGTGGGTTTTTCTATCAGTAACCTAGTTCGTAGGGAGAGATAGAGCAAAGCTCTTACCTGTAGTAGTAGTCAGAAGGATTCAACCAAAGGGAGAGGGACACGTGATGGCCGGACCCAGCACTGACCCTCAGAAGGTTACAACTAGAAAAGAGGGGAATTACTAATGGTCAGGGCTATTTATAGAGATCACCACTTGACGGTGATGATGATGGCTGCTGTTGCTGCTATGACAGTCCCCTAGGGCCTAAGTCCGGTGTAGACCGTAGTAGTAATATAAAATTTCAATACTACATAGATCATTTTTTGAGTTTTAAGAAAACAACTTTTAAATTTTCTGATATTGAATTGAAAAAATGAGCAGTAAATCACAAAATAAAATAAATAGTTATAAATATAGTTATAAATATATATATATATATTACTAATTATATATAAATATATGTGTATAAATAATTAAATATTAATTTAAATAATGTAAATAATAATGTAAATTATAAAATTTATTCAAATTATTCAAATTATAAACATATATGTTTGAATAATTATTCAAATTATTCAAATTATTATTCAATTTATTCAAATTATAAAGTAAATAATGTAAATATATAAATAATAAATAATGTATATAAATATAGTTATAAAATATAGTTGAATTTAATGAAAATGAGTAGTAAATCACACTCATAAAAATATTGTTTTTAAAACTACAAAGAAAAACAAAAAAAAAAACACACTACATAGATCATTTTTGAGTTTTAAGAAAACAACTTAAAAATTTTCTGATATTGAATTTTCATCTTTTTAATTTTTTTATATGTGAAGAATGTATAGTTTCTCCACCGCGGCTAATTCTGTGGAATGATAGGGGGAAAAAAAGATGGTGATTAAGTTTTGTTAATTGATCTTTCTAGAAATTAGGGACCAGAATTATTTTTCTTCAAATGACTACATCCTGAATTGATAAAAAAAAATGAGTAGTAAATCACAAATAAATAAATAGTTATAAATATAGTTTATAATATATATATAATTATATATAATAATATATTTTTGAAGGCAAAATAATACAAATTTATGTTGAAAAACATATTTATTTAATTTTTTTAATTTTTTTTTTTTTACTCTTAATATTTTCGGGCTAGGCCCATCTTCAGAGAGTTGAAAGTTTCCATCTGTGCTTGTTAAACTCAACTGTGGTATTAATCCGTTGAATCTTCTAATGTAAATTCAAACGCTCAGCGAAAGATCGTAAAATTCCGCTTGGCAAAGATTGTAAAAACTCCGTTAGATTCCGTGTTGCGTCTTGTTTTGCGGGAAGTTTTGAAAATCATTTCAGATATATATTTTTTTAATACTATAAAAATAATGAGGCCCTGCTCGGGGATATTGAAATAAAGATTTTTTTTAAATTTTTATAGTGTGTTAGAAGCATTAATTAAAATGTAATAATATATTTTTGAAGGCAAAATAATGTAAGTTTATGTTGAAAAACATTTATTTAATTTTTTTTTTTTGACTCTTAATATTTTCAGGCTAGGCCCATCTTCAGAGAGTTGAAAAAAAAATTTTTTTTTAAACTTTTTTTTTTAATAAAATGGCTATTTATTATAAAATTAAGTAATCACTGAATGAAGTAGTGAAAATTTCATTAAAATGGAACAATTTCCTGATTTCTGGTAATAGTTTGAAAATTTAAAAAATTTGAAAAATTTTCATTACCTCCCTTACTGAATGTACACCTCTCTAATCATGATGTAATGATTACATCATGATACCCAATTTTGTCGTCTGTTAGGTTTTTAAAAACAAATCAAAATTAATTAAATCTATTATTTAAGGTCAAACTTTTGTCTAAAATGATAAGTAGTAACATAATGACCATCATTAAAAAAGAGAAAAATATCATTACATATGCAGTTTATTTTTGATAGATTTAAAACGATTTGTTTTCATCAATTTCGACGCGATCCGCCATTAACGCTCTTTTTCAAGGGTTTTAAAGTGCTTGTTTACAATTTGAATGTAACATTCCCGATTGAAAAAAATTTTACCAAAAATCAGGTAATTATCCGATTTTAATTAAATTTCAGTATTGATTAATGAATTTTATGATGCATCAGTTATTTTATTTCAAAACTTTAATTTTGTATTTTTGCTATGAAAAATTAATATATAAAATTCATTTAAAATATGAAAGTGCTGATGTTAAGTTTAAAATGTTATATTTTTAGATTCTAAAATAAATATCTATTTAATGCAAACCTTATTTTATTACATCAAAGTATACTTTTTGAAAAAAAACTCGATTGAAAATGTACCCCCCCTTTTTAAGCAGAAAAAATATCGATGTATAATTTTTCTTTTATAAGATAATAGCCAATTAGATAATTATTGAAATGAGTAAAAAGAAATCTCCAAAAAATTAATTATTTATTATTTTTTACATTTTATTTTTCGATTTTCGGTACTTATTTTCTCATAGAAAAGCCACCGTAAAAAATTTTGTTTTTTTGTTTCTATTCATAACTTCGGTCTTTTATCTCTTTATTTCTACTGTAATTAGAAAACTATAAGAACAACTCGCAAAAAATGTTACGCCCCCAACATAAGGGGGTCAAAATTAAGTGACCTGAAAAAAATGAGAAAGTTTTGAAATAAATAAATAATGCATATAAAGATCATTCATTGATAAATAAACACTGAAAATTTCATTAAAATTCGATAATTCCCTGATTTTTGGTAAATTATTTTCTGTGTGGGGGAGGGGGCTAAAGTCATTTGTCAAAAAACGCATTTTAGGCTCATTTTGGGTATCCCTAATGTAATCACTATCTTCCCTCACTCTAATTCTTGGGTAAAGACGCAGTGACGGATTGTAAAAGAAGTAAAGCTGAAAATTGATAAATCATACGTATGTTTAATACTTTTTGTAATAAAATATGTGAGTGTTCTTTCAGTACGTATCGAAAATTTCGTGTACATCAGCATACACACACACACACACACACACAGATATACACACATACATACACACGCACATATGATATTAAAAAATAAAAAACACATTCTGTTTAGCATTTCATAGTTATCTCCCTTAGATCGCTAATTTGGATGACTAAATAAATTGTGTGTGCTGTTGTATCAGAATCGTCCCGGGCTTCTTGTCTTTATAAAGCTGACATTTGATTTTTTTTTTTTTTTGCCAGGTACCGATGTAAAATGTACCTTCTTAGAAATTTACTGCGCGCTCTTTCTCTTTTGATTTTTTCTTTCGGAAAAATAATTTCGTTTTTTTTTTTTTTTTTGTTGTTTTTTTTTAATTTACAACGGCACCCCAGTCCGGATAAAATATAAATCGAATTATCGAAGTCCTTTAGCTACGGCCATCTGATAGTTCTGCTGGATATGAGAGAGACCCTTTTTTGAGGTCTGTCTCCGTTGCTGGTCAATCAGAAAAGAGGGGAAAGAATTTGCCTCTTTGGCTTTGCCGCCAAAGTATGCTGGCTTGTGATTGGTTGGTTTGATAGAGAGGCTCGTAGACAAGGACGATAACCCTACCTCAGATTTCTTAATATTCTCCCGACGAACGGAGAAACATGCAATGATGAAATCATTGTATGTTTTTATTAAAGAAGGAGTTGCACCCCTTTTATTGATTGTTTTTGTTTGTTTTGTATGCATGTTTTAGTTTTTATAGAAATATATTCGAGCTCGAGACTCTGATATTTCGGGCATTATTATAGCCATTCTAATGATTGGTTTCCCTTTTATTGTGTAATTTTTTGTTTCCCATTTATTTTGGGGGTAGGTACATGTAGAAAAATGGTGTATCTTTTTTTAGATTTTGCTATCTTCAAATACAATTTTGTTTTGTATGAATGTATTGGACCCCATATTGTGGTCAGTAAATGGATGCAGTTTTAAGTCATACGCCAGGACTAATGGCATGTGTAATCTTTGAGATTTTGTTATCTCCATGACACAAATTTTGTTTGTGTGAGTGTATTGTCCAGGACTAATTATTTTTTAAAATAATGGTCCTGAAAGTAGCAGTTTAACATTTGTTGAGTTTATAAGGGTTTCTTCCAGGTCAGCGAGTTTGTCGTAAATGTCAATCCTGAAATTGAACTCATTTTGTAGTTCGGTTAGGAAACCACATTCATCCAAACCTAGCTCTGCCTTGGTAAAATTTCCTTAATTCTGTGGTTTAAGAAATTTCTTTCTTTTTGTTTAATCCATGTATTGACAAATAATACAAGAACTTGTTGCAAATTTTATTGGTATTTGCTACGAGACTTATCTGAGTTTAAGTAATGTTCTTGGAGTAGTGGTGATAACAGGGGTATTCTGTTACTGGTTGGAAAGTTGATAGGATGCTTGTTTTCACGTCCTTCCCTGGTAACCGGTTCTGTGATAAGTAATGGGGGATGCTATTTTAGAAGCTTCTCGCCCTGGTAACAGTTCTTTTAAATGACAGTGAAAGGGGCCCTTTTCAAGTAGACTATTTGGTCCTCAGCCTTCTGTAGTGTGCTATTGTGACAGCCTTGCAGTATGCGGACACAATGCCTTAGAAAGTGTGCTGTGAAAAAATGCCTCCGTCCAGGTCAACGGTCCGTAGATAAGTGAGCCCTTTTGGGCTAAGTGATAAGAGCATTTATTTTTACGTCTTTCCTCCAGTAACTGCTATGCAATAAGTGAGGAAATTTGGTTTTGACGCCAACATACGATGTTGGCTATTCACCCTCTAGCGACAGGGGGAGATAATTCACTAGGGAATTTCAGATAGTTTTTGATGGATTATGATCTAACACAAGCATTTCTTTGTGGTGTAAGGATCACTGGATAACTCCCCTAGATCCATTGCTATTGAGTTCTGAGTTCGATCTTCAGTAGGTGCTCTATACTTTCTTAGTTTTTATTTATTCATTTTAAGACTTACAATCAAGTTCCGCTTATATGCACCAAAGTTAAGCAACAATGAGCCTTCTCAGTGTTTAGATGGGTAATCATTTGAACCGGTACGGTTTGGGTTTATTTGTTTAATGGGATATCAATCTTCATGGGTTATTTAATGCCAAATCCATCCTTGCAGAAGAACAGTAGTGGTACTATTTAACCCTTAGCTGGGAGGATGAGTGGGCTCATACCTTTCCCAAGGGTATTAGTCTGAAAATGAACGTAATAGCACAACTGGTGTTTGATCTCATTTATTATGATGTCACAGTCCAGCATGTTAACCACTACGCCACGGGGATTCCCCACCCCCTCCAAGGAATTAAAGAAGATAATTAGATGTATTAAATATGTTTATGTGGTGAGTATAGCGTAATGGTTATTAGTATGGATAGTGGAATCGGTAAGCTGAGTTCAAATTCGGTTGTAAAAAAAAAAACTTTATCAAAAAGTATTTATTTTTTATTTTCTTTTGAATTGAATTTTATTGAAATGATAAAAATGGTTCAAGATTATGTTTGGCTGGTTTCTTTGTTAAATGGCATATCAAACTTCATAGGTTATTTAATGCCAAATCCATCCTTGTAGAAGAATAGTAGTGGTACTATTTAACCCGAGCTAGAGGGATAAGGGGGTTCATACCTTTCCCAAAGGGTATTGGTACGAAAGTGAATGTAATTTGAACAACTGGAATTTGAACTCGCTTACTACGATGTCGGAGTCCAGCACTTTATCCACTACGCCATGGGGACCCCACCCCCTCGTGACCATTTGCGAACCCAAGCATTCATTTACTGGCTGCAATCTGAGGCTTGTGCGCCAGACTAAACAGTGATGAGCCTGATCATTACTTAGATGGGTGATAGACTTATAGGACCATATAAACCTTTAGGCGCCCCTTTTTGATCTCGATTCAGAAGGACATGTTTTTCATTTGACACCGTCAATATCCGGTTGTTTTTTAACAGACGATTCTTAGTTTTTTTTTTAATTATAAAATTAACCCTAACCCCTAACCCCTAACCCTAACCCCTAACCCTAACCCTAATCCCTAACAAAACAACCGGATATTGATGGTGTAAATGAAAAACATATAATTCTAATCAAGATCAAAAAGGGGTGCCTAAAGGTCATATGGTCCGACTTATAGACAACTTAGGAACAGCGAGTACTGTAATCAACCTGAAGCCTGTTATGACAGATTAAGGGAAAACTTAAATAACAAGTTAAGCAATGATAAGCCTGGTCACTATTTAGACGAGTGACCACTTCAGAACTGCAAGTACCGTTAGCAATCTAAGGCCCTTGTGACTGATTCAGCAAAGTTTAGAGAACACACACTCACACTCACACACATACGTACACACGCACACATATGAACACACACACACACACACACACACACACACACACTGAAATATAAAAACCATTTGATTAAATTAACAATTTATTCGTATATCATGTATCGTCTGTATGGATTTATCAGATATTACGAAATTTTAAGTCCAATTTCGTAATCGTCGATGAAGCCACGCAGAAAAAGAAGTCATCCGAATAAATTGTTAATTCAACAATTCAGTTTTCATTCCCCCCTGTCGGCTGGGGCGTTAGAATACACCGACTGCACCTCTGCAGAGGGGTAAGACTCCTCCAATGGGGCCACTTGTTGGCCGTGGTGGTGACACGCGTTGCTTAAGAAATGGAACCCAGGTGGCTGAGCAGTCCATGACATGCAACACTGCACTTTGGCCCTGTCTTGGGCTAGACGGGCAGTCAGAGAGGCCCCCTCCGATCAATCGCTAGTCACGTCAAGCCTAGCAACCTATATGATTCCCCCAACCTATTACCCTTATGGCAAGCCCCAACCCCTTTTATCATATGAGTGCTAGAAGGCGGTGGCTGAGGGTCTTCATGTGCGGGAATGACGTTAACTCTAACTGATGGTGAGATTCTAGTTCTGGAGGTTTGGGAAATGTGGAGTACCCTTCATCACATTACTCAAGGTCCACTCTCACCCGGAGTGGTAGTACCTGTTAAGGTCCTATCAATGGGTTAAATAGAAAAATGTGTTTATAAAAAATTGAGTATTGATTGGTCGCTGACAAAGGCCCTAGCCAATCGCATGAGGTTTCTCATCAGGTTATGGCTAAGAGACCCTTGGGCTCCGTTTGGCTATGTCAAAGGAGATTACTGTGTAGGTAACATTATTTTCTACACAGCAGGCAGACTGCCAAAAAAAAAACATAATAGTAACGACCCAGCAGAGAGGATCACGAGGGATTACGTGAATAATCCTAAAATGAGAAATATGGAATTTACCAACTAATCACTTCTAAATGTCTAATTAGTAAATTAGAACTTGTTACTCTTGTAAAAATATTGACCGCTAAAAGAATATATTTTTAGTAACCATTATACGCACAATACATAAATATTTTTGAATGTATCTATTTGCCTTGTGTTTTTCTTTTCTTACGATGGGGAGTCGTTAAAAATTTCACATATCATTTATATCCGTGATGTTAGCAAAAGTGGAAGTCTTTTACTTTTAATTGAAATCATTCTGGTTGATTAAATAATATAATTAATTTAATCAACCAGAAAGAGTGCGTTGAGCCTCTTGCGCAGAAACGAATTTTCGTCTAATGACTTCCAGCCTTTGAAGGGTTAACTTTCCATAGACTCCCACAATTCCTATCTAATACCAATAATTTTCAACCAGACATATTTTACCCATAAATGGAACCCACAATTTCTGGTCAGAGAGCACCTGGGAGTAATAACAACAAAAAGAGGAGTCCACACAAGAGCCTCACTAATGATACAGTTTAATGTCATACTCAGGACGCCCCTTTTTTGGTAGATTTGGAGTGTTGCTCCTTAACTGGGTAGCAACCAGTGTATTCTAAGCCCCGCCGACAGGATGCCCGACAAGCATGAGGATTTTACAAATATACTAGTGGGCCTGCAGATATACAACAGTATGATAATTTAAATATCACAACGTTTGATATGTTTACTTAAGAGCTATTGCGAAATAGTTCAATATTTAAAAAGTATGATAATCTTGATTTAACTCTCTCTCTCTCTCTCTCTCTCTCTCTCTCTCTCTCTCTCTCTCACACACACACACACACACACACACACACACACACACACACACAAACACACACACTCTTTTTTCTTTCTTTACTTCTTCTTTTCATTATGTTTGATTGAAACAGATTAGTGTTATCGCTTCCGCGCACCGACTCCCTCTCATAACTTTCCCCTACTCTCTTTTTTTTTTCTTATTATATTTTTCTGTGTAGCATGTCTTTTTTCTTACCTTTCTTTGGTTATAATAAAAACGGAATGTTCCAGTATTTAACTGAAGTGACTACACACATAAAAATAAGAATTTGGCGGATAAGCAACACCAGGATTTAGATTTTTTGAATTTCATCTTGGACGGTCTCATTTTTAACCAGAGAGTGTTGCAAGATGATAACGGTCGTACTTTTAAGGAACTTTTTATTAATGTATTCTACACAGATATTTACGATATAAGAAATGGTAAAAATATCTATGGCTCCGATAAAAGGGTGTAAAGAAGAAGAAGAAGAAGAAGAAGAAGAAGAAGAAGAAGAAGAAGAAGAAGAAAACAAGAAAACAATTTGTTTACTCAACAACCAGTTGAGGGAATGTTCTGGAAAATTTCTTGATATTACCTCATGTTATTTGTAGATATAGAATTTCACTTGTGACAACGTTCGGTTTCTTATTCTTAAAAAAAAATTTTTCAGTAAGGTCAGCCGGAGTTCATTGCGCAGTTAACGAATATTTATAGTAACCAAACTCAAGGATTTGATATATATATATATATATATTATATATATATATATATATATATATATATATATATATATATAGATATATATATATATATAATATATATATATGTATATGTATATATTATTATCTATATATATATATATTAGTAACTATATCACATATATATATATATATATATATATATATATATATATAGCTTATTATCTATTCTTCTCTATATATTACTAACTATAATAATATATATATATATATATATATATATATATATATATAGCTTATTATCTATCCTCTATATATATTACTAACTATATATATATATATTATTATATATATATATAGCTTATTATCTATCTATCTATCTATCTATCTATCTATATATATATATATATATATATATATATATATATATATATTACTAACTATATATATATAGCTTATTATCTCTCTCTCTATATATATATATATATTATACACACACACACACACACACACACACACACACACACACACACATATATATATATATATATATATATATATATATATATATATATATTGAATTAGTTTAATCTTGATATGGTGTGGATTTCTTTATCAACATTTGCCACTGTCATAAGAATCAGCCTGTTGGGTGTAAGTGTGAGAGGAGGTGCAGTCGTCGCATTGCAGCAGAAGCTGGGAGTGTCAACAGAGGGGAGGGGGAAAATGTCTCTTGGGCGGAATATCTATCGGCTAAATTTCTTATGACATCTCTTCAGTCTCAGAAGACCCGATGGATCTGAGCCTGCATTTCGGTGCAGCCCCGAGGATGGATGTGGGATTGGAGGAGGGCAGAGTCGTTGTGGAAGACCAACAGTTGCCCATTTTGTACGCCCCCCCTCTTCACGACTCCGATGTTGTTTTAGAGAAGGTGTTATAAAATTTGACATTTGTGTTACCATAAAATAATAAAATTCGAAGGCAATACAATGCGTAAAAAAATAAAGACAAAAAGATGTTTTATATATCTTATCGATTTCAAAGCTAGAGCTTCATCATCAGAGTTTATTTTCTGTTGACGCATTGTATTGCCTTCGAATTTTATCATTTTATATATATATATATATATATATATATATATATATATATGAAGAAAAGGAAGTGAATCCGACGGTATGTAGTATATTAAGAAAAATTAAAAAACATGTAGTATATTAAGAAAAATTGAAAAACATGTAGTATATTAAAAACATGAAGCATATTAAGAGAAAAAATTGAGAAAAACATGTAGTATATTAAGAAAAATTTAAAAAACATGTAGTATATTAAGAAAAATTGAAAAACATGTAGTATATTAAAACATGTAGCATATTAAGAGAAAAAATTGAGAAAAAACATGTAGTATATTAAGAAAAATTGAGAAAAACATGTAGTATATTAAGAAAAATTGAAAAAAACATGTAGTATATTAAGAAAAATTTAAAAACACAGGTTCAAATGAGTTAAGTTTATTAAACTTACTACTTAACTCATTTAAACCTGTGTTTTTTTCAATTTTTCTTAATACTACACACACACACACATATATATATATATATATATATTCATCCACAGACACGTGTTTCGACTTATCAAGTCTCTTCAGTGTGGCTAGACATTTGTAAGCTACCTACAGACGGAATTGAAATCCGATCGGTTCAGTGTCAGTCAGACACCTTAATCGCTAGGCTATAGTCACCCACAGAATTCGAAGGGGATTTTAACTGTTTTAATACACACATCTCTATGTGTGTAAAGGCCGCCATAGAGTGGTCCATCCCTTATATAGGAGAGCGTTGTGTGTGTGTGTGTGTGTGTGTGTGTGTGTGTGTGTGTGTTAGTTATAGAATACAATACATTTAAGGTGTGATTGTTACATTAGTTTCAAAGCAGCGTGTTAGCTACTTATCGTCAAGACAACTCGCTCGTGAAAGAATAAGCAACGAATATCAATTCATTTATATATGTATGAGTTGTTCTTGTATCACACCGCTGAAGTTTCTCTTTTAGTCCCTGTTGTAGTGAACAAGTAGTGTAGGGACTGGCATTTTTGTCATCTGCTACGAATTTTAAAAGCGAATTAAAAATGATTAAATCTATCATTTACGGTCAAACTTTGTCTAAATCGATAAGTAGTAACATAATAACCATCATTAAAAAAAGAAAAATATCATTACATATGCAGTTTATTTTTAATAGATTTAAAACTATTTGTTTTGGTCAATTTCCATGCGATCCGCCATTCTGTCTATTTTTCAATGGTTTTACGCGCTTGTTTACAATTTTTATGTAACATTCGCGATTGCAAAAAAAATTTACCAAATATCAGGTAATTATCCGATTTTAATGAAATTTTCAGTATTGATTTATCAATTAATGAATTTTATAATGCATCAGTTATTTTATTTCAAAACTTTAATTTAGTATTTTTGCTATGAAAAATTAATATTACCTGATTTTTGGTAAAAAAATTTTCCATCCCAAATGTTACGTTAAAATTGTAAAGAAGCGCCTAAAACCATTGAAAAACTGCCAAAATGGCGGATCGCGTCGAAATTGACCAAAACAAATAGTTTTAAATCTTTTAAAAATAAACTGCATATGTAATGATATTTTTCTTTTTTTAATGATGGTTATTATGCTACTACTTATCGACTTAGACAAAGTTTAATCTTAGATAATAGATTTAATTATTCTTAATTCGCTTTTAAAAATCGTAGTATCCGATTATTTTTTTGCCAGTCCCTAACTTAAACAATAACAAACAGACGATTAGCTGGATAAGAATGTAATTTATGACCGGCTGTTAAATTACCTTCAGGAGTGGCTATACAGAATTTAATGACATAACAAACAAAAAAAATCTGTTTTCAGCTGACTAGTAAAAAAAATGCTACAAACCTAAATCTTCTTTGTTATTTTTTCTCTCTCTCTCTCTCTCTCTCTCTTCTCTCTCTCTCTCTCTCTCTCTCTCTCTCTCTCCTCTCTCACACACACACACACACACACACACACACACACACATATATATATATATATATATATATATATATATATATAACAAGATAATCTAATGAGTCAGACGAACCTACTATTAGTTTCGCATAAAGCTCTTCAGGGCTGACTCTGGAGTCAGATTTTAGCCCTGAAGAGCTTTATGCGAAACTAATAGTAGGTTCGTCTGACTCATTAGATTATCTTTGTTATTTGGCTCTACTTAGGTATCGAGCACTTTTTACATATTAGCTTCCTCCTAGCGGTTATATGAATATATATATATATCTTATATACATATATATATATACATATAAATTGTTTTTTTCTTTTGGCCAAATACTGTACCAATAGATTATTCTTTGTTGGTACGAATATCTTGGTCCTTTCTTTTTTTCAAAATTTTTTTTCTTCCTGGTTGATGTTTGGTAGTATATTTTTACAATCAAACTTTCTGCTGGGTTTTTTCTCTCCGCAAGGATCTACCAACACGCTTGGTATATTATATATATATATATATAATATATATATATTATATATATTATATATATTATAAAGAAGAAGGTCCGCAAAATGTATTATGTTTTTTAGATAAAAAAGTTTATTCTTTTATCTTACATATGCAACACGTGTTCAGATCTTCTGGTATTTTCTTTGATCAATAAGCCTGAAGAAGATACCAGATACTTCTTCTTTATAAAATATTGAATTTTCTCCCGTTTGAACCAGAACAAACACACATATATATATATATATATATATATATATATATATATATATATACACTAATAAGTCATCCACAGACACGTGTTTCGGCATATCATGCCTCTTCAGTGTGGCTAGACACAACTATCCTTGAGATAGGGTCGAACTCAGACTGACCGCATGGTAGTCCGATATCTTATCCCCTCGCCCACTGACAGCTGATGCGGGGACTGGTGTTTTTTTTTTAAACTCTTAAGTACATAGGAATGTATGTATTTTACGGTCACTTGAGAGATCAAATTTCCAGAGAAATGATCATTGCTTATTTGCTTAGTAGTGAGAGTTAATTTAAATTACCAATTAGAGAGCTCATTACCAAATTTATGGGAGCATATATATATATATATATATATATATATATATATATATATATATATAATTTTGCTCTGTGACTCTGATAATAAGAGCACACTGCAAATTACGACAATTGAAAAACTACTTCGTCCTAAAGAAGATTTTTTCACTTGATCTTTGAATTATATATACTAGCAAATATATGCACCCTCCGTCGGGTGCAAGTATTTAAGTTTAAATGTAATAAAATATTAGATTAAATCAGAAAGGCTAATGAAACTAAGAATTAAGAATTCAGATAAAAAGATTTGAAACGGAAGGGGTATAATCGTAAAATAGAACAACTGAAACTTACTCTTTCATCACTTCCGTTTTTCAATACTAAATTTTCCTAATTTAACTATTTAGTTAAAATAGGAAGTAAAGAATGAAATTACAGTTATTTCTTCTTGTAAATGAATTTCTTTTAGGATTTATTGAAGAGATTTTTACTCATATTCATTAAGATAAAACCAAACAATTAGAAATCAATAATACCAAACACGTTTTTATTAAAATCAGTTTTTTTAATATCAATATGCAAATTAGCTATACGTTTACACTGAAAACTGGTATTTTTGTTGTATATTTAAATACAATTGCATGTTATTAGTATTTAGGTAAGGCCAACAGTATTAATAATGTCAAACAGTTTTATTATTAATTGAGGTTTAAATAGAAATAGAATCATGGAGAATGTGATGTAAATAACTAAGGGAATTGAGTAGTAATATAGTTTCGGTTACAGACAGAAAAACACACAATCTCCATTATAATAAGATACACACACACACACATATATATATATATATATATATATTCCTACGTCCGCGCGCACACACACATATGCGCATACTATTGCATTCACCCATACGACATGTACATACACACACGCGCCCACATATATTTTTATATGTTCTTGTTGCCATATATCCGTGTTTTCAAAGGCATTCACCAATGAACGTCCACATTTACATATATATCGTATACACTTATGTGTGTACCTATATGGCCCACAAATGCTGAATCAGGCCGGCCTAAATGTCCCCCGCATGAATACAATCACATGCATAATCGTATCAAAAATTATACATCACAGTTTCATTTCCGTATTTTCAGTATCGTAGCCATACACATTATTAAAATTAATGGTTAACGAAGTGGGGTAAGCAGAAGAGAAAAGGCGTTGATCTTTTCTGCTGGTTGACACTGCAGTTTCTTGTTTTTGTCCATTTTTTTTTTTCTTTGTGGGGGCCCACTGTCAGAAATTCCATGTGAATTGTCTTCCCCTGCCACTAGGGGGACGAATCGCCAAAATCAAAACCCACCACTAGTCTGTGGGCCCTCGTCCTGGACGGACGTACTTATCAAGGATCTGTTACTGGAGAGAGACGTCAAAAGACACGCTCTCTCACTTAGCCCAAAATCAGGGCCTACTTATAAGGGAACCGTTACTGGAGGAGAGACATAAAACTAACGTTCTCTCACAGACCAAGCTCTCATTACCAAGCCCCAAAACAGGGTCCATTTATCACGAGAACCTTACAACCAGATTCCGTCTAAGGCACCGCACCAGCATACTACAGAAAAGGCCGGTACGAACGCACACTGACCAAAGGAAAAACAACTACCGAGACGAAGCGTTTTAACTACATTTCCCATCGACGAGAAGAAAACTGTGTTATCTCCAGTCCTACAAGAAATCCCCCACAGATGAGTCTGGTAGCAAATACCAATAAATTTGCAACATTTTATGTATTTTTATGTCAATACAGTGTCTGCATTTACTTTTGTGTTGTTCCTTCTTTGTCCGACAATTTGCCTTCAACTACGGAGAAATAAAAGCTCCTTCGAATCCGTAAATACTTTTACCACATTGTCAGCATTTATGGTAATCGCAGTTCGATCTGTTATGGGTTTTTTTTTCATTTTTTTTCATCGGGGCCTATTCATGCGAATAATTACATGTTCATACTTGTGCACGCCCAGGCGTTTTTTTTAAGCTTTTGCACGAAAAAAAACAAAACCCAAAAAACAATTAACCATCCCAAACACTTACTCATTAACGATGAGGCCAAAAACTTAGCCACTAAACTCAAAATAGATGACAGAGTAGAATAACTAGCCAAAAGAGAAAACTTTATTTCACTAAAAGACATAAAACGGGCTTCAATTATAGACCAACATGCAGATTAATAAACCCAGCAAAAACAGAATTACGAATAGCAAGCAAAATATATAAAAAAAAAATAAACAGAAATTAAGGACAACACCAGGCTGCTCCAGTAGAGAAACGCGACATCAACGAAATCACCCCCCCCTCTTAAAAAACACAAATTCACCCAATTCGATAATTGTAGAATTCGGACCATATGACCTTTAGGCACCCCTTTTGCGAAATCGATTCATCAGGACTTTTTTTTTTTTCATTTACACCGTCAAAATCCGGTTGTTTGGGTTAGGGGTTAGAGTTAGGGGTTAGGGTTAGGAGTTAGGGTTAGGGTTAGGGTTAAGGGTTAGTTTTATATTTTAAAAAAAATTAAAAATCATCTGTTAACAAACAACCGGATTTTGACGGTGTAAATGGAAAAAATGTCCTTATGAATCGATTTCGCAAAAGGGGTGCCTAAAGGTCATATGGTCCTAGATTTCTATTTATCGATAAGTGAACCACTGATCTCTAAGGCTTTAGATTTTGCTAGGAAGTTCGTAAAAATAACCAAACCAAAGACAGCCACGTGGTGTAACGGTTACCATCGTATAAAATGGACAAGACGAGTTCAAGTCCTGTATGACAGGGGTCCCCAACCACCGGGTCGCGACCCGGTACCGGGTCGCGGGCCATTAGGTGCCGGGCCGCACAGAACGTTTGAATTTTTATTTAAAAAAAATTTTTTTTAATTGATTATCAGTCTAAATGTTGATGTGTTATTTTGAAAAGTGACTTTTATGCCTCTAGACGGTTTTTTTAATAATAATTATTTCTTATCGGAATAAATCTTATTCTATGTTATGACGTTGGATTATGTGTTGGGTAATGTGACGTAAGCAGTGACGCAATTTTTGTTTACAGACGAAAACCGGAAGCGAATCTCCATTATTAATAGATTTGATTCACTTGTTCACTCTTTTATATAGAAATGATCAGTATTGTCACTTGAATCGAGTTTTTTTATTATAATTATTTCTTATTAGAAAGGATTTTCGTTCTAAAATAAATATTTTCGTTTACAGAGATGTTGTTGATTATTAATTTATGAACAAAAAGTTGTTTATTGTCTGTTGATGTTTGCATTTGACATAAGACCACAGCGGATGATTTATTATTAGATTACGTCATTAACGATTATCGAGCAAATGTAGGCCGAAGCATATGAAGGCCGGTCCGTGAAAATATTGTCTTTGATGAAACTGGTCCGTGGCGCAAAAAAGGTTGGGGACCGCTGCTGTATGAGACTGTTTGCATTTCACATAGCTAAATACCATTGGAAATGTATGTGTCCGACTATTTTCCCTCCAGCTATACGTGAATAGTAGGACATACTGGGCTCTTTAACACTGGTTAGGCAACCAGTCTAGGAGAAGGAAAACTCTGAATTCAAAACCTGATAAATTGACCTTGTATCACATCCTGCTCGTGAGGATGAATCTCCATGACTTTTCTCGATTACCCGTCCCTATCGGCCCTCTGCACAGCATCCAGTATCTGATTTTCCCGTCCTACGCACACATTAAAACCATAGTAATAAGACCGGATATGAAATTTTCAAATTAGTAAAAATCAGACTGAAAGAGGCAAAAATGCCGAAATAAATTTATATCTGATCTAAGGTATCCATTTATTCATTTATCTATAATACTCCGTATTTGTAAAAATATATATATATATATATTCGCAAATTTTTATATTTTTCAATTTTTGTTGAATCCCATCAAGGAAACATCCATATATATATATATATATATATATATATATATATATATATATATATATATATATATATATATATATACGGGAGAATATGTGCTTAATTGAAGTCTTACCTAATTTGGAAAATTAATTAATTAATAATTAATGAATTGGGTGGGTATACCTATTCAAATGTAAGGCTAAACAAATCGAGAAAATGTCAAGAGATTGATTTTTCTCGATTTGTTTAGCCTTACATTTAAATAGGTATGCCCGCCTAATTCATTAATTATTAATTAATTAATTTTCCAAATTAGGTACGACTTCAATTAAGCACATATTCTCCCAAAAATTGTCGGCTAAATAAAGCCATATCAAAACATTGTTTGTTTGTTTACTTCTCATATATATATATATATATATATATATATTATATATATATATATATTTGATTTAAGGTAGCGTGGACATGGAGTTAACACCTGGTTACTATGCGATCTTCAGACCAGGTTTTGGTCTGAAGATCGCATAGGCGAGAAACTATCAGTAACGAGGTATTGCCTCCATGTCCACGTTACCTTAACTCATATATAAACGCTCTATCTATGATATTGAGCACTACCTGCTTAGTAATATAGCCCCCATATTATCCTCATATATATATATATATATATATATATATATATATATATGAGAAGTAAACAAACAGACGATGTTTGTGATATGGCTATTTTCAGCGACAATATTTGGGAGAATATGTGTTTAAATGAAGTCGAACCTAATTTATGAAAGTTAATTAATTAATAATTAATTAATTAGGCGGGATTACCTATTAAATTTTGTCGGCTGAAAATAGCCATATCACAAACATCGTCTCAAACGAAGAAATCTGCTAAGTCCGTTTGGTGTGGTGGTAAGACGCTTGACAAGTCAGCTTGACAATCAGGTTTCGAATCGCACACGGGGCGGTCTTTGTATCTATAGCTCTGCTGATGAGGCCTAATAGGCCGAAATGTACATACAGAGATTGATTTTTCTCGATTTGTTTAGCCTTAAATTTAATAGGTATGCCCGCCTAATTAATTAATTATTAATTAATTAACTTTCATAAATTAGGTTCGACTTCATTTAAACACATATTCTCCCAAATATATATATATATATATATATATATATATATGTGTGTGTGTGTGTGTGTGTGTGTATATATATATATAATATATATATGGAGGAGATTTTGCTGATGACCGTCAACTAAAGCGTAAACGCAACGCTCTCCTATAAAAGGGATGGAGCACTCTGTGGCGGCCTTTACATACGTACAGATGTGTGTATTAAAACAGTTAAAATCCCCTTCGCATTCTGTGGGTGACGATAGCCGAGCAGTTAAGCTGTCCGACTGATGCTGAATCGATCGGATTTCTATCCCGTCTGTAGGTTGCTTACAAAATGTCTAGTCACACTGAAGAGACTTGATAAGTCGAAACACGTGTCTGTGGATGACTATATATATATATATATATATAATATATATATATATATTCATGTTGTATTTTAGGGGTCTCCGTATGCTTCTCTCGGTATATATTTTTTTAATGTTTTTTTTTAAGTTGGGCGTTATTACGAAGCATCTAAAAATAAATGAATGAACTCGATGTTATGGAGTATTGGATTCACTTTTATTATTATTTGTTATCATAAATTTTCGGTTTCGTTAGATACCCTTTATCAAATGAATGTCGCTTCTGTTCAACGGATCTTTTGTCTTTGTTGTTATTGACAGCGGCAGCGTCTGTAAAATATTTATAATAACGGAGTATTCCGATGTCAGCGTTCAGTCCCCTCACGTGAGTTTGTAATTTTAGAATCCATTTAGTTTCTGCTTGTTTTCGCTGTCTGGCTGATACCGGCATTAGGCCGGCCCGACGACTTTACTTTACTTACTAAATCAATGGTATTAGTTGCACCTTAAATGTTTTGTTCAATATATATATATATATATATATATATTTGCCCTCTCTTAATAATCGACATGGTTTTTTTCAATATATCTCCGTTTTTAGCTAAAATAGTGTTAAACAATTACAAAATACCAGGCTTCATTTAATTATTTATTTAGTTATCATTCCACTTTGTTCCCTTAATAACCGACATGTATTATTTATTATATCTCCGTTTCTAGTTAAATAGTGTTAAATAATTACTAAATACCAGGCTTCATTTAATTATTTATTTAGTTATCATTCCCACTTTGTTTCCCTATGTTCTCTTAAAAATAATCAGTCCATTAATACTTTTTCTCGTCTTTTGCATTTCTTCGAGTGGCGTCACGCGTCATGACACCTTCGCGTGAGTAGATCGCGACTTGCCTTTCAAAATTAAAACGCTGATCAAATACAGTTACATAACTAAAAAGATTTTCATCTCCTGTCACATATAAAACATCCATCATTTTCTTCACCCCAAGAGACATCCTGATGAAGGTTCAATGTAACCGAAATGTTTTAAACATCGATTATTAAATTCATCCCAATTTCGGATACTTGTTTTTTCAAATTTTCTTTATATATATATATATATATATATATTATATATATATATATATCATCATCATCATCATCATCATCATCATGTCGCGCTTTCAGCGCGGATATCTATGACAATCTCTCTCCATCTGTCCCTATCGCACATCATTCTCGGGAGGTCCTCTATACAGCATCCTGCGTCCGCACAGAGTTGATCAATGTACGTTTTTGCTGGTCGGCCCACACTGGCGTGTCCATGTGTTGGCTTCCACAGGAGGACGTCGCTTATGAGTTCGTCCTTGCTTCTCCAGCAGTGCCCCGCGTGTCTTGTCCGTCTTACTCGGATGGTTTGTGTGATATGTGGTAGGTGGCCGTAAAGCTGTTTTTCTCGTAGGGTGTTGTTTCCATGTCTTGTTCAGGATCCCCGCAGCATTCTTGTGCAGCTCCCATCTAGCTTATTCTCTAGTCGCTTAGTTAGGGTCCAGGTGGTGCAGCCATAAAGCAGTTGTTTGAAATGCGTTGTTTGAAATGCGTGATCTATTAAAATACATTTGAGGTGTGTAAGGTTGTGTGGTAGGGTGTTAAAGTGAAGTGCTATTGTACTATGCGGGGATTTGAGTTTTATTGTGGATTTGTGGTTATTTAATCTATCTGGTATCGAACTAGAAAACCTTGTGGTTTCTAGCCGAACGCTCTACCGACCGAGCTAACCCGGTTCCCTTACAGGGACAATCCTGTACACTCATTAATTTTTTTTCTTTTCTTTTCTTTTCTTTTTTTGTGGGCGGGGTGGGGGATACTAGATAAAAAAAACACAGTAAAAAGTAAAAAATATAAAAAAAGAAATAAAAAACGTCAACTCGTAAGTGTTTAGTGCGAAGTATATTTCCCAAACGGCTTTATCAGATTTTTCACAGTGTGTGGTGAAGTCTGATGAAATATAACACACACATATACATACGTATATGGCCACACACACACACACACACACACACACGCACACGCACACACTTGTTTCGCGGTTTTGAGAACCACCCAAAATTTATCTTTGAACTTGTCAACGATAAAACAAGATTTATGTGAATGTAATCGGTGTTTACTGAAGAGTTGCCGTTTATTAAACTGATGGTAGTTTGGCACAAGGCTACCGTTATGGAGAACTGTGTGTGGTTTAGCTCAGTCGGTAAGGCGTTCGACTAGGAACCACACGGTTCCAGGTTCGATACCGGCCCTCGTCAACTTAGCGTATGAGTAGCACAGGGATCTGAGCGATAAAGTGAGGAGCTGATGGTAGGTGTGGCGCTCCACCTCAGACGCCAAAACAATCTCCTTGGTCTAGCGCTAGGGAAAGAGGCGATAGACTCCTCGCTGTCTGACTGATACCGACTTTAGGCCCCCCCGACGACTTTACTTACAGTGAGAATCGAATTCACTAACAAACAATGGTCTGTTGTTAGACTAGCTAATTAACTATTACATCACGGAAGGTGCCCATAAAAAGAAACAAAAAGAGCTGTCATTTTAAAGCTGATCCTAGTTTGACACAAGCTCAAAAGTACGGAGCACTCAGTGAGAATCGAATTCATTAACACACAATGACCAGTGGTGCTTAGATTGGCACAAGACCACAAGAATGGGACACCCAGTGAGAATCGAACTACCTAACAAACAATGTTGTTAGCCTAGCTAGCTAGCTAACCCTTACATCACACCTTTAGTGTTACCTCCGACCCTGAAGAGGGACAAGATGATAGTTATTCTGTCCTTTATCAGAAATCTGATAGAGAATTATCTTCCCCTGCCACTAGAGGGCGAATCGCTAAGAGAAGGTTGGCGCCAAATCCAAACCCCATTACTTATCAGGGAGCAGTTACCGAGGAGAGACGCGAAAATAAAGGTTCTCACCACCTTGCCCACAAAAGGGCTGAACTTGTCTGTAGGCCGTCGACCTGGACGGAGGTGTTTTTTTTTTATAGCATACTTTCTGAAGGCTGAGGACCTAAATAGTCTACTTGAAAAGGGCCCATCCACCGTCATTTAAAAGAACACTTACCCAGGCGAGAAGCTTCTAAAATAGCATCCCCTACTTTACTTAGCGGACAAGAACCGACAAAACGGACGCGTCTCTACAGAACTCTACAACCAGCGACCAGAATATCCCTGTTAGCGCCACTTCTCCAACGAACAGTAGTTAACCTCACAGATAAGTCTGGTAGCAAATGCCAATAAAATTTGCAACAAGTTATTGTATTATTTGTCAATACATGTATTAAATTTCCATTGTGTGTTTGTCTTCTTTTGTCCGAACAATTTGCCTACAACTGGGAGATTTAAGAGGCTCCCTCCCCCTTTAAACCCGTAATTCCTCTTAACACACAATGACCAGTATTGCTTAGATTTGGCACAAGACCACAAGAATGGGACACCCAGTGAGAATCGAACTACCAAACAACAATGTTGTTAGCCGACCCTGAAGAGGGACGAGATGATAGTTATTCTGTCCTTCTCACTTGTGCGAAGGAATCACGCAGTTTAACCAACGGCAGCGAAAGAACACTAAACAACGAAATAAAATAATGAAAAACAAAACTGGGAGAGAATAAATATAGCATAAAAGCTATGTATTATTAACAAATACGAACATTAGAAATAAAAAAATAACAGAAAAGAGTAAGAAAAGTTCAATGTCTTTCAACCGACCTCAGAAAAAAAAAAAAAAAAGATCAAAGGAATGTAGAATGTCTATTTGGAGCGTTGTGTAGATGCGTCTGGACCGAGCGGTAGATTCAGAAGTAACTGAAGAAAAGTCAAAAATTAAGCGCCAAAATCTGATGGCGTAGTTGGTTTTGAATTATTAGTTTTAAGGATTTTCTTATGTATGTAGGTATGGGGTTTCGACCTATAAGCCAGAGTTCATGGCCTGAACAGGGGATGAGCTAACGCAGATACGATATGTATGCGTGCGTATGGGGGAGAGTTTGCTTTCCATGAAGACAGAACAATAGTCGTGTGAATTTACCACAACCCTAAGTCGTGAGCAGAATGCGACACAAGATATTTTTTCAAGCACATGAGTTCGTCCTTGCTTCTCCAGCGGTGTCCAGCATGTCTTGTTCGTCTTACTTGGATGTTTTCTGTAACTGCAGGCAAGTGATCGTACAGCTGTTTTAAATTAAATCGTCCTTCTCCTAGACTGGTTGCTGTACCAATGCTAAAGAGGTCTACTCTACTATTTACATATAGCTGAGGAAAGAAGAAATAAATTCATGCCTTTCCCATCATCAGCAGGTCGAGCTGATAGCACGGATACCCGTGATTCTCTCTCGCCACCTGTCCCTAACGGTCATCGCCCCTGGTAGGTTTTCTGCGTGGCATCCAGAATCCGCACAAAGTTGATTGATGTAGATTTTTTTGCCTACGCTGTTGTATCCATGTGTTGATGTCTAGAGGAGAACGTCTCTTATGAGTTCGTCCTTGCTTCTCCAGCAGTGTCCAGCATGTCTTGTTCGTCTTATTTGGTGGTTTGTGTAATTGGAGGCAAGTGGCTGTAGAGTTGCTTTCTTGTAAGTGCTGATTCTAAGAATTGTTCAAGACAGTGTTGGGTTTAGTGGAACGCTCATGTGTCAGGGGACAGGAAGTAGAATGATTAACCTCCTTGATGGGTAAGAAGGGTTCTGGTAGTGTCCAACGCGGGTTGAGCTACTGAAAGGACCTCTTAGCTCAACGCACATGTGTCAGGGGACAGGAAGTTGAATGATTAACCTCCTTGATTGGTAAGAAGGGTTCTGGTAGTGTCCAACCCGGGTTGAGCTACTGAAAGGACCTCTTAGCTCAAGGTTCCTGGTGCCAGACATTAAGGGGCTACAGACCAAATCCCCTCAGTGAGTGAGGGAGCATATATCTCTAAGGACTATTGGAAATTCCTTAGTTAATCATATTCCCCTGCCGCTAGGGGGCGAATCGCCAACATCGTATGTTAGCGCCAAAACCAAAAACTTTACTTATCACGGAGCACCCACTGAGGGTAGTCGCATAAATAGCGGTCCCTACACTTCATTAATCACTTAGCCTAAAAACAGGGCTTACTTCTAAGGACCGTTGACCTGGACGGAGGCATATTTTCACAGCACACTTTCGAAGGCATTGTGTCCGCAGACCACAGGCTTCATTTAAAGAACTGTTACCAGAGCGAGAAGCTTCTAAAATAGCATCCCCCATTACTTATCGCCGAACCGGTTACGAGGAAGAACGAGAAACGTCCGAAGAAGCGTACTATCAACATTTCCTACCAACGAACAGAATACCCCTGTTATTACCACTACTCTAAGAAAATTACTTAACTCAGATAAGTCTCGTAGCAAATACCAATAAAATTTGCAACAAGTTCTTCTATTATTTGTCAATACATGTATTAAGATTCCATGTGTGTTTGTCTTCTTTGTCCGACAATTTGCCTACAACTACGGAGAAATAAGAGCTCCTTCGAAACCCCGTAAATACTCTTACCCCTCAAGTGAGGGAGAATTAAAATTGTGAGTACAATTTGGTACTTTTATACAACAACAACACGCAGCATCCTTGTGTAGTTCTCATGCAAGCTGTTTATCTAAGCAATTTGAGTCCAAATGGTGCAGCCATACAGTAGCACTGGCACAGCTACACCTTGAAAAAATTATTGCTTTATCTTATCAGAGAGACCAGATTTCCATATAATCGATAATCTGTCTATCGGGGTCCATGCAGCGAGACGATATCTGTATGTTTGTTTGTGGTCGTCGGAATGTGTCCGGTTTGAACGTGAGATGAAGTCTGTGTCGTCTGCTAGCGAAATGAATCCTGTCCTCTCTGATAGCGAAATGGGTTCTGTCTGTTTGTTGATTTCTTCTCCATCTTTTATAATTAGGAGATAGGATTAAATAGTAATTAACTTTTTGGCGCAAACGCGCGGACGTAGTAGAAAGCAATATCTAAGCCAATCGATTCTGATTTTTGTGTAAACAATTGGTTTTAATCACTTTTCCTTAAATCTTTGGAAAAGGATTTGTGTTCGTGTGTTTGATTTAATTACTTTTCCATAAGTTTGGAAAAGGATGGTGTTGTATGTTTATTTTTAATTTCTTTCCCTTAAATTTGGGAAGAGAAATGTATACGTGTATTTATTTAAAAATATAGAATTGTATTCTATACCTTCTCTAGGCTATAAAAGAGTGATTCAGTTCGTGTAGGTATATTTCCGAAAAGCGTTAGATCATCTGCGTATTTCGCATATGTAATAGTTTCTGCCGGCTTCTTTTACCAACTCCTCCGCACGAACAGGATACGACACAAGGTCAAATTTCTTAAGCGGAGTTCAACAGGTTTGAATTCAGAGTTTTCCTTCTCTTAGACTGGTTACCTAGCCATGGTTAAATAACCCAGTCTGCCCTGCTATTTATCCATAGCTGGAGGGAGAGTAGAATTCATAGATAGCGTATATGTATGCAGTTATTTACAAAACCCGATGGCCACGGTTAGGATGTGATACAAGGATGCCAATATAGGGCACCCAGCGTGGATCAAACCGAGGCCACCGATCAAACTCACTATTCAGTTGTAATGGATCTGCGAGACTAGCTTGCTAACCATTACACAACGATGGGGGAGTCCCAGGAGTGCCCTGAGTATGGCGAAGGAGAGTATCACATTTATATACTTTTTCGCGGTTGAAGAACCACACAAAATTTATGGCAGAACTTGGTAGACTTATTGAGGTTCGAACTCGCTTACGCATTGGCGCTAACGAATTATTGGTCTGTGAGTCACACAAACGTGCCCACGACAGTTCCACCTCTTCTTCTTTTTTACGTTGATAAAGTAAAGAAAAATGTGCCATAATACAGGGTTGAGGAGGTGCTTCCAGAGAGACGATAGCACCCCTCCCCACTAGGCAGATCTTCAGGGTCAGGCAGTTTAGTTGCTTAGCTTTCGGCCAGCGCCTTCTAAGATATCTTAGAGGGCCTTGTTTCGGCACAAGGCCATTGATATGGGTCACCCAGTAAGAATCGAACAGTGGTCTGCTAGCCTCGCACACGAGGCACCCTATTAACAAAATAAGTACAACTCAGATTTAGCAAAAGTGAGGATTGAACTCCTCACTCGGTAGTTGTCAGATTTACTTAAAGGTTAGATTATTTTGGCACAAGTTATGGGACACCGGTAATTTTATGAGGAAGTGCGTCCCGGTCTCCTGCCTCAAAAATTGCTGCCCGGCGACTATTAAAATAACAACCCCAGCTATGGTGTTACTTGAAAGAAAACAACCTTTTTTTTGTCGTAATTCTTATTATTTATCAAACAAAGTAAAAAAAAGGGAACAAATTGAGGTAGATAGACTATCTATCTATCTATCTATCTATCTACCTCAATTTGTTCATTTTTTTACTTTGTTTGATAAATAAATAAGAATTACGACAAAAAAGAGAAGCCCTAAAATACATTTAACGCCCTAAGTTGGTTGTTTTCTTTCAAGTAACACTATAGCTGGGGTCGTTATTTTAAATAGTCACCGGCAGCAATTTTTGAGGCAGGAGACCGGGACGCACTTCCTCATGAATTACCCGCATGTATGAGACCACCCAATGAGGATTAACATTACAACTAATTAGTAAGTAATTGATCCGAGAGATCGAACATTAAAACAGGATGAAGTACCCTAAAAAAATAAGTTAAATTTGGCACAAGGCCTCAAGTATGATGATGCACCTCGTGGGGATCGAACTCATTGGTCAAGTAAATGAGCCTGCTAACCAGTGCGCCATTTCGTTTGTTTAAAATAATGAAAAAGAAGAAAGAAAAAGTATTTCTCTGGGACCGGTCTTGGGTGATGTCGAGATGCTTAGCACCCCCCACCACCCAGACAAATTTTTCAGTGTCAGGCAGTGTAATAATGAACCAATCCGTCGCAGAATTGGAAGTTGTTGGAAGTGAAGTAAATAAATAAATCATAGCTGAAACCCAAAGACCAAACCCATAGATACAAATCTTAAAAAAAAAAATTTTTTTTTTTGGTGTGACATGAGATTCTGGTGTTGATTTCACTCTTTAAACGTCCCCCCCCTTATCTTCTTTTTCAAGCGAATAGGATATATTTTCAACTGTAAATATTAACCTAGAGAGTCAGAGTGCCCGTCTTTGGCGAAGAAAAAACAAAAAAACTTTTCAGCCTTTTTTTTAAGGCAATTGTTTTGAGAGGCCGGGGAATAAATTTACCAAACAGTTGGACAACTGTACTTTTTTTTAGGAAAGGGAAAGCCAAAAAAAAAGGAAATTTCTTTACTTGCAAATGGAAATTTAAACAATTATTTCAACATTTTTAGTTGTCTGAAAAATTTTAAAAAACAGTATTTGCAAGGAGAGAAAAACAAACAAACACACAACACGAGGTTTTCGAACTTAAAATTCCTCAACATGGTTGGGGTTCAGACAAATTTTCTTGTTTGTCTTATTTTAACGGCATATGCATTACAAACAATAAGGTATGTTATGAAATTTTTATTTTTTCATTAATTTTTTTGTTAAAAAAATGTATCCATTTCTTACTTAAATTATATTTTATAATTAAAATTTCTATGGGTATTACTTCGTAATTTCATATTTTTCAACAAAACTTAAAGGTGTTTTGTATAGAACGACTCAATGAACAGTATTTATCTAGTTATTCACCAAAAATTATAGAGAAATATTATTCTTACAATCGCGATAAGAGTAAGTTTCTGTCATTTACTTCATTTTTTTTACTGAATAATCCCTTAAAATTCGTCAGTACCCCCTTAGAATTCATACAGCGGCCATATTTCTTTAGTCTTTCCCTCTCTCAACCACTTTATGTCAAATTATGGCGTATATAGATTATCTATAATTTTATGGACTTAAATAAACTGTTCAATAAAAGAAAACCACTAAATATTTTTCTTATCTGGATTGTGAATGTATTTTTGTATAATTTTATTGTACATTACCGTAAAAAGTATATTTTTCTTACTTGAACTAATTCTATACAAGCCCCAAACTTTTGTTTTGCTTTTTAAAACGTGTTTTGTAAATGTTTTAGTAATGTTTACCATTTTATTTTATTTATTTAAAAGTTGAACTGATACTTTTCAGATAGGGAGGCCCCTTGCCTGATGTTTGTAATGTGCGTGATACTTACGCTACTCTAGAGAAAATAAACCAAACTTGCAATAAATGTAATTTTTAAGAAAAAATATATGCTTTAATTATTTACGATCATTTTCTTAGCTTAGACGTGGCACAAGGTCTGAAATATAGGGGGCGCTCAATGAGAACCGAACTAACTAATAATGGTCTGCTAAAATCTAGCTTGCTAACCATTTCGGTGTAATGTTTATACCATATGAGGTGCCCAATGATTAAAATATATGAATATCTTTTATAAAGACTATCAAAAAGTCCACCGGTACTTTTCGGATAGCGTGGTCCCTTCTGAATGTGTTGTGATATTTATATATCACAACACATGTTGAATTTTTGATGTCCGTTTAAAACAAACAATTCTTTAGTCACTCTTATTCCATGCCAGCCCACTCGATCTTTTTCTTTGAATATATTAAAAACAATAGTATTTATTTTATAAGTTGCGATTAAATGTGACTTTTAATCCGACTTGGAGTCTAACATAGAAACATAAACCCAAACTAGTATTTTTGTGACAGTAAAACCGAAACATTTTTTTTAACTAAAATTAAAGATTTCACGAAAAAGCGTGTAATTAATAATTACACACTTTTCATGAAATCTTAGATTTTCATTAATAAAAGTGTAATAATAATAATTACTTATTTTTTTGCGCTTTACAATCTTTTTAACAAAATTCTTGAACGAAAAAAAAAGTTTTTTACAAACAAAATTTTTTTTAAGTCCGTAGATAATCTCTATAGCAAAATAAACAAGATGTTCTTGGTGGGTGAGAGAATCTGACGTTATTTCCCAGTTTCAGTAATAATCTCCCAAGTTGAAAATTTAGCGCAACATAATCTTCAAACACTATTTGGGGTAATAAAGGACTATTTGCTCGTAAATTCCTACCATAAAATAAACTGAACCCCCATTTTATGTCCGTATATTTGTATTAAATGTTTTATTTTTCTTGCACCCGTTATGTTACAATACAAAATATATTTTTATTTATTTTAATATTCATTTCAATGTGCATATTCTAAAAGTTTTTATTTTGTGAGAATGCTTAGTTTTAAAGTGGGGGTTCGTTTTTACACTTCAACTTTTTACTCGTAAATTCCTACCATAAAAGGCCCAAGCCTAATTTTATGGCAGGAATTTACGAGTAAAAAGTTGAATATTACCTTTTGTTGTTGTTATTTCTTTTTTTTTTTGGTTCTGGTACTCTAAAAAAAAAAAGTCAGATTTTAATCATCGTCGACGAAAAAATAAAATTACGGTCATAAAAGGAGGATCCAATTTATGCCTAAATTGTAAAACGAGCCCCCCACTTTAAAACTAAACCTTATCACAAAATAAAACTTTTCGAATATGCACATTGAAATGAATATTAAAATAAATAAATAAAATATATTTTGTATTGTAACATAACGGGTGCAAGAAAATAAAACATTTAATACAAAAAACACGGACATAAAATGGGGGTTCAGTTTATTTTATGGTAGGAATTTACGAGCAAATAGTCCTTTATTACCCTATTTGGCTTTGTGCTGGACTAAGTCAAGCTTAAATGGGTTTTTTTTGTGCAATGCCGAACAAATAATTTAGAATTAAAAAAAAATAATACTACAAAAATAAATGATGTAAAAGTATGACACTCGAACTTTTGAGAAGGGACCGCACTATCCAAAGAGTACTCTTTTTTTTCTTTTTCTTTTTATAGAAAAACCATTAGGTACCACAAATTTTCCCTGTGAAATTTACCTCCATATATTTAACACAATGAAACTTGCGTAAAGGTCAATATTATCTTGAACATTTTTTGTCCATTCGAAAGAAGAAACATTAAACAAACTTCTGATGATTTAAAAAAAAATAATTTCAGCTCACGGAAATAATGAAAATTTATGAACGAAAAACAATGATTACATTTTTGTACCGTTGAATCAATTGAAATTTAACGTAGCCAAAAACAAATTATGACTAGAGGCTTTTTAAAAAATTCTATGAAAAATCAATTAATGGTCCGATTTTTACGAAAATTTCCATAATTACTTACCTTTTGATAAAAATGTCTATTTAATGAAATAGTTTTTCATAAATATATTAGGGGAAATTTTTTTTTATTCTTTTTTAGGCCCCCCCCCCCCATTTTTGAAATATGAAAAAATGAACCGACATAAAACGATTTTTAACTTCTTTTTTTTTTAATAAAGAAAAGAGTCTGAATAATTATATCAGAAGATTTTTATAAATTTCTTTGAGAGTTTTTTTTTTTTTTTTTAGTAAAAGAAGCATGAATACAGAATTCTGCTAAAAAAAATATCAATAAACTGACCCTGTTGTAAAAAACGGACTGTTTTACTTATTTTTCTAGATAACGATGAGTAATTTTTACCAGATTGGATAATTTGATCTTTGAATTAACTGTTTTTTCTTTGTAACAACTCTATATGTTGGTTATTTCTTTTTTGCGAGATTTAAAAAGTAAGTTTTTTAAAAATACTTACGTTTCTTCCTTCAAAAACTGATCACGTGACCTATTTTGGTGGTACCTAAAAAACATAGTTGCTATGTCTTGTTCACTAATAAGTTTGATAAATCAAATTTGATAATTTAAAAATATTTTGGCTTGTTTTTTTTTTGTTTTTTTTTGTTTTTTTTTTGTTTTTTTGTTTTTTACTTGAAAATGCTTTTTTTTTTCTTTCTTTTTAAAAAAAAAAGTTGTCATAAATTGGTACTTTTGGTATAGTGTGGCCCCCTGTCTAATGTTTGGGCTAACTTCTGGTTTAGGTCAGAAAATTAAAACGGAAAGTTTTTTGGTGGTACCCAATGACAGTTTAACTACATTCTATGAATTAACATTTTGCGAATTGGGTTACGGTTTTAAGGGATTAAAGTTGTTTTTAATTACGTAATACTTTAAAAAAAATAAACTACAAAAAACCCAAATTACTATACATTTAATTAACCATTGAAATTAATTATTGAATCTATTATTGAGACAGTTGTTTGTGTTAGTATTGCAATGTATAATTTCAATTAAACTTAGTTTAAAAAAAAATATTTTTCAACATTAAATGTATAGTAATTTGAGTTTTTTGTTGTATATTTTTTTTAAGCAATACGTAATTAAAAACAACCTTAATCCCCTAAAACCGTAACCCAATTTGCAAAATTCATAGACTGTAGTTAAACTGTCATTGGGGACCACCAAAAAACTTTCCGTTTTAATTTTCCGACCTAAATCAGAAGTCAGCTAATGTTTGTAATGTAGCGTTGGAAGGAAGGTTGAGATTCCATTAAACAAATGTGAAGATTTTTTTTTAAATAACCTGTGACGCTCCATCTCAGCAAAACGATCTCTCTGGTCTAGCACTAGCAAAAAGGGATAGACTCCCTCGCTGTCCGGCTGATACCGATAATAGGCCACTCTGCCAACTTGTACTTTTTTTATTCGACAACTTAATTTTATAATGAATAACTTATTTTTATTAAAAGAACTTGAAGAAAAAGTTTTTATTAATTCAGAATGGTTTTGACCTTTGGTCATTTGAAGAAAATAATTTTTTCCAGGCCCAAATTTTTATATTTCTGGAAAGATCAATCCTACAGAACATATAAAGAAAATAAAAATTCAGTACACGAAAAAAGTTATCTTCTTAAAATTCAAAGAATTTGTTGTAGCATGTACTACCACTCCGGGTCAGAGTGGACCTGGGAGTAATGGTGATGAAGGGGTACTTCACACTCCCCGGAGCTTCAAAATTGGAACTCCACTATTAGATGCTGTTTAATGTCATACCCCAAACACTAAGAACCTCAACCGCTGCTCTCTAGCACATGTGGGGGTTATTTTCATATTTGCTGGGGGAGTTGTCTGCCCGTTTAGTGTCACTGGTTCCCGCTAGGGGCCTCGTGTATTTAAGTGGCTGTTTTGAATTTCTCTTCCTCTTTGCCTGCTGCTCGACCTACGAGACACAATGAGGTAGTCTTATGACTACCCCTTTCTTGTTGGGGCTTTGGCCCCCCTTACATTACTGTAAGTGATTTCCCAGCATGGACTATTCTTAGTCTCATGTCTGTTGCTTTTATGTTCATATTACTATTGTATACGTATGTATGTTTCATGTACACTTCTATGTAATTTATGTATCCTTTGTTTATTCATGTGCTGTTATATAAAATTTTTTTGTCCCTCAACCTGTGTCGGAGTTTGTTTGCGTTTCAACGAGTTATGACTTTGTCATAACCTTTGAATCTTGCACACATATATGATAAGTAGGAAGCGCGTAGTGTAATGGTTAAAGTCATGGGAAATGGACTCGTCGATCCGAGTTCAAATCCTGGACGGGGTAATTGCATTTCACTGCATGAATCCTACTCTCCCTCCAGCTATGGGCAAATAGTAGGGCAGACTGGGCTCTTTAACCTTGGTTAGGCAACCGGTCTAGGAGAAGGAAAACTCTGAATTCAAACCTGTTAAACTCCGCTTAAGAAATTGACCTTGTGTCGCATCCTGCTCGTGCGGAGGGGGTTGGTGGTGTGTGTGTTATATATATATATATATATATATATATATATATATAATATATATATATATATATATATATATATGATAAAAAGGATAAAGGGGATTTGCCATAAGGGCAATAGGGTTGAGACAATCATATAGATGCTAGGGCTTGACGTGACAAGCCAATTGATCTGAGGAGGCCTCTCAGACTGTCTAACCTAAGTAAGGGCTAAAGTGGAGTGTTTGCATGTCATGGACTGATCAACCACTAAGATTCCATCTTTAAGTATCATGGATCACACACAACCAACAGGTGACCCATTGGCTGGATTTTATCCCCTGCAGATGTGTAGTTGGTGTATTCTTCTGCCCTAGCTAACAGGGTGGTTAATACATTTAAGAATAAAACTATGATATTAGAAATCAATAACACCAAGTAACAAACACAGACGTTGGAATGAGCAAACATGAACAGCATGTGTGTCATCACTCCGAGAGATGCCTGCACTGGCTTGGTCACGTCAGGAGGATGGACAAAGGCTATCGGAAATCTGATAGAGAATTATCTTCCCCTGCCGCTAGAGGGCGAATCGCCAACAGAAGGTTGGTGCCAAACCCAAACCCACCACTTATCACAGAGCAGTTACCCAGGAGAGACGCGAAAATAAGTGCCTCCAGCCACCTCGCCCATCACGGCAAACTTTCTAAGGCATTGTGTCCGCATACTACAGAAGGCTGTCACAATAGAATACTACAAAAGGCTGAGGAACAAGAAATTCTAAGAGAGATGTCTAACAGCATACTTTCAGAAGGCTGAGGAACGAGAACCGACCTGACGAAGCATCTTGACAACATTCCAACCAGTGACCAGAATACTCCTGTTACGCCACTTCTTGAGTATTTAACCTCACAGATAAGTCTTGTAGCAAATGCCAATAAAATTTGCAACAAGTTCTTGTATTATTTGTCAATACATGTATTAAATTTCCATTGTATGTTTGTCTTCTTTCGTCCGAACAATTTGCCTACAACTGGGAGATTTAAGAGGCCCCCCCCCCCCTTAAACCCGTAATTCCTCTTAAGGCCACATCCCCAAAACCTACTGTATGATGAATTAGTACAAGGTTCCTGATCGGTATGGAGACCATGCCAACACTTCAAAGACATCTGCAAGAAGGACATGAAGACATGCCATACCAACACATGGGAGGCTTGTGCAGAAAACCGAGCAGCCTGGTGCCTTCTTGTCAAACAAGGGACGAAAAGGAGTGAAAAAGAGAGGAAAGAAGCCACACAGAAAAGAGAGCCAGAAGGAAGGAGAGGCAACATCAACTCCAACAAGCATTAGTTTGCAGTCACTGCACCAGAGATTGCCATTCAAAAATTGGTCTGTTCAGCCACTCATGCAGATAGAAAGAAAATAAGTGGAAACTATGCCATTGTCTTTAGTAGTAGATAGAAAGATGCTAACAAAATTGTCAGACTTGGTTTTATTAAAACCAATATGCAAATCATTCACGTTATATATCATGTAAATTAGGCACTGGCAAAAAAACGGATACTACGAGTTTTAAAAGCGAATTAAGAATAATTAAATCTATTATTTAAGGTCAAACTTTGTCTAAATCGATAAGTAGTAACATAATGACCATCATTAAAAAAAGAAAAATATCATTACATACGCAGTTTATTTTTAATACATTTTAAAGGGATTTGTTTTGGTCAATTTCGACGTGTTCCACCATTCTCTCTTTTTCAAGGGTTTTAAGCTTTTGTTTACAATTTTAATATAACATTCGCGATTGCAAAAAAAATTACCATAAAAAAGAGGTAATTATCTGATTTTAATGAAATTTTCAGTATTGATTTATCAATTAATGAATTTTATAATGCATCAGTTATTTTATTTCAAAACTTTAATTTAGTATTTTTGCTATGAAAAATTAATATATAAAATTCATTTAAAATAAAAATATTCGGATTTTAAGTTTAAAATCTTATCTTTTTAGATTCTAGAAATAATTATCTATTTAATGCAAACCTTATTTTAGTCAATCAAAGTATTTGTTTTGAAGAAAAACTCTATTGAAAATGTAGCCCACCCCTTCTTTTAAACAGAAAAAATATCGATGTTTAATTTTTTTCTTTTATAAGATAATAGCCAATTAAATAATTATTAAAATGAGTAAAAAAGAAATCTCCAAAAAATAATTATTTATTATTTTTTAACATCTATTTTTCCGATTTTCGGTACTTATTTTCTTATAAAATATTCCACTTAAAAATTTTTTTTTTCTATTTACAACTTCGGTCTTTTATCTTTTTATTTCTACTGTAATTAGTATCAATCAAGGACCAACTCGCCAATATTTTACACTCCCAAAGTAAGGGGGGGGGGGGGTCAAAATTAAGTGACCTGAAAAAAATTAGAAAGTTTTGAAATAAAATAAATAATGCATTATAAAGATCATTCATTGATAAATAAACACTGAAAATTTCATTAAAATCCGATAATTCCCTGATTTTTTGGTAAATTATTTTCTGTAGGGGGGGGGGCTAAAGTAATTTTGTCAAAACGCATTTTAGGCTCATTTTGCCAGTGCCTATTGTAAATCTTAATTTCTTAGTGATATATAACACACATTGCAGGATTTTTAAATGCATTAATAACATGGGCAGTTTTAAAGCAAATCTATCCATGTTGACTGTATGTATTCCTGTGACTCTCTTTTGCCACCAATCCCTGCTCACAGCATCCAGTATCTGCACAGAGCTGGTTGGCCAACACTGCTTTATCAATGTATAGTTGTCCACAGGAGAATGTCACTTATGAGATCGTCCTTACTTGTCCAGCAGTTTCCTGTTTCGTCTTATTCGAATGGTTTGTGATAGGAGGTAAGTGGCCGTACAGTTGCTTTTTTGCAGGGTGCTGCTTCAGGATTATTCAATAATCCTTGAGAATATAATGTAAATAACTAAGGGGATTGTGATGTCGACAGTGATGTAGTGTTACATAATCTATGCGGTTGCATAAGATTATTGTCAATCCCCTGTAATTCTGAGGGGATGACCCCTTTCATACCATGGCCGGGTCCTTCTATGGAAAATTACAGAAGCCTGCCAAATATATGAAGTCACGTGGGACCTTTTTCAGAGTCCCCAGTTTGCAGTTATACGTCAGGCAGAGCAGCGGCCATTTTATGCTCTGCCTAAAACTGGAACTCACGCGCGCTATGTTATGTCTGGGTTGGGGATTTACCAAATAAAGAACATTAAAAGAAAATCAAAGTCTTGTTTACTAAAAACTAACAATGACACAGGGCTTCTGATAAGGAGAAATCCCTAGCATGGAAAACCAGACCGAAGTCACCAAGACAACTCCAGACGCAGATGTTAGAAGATAGAACCAAAGCCGGCCAGAGGAGAAGACGATTAGAGTAAGAAGTAAGAAAGGGTATACAACATTATATCGATTTGGTACTGTGAAAACGTCAGTACGTAACAGTAGTTTCAGTTACAGAAAACACATAATCTCATTATAATAAGATAGGGACTGGCAGAAAAAATCTGATACTAACGAGTTTTAAAAAGCGAATTAAGAATAATTAAATCTATTATTTAAGGTTAAACTTTGTCTAAATCGATAAGTAGTAGCATAAACCAACATTAAAGAAAGAAAAGTATAATTACATATGCAGTTTATTTTAAAAAGATTTAAAACTATTTGTTTTGGTCAATTTCGACGCGATCCGCCATTCAGCCTCTTTTTCGATGGTTTTTAAGTGCTTGTTTACAATTTTACTGTAATATTCGCGATTGCAAAAAAATTTACATCCCAATTACATATAAGATTTTAGAATTAACATCAGGCTTTTCATATTTTAAATGAATTTTATATATTAATTTTTCATAGCAAAAATATAAATTAAAGTTTTTAAATAAATAATTGATGCATTATAAAATTCATTAATTGTTAAATCAATACTGAAATTTCATCAAAATCGGATAATTACCTGATTGTTGGTAAATTTTTTTGCATCGCGAATATACAGTAAAATTGTAAACAAGCACTTAAACCATCGAAAAAGAGGCTGAATGGCGGATCGCGTCGAAATTGACCAAAACAAATAGTTTTAAATCTTTTTAAAATAAACTGCATATGTAATTATACTTTTCTTTCTTTAATGTTGGTTATTATGCTACTACTTATCGATTTAGACAAAGTTTAACCTTAAATAATAGATTTAATTATTCTTAATTCGCTTTTTAAAACTCGTAGTATCAGATTTTTTCTGCCAGTCCCTATCTTATTATAATGGAGATTATGTGTTTCTGTAACTGAAACTACTGTTACGTACTGACGTTTTCACAGTACCAAATCGATATAATGTTGTATACCCTTTCTTACTTCTTACTCTAATCGTCTTCTCCTCTGGCCGGCTTTGGTTCTATCTTCTAACATCTTGCGTCTGGAGTTGTCTTGGTGACTTCGGTCTGGTTTTCCATGCTAGGGATTTCTCCTTATCAGAAGCCCTGTGTCATTGTTAGTTTTTAGTAAACAAGACTTTGATTTTCTTTTAATGTTCTTTATTTGGTAATCCCAACCCAGACATAACATAGCGCGCGTGAGTTCCAGTTTTAGGCAGAGCATAAAATGGCCGCTGCTCTGCCTGACGTATAACTGCAAACTGGGGACTCTGAAAAAGGTCCCACGTGACTTCATATATTTGGCAGGCTTCTGTAATTTTCCATAGAAGGACCGGCCATGGTATGAAAGGGGTCATCCCCTCAGAATTACAGGGGATTGACAATAATCTTATGCAACCGCATAGATTATGTAACACTACATCACTGTCGACATCACAATCCCCTTAGTTATTTACATTATATTCTCAAGGATTATTGAATAATCCTGGAAGCAGCACCCTGCAAAAAAAGCAACTGTACGGCCACTTACCTCCTATCACAAACCATTCGAATAAGACGAACAGGAAACTGCTGGACAAGTAAGGACGATCTCATAAGTGACATTCTCCTGTGGACAACTATACATTGATAAAGCAGTGTTGGCCAACCAGCTCTGTGCAGATACTGGATGCTGTGAGCAGGGATTGGTGGCAAGAGAGAGTCACAGGAATACATACAGTCAACATGGATAGATTTGCTTTAAAACTGCCCATGTTATTAATGCATTTAAAAATCCTGCAATGTGTGTTATATATCACTAAGAAATTAAGATTTACAATAGGCACTGGCAAAAATGAGCCTAAAATGCGTTTTGACAAAATTACTTTAGCCCCCCCCCTACAGAAAATAATTTACCAAAAATCAGGGAATTATTCGGATTTTAATGAAATTTTCAGTGTTTATTTATCAATGAATGATCTTTATAATGCATTATTTATTTTATTTCAAAACTTTCTAATTTTTTTCAGGTCACTTAATTTTGACCCCCCCCCCCTTACTTTGGGAGTGTAAAATATTGGCGAGTTGGTCCTTGATTGATACTAATTACAGTAGAAATAAAAAGATAAAAGACCGAAGTTGTAAATAGAAAAAAAAATTTTTAAGTGGAATATTTTATAAGAAAATAAGTACCGAAAATCGGAAAAATAGATGTTAAAAAATAATAAATAATTTATTTTTTGGAGATTTCTTTTTTACTCATTTTAATAATTATTTAATTGGCTATTATCTTATAAAAGAAAAAAATTAAACATCGATATTTTTTCTGTTTAAAAGAAGGGGGTGGGGCTACATTTTCAATAGAGTTTTTCTTCAAAACAAATACTTTGATTGACTAAAATAAGGTTTGCATTAAATAGATAATTATTTCTAGAATCTAAAAAGATAAGATTTTAAACTTAAAATCCGAATATTTTTATTTTAAATGAATTTTATATATTAATTTTTCATAGCAAAAATACTAAATTAAAGTTTTGAAATAAAATAACTGATGCATTATAAAATTCATTAATTGATAAATCAATACTGAAAATTTCATTAAAATCAGATAATTACCTCTTTTTATGGTAATTTTTTTTGCAATCGCGAATGTTATATTAAAATTGTAAACAAAAGCTTAAAACCCTTGAAAAGAGAGAATGGTGGAACACGTCGAAATTGACCAAACAAATCCCTTTAAAATGTATTAAAAATAAACTGCGTATGTAATGATATTTTTCTTTTTTTAATGATGGTCATTATGTTACTACTTATCGATTTAGACAAGTTTGACCTTAAATAATAGATTTAATTATTCTTAATTCGCTTTTAAAACTCGTAGTATCCGTTTTTTTGCCAGTGCCTAATTTACATGATATATAACGTGAATGATTTGCATATTGGTTTTAATAAAACCAAGTCTGACAATTTTGTTAGCATCTTCTATCTACTACTAAAGACAATGGCATAGTTTCCACTTATTTTCTTTCTATCTGCATGAGTGGCTGAACAGACCAATTTTTGAATGGCAATCTCTGGTGCAGTGACTGCAAACTAATGCTTGTTGGAGTTGATGTTGCCTCTCCTTCCTTCTGGCTCTCTTTTCTGTGGTGGCTTCTTTCCTCTCTTTTTCACTCCTTTTCGTCCCTTGTTTGACAAGAAGGCACCAGGCTGCTCGGTTTTCTGCACAAGCCTCCATGTGTTGGTATGGCATGTCTTCATGTCCTTCTTGCAGATGTCTTTGAAGTGTTGGCATGGTCTCCATACCGATCAGGAACCTTGTACTAATTCATCATACAGTAGGTTTTGGGGATGTGGCCTTAAGAGGAATTACGGGTTAAGGGGGGGGGGGGCCTCTTAAATCTCCCAGTTGTAGGCAAATTGTTCGGACGAAAGAAGACAACATACAATGGAAATTTAATACATGTATTGACAAATAATACAAGAACTTGTTGCAAATTTTATTGGCATTTGCTACAAGACTTATCTGTGAGGTTAAATACTCAAGAAGTGGCGTAACAGGAGTATTCTGGTCACTGGTTGGAATGTTGTCAGATGCTTCGTCAGGTCGGTTCTCGTTCCTCAGCCTTCTGAAAGTATGCTGTTAGACATCTCTCTTAGAATTTCTTGTTCCTCAGCCTTTTTGTAGTATTCTATTGTGACAGCCTTCTGTAGTAGCGGACACAATGCCTTAGAAAGTTTGCCGTGATGGGCGAGGTGCTGGAGGCACTTATTTTCGCGTCTCTCCTGGGTAACTGCTCTGTGATAAGTGGTGGGGTTTGGGTTTGGCACAACAACCTTCTGTTGGCGATTCGCCCTCTAGCGCAGGGGAAGATAATTCTCTATCAGATTTCCCGATAGCCTTTGTCCATCCTCCTGACGTGACCAAGCCAGTGCAGGCATCTCTCGAGTTGATGACACACATGCTGTTCATGTTTGCTCATTCCAACGTCTGTGTTTGTTACTTGGTGTTTATTGATTTCTAATATCATAGTTTATTCTTAAATGTATTAACCACCCTGTTAGCTAGGGCAGAAGAATACACCAACTACACATCTGCAGAGGGATAAAATCCAGCCAATGGGGTCACCTGTTGGTTGTGTGTGATCCATGATACTTAAAGATGGAATCTTAGTGGTTGATCAGTCATGACATGCAAACACTCCACTTTAGCCCTTACTTAGGTTAGACAGTCTGAGAGGCCTCCTCAGATCAATTGGCTTGTCACGTCAAGCCCTAGCATCTATATGATTGTCTCAACCCTATTGCCCTTATGGCAAATCCCTTAATCCTTTTTATCATATATATATATATATATATATATATATATATATAATATATATATATATATAATATATATAACACACACACACACCAACCCCCTCCGCACGAGCAGGATGCGACACAAGGTCAATTTCTTAAGCGGAGTTTAACAGGTTTGAATTCAGAGTTTTCCTTCTCCTAGACCGGTTGCCTAACCAAGGTTAAAGAGCCCAGTCTGCCCTACTATTTGCCCATAGCTGGAGGAGAGTAGGATTCATGCAGTGAAATGCAATTACCCCGTCCAGGATTTGAACTCGGATCGACGAGTCCATTTCCCATGACTTTAACCATTACACTACGCGCTTCCTACTTATCATATATGTGTGCAAGATCAAAGGTTATGACAAAGTCATAACTCGTTGAAACGCAAACAAACTCCGACACAGGTTGAGGGACAAAAAAATTTTATATAACAGCACATGAATAAACAAAGGATACATAAATTACATAGAAGTGTACATGAAACATACATACGTATACAATAGTAATATGAACATAAAGCAACAGACATGAGACTAAGAATAGTCCATGCTGGGAAATCACTTACAGTAATGTAAGGGGGGGCCAAAGCCCCAACAAGAAAGGGGTAGTCATAAGACTACCTCATTGTGTCTCGTAGGTCGAGCAGCAGGCAAAGAGGAAGAGAAATTCAAAACAGCCACTTAAATACACGAGGCCCCTAGCGGGAACCAGTGACACTAAACGGGCAGACAACTCCCCAGCAAATATGAAAATAACCCCACATGTGCTAGAGAGCAGCGGTTGAGGTTCTTAGTGTTTGGGGGTATGACATTAAACAGCATCTAATAGTGGAGTTCCAATTTTGAAGCTCCGGGGAGTGTGAAGTACCCTTCATCACCATTACTCCCAGGTCCACTCTGACCCGGAGTGGTAGTACATGCTACAACAAATTCTTTGAATTTTAAGAAGATAACTTTTTTTCGTGTACTGAATTTTTATTTTTCTTTATATGTTCTGTAGGATTTGATCTTTCAGAAATATAAAATTTGGGCCTGGAAAAATTATTTTCTTCAAATGACCAAAGGTCAAAACCATTCTGAATTAATAAAAACTTTTTCTTCAAGTTCTTTTAATAAAATAAGTTATTCATTATAAAATTAAGTTGTCGAATAAAAAAAGTACAAGTGGCAGAGTGGCCTATTATCGGTATCAGCCGGACAGCGAGGGAGTCTATCCCCTTTTTGCTAGTGCTAGACCAGAGAGATCGTTTTGCTGAGATGGAGCGTCACAGGTTATTTAAAAAAAAATCTTCACATTTGTTTAATGGAATCTCAACCTTCCCTTCCAACGCTACATTACAAACATTAGCTGACTTCTGATTTAGGTCGGAAAATTAAAACGGAAAGTTTTTTTGGTGGTCCCCAATGACAGTTTTAACTACAGTCTATGAATTTTTGCAAATTGGGTTACGGTTTTTAGGGATTAAGGTTGTTTTTTTTTTTATTACGTATTGCTTAAAAAAAATATACAACAAAAAACTCAAATTACTATACATTTAATGTTGAAAAATATTTTTTTTAAACTAAGTTTAATTGAAATTATACATTGCAATACTAACAAAACAACTGTCTCAATAATAGATTCAATAATTAATTTCAATGGTTAATTAAATGTATAGTAATTTGGGTTTTTTGTAGTTTTTTTTTTTAAAGTATTACGTAATTAAAAACAACTTTAATCCCTTAAAACCGTAACCCATTCGCAAAATGTTAATTCATAGAATGTAGTTAAACTGTCATTGGGTACCACCAAAAAACTTTCCGTTTTAATTTTCTGACCTAAACAGAAGTTAGCCCAAACATTAGACAGGGGGGCCACACTATACCAAAAGTACCAATTTATGACAACTTTTTTTTTTAAAAAGAAAGAAAAAAAAGCATTTTCAAGTAAAAAACAAAAAAAAAAAAAAAAAAAAAAAAACAAAAAAACAAGCCAAAATATTTTTAAATTATCAAATTTGATTTATCAACTTATTAGTGAACAAGACATAGCAACTATGTTTTTTAGGTACCACCAAATAGGTCACGTGATCAGTTTTTGAAGGAAGAAACGTAAGTATTTTTAAAAAACTTACTTTTTAAATCTCGCAAAAAAGAAATAACCAACATATAGAGTTGTTACAAAGAAAAACAGTTAATTCAAAGATCAAATTATCCATCTGGTAAAAATTACTCATCGTTATCTAGAAAAATAAGTAAAACAGTCCCGTTTTTTACAACAGGGTCAGTTTATTGATATTTTTTTTAGCAGAATTCTGTATTCATGCTTCTTTTACTAAAAAAAAAAAAAAAAACTCTCAAAGAAATTTATAAAATCTTCTGATATAATTATTCAGACTCTTTCTTTATTTAAAAAAAAGAAGTTAAAAATCGTTTTATGTCGGTTCATTTTTTCATATTTCATAAAATGGGGGGGGGGGCCTAAAAAAGAATAAAAAAAAAATTTCCCCTAATATATTTTATGAAAAACTATTTCATTAAATACATTTTTATCAAAAGGTAAGTAATTATGGAAATTTTCGTAAAAATCGGACCATTAATTGATTTTTCATAGAATTTTTTAAAAGCCTCTAGTCATAATTTGTTTTTGGCTACGTTAAATTTCAATTGATTCAACGGTACAAAAATGTAATCATTGTTTTTCGTTCATAAATTTTCATTATTTCCGTGAGCTGAAATTATTTTTTTTTAAATCATCAGAAGTTTGTTTAATGTTTCTTCTTTCGAATGGACAAAAAATGTTCAAGATAATATTGACCTTTACGCAAGTTTCATTGTGTTTAAATATATGGAGGTAAATTTCACAGGGAAAATTTGTGGTACCTAATGGTTTTTCTATAAAAAAGAAAAAGAAAAAAGAGTACTCTTTGGATAGTGCGGTCCTTCTCAAAAGTTCGAGTGTCATACTTTTACATCATTTATTTTTGTAGTATTATTTTTTTTAATTCTAAATTATTTTGTTCGGCATTGCACAAAAAAACCCATTTAAGCTTGACTTAGTCCAGCACAAAGCAAATAGGGTAATAAAGGACTATTTGCTCGTAAATTCCTACCATAAAAATAAACTGAACCCCCATTTTATGTCCGTGTTTTTTGTATTAAATGTTTTATTTTTCTTGCACCCGTTATGTTACAATACAAAATATATTTTATTTATTTATTTTAATATTCATTTCAATGTGCATATTCGAAAAGTTTTTATTTTGTGATAAGGTTTAGTTTTAAAGTGGGGGGCTCGTTTTACAATTTAGGCATAAATTGGATCCTCCTTTTATGACCGTAATTTTATTTTTTTCGTCGACGATGATTAAAATCTGACTTTTTTTTTTTAGAGTACCAGAACCAAAAAAAAAAAGAAAACACAACAAAAGGTAATATTCAACTTTTTACTCGTAAAATTCCTGCCATAAAATTAGGCTTGGGCCTTTTATGGTAGGAATTTACGAGTAAAAAGTTGAAGTGTAAAAACGAACCCCCACTTTAAAACTAAGCATTCTCACAAAATAAAAACTTTTAGAATATGCACATTGAAATGAATATTAAAATAAATAAAAATATATTTTGTATTGTAACATAACGGGTGCAAGAAAAATAAAACATTTAATACAAATATACGGACATAAAATGGGGGTTCAGTTTATTTTATGGTAGGAATTTACGAGCAAATAGTCCTTTATTACCCCAAATAGTGTTTGAAGATTATGTTGCGCTAAATTTTCAACTTGGGAGATTATTACTGAAACTGGGAAATAACGTCAGATTCTCTCACCCACCAAGAACATCTTGTTTATTTTGCTATAGAGATTATCTACGGACTTAAAAAAAATTTTGTTTGTAAAAACTTTTTTTTCGTTCAAGAATTTTGTTAAAAAGATTGTAAAGCGCAAAAAATAAGTAATTATTATTATTACACTTTTATTAATGAAAAATCTAAGATTTCATGAAAAAGTGTGTAATTATTAATTACACGCTTTTTCGTGAAATCTTTAATTTTAGTTAAAAAAAATGTTTCGGTTTACTGTCACAAAAATACTAGTTTGGGGTTTATGTTTCTATGTTAGACTCCAAGTCGGATTAAAAGTCACATTTAATCGCAACTTATAAAATAAATACTATTGTTTTTAATATATTCAAGAAAAAGATCGAGTGGGCTGGCATGGAATAAGAGTGACTAAAGAATTGTTTGTTTTAAACGGACATCAAAAATTCAACATGTGTTGTGATATAAATATCACAAACATTCAGAAGGGACCACGCTATCCGAAAAGTACCGGTGGACTTTTTGATAGTCTTTATAAAAGATATTCATATATTTTAATCATTGGGCACCTCATATGGTATAAACATTACACCGAAATGGTTAGCAAGCTAGATTTAGCAGACCATTATTAGTTAGTTCGGTTCTCATTGAGCGCCCCCTATATTTCAGACCTTGTGCCACGTCTAAGCTAAGAAAATGATCGTAAATAAATTAAAGCATATATTTTTTCTTAAAAATTACATTTATTGCAAGTTTGGTTTATTTTCTCTAGAGTAGCGTAAAGTATCACGCACATTACAAACATCAGGCAAGGGGCCTCCCTATCTGAAAAGTATCAGTTCAACTTTTAAATAAATAAAATAAAATGGTAAACATTACTAAAACATTTAAAACACGTTTTAAAAAGCAAAACAAAAGTTTGGGGCTTGTATAGAATTAGTTCAAGTAAGAAAATATACTTTATTTTTACGGTAATGTACAATAAAATTATACAAAAATACATTCACAATCCAGATAAGAAAAATATTTAGTGGTTTTCTTTATTGAACAGTTATATTTAAGTCCATAAATTATAGATAGATCTATATACGCCATAATTTGACATAAAGTGGTTGAGAGAGGGAAAGACTAAAGAAATATGGCCGCTGTATGAATTCTAAGGGGGTACTGACGAATTTAAGGGATTATTCAGTAAAAAAATGAAGTAAATGACAGAAACTTACTCTTATCGCGATTGTAAGAATAATATTTCTCTATAATTTTTTGGTGAATAACTAGATAAATACTGTTCATTGAGTCGTTCTATACAAAACACCTTTAAGTTTTGTTGAAAAATATGAAATTACGAAGTAATACCCATAGAAATTTTAATTATAAAATATAATTAAGTAAGAAATTGGATACATTTTTTTTAACAAAAATTAATGAAAAAATAAAAATTTCATAACATACCTTATTGTTTGTAATGCATATGCCGTTAAAATAAGACAAACAAGAAAATTTGTCTGAACCCAACCATGTTGAGGAATTTTAAGTTCGAAAACCTCGTGTTGTGTGTTTGTTTGTTTTCTCTCCTTGCAAATACTGTTTTTAAAATTTTTCAGACAACTAAAAATGTTGAATAATTGTTTTAAATTTCCATTTGCAAGTAAAGAAATTTCCCTTTTTTTTTGGCTTTCCCTTTTCCTAAAAAAAAGTACAGTTGTCCAACTGTTTGGTAAATTTATTCCCCGGCCTCTCAAAACAATTGCCTAAAAAAAAAGCTGAAAAGTTTTTTTGTTTTTTCTTCGCCAAAGACGGGCACTCTGACTCTCTAGGTTAATATTTACAGTTGAAAATATATCCTATTCGCTTGAAAAAGAAGATAAGGGGGGGGACGTTTAAAGAGTGAAATCACACCAGAATCTCATGTCACACCAAAAAAAAAAATTTTTTTTTTTTAAGATTTGTATCTATGGGTTTTGGTCTTTGGGTTTTCAGCTATGATTTATTTATTTACTTCACTTCCAACAACTTCCAATTCTGCGACGGATTGGTTCATTATTACACTGCCTGACACTGAAAAATTTGTCTGGGTGGTGGGGGTGCTAAGCATCTCGACATCACCCAAGACCGGTCCCAGAGAAATACTTTTTCTTCTCTTTTTCATTATTTTAAACAAACGAAATGGCGCACTGGTTAGCAGGCTCATTTACTTGACCAATGAGTTCGATCCCCACGAGGTGCATCATCATACTTGAGGCCTTGTGCCAAATTTAACTTATTTTTTTAGGGTACTTCATCCTGTTTTAATGGTTCGATCTCTCGGATCAATTACTTACTAATTAGTTGTAATGTTAATCCTCATTGGGTGGTCTCATACATGCGGGTAATTCATGAGGAAGTGCGTCCCGGTCTCCTGCCTCAAAAATTGCTGCCCGGTGACTATTAAAATAACGACCCCAGCTATAGTGTTACTTGAAAGAAAACAACCAACTTAGGGCGTTAAATGTATTTTAGGGCTTCTCTTTTTGTCGTAATTCTTATTTATTTATCAAACAAAGTAAAAAAATGAACAAATTGAGGTAGATAGATAGATAGATAGATAGATAGTCTATCTACCTCAATTTGTTCCCTTTTTTTACTTTGTTTGATAAATAAATAAGAATTACGACAAAAAAAAGGTTGTTTTCTTTCAAGTAACACCATAGCTGGGGTTGTTATTTTAATAGTCGCCGGGCAGCAATTTTTGAGGCAGGAGACCGGGACGCACTTCCTCATAAATTACCGGTGTCCCATACTTGTGCCAAAATAATCTAACCTTAAGTAAATCTGACAACTACCGAGTGAGGAGTTCAATCCTCACTTTTGCTAAATCTGAGTTGTACTTATTTTGTTAATAGGGTGCCTCGTGTGCGAGGCTAGCAGACCACTGTTCGATTCTTACTGGGTGACCCATATCAATGGCCTTGTGCCGAAACAAGGCCCTCTAAGATATCTTAGAAGGCGCTGGCCGAAAGCTAAGCAACTAAACTGCCTGACCCTGAAGATCTGCCTAGTGGGAGGGGTGCTATCGTCTCTCTGGGAAGCACCTCCTCAACCCTGTATTATGGCACATTTTTCTTTACTTTATCAACGTAAAAAAGAAGAAGAGGTGGAACTGTCGTGGGCACGTTTGTGTGACTCACAGACCAATAATTCGTTAGCGCCAATGCGTAAGCGAGTTCGAACCTCAATAAGTCTACCAAGTTCTGCCATAAATTTTGTGTGTTCTTCAACCGCGAAAAAGTATATAAATGTGATACTCTCCTTCGCCATACTCAGGGCACTCCTGGGACTCCCATCGTTGTGTAATGGTTAGCAAGCTAGTCTCGCAGATCCATTACAACTGAATAGTGAGTTTGATCGGTGGCCTCGGTTTGATCCACGCTGGGTGCCCTATATTGGCATCCTTGTATCACATCCTAACCGTGGCCATCGGGTTTTGTAAATAACTGCATACATATACGCTATCTATGAATTCTACTCTCCCTCCAGCTATGGATAAATAGCAGGGCAGACTGGGTTATTTAACCATGGCTAGGTAACCAGTCTAAGAGAAGGAAAACTCTGAATTCAAACCTGTTGAACTCCGCTTAAGAAATTGACCTTGTGTCGTATCCTGTTCGTGCGGAGGAGTTGGTAAAAGAAGCCGGCAGAAACTATTACATATGCGAAATACGCAGATGATCTAACGCTTTTCGGAAATATACCTACACGAACTGAATCACTCTTTTATAGCCTAGAGAAGGTATAGAATACAATTCTATATTTTTAAATAAATACACGTATACATTTCTCTTCCAAATTTAAGGGAAAGAAATTAAAATAAACATACAACACCATCCTTTTTCCAAACTTATGGAAAAGTAATTAAATCAAACACACGAACACAAATCCTTTTCCAAAGATTTAAGGAAAAGTGATTAAACCAATTGTTTACACAAAATCAGAATCGATTGGCTAGATATTGCTTTCTACTACGTCCGCGCGTTGCGCCAAAAAGTTAATTACTATTTAATCCTATCTCCTAATTATAAAAGATGGAGAAGAAATCAACAAACAGACAGAACCCATTTCGCTATCAGAGAGGACAGGATTCATTTCGCTAGCAGACGACACAGACTTCATCTCACGTTCAAACCGGACACATTCCGACGACCACAAACAAACATACAGATATCGTCTCGCTGCATGGACCCCGATAGACAGATTATCGATTATATGGAAATCTGGTCTCTCTGATAAGATAAAGCAATAATTTTTTCAGGTGTAGCTGTGCCAGTGCTACTGTATGGCTGCACCATTTGGACTCAAATTGCTTAGATAAACAGCTTGCATGAGAACTACACAAGGATGCTGCGTGTTGTTGTTGTATAAAAGTACCAAATTGTACTCACAATTTTAATTCTCCCTCACTTGAGGGGTAAGAGTATTTACGGGTTTCGAAGGAGCTCTTATTTCTCCGTAGTTGTAGGCAAATTGTCGACAAAGAAGACAAACACACAATGGAATCTTAATACATGTATTGACAAATAATAGAAGAACTTGTTGCAAATTTTATTGGTATTTGCTACGAGACTTATCTGAGTTAAGTAATTTTCTTAGAGTAGTGGTAATAACAGGGGTATTCTGTTCGTTGGTAGGAAATGTTGATAGTACGCTTCTTCGGACGTTTCTCGTTCTTCCTCGTAACCGGTTCGGCGATAAGTAATGGGGGATGCTATTTTAGAAGCTTCTCGCTCTGGTAACAGTTCTTTAAATGAAGCCTGTGGTCTGCGGACACAATGCCTTCGAAGTGTGCTGTGAAAATATGCCTCCGTCCAGGTCAACGGTCCTTAGAAGTAAGCCCTGTTTTTAGGCTAAGTGATTAATGAAGTGTAGGGACCGCTATTTATGCGACTACCCTCAGTGGGTGCTCCGTGATAAGTAAAGTTTTTGGTTTTTGGCGCTAACATACGATGTTGGCGATTCGCCCCCTAGCGGCAGGGGATATGATTAACTAAGGAATTTCCAATAGTCCTTAGAGATATATGCTCCCTCACTCACTGAGGGGATTTGGTCTGTAGCCCCTTAATGTCTGGCACCAGGAACCTTGAGCTAAGAGGTCCTTTCAGTAGCTCAACCCGGGTTGGACACTACCAGAACCCTTCTTACCAATCAAGGAGGTTAATCATTCAACTTCCTGTCCCCTGACACATGTGCGTTGAGCTAAGAGGTCCTTTCAGTAGCTCAACCCGCGTTGGACACTACCAGAACCCTTCTTACCCATCAAGGAGGTTAATCATTCTACTTCCTGTCCCCTGACACATGAGCGTTTCCACTAAACCCAACACTGTCTTGAACAATTCTTAGAATCAGCACTTACAAGAAAGCAACTCTACAGCCACTTGCCTCCAATTACACAAACCACCCAAATAAGACGAACAAGACATGCTGGACACTGCTGGAGAAGCAAGGACGAACTCATAAGAGACGTTCTCCTCTAGACATCAACACATGGATACAACAGCGTAGGCAAAAAATCTACATCAATCAACTTTGTGCGGATTCTGGATGCCACGCAGAAAACCTACCAGGGGCGATGACCGTTAGGGACAGGTGGCGAGAGAGAATCACGGTATCCGTGCTATCAGCTCGACCTGCTGATGATGGGAAGGCATGAATTTATTTCTTCTTTCCTCAGCTATATGTAAATAGTAGAGTAGACCTCTTTAGCATTGGTACAGCAACCAGTCTAGGAGAAGGACGATTTAATTTAAAACAGCTGTACGATCACTTGCCTGCAGTTACAGAAAACATCCAAGTAAGACGAACAAGACATGCTGGACACCGCTGGAGAAGCAAGGACGAACTCATGTGCTTGAAAAAATATCTTGTGTCGCATTCTGCTCACGACTTAGGGTTGTGGTAAATTCACACGACTATTGTTCTGTCTTCATGGAAAGCAAACTCTCCCCCATACGCACGCATACATATCGTATCTGCGTTAGCTCATCCCCTGTTCAGGCCATGAACTCTGGCTTATAGGTCGAAACCCCATACCTACATACATAAGAAAATCCTTAAAACTAATAATTCAAACCAACTACGCCATCAGATTTTGGCGCTTAATTTTTGACTTTTCTTCAGTTACTTCTGAATCTACCGCTCGGTCAGACGCATCTACACAACGCTCCAAATAGACATTCTACATTCCTTTGATCTTTTTTTTTTTTTTTTTCTGAGGTCGGTTGAAAGACATTGAACTTTTCTTACTCTTTTCTGTTATTTTTTTTATTTCTAATGTTCGTATTTGTTAATAATACATAGCTTTTATGCTATATTTATTCTCTCCAGTTTTGTTTTTTCATTATTTTTATTTCGTTGTTTAGTGTTTTCGCTGCCGTTTGGTTAAACTGCGTGATTCCCTTCGCACAAGTGAAGAAGGACAGAAATACTATCATCTCGTCCCTCTTCAGGGTCGCGCTAACAACATGTTTTGTTTGGTAGTTCGATTCTCACTGGGTGTCCCATTCTTGTGGTCTTGTGCCAAATCTAAGCAATACTGGTCATTGTGTGTTAAGAGGAATTACGGGTTTAAAGGGGAGGGAGCCTCTTAAATCTCCCAGGTTGTAGGCAAATTGTTCGGACAAAGAAGACAAACACACAATGGAAATTTAATACATGTATTGACAAATAATACAATAACTTGTTGCAAATTTTATTGGCATTTGCTACCAGACTTATCTGTGAGGTTAACTACTGTTCGTTTGGAGAAGTGGCGCTTAACAGGGATATTCTGGTCGGCTGGTTGTAGAGTTCTGTAGAGACGCGTCCGTTTTGTCGGTTTCTTGTCCGCTAAGTAAAGTAGGGGATGCTATTTTTAGAGCTTCTCGCCCTGGGTAAGTGTTCTTTTAAATGACGGTGGATGGGGCCCTTTTCAAGTAGACTATTTAGGTCCTCAGCCTTCAGAAAGTATGCTATTAAAAACACCTCCGTCCAGGTCGACGGCCTACAGACAAGTTCAGCCCTTTTTGTGGGCAAGGTGGTGAGAACCTTTATTTTCGCGTTCTCCTCGGTAACTGCTCCCTGATAAGTAATGGGTTTGGATTTGGCGCCAACCTTCTCTTAGCGATTCGCCTCTAGTGCAGGGGAAGATAATTCTCTATCAGATTTCTGATAAAGGACAGAATAACTATCATCTTGTCCTCTTCAGGGTCGGAGGTAACACTAAAGGTGTGATGTAAGGGTTAGCTAGCTAGCTAGGCTAACAACATTGTTTGTTAGGTAGTTCGATTCTCACTGGGTGTCCCATTCTTGTGGTCTTGTGCCAATCTAAGCACCACTGGTCATTGTGTGTTAATGAATTCGATTCTCACTGAGTGCTCCGTACTTTTGAGCTTGTGGTCAACTAGGATCAGCTTTAAAATGACAGCTCTTTTTTGTTTCTTTTATGGCACCTTCCGTGATGTAATAGTTAATTAGCTAGTCTAACAACAGACCATTGTTTGTTAGTGAATTCGATTTCACTGTAAGTAAAGTCGTCGGGGGGGGCCTAAAGTCGGTATCAGTCAGACAGCGAGGGAGTCTATCGCCTCTTTCCCTAGCGCTAGACCAAGGAGATTGTTTTGGCGTCTGAGGTGGAGCGCCACACCTACCATCAGCTCCTCACTTTATCGCTCAGATCCCTGTGCTACTCATACGCTAAGTTGACGAGGGCCGTATCGAACCTGGAACCGTGTGGTTCCTAGTCGAACGCCTTACCGACTGAGCTAAACCACAACCAGTTCTCCATAACGGTAGCCTTGTGCCAAACTACCATCAGTTTAATAAACGGCAACTCTTCAGTAAACACCGATTACATTCACATAATCTTGTTTTATCGTTGACAAGTTCAAGATAAATTTGGGTGGTTCTCAAAACCGCGAAACAAGTGTGTGCGTGTGCGTGTGTGTGTGTGTGTGTGTGTGTGTGGCCACATATACGTATGTATTATGTGTGTGTTATATTTCATCAGACTTCACCAACACTGTGAAAAATTGATAAGCCGTTTGGGAAATATACTTCGCACTAAAAACTTACGAGTTGACGTTTTTTATTTCTTTTTTTATATTTTTTACTTTTTACTGTGTTTTTTTTTATCTAGTATCCCCACCCCGCCCCAAAAAAAGAAAAGAAAAGAAAAGAAATTAATGAGTGTACAGGATTGTCCCTGTAAGGGAACCGGGTTAGCTCGGTCGGTAGAGCGTTCGGCTAGAAACCACAAGGTTTTCCTAGTTCGATACCAGATAGATTAAATAACCACAAATCCACAATAAAACTCAAATCCCGCATAGTACAATAGCACTTCACTTTAACACCCTACCACCAACCTTACACACCTCAAATGTATTTTAATAGATCACGCATTTCAAACAACGCAATTTCAAACAACTGCTTTATGGCCTGCCACCACCTGACCCTAACTAAGCGACTAGAGAATAAGCTAGATGGGAGCTGCACAAGAATGCTGCGGGGATCCTGAACAAGACATGGAAACAACACCCTACGAGAAAAACAGCTTTTACGGCCACCTACACATATCACACAAACCATCCGAGTAAGACGCGACAGACACGCGGGCACTGCTGGCAGAAAGCAAGGACGAACTCATAAGCGACGTCCTCCTGTGGAAGCCACACATGGACACGCCAGTGTGGGCCGACCAGCAAAAACGTACATTGATCAACTCTGTGCGGACGCAGGATGCTGTATAGAGGACCTCCGAGAATGATGTGCGATAGGGCAGATGGAGAGAGATTGTCAATAGATATCCGCGCTGAAAGCGCGACATGATGATGCTGATGTGATGATGATGATATATATATATATATATATATATATATATATATAATATATAAAAGAAAATTTGAAAAAACAAGTATTCCGAAATTGGGATGAATTTAATAATCGATGTTTAAAACATTTCGGTTAATTGAACTTCATCGGATGTTTCTTGGGGTGAAGAAATGATGGATGTTTTTATATGTGACAGAGATGAAAATCTTTTTAGTTATGTAACTGTATTTGATCAGACGGTTTTAGATTTTGAAAGGCAAGTCGCGATCTACTCACGCGAAGGTGTCATGACGGCGTGACGCCACTTCGAAGAAATGAAAGACGAGAAAAAGTATTAATGGACTGATTTATTTTTAAGAGAAGCATAGGAACAAAGTGGGAATGAAACTATAAATAATTAAATGAAGCCTGGTATTTAGTAATTATTTAACACTATTTAAACTAGAAACGGAGATATAATGAATAATACATGTCCGGTTATTAAAGGGAAGCAAAGTGGGATGTAAATAAATAAATAATAAATGAAGCCTGGTATTTTGTAATGTTTAACACTATTTTAGCTAAAAACGGGATAATTGAAAAAACCATGTCGATATTAAAGAGAGGCAATATATATATATATATATATATATATTGGAACAAACATTTAAGGTGGGCAACTAATACCATTGATTAAGTAAGTAAAGTAAAGTCGTCGGGCCGGCCTAATGCCGTATCAGCCAGACAGCGAAAACAAGCAGAAAACTAATGGATTCTAAAATTACAAACTCACGTGAGGGACTGAACGCTGAAATCGAATACTCCGTTATTATAAAATATTTTACAGACGCCTGCCGCTTGTCAATAAACAACAAAGTACAAAAGATCGTTGAACAGAAGCGCATTCATTTGATAAAGGGTATCTAACGAACGAAAATTTACAATGATACAAATAATAATAAAAGTGAATAATACTCCATACATCGAGTTCATTCATTTATTTTTAGATGCTTCGTAATAACGCCCAACTTAAAAAAAACATTGAAAAAAATATATACCCGAGAGAAGCATACGGAAGACCCCTAAACATACAACATGAATATTATTAATATATATAGTATATATATATATAGGTCATCCAAGACACGGTGTTTCGACTTATCAAAGTCTCTTTCAGTGTGGACAGACATTTTGTAAGCAACCTCCAGACGGGAATCGAAATCCGATCGATTCAGCCAGTCGGAAACAGCTTACTGCTCGCTATCGTCACCCACAGAAATGGCGAAGGGGATTTTTACTGTTTAATACACACATATGTACGTATGTAAATGCGCCACGGTGCTCATCCTTTTATAGAGAGCGTTGCGTTTACCGCTTTAGTTAAGGTTCATCAGCAAAATTCCTCGCATATATTATTATATATATATATACACACACACCACACACACACACATATATAATTTATATATATATATATATATATATATTTGGGAGATATGTGGTTTAAATGAAGTGCGAGACCTAATTTATGAAAAGTTAATTAATTAATAATTAATTATTAGGCGGGGCACCTATTAAATTTAAGGCTTAAACAATCGAGAAAAATCAATCTCTGTATGTACATTTTCGCTCTAATTAGGCCTCAATCAGCAAGAGGCTATAGATACAAAGACCGCCGCGTGTGCGATTCGAAACCTGATTGTTCAAAGCTGCTGTCAGCGTCTTACAACCACACCAAACGGACTTAGGCAGATTCTTCGTTTGAGACGATGTTTTGTGATATGGCTATTTTCCAGCCGACAAAATTTTTAATCAAGGTTCCCGCCTAATTAATTAATTATTAATTTAATTAACTTTCATAAATTAGGTCGACTTCATTTAAACACATATTCTCCAATATGTGTCGGCTGAAAATAGCATATCACAAACATTCCGTCTGTTTGTTTACTTCTCATATATATATACTATATATAATATATATATTATATATATTGAGGATAATACTGGGGCTATATTACTAAGCACGGTAGTGCTCAATTCAATAGCTAGAGCGTTTATATATGGTTAAGGTAACGTGGATCATGGAGGCAATACCTCGTTACTATAGTTTCTCCCCCTATGCGATCTTTCAGACCAAAACCTGGTCTGAAGATCGCATATAAACAGGTGTTAACTCCATGTCCACGCTACCTTAAATCAAATAATATATATATATATATATATATATATATATATATATATATATATATGAGAAAGATAAACAAACAAACAATCGTTTGAATATGGCTTTATTTAGCCGACAATTTTCTGGAGAATATGTGCTTAATGAGTCGTACCTATTTGGAAAAATTAATTAATTAATAATTATGAATTAGGCGGGCATACTATTTAAATGTAAGGCTAAAAACAAATCGAGAAAAATCAATCTCTTGACATTTTCCTGATTTGTTTTAGGCCTTGACATTTGAATAGGTATACCACCAATTCATTAATTATTAATTAATTTAATTTCCAAATTAGGTAAGGACTTCAATTAAGCACATATTCTTCCCGTATATATATATATATTATATATATATATATATATTATATATATAAATATATATATATATATATATATATGGATGTTTCCTTGATGGGATTCAACAAAAATTGAAAAATATAAATTTGCGAATATATATATATATATATTTTACAATAAATACGGAGTATTATAGAT
>CM042165.1:13054738-13102596 GCA_023376005.1 Doryteuthis pealeii | reverse complement strand
AGAGAGGAGATGGTCTCCAGTATGCTTCTCTCGGTATATATTTTTTATGTTTTTTAAGTTGGGCGTTATTTACGAAGCATCTAAAAATAATGAATGAACTCGATGTTATGGAGATATTTGGATTCCTTATTTTTTTTATTATTATTTGTTATCATAAATTTTCGGTTTCGTTAGATACCCTTTTCAAATGAAATGTCGCTTCTGTTTCAACGGATCTTTTGTCTTTGTTGTTATTGACAGCCGGCAGCGTCTGTAAAATATTTATAATAACGAGTATTCCGATGTCAGCGTTCAGTCCCTCACGTGAGTTTGTAATTTTTAGAATCCATTTAGTTTCTCTTGTTTTTCGCTGTCTGGCTGATACCGGCATTAGGCCGGCCCCGACGACCTTTACTTTACTTACTATCAATGGTATTTAGTTGCACCTTATGTTTTTGTTCAATATATATATATAATATATAATCATCATCATCATCATCATGTCGCGCTTTCAGCGCGGATATCTATGACAATCTCTCTCCATCTGTCCCTATCGCAAACATCATTCTCGGGAGGTCCTCTATACAGCATCCCGCATCCGCACAGAGTTGATCAATGTACGTTTTTGCTGGTCGGCCCACATGGCGTGTCCATGTGTTGGCTTCCACAGGAGGACGTCGCTTATGAGTTCGTCCTTGCTTCTCCAAGCAGTGTCCCGCGTGTCTTGTCCGTCTTACTCGGATGGTTTGTGTGATATGTGGCAGGTGGCCGTAAAGCTGTTTTTCTCGTAGGGTGTTGTTTCCACGTCTTGTTCAGGATCCCCCGCAGCATTCTTGTGCAGCTCCCGTCTAGCTTATTCTCTAGTCGCTTAGTTAGGGTCCAGGTGGTGCAGCCATAAAGCAGTTGTTTGAAATGCGTTGTTTGAAATGCGTGTTCTATTAGAATGCATTTGAGGTGTGTAAGGTTGTGTGGTAAGGTGTTAAAGTGAAGTGCTATTGTACTATGCGGGGATTTGAGTTTTATTGTGGATTTGTGGTTATTTAATCTATCTGGTATCGAACTAGAAAACCTTGTGGTTTCTAGCCGAACGCTCTACCGACTGAGCTAACCCGGTTTCCTTACAGGGACAATCCTGTACACTCATTAATTTCTTTTCTTTTCTTTTCTTTTTTGTGGGCGGGGTGGGGGATACTAGATAAATAAAAAAAAACACAGTAAAAAGTAAAAAATATAAAAAAGAAAAAAAACGTCAACTCGTAAGTGTTTAGTGCGAAGTATATTTCCCAAACGGCTTTATCAGATTTTTCACAGTGTGTGGTGAAGTCTGATGAAATATAACACACACATATACATACGTATATGGCCACAAACACACACGCACGCACACGCACGCACACGCACACGCACAAACACACTTGTTTCGCGGTTTTGAGAACCACCCAAAATTTATCTTTGAACTTGTCAACGATAAAACAAGATTTATGTGAATGTAATCGGTGTTTACTGAAGAGTTGCCGTTTATTAAACTGATGGTAGTTTGGCACAAGGCTACCGTTATGGAGAACTGTGTTTGGTTTAGCTCAGTCGGTAAGGCGTTCGACTAGGAACCACAAGGTTCCAGGTTCGACACCGGCCCTCGTCAACTTAGCGTATGGGTAGCACAGGGATCTGAGCGGTAAAGTGAGGAGCTGATGGTAGGTGTGGCGCTCCACCTCATACGCCTAAACAATCTCCTTGGTCTAGCGCTAGGGAAAAGGAGATAGACTCCCTCGCTGTCTGGCTGATACCGACTTTAGGCCACCCCGACGACTTTCCTTACAGTGAGAATCGAATTCACTAACAAACAATGGTCTGTTATTAGAGTAGCTAATTAACCATTACATCACGGAAGGTGCCCACAAAAAGAAAAAGAGCTGTCATTTTTAAGCTGATCCTAGTTTGACACAAGCTCAAAAGTACGGAGCACTCAGTGAGAATCGAATTCATTAAAACACAATGACCAGTGGTGCTTAGATTTGGCACAAGACCACAAGAATGGGACACCCAGTGAGAATCGAACTACCTAACAAACAATGTTGTTAGCCTAGCTAGCTAGCTAACCCTTACATCACACCTTTAGTGTTACCTCCGACCCTGAAGAGGGACAAGATGATAGTTATTCTGTCCTTTATCAGAAATCTGATAGAGAATTATCTTCCCCTGCCGCTAGAGGGCGAATCGCCAACAGAAGGTTGGCGCCAAATCCAAACCCCATCACTTATCAGTGAGCAATTATCGAGGAGACACGCAAAAATAAGCGCTCTCACCACCTTGCCCCCAAAAAGGGCTGAACTTGTCTGTAGGCCGTCGACCTGGACGGAGGTGTTTTTAACAGCATACTTTCTGAAGGCTGAGGACCTAAATAGTCAACTTAAGAAGGGCCCCATCCGTCGTCATTTAAAAGAACAGTTACCCAGGCGAGAAGCTTCTAAAATAGCATCCCCTACTTTACTTAGCAGACAAGAACCGACAAAACGGACGCGTCTCTACAGAACTCTACAACCAGCGACCAGAATATCCCTGTTAGCGCCACTTCTCCACGAACAGTAGTTAACCTCACAGATAAGTCTCGTAGCAAATGCCAATAAAATTTGCAACAAGTTATTGTATTATTTGTCAATACATGTATTAAATTTCCATTGTGTGTTTGTCTTCTTTCGTCCGAACAATTTGCCTACAACTGGGAGATTTAAGAGGCTCCCCCCTTTAAACCCGTAATTCCTCTTACCTTCTCACTTGTGCGAAGGAATCACGCAGTTTAACCAAACGGCAGCGAAAGAACATTAAACAACGAAATAAAAATAATAAAAAAACAGAACTGGAGAGAGTAAATAGTGAGAAGGTAAGAGGAATTACGGGTTTAAAGGGGGGAGCCTCTTAAATCTCCCAGTTGTAGGCAAATTGTTCGGACGAAAGAAGACAAACACACAATGGAAATTTAATACATGTATTGACAAATAATACAATAACTTGTTGCAAATTTTATTGGCATTTGCTACGAGACTTATCTGTGAGGTTAACTACTGTTCGTGGAGAAGTGGCGCTAACAGGGATATTCTGGTCGCTGGTTGTAGAGTTCTGTAGAGACGCGTCCGTTTTGTCGGTTCTTGTCCGCTAAGTAAAGTATAAAAGCTATGTATTATTAACAAATACGAACATTAACAGAAAAGAGTAAGAAAAGTTCAATGTCTTTCAACCGACCTCGGATAAAAAAATAAAAAAAAAAAGATCAAAGGAATTTAGATTTTCTATTTGGAGCCATGTGTAGATGCGTCTGGACCGAGCGGCAGATTCAGAAGGAACTGAAGAAAAGTCAAAAATTAAGCGCCAAAATCTGATGGTGTAGTTGGTTTTGAATTATTAGTTTAACGGATTTTCTTATGTGTGTAGGTATGGGGTTTCGATCTATAAGTCAGAGTTCATGGTCTGAACAGGGGATGGGCTAAACAGAGACGATATGTATGCGTGTGTATGGGGGGGGGGAGAGTTTGCTTTCGATGAAGACAGAACAATAGTCGTGTGAATTTACCACAACCCTAAGTCGTGAGCAGAATGCGACACAAGATATTTTTTCAAGCACATGAGTTCGTCCTTGCTTCTCCAACAGTGTCCAGCATGTCTTGTTCGTCTTACTTGGATGTTTTCTGTAACTGCAGGCAAGTGATCGTACTGCTGTTTTAAATTAAATCGTCCTTCTCCTAGACTGGTTGCTGTACCAATGCTAAAGAGGTCTACTCTACTATTTACATATAGCTGAGGAAAGAAGAAATAAATTCATGCCTTTCCCATCATCAGCAGGCCGAGCTGATAGCACGGATACCCGTGATTCTCTCTCACCACCTGTCCCTATCGGTCATCGCCCCTGGTAGGTTTTCCGCGTGGCATCCAGAATCCGCACAAAGTTGATTGATGTAGATTTTTTTGCCTACGCTGTTGTATCCATGTGTTGATGTCTAGAGGAGAACGTCTCTTATGAGTTCGTCCTTGCTTCTCCAGCAGTGTCCAGCATGTCTTGTTCGTCTTATTTGGGTGGTTTGTGTAATTGGAGGCAAGTGGCTGTAGAGTTGCTTTCTTGTAAGTGCTGATTCCAAGAATTGTTCAAGACAGTGTTGGGTTTTGTGGAACGCTCATGTGTCAGGGGACAGGAAGTAGAATGATTAACCTCCTTGATTGGTAAGAAGGGTTCTGGTAGTGTCCAACCCGGGTTGAGCTACTGAAAGGACCTCTTAGCTCAACGCGCATGTGTCAGGGGACAGGAAGTTGAATGATTAACCTCCTTGATTGGTAAGAAGGGTTCTGGTAGTGTCCAACCCGGGTTGAGCTACTGAAAGGACCTCTTAGCTCAACGCGCATGTGTCAGGGGACAGGAAGTAGAATGATTAACCTCCTTGATTGGTAAGAAGGGTTCTGGTAGTGTCCAACCCGGGTTGAGCTACTGAAAGGACCTCTTAGCTCAACGCGCATGTGTCAGGGGACAGGAAGTAGAATGATTAACCTCCTTGATGGGTAAGAAGGGTTCTGGTAGTGTCCAACCCGGGTTGAGCTACTGAAAGGACCTCTTAGCTCAAGGTTCCTGGTACCAGACATTAAGGGGCTACAGACCAAATCCCCTCAGTGAGTGAGGGAGCATATATCTCTAAGGACTATTGGAAATTCCTTAGTTAATCATATTCCCCTGCCGCTAGGGGGCGAATCGCCAACATCGTATGTTAGCGCCAAAACCAAAAACTTTACTTATCACGGAGCACCCACTGAGGGTAGTCGCGTAAATAGCGGTCCCTACACTTCATTAATCACTTAGCCTAAAAACAGGGCTTACTTCTAAGGACCGTTGACCTGGACGGAGGCATATTTTCACAGCACACTTTCGAAAGCATTGTGTCCGCAGACCACAGGCTTCATTTAAAGAACTGTTACCAGAGCGAGAAGCTTCTAAAATAGCATCCCCCATTACTTATCACCGAACCGGTTACGAGGAAGAACGAGAAACGTCCGAAGAAGCGTACTATCAACATTTCCTACCAACGAACAGAATACCCCTGTTATTACCACTACTCTAAGAAAATTACTTAACTCAGATAAGTCTTGTAGCAAATACCAATAAAATTTGCAACAAGTTCTTCTATTATTTGTCAATACATGTATTAAGACTCCATTGTGTGTTTGTCTTCTTTGTCCGACAATTTGCCTACAACTACGGAGAAATAAGAGCTCCTTCGAAACCCCGTAAATACTCTTACCCCTCAAGTGAGGGAGAATTAAAATTGTGAGTACAATTTGGTACTTTTATACAACAACAACACGCATCATCTTTGTGTAGTTCTCATTCAAGCTGTTTCTCTAAGCAATTTGAGTCCAAGTTGTGCAGCCATACAGTAGTACCGGCACAGCTACACCTTGAAAAAAGTATTGCTTTATCTTATCAGAGAGACCAGATTTCCATATAATCGATAATCTGTCTATCGGGGTCCATGCCTTTCTATTGCGTATATTGAAATCGCTTTCTTGGCTACGTGGGTATTTGAACCTTTTGTTAGAGTCCAAGTTGTGCAGCCATACATTAGCACTGACACGGCTACACCTTGAAAGAATTCTTGCTTTATCTTATGAGAGAGATCCGATTTTCATACAATTGATAATCTATCTATAGCAGTCCATGCATTCGCTATGTGTATATGAACTCGCCTACTACTTTCAAAGGCTTACCATCCAGTGTGGAGATGTCCTCATCTTGTTTAAAACACATGAATTTCGTTTTATCTGACTTCACATAGAGGCCAATGCCTCTTGCTGCCTTTGTAGAGGGTTATGAGAATGTGTGTTCAATTATATTAGAAATGACGAATAAAAATATGACACAGTTAGGCAGAAAATGCGGAGAAATAATAAAACAAATGCATATGATTATAAAACAACAAATAAATTTATTCAGAGAATAAATTTGCAATAATAATTTTGTAGAGGCGACCTGGTGTATTAAAATTGACGGAGAATAAATTTGCAAGTATTCCACAAATATGTAAATGTTCGAAAGGAATAGTGTAGATGATATGTGTAATGTAAAGTGTAAAAGTTCTTGTGTTAAGTTTGGAAAAGTTCGTTTAGATGTGGACAGAAATGAGAATAAAGTTTGTATGTATGACCTGCTGAAACGGATTCTTGATGTAGTCTACCTACATACGAAGTGGTAAGAATACTGGTAGTAGTAGTAATTTGTGTTGAGGCAGTGAAGTCGTTTGTTCGAACACCTGTTTTTTGGTCGTTGTTCTATCTGGCAGCGAGACGATATCTGTATGTTTGTTTGTGGTCGTCGGAATGTGTCCGGTTTGAACGTGAGATGAAGTCTGTGTCGTCTGCTAGCGAAATGAATCCTGTTCTCTCTGATAGCGAAATGGGTTCTGTCTGTTTGTTGATTTCTTCTCCATCTTTTATAATTAGGAGATAGGATTAAATAGTAATTAACTTTTTGGCGCAAACGCGCGGACGTAGTAGAAAGCAATATCTAGCCAATCGATTCTGATTTTTGTGTAAACAATTGGTTTAATCACTTTTCCTTAAATCTTTGGAAAAGGATTTGTGTTCGTGTGTTTGATTTAATTACTTTTCCATAAGTTTGGAAAAAGGATGGTGTTGTATGTTTATTTTAATTTCTTTCCCTTAAATTTGGGAAGAGAAATGTATACGTGTATTTATTTAAAAATATAGAATTGTATTCTATACCTTCTCTAGGCTATAAAAGAGTGATTCAGTTCGTGTAGGTATATTTCCGAAAAGCGTTAGATCATCTGCGTATTTTGCATATGTAATAGTTTCTGCCGGCTTCTTTTACCAACTCCTCCGCACGAACAGGATACGACACAAGGTCAATTTCTTAAGCGGAGTTCAACAGGTTTGAATTCAGAGTTTTCCTTCTCTTAGACTGGTTACCTAGCCATGGTTAAAGAACCCAGTCTGCCCTGCTATTCATCCATAGCTGGAGGGAGAGTAGAATTCATAGATAGCGTATATGTATGCAGTTATTTACAAAACCCGATGGCCACGGTTAGGATGTGATACAAGGATGCCAATATAGGGCGCCCAGCGTGGATCAAACCGAGGCCACCGATCGAACTCTCTATTCAGTTGTAATGGATCTGCGAGACTAGCTTGCTAACCATTACACAACGATGGGGAGTCCCAGGAGTGTCCTGAGTATGGCAAAGGAGAGTATCACATTTATATACTTTTTCGCGGTTGAAGAACCACACAAAATTTATGGCAGAACTTGGTAGACTTATTGAGGTTCGAACTCGCTTACGCATTGGCGCTAACGAATTATTGGTCTGTGAGACACACAAACGTGCCCACGACAGTTCCACCTCTTCTTCTTTTTTACGTTGATAAAGTAAAAAAAAATGTGCCCATAATACAGGGTTGAGGAGGTGCTTCCCAGAGAGACTATAGCACCCCTCCCCACTAGGCAGATCTTCAGGGTCAGGCAGTTTAGTTGCTTAGCTTTCGGCCAGCGCCTTCTAAGATATCTTAGAGGGCCTTGTTTTGGCACAAGGCCATTGATATGGGTCACCCAGTAAGAATCGAACAGTGGTCTGCTAGCTTCGCACACGAGGCACCCTATTAACAAAATAAATACAACTCAGATTTAGCAAAAGTGAGGATTGAACTCCTCACTCAATAGTTGTCAGATTTACTTAAGGTTAGATTATTTTGGCACAAGTATGGGACACCGGTAATTTATGAGGAAGTGCGTCCCGGTCTCCTGCCTCAAAAATTGCTGCCCGGTGACTATTAAAATAACGACCCCAGCTATGGTGTTACTTGAAAGAAAACAACCAACTTAGGGCGTTAAATGTATTTTAGGGCTTCTCTTTTTTGTCGTAATTCTTATTTATTTATCAAACAAAGTAAAAAAAGGAACAAATTGAGGTAGATAGACTATCTATCTATCTATCTATCTATCTCAATTTGTTCATTTTTTTTTACTTTGTTTGATAAATAAATAAGAATTACGACAAAAAAGAGAAGCCCTAAAATACATTTAACGCCCTAAGTTGGTTGTTTTCTTTCAAGTAACACTATAGCTGGGGTCGTTATTTTAATAGTCACCGGGCAGCAATTTTTTGAGGCAGGAGACCGGGACGCACTTCCTCATGAATTACCCGCATGTATGAGACCACACAATGAGGATTAACATTACAACTAATTAGTAAGTAATTGATCCGAGAGATCGAACCATTAAAACAGGATGAAGTACCCTAAAAAAATAGGTTAAATTTGGCACAAGGCCTCAAGTATGATGATGTACCTCGTGGGGATCGAACTCATTGGTCAAGTAAATGAGCCTGCTAACCAGTGCGCCATTTCGTTTGTTTAAAATAATGAAAAAGAAGAAAGAAAAAGTATTTCTCTGGGACCGGTCTTGGGTGATGTCGAGATGCTTAGCACCCCCCACCCACCCAGACAAATTTTTCAGGGTCAGGCAGTGTAATAATGAACCAATCCGTCGCAGAATTGGAAGTTGTTGGAAGTGAAGTAAATAAATAAATCATAGCTGAAACCCAAAGACCAAACCCATAGATACAAATCTTTAAAAAAAAAAAAATTTTTTTTTTTGGTGTGACATGAGATTCTGGTGTTGATTTCACTCTTTAAACGTCCCCCCCCCCCCTTATCTTCTTTTTCAAGCGAATAGGATATATTTTCAACTGTAAATATTAACCTAGAGAGTCAGAGTGCCCGTCTTTGACGAAGAAAAAACAAAAAAACTTTTCAGCCTTTTTTTTTAAGGCAATTGTTTTGAGAGGCCGGGGAATAAATTTACCAAACAGTTGGACAACTGTACATTTTTTTTAGGAAAAGGGAAAGCAAAAAAAAAAAAAAAAAGAAATTTCTTTACTTGCAAATGGAAATTTAAACAATTATTTCAACATTTTTAGTTGTCTGAAAAATTTAAAAAACAGTATTTGCAAGGAGAGAAAAAAAAACAAACACACAACACGAGGTTTTCGAACTTAAAATTCCTCAACATGGTTGGGGTTCAGACAAATTTTCTTGTTTGTCTTGTTTTAACGGCATATGCATTACAAGCAATAAGGTATGTTCTGAAATTTTTATTTTTTCATTAATTTTTGTTCAAAAAAATATATCCAATTTCTTACTTAAATTATATTTTATAATTAAAATTTCTATGGGTATTATTTCGTAATTTCATATTTTTCAACAAAACTTAAAGGTGTTTTGTATAGAACGACTCTATGAACAGTATTTATCTAGTTATTCACCAAAAAATAGAGAAATATTATTCTTACATTCACAATCGCGATAAGAGTAAGTTTCTGTCATTTACTTCATTTTTTTACTGAATAATCCCTTAAATTCGTCAGTACCCCCTTAGAATTCATACAGCGGCCATATTTCTTTAGTCTTTCCCTCTCTCAACCACTTTTATGTCAAATTATGGCGTATATAGATCTATCTATAATTTTATGGACTTAAATATAACTGTTCAATAAAAGAAAACCACTAAATATTTTTCTTATCTGGATTGTGAATGTATTTTTGTATAATTTTATTGTACATTACCGTAAAAATAAAGTATATTTTCTTACTTGAACTAATTTTATACAAGCCCCAAACTTTTTGTTTTGCTTTTTAAAACGTGTTTTGTAAATGTTTTAGTAATGTTTACCATTTTATTTTATTTATTTAAAAGTTGAACTGATACTTTTCAGATAGTGAGGCCCCTTGCCTGATGTTTGTAATGTGCGTGATACTTACGCTACTCTAGAGAAAATAAACCAAACTTGCATTAAATGTAATTTTTAAGAAAAAATATATGCTTTAATTTATTTACGATCATTTTCTTAGCTTAGACGTGGCACAAGGTCTGAAATATAGGGGCGCTCAATGAGAACCGAACTAACTAATAATGGTCTGCTAAATCTAGCTTGCTAACCATTTCGGTGTAATGTTTATACCATATGAGGTGCCCAATGATTAAAATATATGAATATCTTTTTATAAAGACTATCAAAAAGTCCACCGGTACTTTTCGGATAGCGTGGTCCCTTCTGAATGTGTTGTGATATTTATATATCACAACACATGTTGAATTTTTGATGTCCGTTTAAAACAAACAATTCTTTAGTCACTCTTATTCCATGCCAGCCCACTCGATCTTTTTCTTTGAATATATTAAAAACAATAGTATTTATTTTATAAGTTGCGATTAAATGTGACTTTTAATCCGACTTGGAGTCTAACATTGAAACATAAACCCCAAACTAGTATTTTTGTGACAGTAAAACCGAAACATTTTTTTTTAACTAAAATTAAAGATTTCACGAAAAAGCGTGTAATTAATAATTACACACTTTTTCATGAAATCTTAGATTTTCATTAATAAAAGTGTAATAATAATAATTACTTATTTTTTGCGCTTTACAATCTTTTTAACAAAATTCTTGAACGAAAAAAAAGCTTTTACAAACAAAATTTTTTTAAGTCCGTAGATAATCTCTATAGCAAAATAAACAAGATGTTCTTGGTGGGTGAGAGAATCTGACATTATTTCCCAGTTTCAGTAATAATCTCCCAAGTTGAAAATTTAGCGCAACATAATCTTCAAACACTATTTGGGGTAATAAAGGACTATTTGCTCGTAAATTCCTACCATAAAATAAACTGAACCCACATTTTATGTCCGTATTTTTGTATTAAATGTTTTATTTTTCTTGCACCCGTTATGTTACAATACTAAATATATTTTATTTATTTTAATATTCATTTCAATGTGCATATTCTAAAAGTTTTTTTATTTTGTGAGAATGCTTAGTTTTAAAGTGGGGGTTCGTTTTTACACTTCAACTTTTTACTCGTAAATTCCTACCATAAAATGCCCAAGCCTAATTTTATGGCAGGAATTTACGAGTAAAAAGTTGATTACCTTTTGTTGTTGTTATTTCTTTTCTTTTTGGCTTTGGTACTCTAAAATAAAAACGTCAGATTTTAATCATCGTCGACGAAAAAATAAAATTACGGTCATAAAAGGAAGATCCAATTTATGCCTAAATTGTAAAACTAAACATTCTCACAAAATAAAAACTTTTCGAATATGCACATTGAAATGAATATTAAAATAAATAAAATATATTTTGTATAGTAACATAACGGGTGCAAGAAAAATAAAACATTTAATACAAAAACACGGACATAAAATGGGGGTTCAGTTTATTTTATGGTAGGAATTTACGAGCAAATAGTCCTTTATTACCCTATTTGGCTTTGTGCTGGACTAAGTTAAGCTTAAATGTTTTTATTTTTTGTGCAATGCCGAACAAATAATTTAGAATAAAAAAAATAATACTACAAAAAGAAAATAATGTAAGAGTATGACACTCGAACTTTTGAGAAGGGACCGCACTATCCAAAGAGTACTCTTTTTTTTTTTCTTTTTTTTATAGAAAAACCATTAGGTACCACAAATTTTCCCTGTGAAATTTACCTCCATATATTTAACACAATGAAACTTGCGTAAAGGTCAATATTATCTTGAACATTTTTTGTCCATTCGAAAGAAGAAAAATTAAACAAACTTCTGATGATTTAAAAATAATAATTTCAGCTCACGGAAATAATGAAAATTTATGAACGAAAAACAATGATTACATTTTTGTACTGTTGAATCAATTGAAATTTAACGTAGCCAAAAACAAATTATGACTAGAGGCTTTTTAAAAAATTCTATGAAAAATCAATTAATGGTCCGATTTTTACGAAAATTTCCATAATTACTTACCTTTTGATAAAAATGTCTATTTAATGAAATAGTTTTTCATAAAATATATTAGGGGAAATTTTTTTTTTAAATTCTTTTTTTAGGCCCCCCCCCCCCATTTTATGAAATATGAAAAAATGAACCGACATAAAACGATTTTTAACTTTTTTTTTTTAATAAAGAAAAGAGTCTGAATAATTATATCAGAAGATTTTTATAAATTTCTTTGAGAGTTTTTTTTTTTTTTTTTTAGTAAAAGAAGCATGAATACAGAATTCTGCTAAAAAAAATATCAATAAACTGACCCTGTTGTAAAAAACGGACTGTTTTACTTATTTTTCTAGATAACGATGAGTAATTTTTACCAGATTGGATAATTTGATCTTTGAATTAACTGTTTTTCTTTGTAACAACTCTATATGTTGGTTATTTCTTTTTTGCGAGATTTAAAAAGTAAGTTTTTTAAAAATACTTACGTTTCTTCCTTCAAAAACTGATCACGTGACCTATTTTGGTGGTACCTAAAAAAACATAGTTGCTATGTCTTGTTCACTAATAAGTTTGATAAATCAAATTTGATAATTTAAAAATATTTTGGATTGTTTTTTTTTTTTTTTGTTTTGTTTTTTTTATACTTGAAAATGGTTTTTTTTTTCTTTCTTTTTTAAAAAAAAGTTGTCATAAATTGGTACTTTTGGTATAGTGTGGCCCCCTTGTCTAATGTTTGGGCTAACTTCTGGTTTAGGTCAGAAAATTAAAACGGAAAGTTTTTTGGTGGTACCCAATGACAGTTTAACTACATTCTATGAATTAACATTTTGCGAATTGGGTTACGGTTTTAAGGGATTAAGGTTGTTTTTAATTACGTAATACTTTTAAAAAAATAAACTACAAAAAACCCAAATTACTATACATTTAATTAACCATTGAAATTAATTATTGAATCTATTATTGAGACAGTTGTTTGTGTTAGTATTGCAATGTATAATTTCAATTAAACTTAGTTTAAAAAAAATATTTTTCAACATTAAATGTATAGTAATTTGAGTTTTTTGTTGTATATATTTTTTTTTTTTAAGCAATACGTAATTAAAAACAACCTTAATCCCCTAAAACCGTAACCCAATTTGCAAAATTCATAGACTGTAGTTAAACTGTCATTGGGGACCACTAAAAAACTTTCCGTTTTAATTTTCCGACCTAAATCAGAAGTCAGCTAATGTTTGTAATGTAGCGTTGGAAGGAAGGTGGAGATTCCATTAAACAAATGTGAAGATTTTTTTTTAAAATAACCTGTGACGCTCCATCTCCGCAAAACAATCTCTCTGGTCTAGCACTAGCAAAAAGGGGATAGACTCCCTCGCTGTCCGGCTGATACCGATAATAGGCCACTCTGCCAACTTGTACTTTTTTTATTCGACAACTTAATTTTATAATGAATAACTTATTTTATTAAAAGAACTTGAAAAAAAAAAGTTTTTATCAATTCAGAATGGTTTTGACCTTTGGTCATTTGAAGAAAATAATTTTTTCCAGGCCCAAATTTTTATATTTCTGGAAAGATCAAATCCTACAGAACATATAAAGAAAATAAAAATTCAGTACACGAAAAAAGTTATCTTCTTAAAATTCAAAGAATTTGTTGTAGCATGTACTACCACTCCGGGTCAGAGTGGACCTGGGAGTAATGGTGATGAAGGGGTACTTCACACTCCCCGGAGCTTCAAAATTGGAACTCCACTATTAGATGCTGTTTAATGTCATACCCCAAACACTAAGAACCTCAACCACTGCTCTCTAGAACATGTGGGGGTTATTTTCGTATTTGCCTGGGGAGTTGTCTGCCCGTTTAGTGTCGCTAGTTCCCGCTAGGGGCCTCGTGTATTTAAGTGGCTGTTTTGAATTTCTCTTCCTCTCTTTGCCTGCTGCTCGACCTACGAGACACAATGAGGTAGTCTTATGACTACCCCTTTCTTGTTGGGGCTTTGGCCGCCCCTTACATTACTGTAAGTGATTTCCCAGCATGGACTATTCTTAGTCTCATGTCTGTTGCTTTTATGTTCATATTACTATTGTATACGTATGTATGTTTCATGTACACTTCTATGTAATTTATGTATCCTTTGTTTATTCATGTGCTGTTATATAAAATTTTTTTGTCCCTCAACCTGTGTCGGAGTTTGTTTGCGTTCCAACGAGTTATGACTTTGTCATAACCTTTGAATCTTGCACACATATATGATAAGTAGGAAGCGCGTAGTGTAATGGTTAAAGTCATGGGAAATGGACTCGTCGATCCGAGTTCAAATCCTGGACGGGGTAATTGCATTTCACTGCATGAATCCTACTCTCCCTCCAGCTATGGGCAAATAGTAGGGCAGACTGGGCTCTTTAACCTTGGTTAGGCAACCGGTCTAGGAGAAGGAAAACTCTGAATTCAAACCTGTTAAACTCCGCTTAAGAAATTGACCTTGTGTCGCATCCTGCTCGTGCGGAGGGGGTTGGTGTGTGTATATATATATATATATATATATATATATATATATATATATATATATATATGATAAAAAGGATAAGGGGATTTGCCATAAGGGCAATAGGGTTGAGACAATCATATAGATGCTAGGGCTTGACGTGACAAGCCAATTGATCTGAGGAGGCCTCTCAGACTGTCTAACCTAAGTAAGGGCTAAAGTGGAGTGTTTGCATGTCATGGACTGATCAACCACTAAGATTCCATCTTTAAGTATCATGGATCACACACAACCAACAGGTGACCCCATTGGCTGGATTTTATCCCTCTGCAGATGTGTAGTTGGTGTATTCTTCTGCCCTAGCTAACAGGGTGGTTAATACATTTAAGAATAAAACTATGATATTAGAAATCAATAACACCAAGTAACAAACACAGACGTTGGAATGAGCAAACATGAACAGCATGTGTGTCATCAACTCCGAGAGATGCCTGCACTGGCTTGGTCACGTCAGGAGGATGGACAAAGGCTATCGGAAATCTGATAGAGAATTATCTTCCCCTGCCGCTAGAGGGCGAATCGCCAACAGAAGGTTGGTGCCAAACCCAAACCCCACCACTTATCACAGAGCAGTTACCCAGGAGAGACGCGAAAATAAGTGCCTCCAGCCACCTCGCCCATCACGGCAAACTTTCTAAGGCATTGTGTCCGCATACTACAGAAGGCTGTCACAATAGAATACTACAAAAGGCTGAGGAACAAGAAATTCTAAGAGAGATGTCTAACAGCATACTTTCAGAAGGCTGAGGAACGAGAACCGACCTGACGAAGCATCTTGACAACATTCCAACCAGTGACCAGAATACTCCTGTTACGCCACTTCTTGAGTATTTAACCTCACAGATAAGTCTGGTAGCAAATGCCAATAAAATTTGCAACAAGTTCTTGTATTATTTGTCAATACATGTATTAAATTTCCATTGTATGTTTGTCTTCTTTCGTCCGAACAATTTGCCTACAACTGGGAGATTTAAGAGGCCCCCCCCCCTTAAACCCGTAATTCCTCTTAAGGCCACATCCCCAAAACCTACTGTATGATGAATTAGTACAAGGTTCCTGATCGGTATGGAGACCATGCCAACACTTCAAAGACATCTGCAAGAAGGACATGAAGACCTGCCATACCAACACATGGGAGGCTTGTGCAGAAAACCGAGCAGCCTGGTGCCTTCTTGTCAAACAAGGGACGAAAAGGAGTGAAAAAGAGAGGAAAGAAGCCACCACAGAAAAGAGAGCCAGAAGGAAGGAGAGGCAACATCAACTCCAACAAGCATTAGTTTGCAGTCACTGCACCAGAGATTGCCATTCAAAAATTGGTCTGTTCAGCCACTCATGCAGATAGAAAGAAAATAAGTGGAAACTATGCCATTGTCTTTAGTAGTAGATAGAAAGATGCTAACAAAATTGTCAGACTTGGTTTTATTAAAACCAATATGCAAATCATTCACGTTATATATCATGTAAATTAGGCACTGGCAAAAAAACGGATACTACGAGTTTTAAAAGCGAATTAAGAATAATTAAATCTATTATTTAAGGTCAAACTTTGTCTAAATCGATAAGTAGTAACATAATGACCATCATTAAAAAAAGAAAAATATCATTACATACGCAGTTTATTTTTAATACATTTTAAAGGGATTTGTTTTGGTCAATTTCGACGTGTTCCACCATTCTCTCTTTTTCAAGGGTTTTAAGCTTTTGTTTACAATTTTAATATAACATTCGCGATTGCAAAAAAAATTACCATAAAAAAGAGGTAATTATCTGATTTTAATGAAATTTTCAGTATTGATTTATCAATTAATGAATTTTATAATGCATCAGTTATTTTATTTCAAAACTTTAATTTAGTATTTTTGCTATGAAAAATTAATATATAAAATTCATTTAAAATAAAAATATTCGGATTTTAAGTTTAAAATCTTATCTTTTTAGATTCTAGAAATAATTATCTATTTAATGCAAACCTTATTTTAGTCAATCAAAGTATTTGTTTTGAAGAAAAACTCTATTGAAAATGTAGCCCCACCCCCTTCTTTTAAACAGAAAAAATATCGATGTTTAATTTTTTTCTTTTATAAGATAATAGCCAATTAAATAATTAAAATGAGTAAAAAGAAATCTCCAAAAAATAAATTATTTATTATTTTTTAACATCTATTTTTTCCGATTTTCGGTACTTATTTTCTTATAAAATATTCCACTTAAAAATTTTTTTTTTCTATTTACAACTTCGGTCTTTTATCTTTTTATTTCTACTGTAATTAGTATCAATCAAGGACCAACTCGCCAATATTTTACACTCCCAAAGTAAGGGGGGGGGTCAAAATTAAGTGACCTGAAAAAAATTAGAAAGTTTTGAAATAAAATAAATAATGCATTATAAAGATCATTCATTGATAAATAAACACTGAAAATTTCATTAAAATCCGATAATTCCCTGATTTTTGGTAAATTATTTTCTGTAGGGGGGGGGGGCTAAAGTAATTTTGTCAAAAACGCATTTTAGGCTCATTTTGCCAGTGCCTATTGTAAATCTTAATTTCTTAGTGATATATAACACACATTGCAGGATTTTTAAATGCATTAATAACATGGGCAGTTTTAAAGCAAATCTATCCATGTTGACTGTATGTATTCCTGTGACTCTCTCTTGCCACCCTATCCCTGCTCACAGCATCCAGTATCTGCACAGAGCTGGTTGGCCAACACTGCTTTATCAATGTATAGTTGTCCACAGGAGAATGTCACTTATGAGATCGTCCTTACTTGTCCAGCAGTTTCCTGTTCGTCTTATTCGAATGGTTTGTGATAGGAGGTAAGTGGCCGTACAGTTGCTTTTTTGCAGGGTGCTGCTTCCAGGATTATTCAATAATCCTTGAGAATATAATGTAAATAACTAAGAGGATTGTGATGTCGACAGTGATGTAGTGTTACATAATCTATGCGGTTGCATAAGATTATTGTCAATCCCCTGTAATTCTGAGGGGATGACCCCTTTCATACCATGGCCGGGTCCTTCTATGGAAAATTACAGAAGCCTGCCAAATATATGAAGTCACGTGGGACCTTTTTCAGAGTCCCCAGTTTGCAGTTATACGTCAGGCAGAGCAGCGGCCATTTTATGCTCTGCCTAAAACTGGAACTCACGCGCGCTATGTTATGTCTGGGTTGGGGATTTACCAAATAAAGAACATTAAAAGAAAATCAAAGTCTTGTTTACTAAAAACTAACAATGACACAGGGCTTCTGATAAGGAGAAATCCCTAGCATGGAAAACCAGACCGAAGTCACCAAGACAACTCCAGACGCAAGATGTTAGAAGATAGAACCAAAGCCGGCCAGAGGAGAAGACGATTAGAGTAAGAAGTAAGAAAGGGTATACAACATTATATCGATTTGGTACTGTGAAAACGTCAGTACGTAACAGTAGTTTCAGTTACAGAAACACATAATCTCCATTATAATAAGATAGGGACTGGCAGAAAAAATCGGATACGAGTTTTAAAAGCGAATTAAGAATAATTAAATCTATTATTTAAGGTTAAACTTTGTCTAAATCGATAAGTAGTAGCATAATAACCAACATTAAAGAAAGAAAATATAATTACATATGCAGTTTATTTTAAAAAGATTTAAAACTATTTGTTTTGGTCAATTTCGACGCGATCCGCCATTCAGCCTCTTTTTCGATGGTTTTAAGTGCTTGTTTACAATTTTACTGTAATATTCGCGATTGCAAAAAAATTTACCAACAATCAGGTAATTATCCGATTTTGATGAAATTTTCAGTATTGATTTAACAATTAATGAATTTTATAATGCATCAATTATTTTATTTAAAAACTTTAATTTAGTATTTTTGCTATGAAAAATTAATATATAAAATTCATTTAAAATATGAAAAGCCTGATGTTAATTCTAAAATCTTATATTTTTAGACTCTAAAAATAAATATCTACTTAATGCAAAACTTATTTTAGGCGCCAAAAGTAATAAGTTTTGAAGAAAAACTCTATTGAAAATGTACCCCCTCCCCCTTTTAAGCAGAAAATACATCGATGTATAATTTTTTCTTTTATAAAATAATAGCCAATTAAATAATTATCGAAATGAGTAAAAAAGAAATCTCCAAAAAATTAATTATTTTTTTACATTTTATTTTTCGATTTTCGGTACTTATTTTCTCATAGAAAAGCCACTGTAAAAAATTTTTTTGTTTCTATTCATAATTTTGGTCTTTTATCTCATTATTTATACTGTAATTAGTATCGAAAATGATCAACTTGCAAAACATTTTACGCCCCCAACATAAGGAGGGTCAAAATTAAGTGACCTAAAAAATGAGAAAATTTTGAAATAAAATAAATAATGCATTATAAAGAACATTCATTGATACATAAACACTGAAAATTTCATTAAATTCCGATAATTTCCTGATTTTTGGTAAATTATTTTCTGTAGGGGGGGCTAAAGTCATTTGGTCAAAAACGCATTTTTGGCCCTGTTTGCCAGTCCCTATAATAAGATATGAAAATACTTGATATCAGAACTTCACAAAAAAGATCTTGTTGATGTTTTTCTTTTGGTGACCCCTAATATTTAATAATTTCTTTTAGTGACCCTTAATATTTAATAATTTCTTTTGGTGACCCCTAATATTTAATAATTTCTTTTGGTGACCCCTAATATTTAATAATTTCTTTTGGTGACCCCTAATATTCAATAATTTCTTTTGGTGACCCATAATAAGATATGAAAATACTTGATATCAGAACTTCACAAAAAAGATCTTGTTGATGTTTTTCTTTTGGTGACCCCTAATATTTAATAAATTTTTTTTGGTGACCCCTAATATTTAATAATTTCTTTTGGTGACCCTAATATTTAATAATTTTTTTGGTGACCCATAATAAGATATGAAAATACTTGATATCAGAACTTCACAAAAAAGATCTTGTTGATGTTTTTCTTTTTTCTTCTTTTTTTTTCCCAGTGCGTCCAAGGTTCTTGTTGTGGCTCCCAAACTTTTTCGTTGCAATGAGGAGGAAAGAATTTTAATAACTGCTTTTGACCTTGGGAAACCCGTTCTTTTCAAGGTGCAACTGGAACATTCCACACATGGAAATGTGATTTCGGAGCAAAGAATTCTGGTCAGCAAAGGTGAAGATATTTTCTTGTATTCTTCAAATTTAGAAAGGAACCCTCAACACTAAAATTATTTTGTTATATTGAATTTTTTCTGTTGTAAATATTTTGTTAATTTTTTATTCATTATTCCTATTTTGTTATTTTATTGTAATTAAGAAATACTAGCAAAATAAAAAAACGCCCTCTGGGCGACGCAAAATAAATATTGCCTGAGGGGACGGGAGTTGAAAATTCAATATCAGAGAGTTTGTATCATAAGTAAAATCCTCAAATTTATTAAAGGAGTAAAAAATATGAACAAATTGAAATGGAAACTTTAAATACATATTAAAATAAAACAAACTATATATAGATAGATAATACCAGGTATGTATTTATTAAAACTTGTTTAAAAAACCAATGAGGACTGTCTAACATTGCATGCTCAAATTTTGAGTGTATTTATTCTACGTTATGACATTTTATGTAGTGTGACGTAATCAGTGACGTCGTTTTTGTTACAGACAAAAACCGGAAGCAAATCTCCATTATTAATATAAAAAAAGTCGTCGTTGGGGCGGCTTAATGTCGGTATTAGCCATGCAGCGAGGGAGTCTATCCCCTTTTCACTAGCGCTAGACCAAGGAGATTGTTTTAGCATCTGAGGTGGAGCGCCACACCTACCATCAGCTCCTTACTTTACCGCACAGATCCCTATGCTATTCATACGCTGAGTTGGTGAGGGCAGGTATCGAACTAGGAACCTTGTGGTTTCTAGCCGAACGCTCTACCGACTGAGCTAACCCGGCCCCATTATTAATAGATAAGTAATAATACCCAAAAGTAATCAAGTGTGTAAAAAAAAAAAAAAAAAAAAAAAAAAAGTGTTTGATACATGAAATATAGAAAAATCGAGTGTTAAAACTAATTTAATAGGTACTACCACTCTGGGTCACAGTGGACCTGGGAGTAATGGCAATGAAGGGGTACTTTACACTCTCCAGAATTAGAACTTTACCATTAGATGCAGTTTAATGTCATACCCAGGATACTAGGAGCCTTCAGCCACAGCCTTCTAGCGCATAACGGCAAAGGGGATGGGACAATCGTATAAGGGCTAGGCCTTGACATGACAAGCCAATTGATCCGAAGGGGCTTCTCCGATTAGTGTATCCAATACTGGATATTGCCAAAGATATTGCTTTGAATTGCATAATGGTGTATTCAATACAGGATATTGTCAAGGATATTGTTAAAAAATAATTAAGTAAAACAAAAAATTTAAAAAAAGAAAAGAAAAAATTGTGGCGATCACACAGCTTTAAGGCTGGTATGTCTTTTGAAATAAAATTACCAGCATGTGGACGAACAGCCATGATGATGGATAATTATGAAAACAAAACTACCAATTCAATACATTTCAATAAAATAACATTATTTACTCATTATATTTCCTTATATACATGCATTCATTCAAAGTTAATTTTTTTTTTTTCCTTAATGACAATGAAAAAAAAAAATTTACACCAGGAAAGTTCAATATACCAAGTTATTTTTGTCCTCGTTAACTCTTAACATCCTATACCACCTCATTCCACCCGGCCTGAAATCACATTTGTTTTCCTAATCCAACCCAAACGATAGCCTTTGTTTAAATGTAATATTAAACATATTTAGAAGTCTTTAATTTAAGGGAAATATCTTCGTTTAACTTTAAATGAAAAGGATCATTTTTAGCCATTTTTTTAAATAAATCCTTATAGGAATTGGAATTCTCAGGATGTTAAGAGTTAATATCCATCTTTTTTTTTTTTTTCTTTTTAAAATTTTTTTTTTTTTTTTTTAAAGTTGAAAGGTAACCCTCTCTCACCTTTTTTTTTTTTTTTTAATATCCTGAAGCCATTGAACTAAGCTCTGCTACCAAATTGTTAACTGACTAGTCCTCTGTTTCTTTAAAATGTTAACTCATTTATCCCCCATTTCAGTAGCAAAAATAAACTCCAATGGTTTCCTTCAGGATCACATTTAAAGTTGCAAGCCAAATGGAACAGTATTATCTGCGTTATTTGGACTATTGTCCCCATCTTCATTGTTATTTGTACAACGTTTCGGCCGATATGCCCTCTGGCCTTCTTCAGGTATTTCTTTTCGGACTCTGGAACCTTCTTTTCGAACTCTGGAACCTTCTTTTCGAACTCTGGAACCTTCTTTTCGAATTCTGGAACCTTCTTTTCGAACTCTGGGAACTTTCTTTTCGAACTCTGGAACCTTTCTTTTCGGACTCTGGAGATCACGGAACTTTGAACCGAACTCTTTATTTAGTCCACGGGGGTATCCTGTTCTCATTCTGCCAACCATAGCTGGGGTAAGAGTTGTTAATTATTTTTCTAACTGCCTCCACTCAGGATTGAACTCAGGATCCAGAGAGAACTGTCACTTAGAACTGTCTTAACCCAACTACCTTATCCACTAGGCCATGTGTCCAATTGGACCTAGAAATACCTGAAGAAGGCCGGAGGGCATATCGGCCGAAACATACAAATAACAATGAAGATGGGGACAATAGTCCGAATAACGCAGATAATACTAATCTTCAGGCCTCGTCTCAAAAATTCAGAGAAATACCAAATGGGACAGTCCACATTAGAGGGGTGGTAGGTTACTTCCATAAACTTAAGTTTCACATTATTTTTTCACTTATGTTGTACTCTGTATTTTTACATGTTGACTTTTATTGGGGGTGGCTCTAAACTGTTTGGGGCTCTTCTTGTTGGGGGGGGGAGTGGCACTGAACTGGCTTTAACCTAAAAGCCTTTGTATTGCTATTGAAATATATTGCTTTACTTTTGCCACTATACTCCTGAAGTATAAATGCATAGAATTTGAAAGTGGGTGGGTATGTGAAACTTTGAAAAGTCTGAATCCGTATTTATTGGCCACTGGAGGAGGAACTGGACAGAGCCCTTGACCTCCCACCCCCCTCTCCAGTCAGGTCATGAAATTGGTTGGCACTTCACTGCATATTTATAAACCTGACTATTGTAGGAAGCGCATGGTGTAGTGGTTAAAGTCATAGGAAATGGACTCGTCAACACGAGTTCAAATCCTGGACGTGGTAATTGCATTTCACTTAGCGCTAATACCCTTTGGGAAAGGTATGAATTCTACTCTCTCTCCAGCTATGGGTAAAATAGTAGGGCAGACTGGGCTCTTTAACATGGTTAGGCAATCGGTCTAGGAGAAGGAAAACTCTGAATTCAAATGTTAACTCCGCTTAAGAAGTTGACCTTGTGTCACATCCTGCTCGTGCGGAGGGGTTGGTATTTTATATATATATATATATATATAAGTCGACGGGGCGGCCTAAAGTCGGTATCAGCCAGTCAGCGAGGGAGTCTATCCCCTTTTCAATAGCGCTAGACCAAGGAGCGCCACACCTACCATCAGCTCCTTACTTTACCGCACAGATCCCTGTGCTACTCATACGCTGAGTTGGCGGGGACCGGTATTGAACTAGGAACCTTGTGGTTTCTAGCCGAACGCTCTACCGACTGAGCTAAACCTGACTATTTTTTCCATTTAAAAAATATTTTTTTTCTATTCTTGTTTCTGAATTTTTGAGATGAGGCTTGATGATTATATTTGGATTATTCGGACTATTGTCCCCCCCCTCCATCTTGTTGGACACATGGCACAACGGATATAGGGGTTGAGTTAATACAGTTCTAAGTGACAATCATCTCTAAGTTGCAGGTTCAATCCTGGCCAAGGGCGACAGTAACATAGACTACTTAACACAGCTAAACACTTGTACCCGGTCATGGTTAACGGAATGAGAACAGTCTACCCCCGTGGATTGAATAAAGGGTTCGGTCCGAAGTTCCGTGATAGTTCCCAATTATAAGAACGTTTTCAATTTTGACAAGAAACACCGGATGGCACATTGGCTGAAACATTGTGTGGATAATAAAAATGAGGACAATAGCCCGAATAAGCCAAATAATATAAACTATTTTTGGTTATTTCCTATAAGTCTAACATAAACAAAGGGGAACCACTCTTGACTGATAAATTATTTATATATTTATTGATCTACTAGGAAAAAAGAATTCAGGTTTAGGGTTAGTTTATGGGAAAATAGATAAATAATTTATCAGTTAAGAGTGGTTCCCCTTTGTTTATGTTAGACTTATACGAAATAACCCTATTTTTTCACCCTTTTTTTTTTCTTTTTTTTTTCCAGAACAGCCAGGAATGGCAAATCTGACTGTTACCCTTGGCGACCTTGCTCATCGAATGTCCTCATCTATGGATGTTGGGCAGGAAAGCCACTTTGTGAGACTCATCATCACTTCTCTAATCTTTTCCAAAACAATGGAGATCCCTGTGGAGATGGACACTGGTTACATCTTTATCCAAACTGACAAACCAATTTATAACCCAGCACAAACAGGTAAGTATTTAACTAAAAGGAACCAATTTTAAACCCAGCATCTAGGGATGCAAATATTTGCTTTGAATGAGTCCCCAGGAAAATGTATGGGTCCCAACTAAAGTTTCTTAATAGATTGTAGGGTTTTTATTTATGATCTGGGGAAATAACTAAAGTTGTCTAACTCCTACCTTGTAACATATCCTGTGGAATTCATTTCTAAGAAACTATTGAAATGTATTTTCAGTTAGCTTGAAATGGTGGGGGAAGAAAAAAGAAAAAAAACAATGGTATTGAAGTCAGTTAGTCTACTGTTGGTTTGAATAACAGCAGCTAAGTACAACTTATATTTGAGGTGAGCACACTCGTGCACTTACTTCAAAATTTGTTATTTATTTTAAAATGAAATACATCGAGTGTGCACACGACTCAGCATATAGCCGGAAGTTTGGAGTTTGGGGGAGGGGTGATAAAACTGGTCATAACACTACACGGATCTATCTAGCTAGGTTCACTTGCCGACCGATTCATTCAAAAAATAAAATAAAATCTTGCATTCTCTCCTTGCGCAGCTCCCTTTCACCAAAATACCTCATTCGCTCTATGCATCTATCCTACTTAAAAATTTCCCAATATTCGTTTGATGATTAGAGATGGAGGGGGTGGGGTACAATTGAAAACAAAAAGCCCCACAAAACTGAAAACACATGTAAACAAAACAAAATTGTGGGTCATTTTGGTTACCCCCTTTCCTTCAGCTAGAGTGAAGGCCCGGCGACTGTCTTCCGCACTTTATAGTTCGAAAGCAAGCCGGTCAGTGCCTCTAATATGGGAGTGGGTGTCCTTAGTGGGTTGTGGGTAAAAAATTGGGATTCTGTAGGCCGGGAGGGTTGGGTTACTAGAAGAGCTGACTTTCCAGGAAAAAATTAGCGTAAATCCGGTGGTTTTATAAAGAACTTGGTATTGGGGTCCTGGATATGTCCTACGAGAAAAAACTGGGGTTGATGATCATTCAGCCTCCTAACTAAAAGGATCTATGGTGTATGCAGTTTTTGGCTTTGCCTTTGTTTTTCTTTTGTTTTATTTTAAAGACTTTGTTTGTCTATCTAAGGGATGGGGTCCTGAGACAGGTTCCCTGTCAGTGCTGGCCATGATGGGCAGGCAACAATGTTTCTACTCCTGCCCCCGTTCTCACACACAAGCTTGCAGCATTTATCCATGTTGTGTTGAATGTCATGGTGTTGAGCATCCTCCTATCGCACCTAATCTTTATCTTAAGCTGATGCTTGAAATAACAGATCAGATCCTGACAGGAGAATTCCTCGTCCTCATGCAATCCCTTGTTTCACGTCGACCATATCACCATTCTAGCTACAGCTAGTATAGCGAAAAACACCTCTTGTTTTTTTTTCCCGGCGAACGGCAGGACTTCCTACAATGATGAGCGGATCCGAGACAGACCCCTCCACTAATGCCCGATATAGTGCCCTTTGAGGCCATGAGACGTCACTAGACTCAGGTAATCTTCGAAGGGCGTCACAGCACTCTAATAGAAATCGCTCTCTCCGCCGAATTTTATGGGACGTAGCTCCATGTCCGGGAAGATGGCCCAGATCTGCCCTGACCATACGGTTTTGGTGTGCAATGATCAATTCAGAAATGCCAGCTTCTCAGCGTCTCAATGAGCCGACAAGTTTGGCATCCCTAAACCTCCATTACAAGGCCGCTGGAAACAAACCTGCCTACGTACCATTGGCCCATTCTAACGCCAATATCCGAGCCGTAGGCAGAGGAAGTACAGACAACCAGTAAAGGATCAGGGGGAAGATGTAGGTGGCACAAACCTCCGCCCTGCCCTTTAAGGACAAGCTCCTTGGAAAGCAGTTTTGGATCCGAGCTTCCACCTTTGCCTGTACTTCCGACCAATTTTTCTCGACCTGGAGATCCGGCTCAAACCACACGCCGAGGATTTTAATGGGACCGTCACTCCAGCGGAAGGGATCGGGCAGGGTATCGGATCCTGCCCAGTCTCCCAGCCGCAGACCCTCACTTTTTTCTAAATTGATCTTTGCCCCAGTGAATCATTTGTACCTTGCAAGCGCCTTCTTCACCGCTTCTATGTCCGAGACGTATGACACGAACATGGTGATATCATCGGCGTATGCGGATACCTTGGCTTTCACGGGGCCAGGAACAGCAATTCCGCACAGGACCGGACATGCCTCCCCGTCTCTAAGCCTACGGAGCAGGGGCTTCAAGTCGAGGACATAAAGAAGAGGAGACGGGGGGCAACCCTGTTGCAGGAGATTGGTACAGAATCTTGATCCATTTGCGGAACTCCAGTTTGAATCCGGCGGTCTCCAAAACAGTCTCCAGGAACCGGTGGTCCACCCTGTTGAATGCCTTGGACTGATCTAAATTGATCAGCGCGGCACATTTGTCGTCTTTTATCCCCTCTAGGATCATGCGAACCAAATGCAAATTGTTTTGGATCGATCTTCCTTTCACAGCGTAGTTCTGTTCCAGTCCGATCAGATCACCGACAACAAGCCGCAAACGGTTCGCTAAGACCCGGGCCAAAATCTTTAACTCTGTGTTTAGCAGAGTTGTGGGCCTGTAGTCATCTAGTCATCCCAAACATTCCTGTCACCTTTCTTCAGCAATGTGATCACACCCTTGGTAATGCCCTTTGAGATTGCTCCCAAGGCAAACCAATTGTTGAACACATCCGTCAGAATAGGGACAAAAATGTGCGACAACCTCAAGTACAATTCATAGGGTAAACCGTCCAGTCCCGGAGCTTTGTTGAGGCCGACCTGCTTCAACGCATCATGGACTTCAGTGTCTGTAATCCTCCCCTCACAACCAGCCGCTTTCACCTCCCTAAGGTGGGGAAAGTTGGCTAAATAGTTGTGGAACTCTTGCACCGGGAGGTTCGGCAAATGGGTAAATCGTTCCTAGAAATTCGCTCGAAAGGCTTCCCGCATCTTATGACCTGCACGAAGGCTGTGCCTGTCCGGGGTTACAACACTTTTGATGTACCATTCCGGGAACCTTCTAAACTCTTCCTGACGCAATCCTGCGTCCAATTTCACAGCTTCGTTGGACACTGTCTAGCCTATTGAAGTAAGTCAGTTAGACTGTCAACAATTGGTTTGAGCAATGTGACTAGCCAAGCACAACTGCACCAGTGTCAAGACAACTGGTATTTATGGGAATTCAGGACAGTCCACCCATGCATTTGGGTGAGTCCATTCCCTGAGTCCTGATTGGCTGCTTGGTTTGTAGGGTCCTCTGAGGCTCCATAAATCCTGCCACTTTTCAGTGGTCTTTACGGCATCTCAGAATCGTATTCAGTTACGACTGCTTGCTGTCTTGTCTTGCCAATTCGACGATAATTGGACTTAGTATTCTATATAACCTAGATCTAACTATACAACCTTGATAGTGTTCGCTAGCCTCATGCTCAAGGTCCCCTCTAGCTAGATCTAAGGCTAAGAGATTTGAGTACCCATCAAGAATGAATAAAACAAAAACATCTTTGGCATAAAATGACCCAATGGATTGACATGCCATAAATTCAACCAACCAACCAACTGTCCAATACTTAGTTGGGTGACCATTTAAGCAATAGCAGGTACTGTAAGCAACCTGATATCAAGATGACGATTCAGCATTAAATGACCTGAAAAGGGTTGATATGCCATAAAACAAAAAAAAGGTTATGCAGAAAAAATTTGCTTTGAGCAGGTGTTTTTGCAAGAAGTGCTAGATTATCTGCATAGTCTGCATGAGTAATAGTCTCTGCTGGATATTGTCTGCTCAAGTTAAGTTTAATCTTTTTTAATTTTAATAACCAGGAAAAACTATTATTTCTATTTTTACAAACTTGTGTTGTTTATTTTCAGTGAAAATCAGAATTGTAAGTCTCAATGAACATATGTTACCTGCCAAATTTCCGATTACTTTCAGTATTAAGGTGAGTATATAATTTTTTAAAAATTGGTATAGTCAGGTGGGTGTATGTATGTCTGGAGAAAACTATGAAAATAAAACAATTAATGACAAAATAAATATATATACACATTCACTATCACCAGATCTTCCTTTTTGTGTTGAAAATTATGAAGTTTTGATCTGTATTTTCAAAGACACTTAAAATTAAATTTATGATAAAATAACATTAGAAACCTGCTTCGGCCATTATTAGGCCTTCGCTCAGTCGGTAGAGTGTTCGGCTAGGAATCTCAAGGTTCTTGGTTCGATACTGGCCCCTGCCAACTCGGTGTATGAGTAGCACAGATCTGTGCGGTAAAGTAAAGAGCTGATGGTAGGTGTGGCGCGCTCCACCTCAGATGCTCAAATAATCTCCTTGGTCTAGCGCTATTGAAAAGGGGATAGACTCCCTCGCTGTTTGGCTGATACCGACATTAGGCCGCCCCGACGACTTTACTTTACTTAGTATATGAATAAAGGGAGACACTAGCGTTTGAACACTGATTGTCAGTAAATGAAAAGTCATAGGAAATGAACTTGTCGATCCGAGTTCAAATCCTAGATGAAGCTGTTTGCATTTAACAAAATGCTAATACCCTTAGGAAAGGTATGCGTCCAACTACTCTCCCCCCAGGTATGGGTAACTAGTAGAACAGACAAGGCTCTTTAACCTTAGTTAGGTAACCAGAGAATTTAACAAAAAACAAAACCATTAAGATCATTTTGTAAGATTTTTAAGGGGAATGTTTGACCTAATTTAAGCTACCTTCTTGTGAAACTTGACATACAAATATACTTCATACTCTCTTTACTCTCATAGATAAACTAACATATATGAGGAGGTAATAAAGATATACATAGAGAGGGGGTAAGTGACAGGTAGAATGTGAAGTAAGAGACTGATCATTTTTTGACTTGATTGTAAATTGACTAATTAGAACCAATTAAAATGGATTTTTTTTCAAACCTAACTCAATCCTAAAACTAAGGAATAATTTAGTATAACTTTGATGTCATTAAACTAAACAGTAAAAAGGAGACAAACTTTGATTTGCTCAGCTTTAGTATGATCATAGATATTATGAGAAATAATACAATCCTTAGGATCCTGTTTGTTTTTAGAGGGATGTGAGACAACCTGTTCTGTGCTCTGCACAATGTCTAGAACCCCAAATGTTGTAACACTCTGTGCTGGCCAATTTGAGGGCATGAGTCAGAAACAGGCTCACAAGGATTAAAAACAAACAAACAACAAGTGTTTGTAAACAAGACGTGGATGGAAGAAGGGGTGTGTGAGACTTCGCTGTCTATCCAACTGGCTGCTACTGGCTATCCCTATCTTAACACCTCAACGGCCCGAGTTCTAACTGCCTTAGTGCTCGAGTTTAGCTGTATTTATGTCAAATTCACCTTCCCCACCCATCTTCTCCGGACCACACAGATGGCCAGTACTTAAATTGAATCGCAGACTTCTAGTCGTCATTAACCCTTAAAATTAAAGTAATTAAATCTTTTTCCAGACACTACGTCTTCAATATGTCGACCATTAATTTTTTCAAAAGAGATTTTCTCATAAAAATCCCTTTTGCTTTTAATACCTGGGTGCATAAGATATTATCACCAAGTGGCCTAACTTCATGGTGGTCGTACAAGTCTTTTAAACTTTACGGCCTAATCTTTGGATTCGTAAAAAAGGTCAACCACCCACCCCTTTTACTTATGCCTGGCTTTAACCTATTCTCTTTCTTATTCGTTTATTTATTTATTCTGACCATGTTCGTCTTCAATCATAGTATCACAGGGAAATTAACGTTTACTTCAGGACATGTCATGTAACATCATTTGACTCGACAGGCTAGATGGGTGGTCGGAGAGGCCTCCTTCCGATCAAACAGCTGGTTACATCAAGTGTTACATAATCTATGCGGTTGCATAAGATTGTCAAACCCCTGTATTTCTAAAGGGATGGCCCTTTTCATATCACGGGCGGGACTTTCCATGGGACATTACAGAAAGCCCGCAAAATATGTGAAGTCACGTGGGACCTGGTTGGGTCCTCAGTTTCAGTTGGATGTCAAGGCAGAAAAGATGTACTGCCTTAACTGGAACTCACCTGCATACGCGCGCCATGTTTAGTTACATGAAATATTTAGTTAAGTAAATAAAAGCTTAAGAAAATAACACGGTTTTGTAGTTGGTGAATATCTTGGTAACAAGACTGATCTAGAAGAAATGAGTTAAGTGCGACCGACCACCAAGACAAAGTCGAGACGCTAGAAGAATAGAAGTAAGGAAAGAGGTATGCAACACAAGTCCTAGCACCTGTATAATTATCCTGACCCTATTTCTTTTTATCATATGGTAGGTGGTGACTGAGGGTCTGTGTGTCCTAGGTATGGTGCTAAACTGCATCTAGTGGTGAGGTTCCAATTCTTGAGCTCTGGGGAGTGTAGAGTACCTTTTCATTGCCATTATTCCCAGGTCCACTCTGACCTGGAGTGGTAGTACCTGTTAGGGTCCCATCTATGGGTTAAATAGATCTGTTTGCAAGTTAATGTAAATTATTTCTACCAGTTTATTGATACACATGAAGTTAATGAAAATTTGTTTTACCATTTTATTGATACATGACGTTAATGAAAAATCAAACTTAAAATGATTTCTACCAATATATTGATACACATTGAGTTGAAAATTATTTCTACCAGTTTGAAACCAAACAAAAATATTTACCAATACTAGCAAGAATGTGCCCTCTGGGTGTATTTAAGTTTTAATGTAAAGAAATCTATTAAATCAGAAAGACCAACAAAATTAAATAAGAACGCATATAAAAAGATTACTTATTTTAATTATATTTTAATTGGTTTCTGTATAAAATCATTCATAGGATTGAATTTAATACGGTGGAGAATAAAACAATATTAGAGATCACCAAGTAATTATTTATTAAACCCGGTTTTGTTGTATAGCCGATTACTACCACTCAATGGACTTCAATAAACAACAGATACGTATATACAAAAATATGACCTGTCTTTATTTTCTTCGGCTTGTGGGTGGTAAGGGGTGTAGAGCTTCACAATGAAAATGCCAGGTGGCTGGCAAAGGCGGCGACGAGTGTTCACAGTAGAAATGCCCGAGGGTTGACGGGAGACGCGAGGTGATGCTATCGGCTTTTCGCTGGAGTCTCTCTGCCTGTCAGCTCGAATCCTCTGGCCTTTTTATTGATAAACACGCCTACGCATCTTTATCTTTTGATCTGGTCTTTACATCTGCTAATATGCCTACGCATTTTTATCTTTTGATCTGATAACGGACATTTGTTATATATTTCTTTATCTTCTCCCTGCTTCCTTGACCGGAAAACCTCTCTTCCGCTTTCTCTTTCCTTTAAATATATATTTTTATCCTTCTTTGTCCCTCTGACGGAAGCTTCCTCTTCAGGGTGAGGACAATACAACAAAAAGTATGCAAATTAACCACACCATATATTATGTAAACCTTTATTTTTATTGATATATAAGACGCATTGCGGTTTTAAATGCACTAATACNGATCAATCCTGGCCAAGGGCGACAGTAACATAGACTACTTAGACACAGCTAAACACTTGTACCCCGCGTCATGGTTACGAATGCAGAACAATTCTCCCCGTGATGAATAAAGGGTTCGGTTTCGAAGTTCCGGATGGTTCCCAGATTATCAAGAACTCGTTTTTTCGATTTTGACAAGAAACACCGGAATAGGCACATGGCTGAAACATGTGTGTTGGGATAAATTAAAATGAGGACAATAGCCCCAATAAGCCAAATGAATATAGAACTATTTTTGGGTTATTTACCGTATAAGTCTAACATAAACAAAGGATGGAACCACTTCTTGACTGATAAATTATTTTATTTATTTATTGATCTACTAGGAAAAAAGATTCAGGGTTAGGTTTAGGGCGTTTATGGGAAAATAGATAAATAATTTATAGTTAAGAGCTGGTTCCCCTTGTTTATGTTAACTAACGAAATAACCCTATTTTTCACCCTTCTTTTTTTTTTTTTTTTTTTTTTTTTTTTCCAGAACAGCCAGGAATGGCAAAATCTGACTGTTACCCTTGGCGACCTTGCTCATCGAATGTCCTCATCTATGGATGTTGGGCAGGAAAGCCACTTGTGAGACTCCTCATCACTTCTCTAATCTTTTTCCAAAACAATGGAGATTCCCTGTGGAGATGGACACTGCTGGTTACATCTTTATTCCAACTGACAAACCAATTATAACCCAGCACAAAACAGGTTAAGTAACTTAACTAAAAAGAACCAATTTTAAACCAGCATCTAGGCGATGCAAATATTTGCTTTGAATGAGTCCCCAGGAAATATGTAATGGGCCGTTCCCAACTTAAAGTTTCGTAATAGATTGTAGCGGTTTTATTTATGATCTGGGGAATAAAACTTAAAGTTGTCTAACTTGCCTCCTTGTAACATATCCTGTGGAATTCATTTCTAAGAGAAAACTATTTGAAATGTATTTCAGTATAGCTGAAAGGTGGGGCAAGAAAAAAGAAAAAAATCAATGGTATTGAAGTTCAGTAGTCTTACTGTGGTTTGATAACAGCAGCTAAACTAAGTACAAACTTATATTTAGGTGAGCACACTCGTGCACTTACTTCAAATTTGTTATTTATTTTAAAATAAATTACATCGAGTGTGCACACGACTCAGCATATAGCGGAAGTTTTGGAGTTGGGGTGGAGGGGGTGACTAAAATGGTCATAACACTACACGGAATCTATCTAGCTAGCGTTCACTTGCCGACCGATTAATCAAAAAAATAAAAATAAAAATCTTGCATCTCTCCTTTGCGCAGCTCCCTTTCACCAAAATACCTCATTTCGCTCTATGCATCTATCCATCTATCCTACTAAAAATTTCCAATATTCGTTTGATGATTAGAGATGGAGGGGGTGGGGTACAATTTGAAAACAAAAAGCCCACCAAACTGAAAACAATGCTAAACAAAACAAAATTGTGGGTCATTTGGTTACCTCCCTTTCCTTCAGCCTAGATGAAGGCCCACCGACTTGTTTTCCGCCACTTTATAGTTCGAAAGCAAGCCGGTCCAGTCCTCTAATATGGGAGTGGGTGCCTTAGTGGGTTGTGTGGTAAAAAATTGGATTCTGTTAGGCGGGGAGGGATGCGGTTACTAGAAAAGCTTTTGATTTCCAGGAAAAAAATTAAGCGTAAATTGGGTGGTTTATAAAAAAACTTGATTGGGGGTTCTGGATATGTCCTACGAGAAAAAATCTGGGTGGTTGATAATCATTCTCATTATTTTCATTCATCTTTCATTTTCTTTCTTTTATCCAACTCACTAAGGTCGTTATTTTTCGACAGTGAGGAACTGCTTGTGTTGGAGACAATAAAAAGGATAAGCTCTCGATTGAAGACTTGAACTCGCATCTTATTCGTTGAATCTGAAGATGTATTTTTTCCAATAATCACTGGTTATCGCAGTTGTGGAAATTTCGACCGAAATAGCGCGATAAAAAAAAGATACAAACTAAAGATTTAAAGAAGGAAAAATATTAGTCAAAAATTGATTAATACAAATTTTTTAGACCAATAATGAGACAATAGTAGGTTTATATGACTCATTAGTTAATCTTTTATATATATGTTAAGACAAAATTAAGGCTATTTTCCAGCCGACCATATTTGGGAGGGTATGTGCTTAATTGAAGTCAAACCTAATTTTTTTTTTTGGAAAGTTAATTCATAATGATTAATTAGGCGGGATTTTAACTACTTGAAATTTAAAGCTAAACAAATCGAGAAAAAATCAATCTCTGAATGTACATTTTGGCCTATAGGCCTCATCAGTTAATGAATAACTTTTAAAAAATTCAACCTCATAGTTAATGAATTAACTTTAAAAAAAAATTAGGTTTGACTTTAATTAAGCAACATATCCTCCCGAAATATATACCTAAAGATCTAGGGTTGATGCAGTTTTGTCTTGACTTGTTTTTCTTTGTTATTATTTTTAAAGGACTTTGTTTGCCCATCTAAGGGATGGGGTTCTGAGACCAGGTTTCCCTGTCAGATGCTGGCCATTGATGAGCAGGCAATAATGTTTCTACTCCTGCTCTCGTTCTCACACCACAAGCTTGCAGCATTTATCACCTTGTGCTTGAATGTCATGGTTTTGAGCATCCTCCTATCACACCTAATCTTTATCTAAGCTGATGTTGAAATAAAGATCAAATCCTGACAGGAGATTCCCCATCCTCATGCAATCCCTTGTTTCACCAGTCGACCATATCACCTTTTAGCTACAGCTAGATATAGCGAAAAACACCTTTCGTTTTTTTTTTCCCGCGAACGGCAGGACCTCTTACAATGATGAGCCGGTTGCTGCCTCCACTGAGGGCGGATCCGAGACAGACCCCACCACTAATGCCCGATATTAGTGCCCTTTGAGGCCATGAGACGTCACTAGACTCAGGTAATCTGTCGTATAGGCGTCACGGCACTCGAATAGAAACCGCTCTCTGCCGCCGAATTTTATGGGACTGTAGGTCCGATATCAGGAAGATAAGCCAGATCTGCCCCGACCATAGCGGCTTCGGTGGTGCAACGATCAATTCAGACAATGCCAGCCTCTCAGCGTCTCAATGAGCGACAAAGGTTTGGCCATCCCTAAACCTCCATTTACAAGGCCGCTGGAAAAACAAACCTGCCTACGTAACCATTGGCCCCATTCTAACGCCAAATATCCGAGCCATAGGCAGAGGAAGTTACAGTACAACCAGTAAAGATCAGGGGGAAGATGTAGGTGCACAAACCTGCCGCCCCTGCCCTTTAGGACAAGCTCCTTTGGAAAGCAGTATTGGATTCCGAGCTTCCACCTTTCCTGTACTTTCCGACCAATTTTTCTCGACCTGGAATCCGTGCTCAAACCACACACCACCTGAGGATTAATGGGACCGTCACTCCCAGCGGAAGGGATCGGGCAGGTATCGGAGTCCTGCCCAGGCTCTCGCAGCGCATACCTCACTCTTTCTAAATTGATCTTTTGCCCAGTGAATTCGTTTGTACCTTGCAAGCGCCTTTCTTCACCGCTTCTATTCGGTCCAGACGGGTATGACACAACGTGCGTGCATATATCGGCGTACGCGGATACCTTGGCTTTCACGGGGCCAGGAACAGCAATTCTGCCACAGGACCGGAACATGCCTCCCCGTCTCGGAGCAGGGGCTTCAAGGCTGAGGACATAAAGAAGAGGAGACGGGTGGCAACCCTGTCGCAGGAGATTGGTACAGAATCTTGATCCATTGCAGGAATCCACGTTTGAATCCGCTGCCAGGTCTCCAAACAGTCTCCAGGAACCGGTTGGTCCACCCTGTTTGAATGCCTTGGACTGATCTAATTGATCACGCGGCACAGTTTGTCGTCTTTTATCCCCTCTAGGATCATGCGAACAAATGCAAATGTTTTGGATCGATCTTTCCGTTTCACAGCGTAGTTCTGTCCAGTCCATCAGAATCCAACGACAACAAGCTGCGAAACGGTTCGCTAAGACCCAGGCCAAAATTCTTTACTCTGTGTTTACAGAGTTTTGGGGCCTGTAGTCATCTAAGCCCTCCCAAAAACATTCCTGTTCACCTTTCTTCAGCAATGTGATCACACCCTTGTAATGCCTTTGAGATTTGCTCCCAAGGCCCAAACCAATTGTTGAAACACATCCGTCAGAAATAGGGACAAAAATGTGCGACAACCTCAAGTACAATCGTAGGTAAACCGTTCCAGTCCCGGAGCTTGTGGGCCGACCTGCTTCAACGCATCATGGACTTCAGTGTCTGCTTAATCCTCCCTCACAACCAGCGCTTTCACCACCTAAGGTGGGGAAAGTCGGCTAAAATAGTTGTTGGACTCTTGCTACTGCGGAGGTTTCGTCACAACGGGTAAATTGTTCCTAGAAATTTCGCTCGAAAGGCTTCCCGCATCTACGACCTGCCACAAAGGCTGTGCCCGTCCGGGAGCTACAACACTTTCGTTGTACCCGTTTCCGGGAACCTTGTAAACTCTTCCTGACGCAATCTTGCGTCCAATTTCATGGCTTTCTTTGGACACTGTCTTACCTATTGAAGTATAGTCAGTGAATCCTTTGGTCTCTGGAAGCCAACTCTGCGGCAAGCACAACTTGAACAGTGCTCAAGACAACTGGGTACTTTATGGAACTTCAAGAATAGTCCACTCATGTATTTGGGTGATTCCATTCCCTAGTCCTGATTGGCTTGCTTGGTTGTATGATCCTCTGAGGCTCCATAAATTCCTGCCACTTTTCTGTGGGTCTTTACGGCATCTTCAGACATGTATCAGTTTACGACTGTTTGCCGTCTTGGTCTTGCCAACTTCGATGGTATTGGACTTGGTATTCTATTGATAGCAAGATCTAACTATACAAACCTTGAATAGGTGTTCTTGCTAGCCTCATTGCTCAAGGTCCCCTTTACTTAGAATCTAAGGCTATGAGATTTGATACCATCAAGAATGAATAAAACAAAAAACATCTTTGCATAAAATGACCCAATAGGCATTGACATGCCGTAAAATTTCAACCAACAACCAACCTGCTTCAATAATTAATGTGACCATTTAAGCAACAGCAGGTACTTAAGCAACCTGATATCCAAGATGACGAATTCAGCATTAAATGCCATAAAACAAAAAAAAGGTTATGCAAAAAAATTCTGCTTTGAGCAGGTGTTTTGCAAGAAGAGCTAGATTTCTGCATAGTCTGCATGAGTAAATAGTCTCTGCTGGATATTGCGCTTAAGTTAAGTTTAATCTTTTTTTAATTTTAATTAACCAGGAAAACTATTATTTCTATTTTTTACAAAGTTGTTGTTTATTTTCAGTGAAAAAATCAGATTGTAAGTCTCATGAACAATATGTTACCTGCCAAATTTCGATACTTTCAGTTTAAGGTGAGTATATAATTTTTTTAAAAATTGGTATAAGTTCAGGTGGGTGTATGTATGTTCTGGAGAAAACTATGAAAATAAAACAATTTATGACAAAGTAAATATATATACACATTCACTATCACCAGATCTTCCTTTTTGTGTTGAAAATTATGAAGATTTGATCTGTATTTTCAAAGACACTAAAATTAAATTTATATAAAAATACATTATAAACCTGCTTCGGCCATTATTAGGCCTTTCTAGGTAATTTATGAGGAAGTGCGTTCCAGTCTCCTGCCTCATAGAGTTGCTGCCAGTGACTATTAAGTAACGACCTCAGCTCAGTCTATTCAAAAACTATCCATCTATCTATCTATCTCCAATTTGGTCATATTTATCTATATTACTTAATACTAAGATTTTTTTTTTTTTTTTATTCTGTTGTTTAATGTTCTTTGTTCTTAGTTAAAATAAAACAAGAAATTACGACAAAAAAAGAAGCGACCCCCCCCGTGAGGATCCAAATAGCATTTACTTGGTCGAATATTATCTATCTCCATTTGTTTGTATCTATCTATATATATTATTTTGTTTGTTTATCTATCTATCTCAGTCTATTCCAAACTATATATCCATCTTCATATCTAAACAAGAATTACGACAAATTATGATAAACAAGAATTACGACTAGCTGGGGTTGTTATTTTGATAGTCACTGGGTAGCAGTCTTTGAGGCGGGAGACCGGGATGCACTTCCTCATAAAGTACCCTTTCTAGTATATGAATAAAGGGAGACACTAGCGTTTGAACACCGATTGTCAGTAAATGAAAAGTTGTAGGAAATGAATTTGTCGACCAGAGTTCAAATCCTAGATGAAGCTGTTTGCATTTCACAAAACGCTAATACCCTTAGGAAAGGTATGCATCCAACTACTCTCCCCACAAGTATGGGTAACTATTAGAACAGACAAGGCTCTTTAACCTTGGGTAGGTAACCAGAGAATTTAACAAAAAACAAAACCATTAAGATCATTTTGTAAGATTTCTAAGAAAGGGAATGTTTGACCTAATTTAAGCTACCTTCTTGTGAAACTTGACATACAAATATATTTCATACTCTCTTTACTCTCATAGATAAACTAACATATATAATGAGGAGGTAATCAAGATATACATAGAGAGGGGGTAAGTGACAGGTAGAATGTGAAGTAAGAGACTGATCATCTTTTTGACTTGATTGTAAATTGACTAATTAGAAACAATTAAAATGGATTTTTTTTTTCAAACTTAACTCAATCCTAAAACTAAGGAATAATTTATAACTTTGATGTCATTAAACTAAACAGTAAAAAGGAGACAAACTTTGATTTGCTCAGCTTTAGTATGATCATAGATATTATGAGAAATAATACAATCCTTAGGATCCTGTTTGTTTTTAGAGGGATGTGAGACAACCTGTTCTGTGCTCTGCACAATGTCTAGAACCCCAAATGTTGTAACACTCTGTGCTGGCCAATTTGAGGGCATGAGTCAGAAACAGGCTCACAAGGATTAAAAACAAACAAACAAACAACAACAAGTGTTTGTAAACAAGACGTGGATGGAAGAAGGGGTGTGTGAGACTTCGCTGTCTATCCAACTGGCTGCTACTGGCTATCCCTATCTTAACACCTCAACGGCCCGAGTTCTAACTGCCTTAGTGCTCGAGTTTAGCTGTATTTATGTCAAATTCACCTTCCCCACCCATCTTCTCCGGACCACACAGATGGCCAGTACTTAAATTGAATCGCAGACTTCTAGTCGTCATTAACCCTTAAAATTAAAGTAATTAAATCTTTTTCCAGACACTACGTCTTCAATATGTCGACCATTAATTTTTTCAAAAGAGATTTTCTCATAAAAATCCCTTTTGCTTTTAATACCTGGGTGCATAAGATATTATCATTTAGTGGCCTAACTTCATGGTGGTCGTACAAGTCTCTTAAACTTTACGGCCTAATCTTTGGATTCGTAAAAAGGTCAACCACCCACCCCTTTTACTTATGCCTGGCTTTAACCTATTCTCTTTCTTATTCGTTTATTTATTTATTCTGACCATGTTCGTCTTCAATCATAGTATCACAGGGAAATTAACGTTTACTTAAGGACATGTCATGTAACATCATTTGACTCGACAGGCTAGATGGGTGGTCGGAGAGGCCTCCTTCCGATCAAACAGCTGGTTACATCAAGTGTTACATAATCTATGCGGTTGCATAAGATTGTCAAACCCCTGTATTTCTAAAGGGATGGCCCTTTTCATATCACGGGCGGGACTTTCCATGGGACATTACAGAAAGCCCGCGAAATATGTGAAGTCACGTGGGACCTGGTTGGGTCCTCAGTTTCAGTTGGATGTCAAGGCAGAAAAGATGTACTGCCTTAACTGGAACTCACCTGCATATGCGCGCTATGTTTAGTTACATGAAATGTTTAGTTAAGTAAATAAAAACTTACGAAAATAACACGGTTTTGTGGTTGGTGAATATCTTGGTAACAAGACTGATCTAGAAGAAATGAGTTAAGTGCGACCGACCACCAAGACAAAGTCGAGACGCTAGAAGAATAGAAGTAAGGAAAGAGGTATGCAACACAAGTCCTAGCACCTGTATAATTATCCTGACCCTATTTCTTTTTATCATATGGTAGGTGGTGACTGAGGGTCTGTGTGTCCTAGGTATGGTGCTAAACTGCATCTAGTGGTGAGGTTCCAATTCTTGAGCTCTGGGGAGTGTAGAGTACCTTTTCATTGCCATTATTCCCAGGTCCACTCTGACCTGGAGTGGTAGTACCTGTTAGGGTCCCATCTATGGGTTGAATAGATCTGTTTGCAAGTTAATGTAAATTATTTCTACCAGTTTATTGATACACATGAAGTTAATGAAAATTTGTTTTACCATTTTATTGATACACAACGTTAATGAAAAATCAAACTTAAAATGATTTCTACCAATATATTGATACACATTGAGTTGAAAATTATTTCTACTAGTTTGAAACCAAACAAAAATATTTACCAATACTAGCAAGAATGTGCCCTCTGGGTGTATTTAAGTTTTAATGTAAAGAAATCTATTAAATTAGACCAACAAAATTAAATAAGAACACATAAAAATATTACTTATTTTAATTATATTTTAATTGGTTTCTATATAAAATCATTCATAGTATTGAATTTAATACGTTGGAGAATAAAACAATATTAGAGATCACCAAGTAATTATTTATTAAACCCAGTTTTGTTAAAACCAGTATGTAAATTAACCACACCATATATTATGTAAACCTTTATTTCTTAGTGATATATAAGACGCATTGCAGGATTTTAAATGCACTAATAACATGGGCTGTTTTGAGGCAAATCTTAGATTTTCATGGAGACCTTGTTAACATAAGATTTATTTATGTATAATAATTTTGATTATAAATACTCATTGATAAACTTACACAATCCCTGAGGGTATTGTGACATAATGTGGGCATTTCTAGAATTGTGTAAGGTTTTTTTTAAATTTTATTTTAATTTAAAATTTTTTTATTTCAGAATCCTCGAGGTTTGACTTTGTATTCACACCAGTTTTCTGCTAGTCACCCATTCATCAACGCGACATATGAACTGACGCAACATCCGCCTCTTGGCAACTGGACCATTACTGCTGGATTTGCAAATGGGGTAAGTCATTTTTCTGACTTCCCACCAAGCCAAATTTAGATCACCAAAGTTAAGCAGCAATGAGCCTGTTCAATACTTAGATGGGTGACTATTTAAGCAACAGCAGGTACTGTAAGCAACCTGATATCAAGATTACTTAATTCAGTATTAAATGACCCGAAAAGGGTTGATATGCCATAAAACAACCAAACAACTAACCAGCCAAGCTGAAATAAACAAAAGATCATTTTAATGTGGGTGCCTTGTGGGAAGCAAGCCTCCTGTAGTGATGGATTTAAAAATTGCTAAAATTCCATTGGCATTCTCTTTGAGGAGCACATCAGGCACCAGGCATTAAACCCAGCCCATATCTTTTCAAAACTCTGTTGTAGAATAATCATACTAAGTTCCAATTGCCGTCGAATTGGTAAGACAAGGCAACAAGGTAACTGAATACGGATCTAAACTTGTTGCAATCCTACTGCAGAATGCCAGGGTATTTATGAAGCCTCGTAACATCATAGAAACCAAACAGCCAATCAGGACTCAAGGAATGGAATCACCCAAATACATGCATGGACTATTCTTGAGTTCCATAAGTACCAGCTGTCTTGGGCAATAGTTCAGTTGTGCTTAGCCAGTTGCTGTTGTCCAAACCAACAATATACTGACTGATTTTCAATATATGTGAGGAAATTAAAGTTTTAACTTTTATCTTTTCTGATTTCAGATGATGACAAAAGCAGCCACGAAATTCCTGGTCCAAAAATACAGTAAGACTTTTTTCTTTCTAGTTCTCTAGTTACAAATCAACTTTTCACAGTTGAAGTTAAAAAACATATTTTCTCTATTCTATTCTGAATAGATCACTAAGAGAAAAGCTGTGTTGAGTCACTCAATGTGCTACTGGTACCATGTAACCCAGTACTACCTGTTTTATAGTCACCTCATCAGTGATTAGACCATTAACCCCACAGATTTTGTCTGGTGAGGAGGGTAGCTAAATAAAATAAACCATATATATAAAAACATAATACCGGGCATGTATTTATTAAAACTTTGGTTAAATCGAACTTGACGGACCTAAATTCTACCATCGTATGTCTACCGCCGAAAGAACAAAAAACCAAAAATCAGGGAATTAGCCGAATTTAATGAAATTTTCAGTGTTGATATATCAATGAATAAAAGATATAATGCACCAGTTGTTTTATTTAAAAACTTTTACATTTTTTCAGGTCAGTTAAATTTGAACCATGTATCTTTGAGGTGTAACACAGAATCTCAAAGATACATGGTATAAACTGACCTGAAAAAATGTAAAAGTTTTTAAATAAAATAACTGGTGCATTATATATTTTATTCATTAATATATAACACTGAAAATTTCATTAAATTCGGTTAATTCCCTGATTTTTAGTACGATGGTGGAATTTAGGTCTGTTAAGTTCGATTTAAACAAAACTTTTTTTTTAATAAGCAATGAGGTTGCATGCTTAAATTGTGAGTGTTTTTTTTTTTTCTATGTTATGATGATTTTGGGTAATGGATGTGAGCAGTGACATAGTTTCTGTTACAAATTGACCAAATCTCCATTAATAGATATGATTGATATTCAAAATATTTTTGTCACTGAATTTTAACTTATAAGCTACAACTATAATTGTCTTTTCTTTTTTTTTGGGGGGGGAAGACTTCATTCATTTTTAATTGAAAAAGTCTCCCTTTTTATTTTTTATTTTTAAAATATAAATGACCAAAATAATAAAACTATTTTTGTAGAAAATCTTACAATCTGTATAGGTAAGTAAAGTTGCCGGGGCGGCCTAAAGTCGGTATCAGCCAGTCAGCGAGAGAGTCTATCCCCTTTTCAATAGCACCAGACGAAGGAGATTGTTTTGGCGTCTGAGGTGGAGCACCACACCTACCATCAGCTCCTTACTTTACCGCACAGATCCCTGTGCTACTCATACGCGGAGTTGGCGAGGACCAGTATCGAACTAGGAACCTTGTGGTTACTAGCCGAACGCTCTACTGACTGAGCTAATCCGGCTCCTTGAACTTGGACCATATAACCTTTAGGCACCCCTTTTTGATCTCGATTAAGAAAGGACATGTTTTTCATTTACACCGTCAATATCGGGTTGTTTTAACAGATGATTTTTAGATTTTTAAAAGAATTATAAAACTAAACCCTAACCCCTAACAAACAATCAGATATTGACGGTGTAAATGAAAAACATGTCCTTTCTCAATCAAGATCAAAAAGGGGTGTCTAAAGGTAATATGGTCTGTAAACTTTAATAAAATCGACTGTATATACTTCATTTTTAATAACGACTGTTACAATTTCTATGAGTAAGTATTACTCATTACAATAAATTCTACAATTCTCATAGACAATACAACTGTAAAACAGTTGGATGGGATGGTACATACTTATGGGGTAGCAAGATGTTTTGGGTGTTCTTAAGGTTTAAAGCAGCTGGGTGCGTGTTCTTCGGGTGTTTGCTTTTATACCCCATCTCATTTGGTGATCGCGCTGAAAAGGAACGAATAAGAAAGGGGCAAAGGCAGAAGGTAGTTTTATGACTTAGGCTTTATTGACCGAGTCATAGTTGCCTGTGGCAAGGGAATATCTCCCTGTCCACTAGTGTGACTAGACACAGTTCAGGCCTAGAAGAAATGAATTAAGTGCGACCGACCACCAAGACGAAGTCCAGACGATAGATGAGACGCTAGCAGAAGAACGTAAGATACCAAAGATGACAAGAATAATAGAAGTAAGAAAGTAAAAAGAAGAGTATACAACACTTTCATCAGTCTTTGTACAAAAATGTAGTTTTTGTAAAGTTCATTATAACATGTGACAAAAGATGTTATAAATTTTGAAGTGAGAAAGAAAGAGTAAGATTTCAAAGTCACAAAACAGTCAGGTGCAAATAAATTGCTGATCACGTAAATGTCTGATTATATATATATATAGATATATATATAGATATATATATATAGAGAGAGAGAAAGATACAATTGTTCATACCTTCTATAATTGAATATGATTTTATCTTACGCTGGAAAATGTGGATTTGTTTAGACAAATAAATTCTTTCTGGTTGGTATCCGAAAATTCCGTTATTTATAAGAAATAAGCAGGCTCCAAATTGTGTCTACTTGGTAAATTTCTTTTAGGCCCGAACGTCTCTGATTGGTCGAAAATGTACAAATATTTATTTCAATTTTTCTTTTTACAAGGCTGCACAATCCTCTTGCGCAGATCATTAATTTTCGTCACATGACTTTTATTCGTCGTAGTAAGAACTTCCAGTTTCACCACAGTACTTAGGAATTAATTTCAAGCATAGAAAAGATAGTTTTATAACTGTAAAGCTAATTTTTTGGGCCACCCTGTTGTATATTGTATCTTATATGTTGAGAAAATGAATGCTATAAAATCCAAAACCAACTAACCGAGCTGTTTGTCAATCTTTGAAAATAACTTCATTTTTTTTCTTTTTTTTTTTTTTTTTTTTTTCCTCCAGTGCTACCTGTGTTTGAATTGAAAATTCAGGTTGAACCACAATTTATCGTAAGAAGTACACAAATTATCACGGTTACAACCACTGCAAAGTAAGTAGATATCATTTCACCAATTGAACCCCCCCCCCCTACAAACTGGCTAAATATGTTTCTACTAACTAGAAAGAACTGTAGAAAGTCCATGGTGAATGTTTGTAATTTAAGAATTGAGTAAAAAGTAAAGTATTTTACAATCTGTTTGAGATCAGGTGTTATTTTTAATGCAAAAATAAGCAGCAATAAAAGTTGACAATATTTCATCTAATAAAAGATTGACAATATTCATCTAATAAAAAGATTGACAATACTTCATCTAATAAAAAGATTGACAATACTTCATCTAATAAAAAGATTGACAATACTTCATCTAATAAAAAGATTGACAATACTTCATCTAATAAAAGAACTTCATCTAATAAAAAATTGACAATACTTCATCTAATAAAAAGATTGACAATACTTCATCTAATAAAAGATTGACAAATTGACAATACTTCATCTAATAAAAAGATTGACAATACTTATCTAATAAAAGATTGACAATAATCTAATAAAAAGATTGACAATACTTCAATAAAAATTGACAATACTTCATCTAATAAAAAGATTGACAATACTTCATCTAATAAAAGATTGACAATACTTCATCTAATAAAAAGATTGACAATACTTCATCTAATAAAAGATTGACAATACTTCATCTAATATGAAGATTGACAATACTTCATCTAATATGAAGATTGACAATACTTCATCTAATATGAAGATTGACAATACTTCATCTAATATGAAGATTGACAATACTCATACTTCATCTAATATGAATTGACAATACTTCATCTAATGAAAATTCAAGGTATTATACTAGGCATACCCAATTTTGTCGTCTGCTAGGTTTTTTTAAAAAACAAATTAAAATTAATTAAATCTATTATTTAAGGTCAAACTTTTGTCTAAAATGATAAGTAGTAACATAATGACCATCATTAAAAAAAAAAAAGAAAAATATCATTACATATGCAGTTTATTTTTAATACATTTAAAATGATTTGTTTTGGTCAATTTCGACGCGATCCGCCATTCAGCTCTTTTTCAAGGGTTTTAAAGCGCTTGTTTACAATTTGAATGTAACATTCGCGATTGAAAAAAAATTGCCAAAAATCAGGTAATTATCTGATTTTGATGAAATTTTCAGTATTGATTTATCAATTAATGAATTTTATAATGCATTAGTTATTTTATTTCAAAACTTTAATTTAGAATTTTTGCTATGAAAAATTAATATATAAAATTCATTTAAAATATGAAAAGCCTGATGTTAAGTTTCAAATGTTATATTTTTAGATTCTAAAAATAAATATCTATTTAATGCAAACCTTATTTTATTATATCAAAGTATACTTTTTGAAGAAAAACTCGATTGAAAATGTAAACCCCCCCCCTTTTTAAGCAGAAAAAATATTGATGTATAATTTTTTCTTTTATAAGATAATTGCAAATTAAATAATTATCGAAATGAGTAGAAAAAAGATCTCCAAAAATTAATTATTTTTTTTTTACATTTTATTTTTCGATTTTCGGTACTTATTTTCTCATAGAAAAGCCACCTTAAACATTTTTTTTGTTTCTATTCATAACTTCGGTCTTTTATCTTTTTATTTATACTGTAATTAGAAAACTATAAGACCAACTCAAACAAAATGTTACGCGCCCAACATAAGGGGGGTCAAAATTAAGTGACCTGAAAAAAATGAGAAAGTTTTGAAATAAAATAAATAATGCATTATAAAGATCATTCATTGATAAATAAACACTGAAAATTTAATTAAAATCTGATAATTCCCTGATTTTTGGTAAATTATTTTGTGTTGTGGGGGCTAAAGTCATTTTGTCAAAAACGCAGTTTAGCTTCATTTTAGGTATCCCTATATTATACTAACTAGCAGAAACTGTGCCCATTGGACACAAGTATTTAAGTTTTAATATAATTAAATGTTAGAAAGACTAATGAAATTAAATATGAACATAAAAAATTATACTTATTTTTACTTTATTCTATTGATTTCAATATAAAATTATACATAGGATTGCTTATGTAGCATATGCAATAAATGCTGAATGTGATGAATTAAAAACCAAAAGTCCTTTTAATTTTTTTTTTCTCTGAATAGAGTTAGAGAATGAGGAAATACGGGCAAACGTAAAAGGAAGAACAGAGGCATAAAATGATAGATATTCTTTTTTTTATCAACTACTGTGGAATTTCCATGGGTCCAGCTAGTTTAGTAGTTCATTTTATTTTTGTTAATAATCTTCTGTATTAAACATTTCAGGATTTGTCAAAATTTGGTGAAGCAAAAAGTAGTTGTATAAAAGTATTTAAAGATATATAAAACCATTTCATTCTCATTAAGGCTTTTATTTATTTATTTATATATATATATATATATATATAAGATAAATCTAATGAGCCAGACAAACCTACTAAAAGTTTTGCTTAATGCTCTTCAGGGTTAATATCTGACTCTAATATCAGTCAGATATTAGCCCTGAAGAGCATTAAGCGAAACTTTTAGTAGGTTTGTCTGACTCATTAGATTTATTTTTATTATTTACTCTACTTAGGTATTGAGCACTTTTTACTTATTAGCTTTAGTTTCCTGGCGGTTTTGTATGAATATATATATCTTATATATACATATAAATTGTTTCTTCTTTTGGCCAAATATTGTACCAATAGATTATTTTTGGTTGGTATGATTATCTTGGTCTTTTCTTTTTTCAAAATTTTTTTCTCCTGGTTGATGTTTGTAGTATATTTTTACAATCAAACTATTTGCTGGTTTTTTTCTCACCGTGAGGATTTACCAACAAGTTTGGTATATTAAATTATATTTAATTTTATATATATATATATATATATATATATATATTATATATATATATATATATATATATATATATATATAGCCCTGAAGAAGATCTACTAAACAGATTGAAACACTGCAGCGTTGGCTGAATAAATATCACTCATTTTATTTGAACCTGTGTTTTTTCAAATTTTTCACTATATTACATATTTACATTTATTTCTTCAGCTATTTGTATGGAAAACCTGTGAAAGGAGGCTTGAAACTTCAATATTCATATGGACTTCTAATGGAGGCTGAAATATTTGAAGAGGTCAGAATTTTTTTCAATTTCTTTGCTAAATTTGTAGGAATATATTTAGCCTACTTCAATCAATTTAGAAGTCAATCCAGTGTGTATTTTTTGTACTTAACCAAGAAAAAAAAAATGAGAAAAAAGGGAATCACTTGCATTGTATGGGTTAATTAGAATGGATTGATTTGTACCACGTGAGCAGTCTATTTCTCTTTTTTGTCATTCTGAGTCTGTTCAGTAAATGATCAATGTCCACTGTTAATGGAAATAAAAGATTTATTAGTATATGTTTAAACATTTTAAAAATAAAATTTACTTTATTTTTAACAACAAATACGTATTTTTAAAAATTAAAAAAAAATTTTCCGGTACTGATCGAGAGCGTTCTGTGCCTCATAATTACTGATATATTCATTTCGTTTTTCCGCTTACAATGTTGCTTTGATAAAGACATATTCATAATGTCGAAACAGATATCTGTCAGCAAAAATTTTTAACATCTTGTTGTTTTTCTATAAAACTTTCTTACACACACATATATATATATATATATATATATATATATATAAGTTGTG
>CM042165.1:13044738-13049738 GCA_023376005.1 Doryteuthis pealeii | reverse complement strand
TATGAGTCGCCAAACAGCTTCAAGCAGGTTGTTATTCAGACGTCTCGCTTCTGGACACAGTTCACAATTACAGTTAAGTATTAATTTTTGTTTCAAGATTCCATCCGACCTTTGTTCACCAAAGTTAAGCAGTGATGAGCCTGTTCAATACTTAAATGGGTGACCACTTAACAACATGTATTGTAAGCATCCTGAGACCCATGTACCATATCTAGACAAAGCTTAGTAAATAACAAGTGAAAGAAGAGCAAAGTTAAGCAGTGCTGAGCCTGTTCAATACTTAAATGGGTGACCACTTAACATGTATTGTAAGCATCCTGAGACCCATGTACCATATCTAGACAAAGCTTAGTAAATAACAAGTGAAAGAAGAGCAAAGTTAAGCAGTGCTGAGCCTGTTCAATACTTAAATGGGTGACCACTTAACATGTATTGTAAGCATCCTGAGACCCATGTACCATATCTAGACAAAGCTTAGTAAATAACAAGTGAAAGAAGAGCAAGTTAAGCAGTGCTGAGCCTGTTCAATACTTTTGGTCACGTCCATCCCTTAGCACCTATATGATTGTCCCAACCCTATTGCCCTTATGGCAAGCCCTACCCTCTTTATCATATATGTGCTAGAAGGTGGTGATTGAAGGTCTTATTGTCCTGGGTATGACTTTAAAGTCTATCTGATGGTGAGGTTCCAGTTCTGGAGAATGTGGAGCACTCCTTTATCACCATTGCTCCCAGGTCCACTCTGACTTGGAGTGGTAGTACATGTTAGGGTTCCATCTATGGGTCAAATAGAAAAAATGTGTTTAAAACAAATTGAGTACCAGCAATAAACCCAGCCCTGCCCCTTTAAATTGAGGGGGCAGGTATTGCCTGGGGGATGGGCCCCCTGGGATCAATGATGTTAGATTGTACAGTCCAGTGCTGAAGCCACTGGACCCCCTGGTTGAAACTGAAGTTAGATATGTTGGACATACTAATAACATGCAATTGTATTTATATATACAACAAAATAGCGGTTTACAGTGTGAATGGGAAGGCTAATTTGTATATTGATCTTAAAAAATTGATTTTAATAAATATATGCTTAGTATTATTGATTTCCAATTGTTTGGTTTTATCTGAATCAATATGAGTAAAAATCTCTGGGATAAATCTTAAAAGAAATCCATTAACAAGAAGAAATAACAGTAATTTTATTCTTTACTTCCTAATTTAGCTAAATAGTTAAATTAGGAAAATTTAGTAATTAAAGATGGAAGAGTAACTTTCAGTTGTCCTATTTTTTTTTTTATTATACTCCCCTCTGTTTAAAATTTTTTTATCAGCATTTTTATTTAGTTTCATTAGACTTTCTAATTTAATATAATATTTTATTACATTAAAACGTAAATACTTGCACCTGGAGGGTGCATATATTTGCTAATGTTTTAAATGGAACAACAGGCCACTATATTGTTTGTGTGTTGCGTAAATAGGCTGATACAAGGCTACAAGAGACTAGATGATCTCAGATTGGGTTACTTCCTTTTCAGATCTTATCAGAGATCAGTTCTAAAATAATAGAAATAAATTTAACTACTTCCAGTTTTGTACTGTGATAACTAATATTTATGATTCAACCAACCACAACAAATGAATACAAATTGTCCAACGTAGATTACTAAAGATACCGACTTGACAACTACGAAGAAAAACAAGTTCACCCCCACAAATCATCATCAGGCATTTGACAGCAAGGATACCCATGACTCTCTCTTGTCAATGGACATTGCTTCTGGCAGGCCTTCTCGATATATTTTTGGACTATTGTCTTCATCTTTGGGGTCTGAAGTTCTAAGATGAAGTATTTTCATTATTCCATAGATTTTTGGACAATTGTCTTCATCTTTGGGGTCTGAAGTTCTGAGATGAAGTATTTTCATTATTCCATAGATTTTTGGACTATTGTCTTCATCTTTGTTGTCTGAAGTTCTGAGATGAAGTATTTTCATTATACCATATATTTTTGGACTATTGTCTTCATCTTTGGGGTCTGAAGTTCTGAGATGAAGTATTTTCATTATTCCATATATTTTTGGACTATTGTCTTCATCTTTGTTGTCTGAAGTTCTGAGATGAAGTATTTTCATTATTCCATATATTTTTGGACTATTGTCTTCAACTTTGGGGTCTGAAGTTCTGAGATGAAGTATTTTCATTATACCATATATTTTTGGACTACTGTCTTCATCTTTGGGGTCTGAAGTTCTGAGATGAAGTATTTTCATTATTCCATATATTTTTGGACTATTGTCTTCATCTTTGGGTCTGAAGTTCTGAGATGAAGTATTTTCATTATTCCATATATTTTTGGACTATTGTCTTCATCTTTGGGGTCTGAAGTTCTGAGATTAAGTATTTTCATTATTCCATATATTTTTGGACTATTGTCTTCATCTTTGAGGTCTGAAGTTCTGAGATGAAGTATTTTCATTATTCCATATATTTTTGGACTATTGTCTTCATCTTTGGGGTCTGAAGTTCTGAGATGAAGTATTTTCATTATTCCATATATTTTTGGACTATTGTCATCATCTTTGGGGTCTGAAGTTCTGAGATGAAGTATTTTCATTATTCCATATATTTTTGGACTATTGTCTTCATCTTTGGGGTCTGAAGTTCTGAGATGAAGTAATTTCATTATTCTGTATATCATTCACACAATATGTCTTGTATACAGCAATGTCAAGTTGTCCCTCTAGTAGGGAGGCATGGAGCAATGGGGGTAGGTAGACTGCATGTCCGTCCTCTACCTTCTTCATTTTTAAGACTCTCATCTCCACTGTGGAATTTCTGGAACCACCTTTGTACAGTCCGATCACTTGTGGATTCATCTCCCCATGCTTTGTTGATATTGGCAGCAGTTTCGGAGGCATTGTGCCCAAGCTTGAACTCATGCAATATAAGGCGAAGTGTCATGTTTAGGCATGTTCATCTTTGAAGGGCCCCAATTTTCAAAAATACTTTCTCTCTGAAAATAAATTAAATTTTATTTTTGAGCAAACATTAATTATTATATATGCAAAACATCACCTGAAATAAACAACAAATTCTATGTTAAAATGACATTTCAAAACCGAGCACTTCAATCGGCCATTATTTTTCTAACAACCTAATATATATGTGTATATATGCTGTATTAAAATGTTGAATAATCTTGTGGTAAACTTTAAAAAACAAAAAATCTTGATATCCCTACTTTTACCAGAGAGTCAGTGTGTTTCTACACCATAGACTTTCTTTTTGACTTAGGTTTGTAGTGGCAAAGCCATATTTAGCCAATTTGTAAAGATTGTTTTGACTAAAACAGGCTTCTTTGCACATATCATACATTTTACTGTAAATTTCACATTGTTTGCACTTCTCAGCCACCAAAAATTTGATGACAGACCTCAGTTCAAGCTTTGGAGCATAGTTTTATTTGCTGCCATTTTGAATAGCCTCTAAACAATTATTTTTGTGAGATTAAAATAATTTTTGCTATAAACCAATTCCAAACAATGCAGAGTGTACATTTTATTAAAAAATTTTTTTTTTTTTTTTTTCCATTTAAAAAAAATAATTCTCTGTATTGAATGACCTTTTGTATTACTCTTTTTATTTTTTTATTTAAAATTTTTAAAAAATTCTTTTTTTTCTTTTTCTTTTTAAAAATTCTAGCTGATCTCTGCTGACCTGCGTCTCGATTTTACTGACCAAATCAAAGAACAATGGTTAGTTTCTGCTGCAAAGTCGCAAACAGACACTTACCTGCTTATCTCCCTTAACACCACGGTAGATGGATTCATGGTGCGTTGACAAATAGTTCTTTCTTTTTAAGCAATGTTTTAAATAGGTTTTATTTGTTTATTGATTTTAACGGCATATCAACCCATCTGGGTTATGTCATGCCTAACGGTTAGGAAGTGATACATATTGTGTATTTATATTTATACTTTTTAGTAATTGGTTTTAACAATGTGTTAACATTATTGAGGATTATGTTGTATGGTATTGATTTGTTTCATGTCTATATTTAAATAGGGTTGCAAAGTCAGAAGTTATAAGCTCTGACTCTGACTCTTCCTATAATTCTGACTCCAACTCCTTAACATAATTAGAATTAAGTCAGACTATTACTTGTAGAGGTAAGTCTGAAAGAACTTACCTCTGCAAATATTTTATTTTTGTGAATAATTTGAAGACTTCTAACAAGGATTCATTGAAATTAAAGGATGTTAGTTTTTTTAATTTTATCATTTGCAGTTACAAATATTAATAATATTTAATTTATAATATTAATAATAAGTAAAGTCATCGGGGCGGCCTAAAGTCGGTATCAGCCAGTCAGCGAGGGAGTCTATCCCCTTTTCAATAGCGCTAGACCAAGGAGATTGTTTTTTAGCATCTGAGGTGGGGCGCCACACCTACAATCAGCTCCTTACTTTACCGCACAGATCCCTGTGCTACTCATGCGCTGAGTTGGCGAGGACCGGTATCAAACTAGGAACCTTGTGGTTTCTAGCCGAACGCTCTACCGACTGAGCTAACCCGGCCTCTTAAATATTAATAATATCTTAATACAAATCTATTAATAATATTTTAATACAAATCTATTAATAATGGAGATTTACTTCCGGTTTTTGTCTGTAACAAAAATTACGTCACTGCTTACGTCACATTACCCAAAATCGTCATAACGTAGAATAAATACACTCAAAATTTGAACATGCAACATTAGACAGTCCTCATTGTTTTTTCAAACAAGTTTTAATAAACTGGTATTATATATCTATATATAGTTTGTTTTATTTTAATAGATATTTAAAGTTTACATTTCAAATTGTTTTCTTTTTAATCCTTTAATGAATTTGATGATTTTACTTACTTAGGGTACAAACTCGCTGACATTGATTTTTTTTTACACCCACCCTTCAGGCAATATGTTTCAAAAATCTATTTTTACATCGCCAGGAGGGCGT
>CM042165.1:12969738-13039738 GCA_023376005.1 Doryteuthis pealeii | reverse complement strand
AAAGCAACGGCAACAAAGCATCGGAACATCATCATCTACAGGGACAACCTACAAATGCAAAATCTGTGGTCGAGAATGTTTCTCAAACAGGACTTCATAGTCACAGGAGGCGCTGCAACTTCAGGGGCACACAAAAACTTTTATCATAGTCTTTCGAGACTGAATTGCCAATGATGAAATGAAATTAGTGAATTTTTTTCTTGTGCCATGGTAAAAATGTTAAGGGTGAAATGAAGTTTCAATAAAACAACACAACAGTAAAAGTAACAAACACAGAAAGTTGAGTTGCAACAAAATTGTCTTTTTTTTATATATTATTATTTGTGTTAATGATCAGCAGGTTACAAAATGTTGGGTGGTTGTTAATTTTTGCTATGTAAAGTGTGTGTGTGTGTGTGCTCTTTATGCTAGTCTCTCTGATACTTTTTCTTGTTTACATAATCTTTTTCTAAACTGCCTTTTTCTCTACTACTCTTTTTCCTTCCTCTTCTCTTGTTCTCTCTCATTACTTAGTTTCTCTCCCAATGTCCCTTATGGTTAAAGGGTTTTGAACTTGAAATTGATGTTGGTCAATCTGGTTTTTTTAGAATAAGATTTTTTTTTTTTTTTTTTTTTTTTTTTTCTTAAATTAGTTTTTGGTAAAAGTATACTACTTAGGAACTGTTATATCACAAGATGTTAGGAATAACAAAACCGTTAGATATCTTTTTAAAACACAACAATATTGGTTTTTATTTGTTTTATCTTCTATAAATTTGTTTTTTAATTATATCTATATTGAGAAATATATATAATATATATATAGTCTTATATATTATATATCAAAAATGTATATTATATATATTCATATAAAAATGTATATTATATATATTCAAAATATAAGATTTGTGTATGTATGCTTGTACGTGTATGCATGTATGTATGTATGTTTGTGCATGCATGTATGTTTGTACATGTGTGCATGCATGTATGTTTGTACATGTGTGTATGCATGTGTGTATGTTTGTGCATGCATGTATGTTGTACATGTGTGTATGCATGTATGTATGTTTGTGCATGCATGTATGTTTGTACATGTGTGTATGCATGTTTGTACATGTGTGCATGCATGTATGTTTGTACATGTGTGTATGCATGTTTGTACATGTGTGCATGCATGTATGTTGTACATGTGTGCATGCATGTATGTTTGTACATGTGTGCATGCATGTATGTTTGTACATGTGTGCATGCATGTATGTTTTGTACATGTGTGCATGCATGTATGTTTGTACATGTGTGCATGCATGTATGTTTGTACATGTGTGTGTATGCATGTATGTTTTGTACATGTGTGTATGCAATGTATGTATGTTTGTGCATGCATGTATGTTTGTACATGTGTGTATGCATGTATGTATGTTTGTATGCATGTGTACATGTATGTGTATGTGTGTATGTATGCATGTACGTGTATGCATGTACGTGTAATGCATGTACGTGTATGTATGCATATGCGTGTATGCATGTACGTGTATGTATGCATATGCGTGTGTACGTGTATGTATGCGTATGCGTGTACGTGCACGCATTTGAATGTGTATGTATATGCGTGTGTGTGTATATATGTGCACGTGGAGCCCATAGTAGTATGCGTATATGCTTCAGTATGTATATGTAAGGCTTACGCAGCACATATAGTTACGTATGTGCATATCGGTATGTATGAATATTGTTTTGTATGCGTGTCTGTCGTGTGTATGTGTAACCACGTCCGGTTGACAACGCTACACCTCATAATAGCCAACACCGCCGTTCCATAACCCCCACCCACCCATAATATACAAGATTTGCAACCTTAAAGTTAACATTATTCAACCTCACTCCTCAACTAACACGACCCGACTGTATACAATATACACAACCTACACATCCGATAGGAAAAAAAACATACAAACACAAACGCTCGCACGTAAGCACTGTTAAAATACCACACACTCACAGATCAACGTATTATGTGTGTGACCTGTTACCACGCGTACGCAACCTTTATGCTGCCCATAAACACTCTCATACATTTAATTCACCTTCGCATACATACACATCATTTTATTCAATCATACGCATCCCGTGTCTATTGAATTTTTTGAAATTTTTTCGATTTTCCTTACATTTGAAACATCTTCACCTGATGAATGCATCGCATGAAACCAATATGGTTGTGAATGTTCCTTTGTCACCTAATAAATAGATATGTAAAACCTTTATATATTTATTTATATATATATATATATATATATATATATATATACAGCAGGATGGGTTGGATAAACAATTAACTCTCAACAAGTCGTGTATTCAACAAGCAGCCATGTTGTTGTCTGATACTACACTTTTTCATTTCCTTAGCGGAGAGTTATCTCCCTTAACAGAAACCATTACAGATGTGCTGGCTTAGTCACCACACAATTAGGTTATATCCCCCCCCCTCTTTCAGAAGTGTCTTTCTAAACCCCCCTTTTTTATTCTCTCTAACCTTTTTTCCATTCTCTTCTCTGCGGTTGGGATTGGCTAAAATGTAAAATTAACAAAAGATTTAATAAAAATTTTTCTTCTTTTCCAGGTAAAAGATACCATGAAGTTAGGTGACCTTGCTTGCTCTCCTGGGGGAGGATTAAATGTTGGCCAGGTGTTTTATGTAAGTAATTTTCGTTGAATCGAACTTAATGGACCTAAATTCCACCATCGTATGTCACCCGGCCGAAAGAAAAAAAAAATACCAAAACTTCTCTTAAGAAATTGACACTGTGTCGCATCCCTGTTCATATGGAGGAATTGGTAAATATTGATATTGAGCTTGGTTTGGCAACCAGTCTAGGAGAAGGAGAACTCTGAATTCAAACCTATTGAACTCCGCTTAAGAAATTGACATTGTGTCGCATCCCTGTTCATATGGAGGAATTGGTAAATATTGATATTGAGCTTGGTTTGGCAACCAGTCTAGGAGAAGGAGAACTCTGAATTCAAACCTGTTAAACTTCTCTTAAAAAATTGACACTGTGTCGCATCCCTGTTCATATGGAGGAATTGGTAAATATTTATATTGAGCTTGGTTTGGCAACCAGTCTAGGAGAAGAACTCTGAATTCAAACCTGTTAAACTCTGTTTAAGAAATTGACTGTCACATCCTGTTTGTATGGAGAGTTTATATATATTGAGCAACAATTTTTCCCATAATGCATCACTTCAATACGATCTCCCATCATTTTTATGCACTAATCATCATCACCTCTACATCAATTAGCTTGAATCACATCATCATTTTCACCTGTTTTGCCGCCCTGTCGGCTGGGGCGTTAGAATGCACCGACTGCACCTCTGCAGAGGGGTAAGACTCCTCCAATGGGGCCACTTGTTGGCTGTGGGTGGCGACCTGTTATGCTTAAGGATAGAACCCAGGTGGATGAGCAGTTCATGACTTGCAATACTCCACTTTGGCCCTATCTTGGGCTAGACGGGCAGTCGGAGAGGCCCCCTCCGATCAATCGGCTGGTCACGTCAAGCCATAGCACCTATATGATTTTCCCAACCCTATTGCCCTTATGGCAAGCCCCAACCCCTTTTTATCATATGGGTGCTAGAAGGCGGTGGCTGCGGGTCTACATGTCCTGGGAATGACGTTAAACTCTATCTGATGGTGAGGTTCCAGTTTTGGAGGTTTGGGGAATGTGGAGCATTCCTTCATCACCATTGCTCCCTGGTCCACTCTGACTCGAAGTGGTAGTACCTGTTAGGGTTCCATCTATGGGTTAAATAGAAAAACATGATTTGATAAACAAAATTGTATTATCCATTAAGAATTGATTTATTTCAAAACTTTATCGGCATTAAATAACCCACTGAGGTTGATATACCGTAAAACAAACCAAACAAACAAACAATCACCTGTTTTTATTAGTTCTTATTTTCTTTCCTTATCTTCAGGATGCTGGCTTTCTAATCGAGACAGGAAAACTTGGTGATACCCCTACTGCTGATTCGGACAATATGCTCTGTTCACTAAAAAAAATAAAATCTGAAGTGTCGTTTGGTAGATACCGAAGAGCTTCTGGTAAGCAAATCATTTTGGAATTTATTATAATTAATTGAATTAAATAACTGCAAACACAGTGTACGATATACGGAACACTGGACAGCTGTTTCGGCCGTATTTGGTCTCCTATGTATACCACAATTTCCGTCACTTGAGATTGAACCAGTGACCACAAAATGCAGAGCCTAAATTCTACCTCTGGGACGCCAGCCCATGCTACACACGGAGGATGGCTAAATCCTCCAATCATGGTAATTGCACACATACACATAACCTCACCAGGTGGATGAGCAGTTCATGACATGCAATACTCCACTTTAGCCCTATCTTGGGCTAGACGGCGGTCGGAGAGGCCCCCTCCGATCAATCAGCTGGTCACGTCAAGCCCTAGCACCTATATGATTTTCCCAACCCTATTGTCTTTATGGCAAGCCCCAACCCCTTTTTATCATATGGGTGCTAGAAGGCGGTGGCTGCGGGTCTACATGTCCTGGGAATGACGTTAAACTCTATCTGATGGTGAGGTTCCAGTTTTGGAGGTTTGGGGAATGTGGAGCACCCCTTCATCACCATTGCTCCCTGGTCCACTTTGACCCGGAGTGGTAGTACCTGTTAGGGTCCCATCTATGGGTTAAATAGAAAAATGTATTTATAAAAAAATTGTATTATCCATTAAGAATTGATTTATTTCAAAACTTTATTGGCATTAAATGACCCACCGAGGTTGATATGCCGTAAAACAAACCAAACAAACAAAACATAACCTCAATTTTTCTTGGAGCCCATCATGTAGCATTCCAAAGTGTAGGTCACCTCTAGGGCCCACAAATATATTGAAAGCACCGGTTCCCACAAGATCAGTGAAGTTAAGCAGCGATGAGTCTGTTCAGTACTTAGAAGGGTGACCATTTAAACAACAGCTGGTACTGTAAGAAACCGGATATCAGAACGATTTTATTCGGCTTTAAATGACCTGAAAAGGGTTGATATGTCATAAAACAAAACAACTGAATTGATATTAAAATCAGTCTGGCACAAGGCCTTGGGTATAGAGCACTCTGAGAATTGCTCATTGTATTAATAGTGGCCTGTATGTCTTTCAACCACTGTTCCACCTTAACTACTGTTAATTTAGTGTGGTACAAGACTACAAGCATGAGCACTTACAGTGAGGATAAACTCATTTATATATTAATACTAGTGTACCTTAAAAGTATGACCGTTATTATCTTGCAACACCCTCTGCTTAAAAATGAGATCGTCCAAAACATCCAATATGGAATGCAGGAATGTAAATCCTGATTATCTGGTGTAAGTAAGTAAAGTCGACGGGGCGGCCTAAAGTCGGTATCAGCCAATCAGCGAGAGAGTCTATCCCCTTTTCAATAGCGCTAGACCAAGGAGATTGTTTTTAGCATTTGAGGTGGAGCGCCACACCTACCATCAGCTCCTTACTTTACCGCACAGATCCCTGTGCTACTCATACGCTGAGTTGGCGAGGACCGGTTTCGAACTAGGAACCTTGTGGTTTCTAGCCGAACGCTCTACCGACTGAGCTAACCCAGCGTGTGTCGTCACCTCAGTTAGATAATGGACCATTCCATTTTTACTATACAGAAAGAAAAAGGACATGCTACTTAGAAAAAATATAAGAAAGAAAGAGTAGGGGAAAGACAGAAGGGGGTGAGCGTGCGGAAGCAATAGCACTAACCTGTTTCAAACATCATAAAAAGATGAAAAGAAAGAGAGTAGGGGAAAGACAGAAGGGGGTGAGTGTGCGGAAGAAATAACACTAATCTGTTCAAACAGAATAAAAAAGATGAAAAGAACAAAAAGATAAAAAGAATGATAGAGAGTTAAATCAAAATCATTATACTTTTAGCATATTGAACTATTTTGCAATAGCTCATAAGTAACCATATCAAATTTTGTAATAATTATCATACTGTGATATATCCATAGGTTCTGCTAGTCTAAATAAGTGTCCTGTGTGTGACACTAAACTGTATCTGATGGTGAGGCTCCAGTTCTTGAGCTTGTGAAGCAAAATAAGTAGATCCACTTCAGCTTGGGATTCATTAAGTTGTTACTGAGCAGAGTAAGTACCGCATTAAAAAGGATTCTATTATTTCCAATACAAATAAAATCAAAACAGATATTATTAGGTATTATTTATCACCAAGAAAAACAAGTAATAATATATTAATGCTTTGACAATTGATGGTTGAAAATCTTTTATTTCTAAAAATGGTGGATTCTTTTTGTTTCCCCCAGATTTTTGCTGCATGGCTGGACAGGCCCAGCAAGGTTACGACTGTGAAGTTGGCTGGCAACAATTTGATTACCGTAAAACAGAAAACTGTCGGACGGCTTATATGCAGTGTTGCAAAACGGATAAAGATCTGACTCGAAAAAAGATGACCACCGGAAAAGGTAAGATATCCCTAACCTGTGTGTCTGAATTTGAAATATTTGTGTGTATGTATATATATATATATATATATATATATGTGTGTGTCATTCGCATACAGCCCTTTTTCGGCATTTCATATCTCGCTAGTATGACTAGACAAGGCAGGCTGGGTTTGAAACCTTACCGAATTGTCATCAGTCAGACATAGAGATTTTTTAAGTTTCAAGGTATATATTTAAAGTTATCTAACATAGATTTTTACAAGAAAATTATTTACAAACAAGAAATCCTCATATAAACTTGTCTTAGCTTAAATTTAAAGAACTTTAAACCTAATCTGTAAGACTCAACCAGAAATTTTGTTTACATTTATTTATTTAAAAAAATTTTAAACTATGGTTTAATTTTATACAGTATTAGATTATTAAAATAGCTTTTTAATCTTAATTTATATGAATTTTATTTTGTTCTTTAAAAATGTTCAATAAAGTTATTCAATTAATTTAGCTAGCAAATATATACACCCTCAAAATGCAAGAATTTAAGTTTTAATGTAATAAAATATTGTATTAAATTAGAAAGGCTAATGAAACTAAATAAGAATGCAGATAAAAATATTTGAGATTTAAATAAAAATAAAATCATGGAGAATGTGACGTAAATAAATAAGGGAATTGTGACTTGAGTAGTGATATAGTTTCAGTTACAGACAGAAAAACACAGAATCTCCATTACTTTGATAAATATGAATGAATATAAATAAATCTCTAAGAAAATGAATTAAAAGCGTAACAACATTTTACATTCATTCATTGATTGTACAAAAATTTGTTGAATAAATTTTATCTATCGAAAATTTTTAAAGAATTTATTTTTCTATAGAATTGAACTAAGTACAATTTAGTTCATTGACATTTAGGATTCAACTCACGATTCAGTAATAATGGATCTGCGGGACTAACTAAAAAAAAATCCCCCTCTACCCAAGCGATGCCGGGTAGCCGCTGCTAGTATATATATATATATATATATATATATATATATATATATATATATATATATATATATATCTTATTATAATGGAGATTGTGGATTTGTCTTTCTGTAACCGAAACTATATCACTATACAAGTCACAATTCCCTTAGTTATTTACATCATATTCTCTATGATTTTATTTTTTTTATTTAAACCTCAATTATTAATAAAATTGTTTTGTATCATTAATACTGTTGACCATATCTACTTACTATTAACATGCAATTGTATTTATATATACAACAAAATAGGTTTACAGTGTGAATGGGAAGGCTAATTTGCATATTGATCTTTAAAAATTGATTTTAATGAATATGTGCTTAGTATTATTGACTTCAATTTTTTTGGTTTATCTTAATGAATATGAGAAAAAATCTCGGGGATAAATATTAAAAGAAATTCATTAACAAGAAGAAATAACTGTGATATTATCCTTTTACTTCCTATTTTAACTAAATAGTTAAATTACGAAAATTTACCAATGAAAGACGGGAGTAATGGAAAATGATAGTTAGTTTCCAAGTTGTTCTATTTTTCGATCATACCCCTCTGTTTCAAATCTTTTTTATCTGCATTCTTATTCAGTTTCATTTGCCTTTGTAATTTAAATGATATTTTATTATATTAAAACTTAAATACTTGCACCCGGAGGGTGCATATATTTGCTAGTATATATAATTAACAATTTTCTTATTTTCTAAACATTAATAATTGACATTAATTTTTAACTCCCACTCACCCAGAGGGCTCTTTTTATTTTGCTAGTAAGCTTTAATTATATTAAAGCTTAAATACTTGTGCCCAGAGGGTGCATATTTATTTATTTTTTTTGCTAGTAGAAATAATTACTTGAAACCATATAATTATTAGTGTTAGATTAGGTACTTGATACCATAACTCTGTGTGTGTGATGGGGGGGTAATCTTAAGAAACAACTACACAAAACATGTAAATATAATTGTTCAATGAATGCAATTCCCTAACGTCTAATCATAAAATAACCCTAGACAAGTTATGCCATGAAAAATCAATATTTGGGGATATTTTTTATCTTCCAACTTTATTACCCAATGTTTTTTTTTGTTTTCATCTTTTCCAGTGGATGAACTAGATAGAGAAACTGGACCAATTGCTCGTTCTCGAAAGGGACACAAATCTATATCCCCAGTGTTCAGCCTTTATTTTCCTGAATCTGAACTCTTCAGGGAATATCGACTTGAGTAAGTTACCCAATTTATTCTTGTTTCTATAGTTTTTTTGGTTTTTTTTATTTGTATCTTTTTTTTTATTTAATTTGCTTTTTTTTTCTTTTTAAAAATTTTTTTCTTTGATTTTTTTTTTTTTTTTTTTTTTTTTTTTTTCTTTTGATTTGCATCTTTTTTTCTTTTTTTTTCTTTTTTTGCATCTTTTTCTTTTTTTTTTCTTCTTTTTTTTTTTTGCATCTTTTTCTTTTTTTTTTTTTTCTTTTTTTTTTGCATCTTTTTCTTTTTCTTTCTTTTTTTTTTCATCTTTTTCTTTTTTTTCTTTTTTTTTTTCATCTTTTCTTTTTTTTTTTCTTTTTTTTTTGCATCTTTTTTTTCTTTTTTTTTTTTTTTTTTTCTTTTTATTTGATTTGCATCTTTTATTTTATTTTTTTATTAGCACCTTTGCATCTTTTTTTTTTTTTTCTTTTTTCCTACTTAAAATTGTACCATTTCTTTTTCTGTTGTAGTCCATCTGGAATCCACAAACTGAACTTCACTTTGCCAGATTCCCTGACCACTTGGCACATCCAGGGTTTGAGCCTCTCTGACCGAAGTCCATTTTGTGTGTCAAAACCAATCAGCCTTGTAACGTTCAAGGACGTCATCACCAAATTGAATTTTCCTCACGTTGTGAAAAGATTGGAACAAATTTATATCAAGGCTGTTGTTTACAATTACAAGAATCACCCGATCAATGTAAGTGTTTCTCTTTTCTTTTTTATATTATGTAGATATAAAAAAGCAAATAAAATATATCATAAAAATATATTATATCTACTAGCAAAAGTAAGCCCCCCCGCCCCCTGGGTGCAAGTATTGAAGTTTTAATGTGGTTAAAGTTGAGGAAAAGTGAATAAAACAACACAAACAATTTCAATCAATTAATATTTTGCCTATGTGTGTATAAGAAGCTTCATCAGAATTTTTTATTTTGAAAACGAGAACTGTATGTGTGTGTGTGTGTGTGTAATATATAAGATTTTTGGATGTTTGTTTATTTTTAGAAGGATTGCTGAATAAAGACACAAACATCCAAAAATCTTATTCACTTCGCCGAAGGGCATGTGGTCTGTTTGTTATTATTCTCTCAAAAACGCCCCCCTTACCTATTATGGTAGAGGCGTGTAGTATCATTTGACAAGCTTAATTTCACTGGGATGGTCAGCTGTGTACTGTGGCTGAGGTGATATAGTGTTTCACTATGCCTGCTGAGGTCGCGGTTTCGATTTCTGTCGGAGGGAAATCGTTAGTATATATCGCTGATGAGACTTAATAAAGTCGAAACAGTCTGTACGGTATTCTACACACCGAGCGATCCTTTGCCGGGATTACACTTGTCAAATTCATTTTCTATAAGAAAAAATATTGAATTTTATGCGATACATGCGTTGTAAGTGCCTTCAAGTAAAAATTTAATATATAATATATATATATATATATTAGTAAAAAATGTGGACAAGAAGGTGGAAGAAAAAGGAGAGGGAGGATGGGTCAGAGGCATGAGGCAGAGGGGGAAGGAAGCGGGGAGAGATGACACCAATGATATGGTGGATCACAGGTTTAGACGGTGCAGACACAAAGATGAAAGTTTTAATGTAATAAAATATTATATTTAATGAGAAAGACCAAAGAAACTAAATCTTATTATAATAGAGATTGTGTGTTTTTCTGTCTGTAACTGAAACTATATTCCTACTCAAGTCACAATTCTCTTAGTTATTGACATCACATTCTCCATGATTTTATTTTTATCTAAACCTCAATTATTAATAAAATTGTCTTACATTATTAATACTGTTATCTATGTCTACATACTGACAACATGCAATTATATTTATATATACAACAAAATAGCGGTTTGCAGTGTGAACGGGAAGGCTAATTTGCATATTAATATTAAAAAATCGAATTTAATAAATATGTGCTTAGTATTATTGATTTCTAACTGTTTGGTTTTATTTTAATGAATATAAGCAAAAATCTCTTCAATGAATCTTAACTGAAATCCATTAACAAGATAAAATAACTGTCATTTTATTCTTTACTTCCTCTTTTAACTAAATACTTAAATTAGAAAAAATAACAATGAAAGACGAGAGTGATGGAAGAGTAAGTTTCAGTTGTTCCATTTTTTATTACTAGCAAATATATGCACCCTCCGGGTGCAAGTATTTAAGTTTTAATGTAATAGAATATATTATATTAGAAAGGCTAATGAAACTAAATAAGAATGCAGATAAAATGATTTGAAACAGAGGGGTGTATAATCGAAAAATAGAACAACTGAAACTTACACTTCTATCACTCTCGTCTTTCATTACTAAATTTTCCTAATTTAATAACTTAGTTAAAATAGGAAGTAAAGAATAAAATCAGAATTATTTCTTCTCGTTAATGGATTTCTTTTAAGATTTCTTGAAGAGATTTTTTATCATATTCATTAAGATAAAACCATACGATTAAAAATCAATAATACTAAGCCCATATTTATTAAGATCAAATCTTTAATTTCAATATGCAAATTAGTCTTTCTGTTCACACTGTAAACTACTATTTTAGTGTATATATAAATACAATTGCATATTATTCATTTGTAGATATGATTAACAGTATTAATAAGGTAAAACAATTTTATTAGAAATTGAGGTTTAAATAGAAATAAAATCATGGAGAATGTGACGTAAATAACAAAGGGAATTGTGACTTTAGTAGTGATATAGTTTCGGTTACAGACAGAAAAGCATACAATCTCCATTATAATAAGATACTCCCTCTGTTTCAAATCTTTTATTATACTCCCTCTGTTTTTATTACATTAAAACTTAAATACTTGCACCCTACGGAGGGTGCATATATTTGCTAGTAAGAATGAATATAAAGATATTACACTTATTTTAATTGATTTCTATATAAAATTATTTACATAGGATTGTTTTTTATACGTTTGAGAATAACATGGTAGTGTAGGGATTATCTTCCCATTGAGTTGTCTGCCCGTTTAGTTTGCTGGTGCCCGCTAGGGGGCTATAGTATTTAAGCGGCTGGTTCAAAACGCTTCTCCCTCTTTTTTTCCTGTTCCTGATACTACGAGACACATGGGTTAGTTAAGGTCTACCCAGTCTCGTTGGGGCGTTCGCCCCCCCCCCTTACATTACTGTAAGTGAATTTACAGCATGGACTATCCCTAGTCTCATGTCTGTACTTTTTGTATATCTTGTACCATTCATGAATGTATGTTTATCTGTCTACATGTAACTTGTTTTACCTTGTACTTTGTATCTCGTCATATCCATGTGCTGTACAATATTAAATGTTTTTGTCTGTTAACCTTCGTCGGAGTCGTGTATCCAATATGTATAACTTTGAACCTTTCTTACAGTAGTATTAGAAATTGGTAACATCAAATAATTATTTATTAAAACTGTTGACGTAGTTTCGGTTACATTTCGTTAAGTCTTCATTATAATAAGATGTATAATGGAGATTCGATGAATCGGTCTGTAACCAAAACTGTCACTTCTTACTTCACAATACCTTCAGGAATTGTGTAAATTTATCAATGAGTATTTAATTTATAGTCAAAATCATTAATACATAGAATAAAGAACAATCATGTTATATATACTCAGAAATTAATTATTCAACATTAAATGGTCCACCTTGTTAAAACAAGTTTTTAATACAAAATAGCTAGGATGAAAGTCGTAAAGAAGAAAAAGATGAAGGTCTTACATCAAAGGTTATTACTTTGTACAGAAGCCATGTGGTAAGGGTCTCTCAAATGGCAAGGGTCTCTCAAATGGTAAGGGTCTCTCAAATGAAGACCTGGGAGTGTTATTAGGCACGTGTGTTCATGGCTATAAAACGGCAGATAGAGTATAATAGAATCTATTGAATACACATGTATAAGCCAATAGTTAGGGGTGAGGGTACCGCCCCCCCCCCCCCCCAAAAAAAAAAGTCCAAACACGGACACAACTAGTATATGTCTGGAGATCCCAGATGAGAAAAGAGTTTTTTTTTCCCGGGCTGGAATTTAAATAGTCAGGCTGCAACGCCCTCTAGTGGCAAATACTGGTGGCAAGGGAAGATAACCCTTTTCCAATCTCAACACCATCTCAACAAGGGAAGGTAATCGCTACAACGTGAATATACAAAACAGAAGGATAGATAAATAGATAGACAGAAGGATAGATAAATAGATAGACAGAAGGATAGATAAATAGATAGACAGAAGGATAGATAAATAGATTGATAGAAGGATAGATAAATAGATTGATAGACAGATTGAGAGATTCATTGAAAGATTGGCTGATAGATTGATTGATAGAAAGAATAGATTGATAGAAAGACAGATAGATAATAGATTGATAGAAAGAAGATAGATAAGATAGAAAGACAGATAGAAAATAAGATGATAGAAAGACAGATAGATAAATAGATTGATAGAAAGACAGATAGATAAATAGATTGATAGAAAGACAGATAGATAAATAGATTGATAGAAAGACAGATAGATAAATAGATTGATAGAAAGACAGATAGATAATAGATTGATAGAAAGACAGATAGATAGATTGATAGAAAGACAGATCAGATAGTCAGATTAAGAAAGACAGATAAATAGACAGATTGATAGAAAGATAGACAGACAGATAGAGACAGAGAAAGACAGATAAATAGACAGATTGATAGAAAGACAGATAAATAGACAGATTGATAGAAAGACAGATAAAATAGACAGATTGATAGATAGACACAGATAAATAGACAGACAGATAAATAGACAGATTGATAGAAGACAGATAAATAGACAGATTGATAGAAAGACAGATAAATAGTCAGATTGATAGAAAGACAGATAAATAGACAGATTGATAGACAGATAAATAGACAGATTGATAGAAAGACAGATAAATAGACAGATTGATAGAAAGACAGATAAATAGACAGACAGATAAATAGACAGACAGATAAACAGATAAACAGATAAATAGACAGATGATAGAAAGACAGATTGATAGAAAGACAGATAAATAGACAGATAAATAGACAGATTGATAGAAAGACAGATAAATAGTCAGACAGATAAATAGACAGATAATAGACAGACAGATAAATAGACAGATAAATAGACAGACAGATAAACAGACAGACAGACAGATAAATAGACAGACAGATAAATATATAGACAGACAGATAAATAGACAGATTGATAGAAGACAGATAAATAGTCAGATAGACAGATAAATAGACAGATAGAAAGACAGATAAATAGAGATTGATAGAAAGACAGATAAATAGACAGATAAATAGACAGATTGATAGAAAGACAGATAAAGACAGATATAGAAAGACAGATAAATAGAAGACAGATAAATAGACAGATAAATAGACAGACAGATAAATAGACAGACAGATAAATAGACAAATAGACAGACAGATAAATAGACAGACAGATAAATAGACAGACAGATAAATAGACAGACAGATAAATAGACAGACAGATAAATAGACAGACAGATAAATAGACAGACAGATAAATAGACAGACAGATAAAATAGACAGACAGATAAATAGACAGATAAATAGACAGATAGACAGACAGATAGACAGATAGACAGATGATAGACAGATTGATAGATTCATTGAAAGATTGGCTGATGGCTAGTTATGATCTTAACATAAGTTAGTCTGGTTCTCATTTATTGCTTAGATGTGAGAGTCTTTGATAAAAGGGAACTATTCTTAAAAAAATCTGCATGTGTTATGCTGTATTTTTAAAATACTGTGTGTGTATATATATATATATATATATATATAGTTACGCACACACACTCGTTAGGGACGACCAGTGCACCTACGCAACAAAGAATAACAAAAAACATATTGCTCCCTGGTCCACTCTGACCCGGAGTGGTAATACCTGTTAGGGTCCCATCTATGGGTTAAATAAAAAAATGTATTTATAAAAAATTTGTATTATCAATTAAAAATGAATTTACTTCAAAACTTTATTGGCATTAAATGACCCATTGAGGTTGATATGCCGTAAAACCAAACCAGACCAAACCAAAGAGATGGATAATGAAGAATCTTCTGTGATGGTCCAAATTATCGCATTAACTAGAAGATAAGAAAAATGTGTCTTAAACTCTTAACATCCTATACCACCTCATTCCACCCGGCTGAAAGTCACATTTGTTTTCCAATCCGCCTTTGTTTAAATATAATATTAAACATATTTAGAAGTATTTGGTTTAAGGGAAATAACAGGTAAGTTTAAATGAAAAGGCCATTTTTGATAAATCCTTATAGGAATTAGGATCTGGACTTGGAAAGCCTTTGTTTAAATGTAATATTAAACATATTTAGAAGTATTTGTTTTAAGGGAAATAACAGATAAGTTTAAATGAAAAGGCCATTTTTAGCCATTTATTGATAAATCATTATGGGAATGGGGCTCTGGACTTTAAAAAATTCAACAGGATGTTAAGGGTTAAATGAAATGGCACAATGCTAGTGGTAAGCTGGTGAAAGATTTTTGGGGCTGGATCCTAATAGATTCGCAGATGCTAAGGGAGGTAATTCTACTAAGGGAGGTAACTAATAGGAAATCTTAATGTGTAACATGACACTTATTATTATACAATTGAATTCTTTCAAATAGATGTTTTCTATTTTGTGTTTCAGGTTAAAGTCCGTTTTCATGAAACAAAAGGAATTTGTTCTCATGCTGCTCCTGATAAACCATTCAGAGTTCAACTAAGAATTCCAGGCCAGGACATTGGGGTGGCCAAATTGGTTATTGTCCCACTTAAAGCCGGCAATTTCACAATGCGTGTTGAAGTTTATGAAGCGGAGAGTAACAAACATGAAATTATTGAGAAAGTTCTTCATGTTAAGGTAAGGACTTTTTTTTTTTTTTACGCATCACAACAAAATATATATTTATCTTTTATTAAGTTATAGAAATAATAGCTATAATCTGGGTCACTCTCTCTCTCTCTCTCTCGGTCTCTCTCTCTCTCTCTCGGTCTCTCTTTCTCGGTCTCTCTCTCTCTTTCTCGGTCTCTCTCTCTCTTTCTCGGTCTCTCTCTCTCTTTCTCGGTATCTCTCTCTCTTGGTCTATCTCTTTCCCTTTCTCGGACTCTCTCTTTCTAACAAAAATAATGTTAGTGAGAATTTGTTGGCTAGACCTGATCTCTTTCAACATGTGCATGTTATTCGTACATTTAAAATCCTGCAATGTTTAGTGTTTCTAAAGATGTTATAATTTCTCTCTGTCCATGGAATGTTAAAATATCTTTCTTTGCAGTATGAAGGTGTAAAGAAGACGAAAAGTCTTTCTTTGATGTTGGATCCATCTGGCACTTATTCTGGAAAGACAAGATTCCGGCGCCAGATTTTTGAACATGTTACAATTCCTAAAAGTGAGTTCCTTTATAGCAATTATGAAAACAAGCTGTCATATTGGATACAGTTTTAAAGGTTACCTGATTCAATATGTACATATTAAAAAGTAAATCTATTATATATATTTGTGAATAAAATAAAAATGTGGTCTGACGAAGCTCGGTGGGCCTCAGATACCCACGAGTGAAGATGGTACATAATCACAATTTAGGGCCTTTTTATTCACAAATAAATTTGCTCTGTTAATGAAAATTAAGCATTGAGCTCTCAAACGGAACCTGAACTCTACAACAAACTACTGTTAAAGAATAGGACCAGCCTAGAATCACCTTGTACCAAGAAACTTGGTACCCCAACATACATATATATATATATATATATATATATATATATATTTAAGAATGGAAATGAGTAACCTACTCGAGTTTCATCGATAGATTCTTCAGGGTTACTTTTAAATTAATCGAGTTTACGATTAATCTTTGGTGTTATAAACATGCCCGTTGGAATGGGACTTAAATTCAGAATTTAATTCCCATTCCAACGGGCATGTTTATAACACCAAAGATTAATCGTAAACTCGATTAATTTAAAAGTAACCCTGAAGAATCTATCGATGAAACTCGAGTAGGTTACTCATTTCCATTCTTAAATAAATTTATGCTCTACATTGTATTGAGCACTTTGTATTTGTTTTTTCTCAACCTTAACCTCTGGATATTGTGCGCTTCCAACGATCGTTCTTATACCCACCGGTAAGTTAATACTTATACATATACATATATATATATATATATATAGTTGTAGAAAAGTTTTTCTCTCTACACTATTTCGGTGTTCAAGGTACACGTTCCTCAGGAGAGATAAAAATTATAGCCTATAATTTTTAGTCCTGAGGAAGGTATACCTTGAACATTGAAACCGTGCTAGAGAGAAAAAATTTCCTACAACTATAAATGCTCTATATTTTACGAGATATATTGAGCCCTTTTGGATTAACTACTTATGCTACTGCAATGAAAACGTGGTAGTAACTTTTTGATATATATATATATGTGGAGAAAGTAGACAAACATGGGATGTTATGGAAACTGGATGTTTATTGTCGACAATGCAACATTTCGGTCATTTAGACCATCATCAGGACCAACAGCCCAGTTCTAGCTTCAATGAAAGACATTTTCAGAATGGTGAAAAACAGTAGGTTGTCAGTAGGGGCTTGGGTGGCTGGGTAGTGGATTTTCTTCCCTCTAAATGGGGAGTGTTATATGGAGATGCAGGTGTTTGGTCAGAATGTTTGGATGATGGGGGATGGGTCAAAAAGTGAAAAAGTATGTGTATATGTGTTTGGGGGATGGATTTGTCATTAGTTGTATATGTGTGAGTTTTACTCCTATGTTTGTCTACTTTCTCCACATACTGTCGGATTAACCTCCTCACATTTCTCCCATATATAAATATTTGGGAATAAAAGGCCTTAAATACCATGGGTATCGTGGTTATGGACCATTTCCACTCGCGAGTATGCTCACGAGCTTCTTCAGACCACTGATATATTTTATTTTCTATATATATAAATAAACATGATATATTTTATTTTCTATATATATAAATAAACATTTATGATTCTCCTTCCAGATGAGATATCTGCTTCACAAAAAAGACAGCGAATAATCATGAACCTCACCCAACCAGCAGAAGCCATTGAAGGTTCTGCAAAAGGTGACATTGTCATCACAGGTAAGTATCTTATATTAATAATTGGAAATTGTCTGTCTGTCTGACCATTTTGTTTTGCTACCAAATCTGCTCATTACTGATTGCCCTGTTGGTGGTACTTAGAATATACTGACACCATCTCGGACAGAATAAGACCTTGTCCCCCCCCAAAAAAAAAACCCAAAAGAAAAATGTGTCCTACTGTTGCATAATCTGTGTATCGAGAATACAAAGAGCCCAAATGCCGCCCTGTCGGCTGGGGCGTTAGAATGCACCGACTGCATCTCTGCAGAGGGGTAAGACTCCCCCAATGGGGCCACCTGTTGGCCGTGGGTGGCGACCCATGATGTTTAAGGATAGAACCCAGGTGGATGAGCAGTTCATGACATGCAATACTCCACTTTGGCCCTATCTTGGGCTAGATGGGCAGTCGGAGAGGCCCCCTCCGATCAATCGGCTGGTTATGTCAAGCCCTAGCACCTATATGATTTTCCCAACCCTATTGCCCTTATGGCAAGCCCCAACCCCATTTTTATCATATGGATGCTAGAAGGTGGTGACTGAGGGTCTACATGTCCTGGGAATGACGTTAAACTCTATCTGATGGTAAGGTTCCAGTTTTGGAGGTTTGGGGAATGTGGAGCACCCCTTCATCACCATTGCTCCCTGGTCCACTCTGACCCGGAGTGGTAGTACCTGTTAGGGTCCCATCTATGGGTTAAATAGAAAAATGTATTTATAAAAAAATTGTATTATCCATTAAGAATTGATTTATTTCAAAACTTTATTGGCATTAAATGACCCACTGAGGTTGATATGCCGTAAACCAAACCAGAGTGGTAGTACCTGTTAGGGTTGCATTTATGGGTTAACTAGAAAAAAAAGAGTTTAAAAAAATTGTTTAAAAAAAATTTAGTTTCAAAAAATAAAAATTGAAAACTCATTAAGAATGAAGGAAACAACGTCTTCAGCATAAAATAGACCAGCAAGGTTTGACATGCCGTAAAATCCAACAAACCAATCTAAACTATATCCACTGGTGGGGCTAGTTCTAGAACTCTAAGGGGTAGGGGAGGGGTTGCTCCCTTTATTGCTATTACCCCTATGTTCACTCTGACCTGGAGTGATAGTACCTGTTGGAATCCCAGCTCTGGGTGAAATAAATCCTCAAATTTTTTTAATTTATTTATTATTAAATTCTACAGGGCTGAAACTCTGTGAATATAAATATATAACAGTACAAAAATAGGTACACTCTAACCAGTACATCACATGCCCCCATGTTTTAGTAATATATAGATTAAAAAGAAAAAGAGGGAGAAAGGAAAAAGAAGAAAAGGGTTTATTTGTCTCATACCCCACCTGTATGGACTGGGCACAAGGCTCCGTTTTAACGTGGGCCCACCCACAAGCCGAAGCTAATGGGTGGGAGAGAACAAAAATTGCGTCAATCCCATCGGCATTCCCCCCTAAAGGGGGGCGCCTCAGGCGCTGGGCAATAAACCCAGCCCTGCCCCCAAAGGGGCAGGTATTGCCTGGAGGGATGGCCCTCTGGGATCGACGCTATTAATTTAACCCCGTCGGGTCGCTGTAACCCCGTAGGAAAAAGAAGAAAAGGGAAAGCGAAACAAAAGCTAGGTATATAAATTTTTCTATTGACAGTTTTTATTTATTTTTTTATTTTTTTTATTTTGAATTTTGACATGGCAACAAACTTGGAACATTTGACCGGATGACAGACAATATTAGGAACATTTGTTCTCAACAAACATTTAAAAAAAAAAAAAAAAAGAGAGAAATAAGAAATTACAGTTATTCGCCCATTTCATTCATAAAGGAGGAGAAGAGAAAAAAAAAAGGAGAGGAAAAGGAAATAAGAGAAATTATAACCACACAAATAAAAACATAAGCACGTCCATTTCTGAAAATAAACTCTGATGACGAAGTTCATGCTTCGAAATCGATAAGACAAAAATAACATCTTTTTGTTTTTATTTTTTATATGCATTGTATTGGCCTTCAAAATATTAATATATTATAACATACTTAACAATGCTTCAAGCAAATTACCAATTGCTTTTAAAATATAGATGTTTTTTAAATTAACTTTTTTCTTTTTCCACAGGAAACATCCTTGGTTCGACAATCCAAACAACTCTGAAAGAACCGCATAAATTACTTGAGAAACCATATGGATGTGGAGAACAGACCATGATCTACTTAGCGCCATGCGTCTATATTCTTAATTATCTAAACAGTACCAAACAAGGAACTCCAGAGATTTACGAAAATGCTACGAGATACATCAGACTTGGTCAGTCAGTAATCTTTTTTTTTTTTCTTTAAAGAATATTACCTTGAACAAGATTATTAAAAAAATCAACATTGTTAAAAAAATCATTTAATTATCAAAAGAATTATATCATATTAAAAATAATAGTATACATATCATATTAAAAAATTATCAAAAATTTGATTATCAAAAATAATAAGTAAAAATATTGTTTAAAACATCCATATTGTTAAAAAAAAAAAAAAATACTTATTCAAAATGTCTATTCATCCTGTTAGTAGAGTTTAGGATACCCTGACTGTATCCCCCTGCAGAGAAGTGTAAGCCCACCCACTCCAAGAAATTGGTGTCCTTGGTATAGTTCTGAAGATCTAGGGTGTGTGTGAAGTCCCTCTTTATTGCTATTACTCCTAGGATCATCCTGACTGGGAGTGGCAGCTGACAACATAGACTTAAGTGTCTTCTTCTGCACCACAAACTGCACAAAATGTCACAACTTCCTCCTTTTATCAAATTTTGTGTTTTGTTTTTCATCCTTGTGAATCTGTCTCTAAATTGTACCCTTCAAATCGGCTAGCACAGAACATTACAATGTTGTGTCATCCACATTGTGCAACCAGGGTGTTTGAGTGCAGACCAGGTATTCTCACAGTATATATATTTTCTTTGTCATTAATTGTTTTATTTTCATATTTTCCTCAGGACACACACACACACACCACACACACACACAAACTGCCCTTTATATATGTATTGAAGATGTAATAACTACAATGAGACTGATGTTTTATGTCTATTCTTTCATTATAATTCTTACTTTTATATTTTTAGGTGTTTTGAGAGAACAGGAATTCCGTAAAATGGACGGATCATATGCAGCTTTTGATCAAAATCCATCAAGTGTTTGGTAAGTGTACTAATTGCACCTAACACTTACGAGACAGTGTATATCTTCCAGGCCTGGACTCCAGTGTCTAGACGTGAAAATTGGAGTTGTAATATTGAGATTGCAGGGTATACAAGAAGAGTGACAAAAATGATAAAAAGACTAAAAGGTTACAGGAAGAGATTAGAGAAATTAGAATTAACTACTTTACTAGAAAGTAGAATGTGAGGTGATCTGATTGAAATTTTGGACCATATGATCATTAGGCACCCCTTTTTGATCTCCATTAAGAAAGGACATGTTTTTCATTTACACCATCAATATCCAGTTGTTTTAACAGACGATTTTTAGATTTAAAAAAAATTATGAAACTAAACCCTAACCCTAACAAACAACCGGATATTGACGGTGTAAATGAAAAACATGTCCTTTCTTAATAGAGATCAAAAAGGAGTGCCTAAAGGTAATATGGTCCGAAATTTAAAAAATAATATATGGAATTTCTAATTATGGTTGACACTTTTTAAATATTTCTCCTTAAACTGGGAACTCCGCCCTGTCGGCTGGGGCGTTAGAATGCACCGACTGTCAAGGCAGATTTCAGAAATGGTCAATTGGATTTTTTTTTTTTGCAAATAGGCAATTTTTTCCAAAAATATATCTAAGCCGAAGCAGCTAAAACTATAAAAATAAACAGGTTAATGACTAAATATATATACAAATTCACTATCACCGAGCCCCGTATTGCATACCATGCCAAAAACCCTACACAATCAAACACATTTTAACAGAATGTAGGAACCTAAAACAAATACGAAAAAAATACTACCAAACAACAAATCTAAAACAGATATTCTACCAAATAAACCCAGAAAATCTACTCGGATACATAAAGGAGGCACACATCTACAACAAAATCTAAAATTTTTCCAAAAAAAAAAATGAAAACACAAAAATATGTTAAAAAGAATCATCTAAAAGTTCCATTCACAAAAAATATGTAAAAAAAAAAAAAAATCTTTAGAAAATTAAACATTATCACCAATTGATTTCAAAAACATAGTCGGCATTAAATGACCCATTGAGGTTGATATGCCGTAAAACAAGAACAAAATCAAATCACTATCACCGAAGCTGGCCTTTGTGCAAAAAATTGAGGATTTGATTTATGTTTGTGAAAATATTTCAAGATGAAAATTTACATAGTAATAGCATTGAATTTTACTTAGCCTTCTTAGCCATGTTGAGAACAGCCTTTTTTTTTTTTTTTTTATTATAAACTCACTGCACGTTCGGTTTTCCGGTTAACACTGGGGTCCAGCGAGCTTTGGCCGCTGGACTCGTCGAGAGTTTAATAATAGCATCAATTCCTGAGGCGCCCCCCTTGTGGGGGAATGCCGACGGGATCGACGCAATTTTTGTTCTTTCCCACCCATGAGCTTCGGCTTGTGGGTGGGCCCACGTTAAAACGAGGCCTTGTGCCCATTCCATACAAGTGGGGTATGCGACAAATATACATGTTGAGAACAGCCTCATTTATATCTTATTTTCAAAAAATTGTAAATTATTAAATTAAAATTTCTTACTATGTTATGTTATGTGATGTCATTCACTCTACTCAGGTGACGCCAAGTAGCCCTTCTAGTATTGAATAATAATGATTTAATAATACTTGAGAATATCTTATTATAATGGAGATTGTGTGTTTTTCTGTCTGTAACCGAAACTAAATTACTATTCAAGTAACAATTCCCTTAGTTATTTACGTCACATTCTACAGGATTTTTATTTTTATTTAAACTTCAATTATTAATAAAATTGTTTTACATTATTAATACTGTTGGTAATATCTACATACTAATAACATACAATTGTATTTATATATACAACAAAATAGCAGTTTACAGTGTGAATGGGAAGGCTAATTTGCATATTGATATTAAAAATCTGATTTTAATAAATATGTGCTTAGTATTACTGATTTCTAATTGTTTGGTTTTATTTTAATGAATATTATCTAAAATCTTAGGGATAAATCTTAAAATAAATCCATTAACAAGAAAAAATAACTGTAATTTTATTCTTTACTTCCTATTTTAACTAAATAGTTAAATTAGGAAAATTTAGCAATGAAAGACAGGAGTGAGGGAAGAGTAAGTTTCAGTTGTTCTATTTTTTTTATTATACCCTCCTCTGTTTAAAATATTTTTTATCTGCATTCTTATTTAGTTTCATTAGCATTTCTAATTTGATACAATATTTTATTACAATAAAACTGAAATACTTGCACCCGGAGGGTGCATATATTTGCTAGTAAAGTAAAGAACTAAGGGAATTGTGATGTTGGTGGTGATGTAGTTTCACTGACATAATCTTCATTATAATAAGATTATAAATGAGTTTGTGTTGAGATTTATTTAAAAAATAAAATGAATCTTTTCAGGTTGACAGCCTTCATCCTAAAGGTTTTCTGCCAAGCTTCACAATTTGAACACATTGATCAACATCTCACCAAATCTGCAATGTCTTGGCTCTTCCAGAAACAACGTCTCGATGGTTCCTTTGTTGAGGATAATCCAGTCATTCACCAAGAGATGGTGGTAAGTTTTCAAAATCAATTTTAACATTTCATCCTTTATATTTCCTGTGATGTCATTTAGAACACCCGCTTATATATTATAGTGTACAGTACATTTAAGATGTGATTGTTACCATTGGTTTCAAAGCAGCATGTTAGCCACTTATCATCAAGTCAAATGCACCTGTTAAGAAATGCAGGGAATGTCAATTCATTTATATATGTGTTTTACTTGTATGAACCAAATTTTTGTATTTCTCCACTTAGGGGTGAAAGTAGTGCATATACGCTCACTCACACACATTCTCTCATGTACCTACACATCTATATAAAATTAGGATAGTGTAGACACAGTCAACAGTGCTTGATGACTGTCAGTCTCTTACCTAGGTGATCATCAGGCCAAGTGATGGGAGGTGCGATCTAGTTAGTGGGGTATTCTGGGAAGGATAGTCAGGGTAAATGATTTCCTAAAATGAGTAGGAACCCTGATACACTGTACACAATAAATTTAATTATTATTAAAATCAATATATTTTGTTCTAAGAAAAAAGCCCTTATGTATTTAATTTAAATTCTGTTCTTAATTGTTACAGTGAAAAAAAAAATGTATTTGTCTTTACATGCTTTTTGTACTTACTTATGAAGAACTTTGAAGAGTTCCACAAATTATTGAATAATATCATTTAATATTGAAATTATTGAATAATATTGAATAATAATATCATTTAATATTGAAATTATTGAATAATATGACATTAATATTGAAATTATTGAATAATATTGAATAATATCATTTAATATTGAAATTACATTTAATATTGAAATCATTCATTTGATATTGAAATTATTGAATAATATCATTTGATCATTTGATATTGATGTTACAGTGTTATTTATGTTATGTTATATTAATTTTGTGATTTTGTTTATTTATTTATTCTATTATGTTTCTCTATTTGTTTTTAGGGTGGCGTGGGTGACAAAGGAATGACGGCTTTTGTTTTGATCAGTTTAATGGAGTGCGGAAACCAAATGCATCCATTTGAGGTAAGCTTGGGCAATTTGAATGACGACTTTTCTCATTATTTACTAATATATCTATTGTTAGGATTACCTCCCTTGAATAGGCAACACAAAAGATAATTACATCCCATGTCTGCCATTAGCCACTAGGTGGCGTGCTCAATGTAGCAACATCTCCGTATGAGTAGAATTATATGGCCACCATGACGTTAAGCTAGTTAGAGATAATATCTTTAGGTTGCTGGGTTTTAAGAGAAAATGAGTCTTGAAAAAGTTAATGGTCTGAAAAGTGGGGACACTGAGACTGAAAAAAAAAAAAGTAATGGCTAACATTTTAGGAGAAATCGCAGACATAAAGTTTGATAAGTAAATACCCAAGTCCTGGGTGGTTGAATCGATGGGGGTATGTAGAGGTGGAATTTGCATATATTCAGCTGGCTCAAGCCACTCCGCAGTTTTCAGACCAGCCATTGGAGTGAGAGGTTGTCCTCAACGTTCAATTTCTTGAGTGGAGTTTAACAGATTTGAATTCAGTTTTCCTTCTAGACTTGGTTGCCTAACCAAGATTAAAGAACCCAGTCTTTCCTACTAGTTACCCATAGCTGGAAGGAGAATAGTTGGATCATGCCTTTCCCAAGGAGATTAGCACTGTGAAATGCAAACAGCCTTGTCCAGGATTTGAACTTGTATTGATATGTCTATTGTACCATGCGCCTCCACTTATATTACTGTTATATCCCGAGATGTAGGATATACAAAATTGATAATAAAAACAGTGAATATGTTTAACATATTACAATATTTGTTTTATTTATTCTCACTGACAAGGAATACAGTGGATGTTTTTGGATACAGTTCAGCTACGTGTATCATACGTATGCTCATGTATGAGGCCAGTCCTTGTCTGCCTGACTGTTTGTATTTTGTCCCCCTCCTTATTAGAGAGCATCCGTTTTGAATCGTTAGGGGGAGATAACTCTCCCTAACAATTACAATATAGGTGTTGAAGTGATTGAGTTGGTACATTGTTGAATTGAACATGTGGTGAGAGAAATCACGCACGTGGTAGCTCAAAGTGTGCACGAATATGTCTGGTGTGCAAAATGAGATTTATGGGGGGGGGTGTAGCTGACGATTAGGGAGATTGAACTCGCATCCTCCTGATCCTGAGTCGTGGCTTGACATCGACTACCTCGTTGGTGTGCATTTAAGGCCTGCCTGAACACACCGGGATAGTTGCGTTCCAATCTTGCTGATGAGGGCAGTGACATACGACAAGAAAGAAGAGGCAGGTGAGCTTTGGCAAACGACTGCTAGAAAAGATTGTTGCAGGCGACAAGGACTTGGTCAGGGGGACTTTGGTAGCTGGGAGAACGTTGTTTTTCAGTGGAGAGATCCGGCTGTCCAACCCAACGGATTTTCTATTCATTTATTATAGAAAAACAACTAGCTAAACATAAGTCTTGCAGATGTAACAGATATACTCATATTAATAAAGGTGCTTTGCCCTCCAGCAAGGTCAAATCCTTTTTGGCTGCACCAGTGATACAATCCTATGTCTGTTGTCCACGAAAGCTGCAGTAGTTATGAGTAGCTATGGCCAGTACTCTTGGGTTTAAGTATTGTTTCAGCAGCAGAGTACTGCCAGTGATTGGCCAAGAATTTGATCATATGGTACTTGGCGAGTCTATAAATAGAAGTGGTCTTTCAACATACACCTTGTATATCAAAAATAGGAAGCGCGTTGTGTAATGGTTAAAGTCATAGGAAATGGACTCGTCGCCGCGAATTCAAATCCTGGACGGGGTAATTGCATTTCACTTAGCGCTAATACCCTTGGGAAAGGTATGAATTCTACTCTCCCTCCAGCTATGGGTAAAATAGTAGGGTAAACTGGGTTCTTTAACCTTGGTTAGGCAACCGGTCTAGGAGAAGGAAAACTCTGAATTCAAACCTGTCAAACTCCGCTTAAGAAATTGGCCTTGTGTCACATCCTGCTCATGAGGAGGGGTTTATATATAATATATATATATATATATATATATAATATATATATATATATACACTATTGCTATATATATTATTTCATTATAGAGTACAATACATTTAAGATGTGATTGTTACCATTGGTTTCAAGGGAGTGTATTAGCCACTAATCGTCAAGTCAAATGCACCTGTTAATTGTGATTTTGTTTATTTATTTATTCTATTATGAGGTTAAGTAAACAAACAAATGTGTTTATTTTTATATGGCTTTAAGCCAACAATTTTTTGAGGATATGTGCTTAATTGAAGTCATACCTAATTCTGAAAATTAATTAGTTAATAATTAATGTATTTAGGCGGGCATATATGTTCAAATGTAAATCTAAACAAATCGAGAAAATGTCAATCCCTGAATGTACGTTTCGGCCTATTAGGTCTCATCAGCAAGGTTATAGACATGGGAGACTGCTCCGTGTGTGACTCAAAACCTCAACTTATTCTATTATGTTTTTCTTTTTGACAGTGAGTATTGATTCTTCTTTGAGTTGGGTGAAAGAAATATGTTGTGGATTTCTTGATTGTTGAATTTGATAGTTCTTTGTTTTTTTTTTTTTTTTTTTCCTTCAATTTCAGATTTCCAGACGAAAACCCGAAATCAATTTGGCCATCCGATATTTAGAGAAACAAATAGATGTGACTTATGATTCTTATGATCTTGCCATAATTTCTTATGCTTTGGCGTTGGCTGGCAGTTCCAGGAAATACGAAGCCAGGCGAAAACTCCACACTCTGGCTGTAGAGAATTACGGTAAAGTGTGAAGATTTTTAATTACCTTTTTATAGACCATTTAATAGAAGATTTAATTTATAGATTAATTTACTTAATTTATAGACCATCTAATTTATAGACCATTTTATATAAGATTTAATTTATAGATTAATTTATTCAATTTATAGACCATTTAATTTATAGACTATTTTATAGAAGATTTAATTTATAGATTAATTTATTTAATTTATAGACCATTTTATAGAAGATTTAATTTATAGATTAATTTATTTAATTTATAGACCATTTTATAGAAGATTTAATTTATAGATTAATTTATTTAATTTATAGACCATTTTATAGAAGATTTAATTTATAGATTAATTTATTCAATTTATAGACCATTTAATTTATAGACATTTTATAGAAGATTTAATTTATAGATTAATTTATTCAATTTATAGACCATTTAATTTATAGACCATTTTATAGAAGATTTAATTTATAGATTAATTATTCAATTTATAGACCATTTAATTATAGACCATTTTATAGATTTATATTTAGACCATTTTATAGAAGATTTAATTTATAGATTAATTTATTCAATTTATAGACCATTTAATTTATAGACCATTTTATAGAAGATTTAATTACCTTTTATAGACAGGCTGTAGAGAATTATGGTAAAGTGTGAAGATTTAATTACATAGACAGACTGGGTATAATAATGGGGAGAAAAAGTTAGTCTCTCAATTTCTTCCCTTTTTAGTCATAGAATTAGCATTCCCAGTTGATTTTTATTTATTTGAGGTTATTGTTATTTAATCACATTAGTTATATAGACCTTTGTAAATAGAGTTCAAAACTGTTTAAATTATGCAAATATCCCCAGTGGTTCAAAAGTTATGAGAATTTAACGCCCTGAAATTGGGGGTACAAAAGTGGACATGATTTTGTTAAAAAAAATGTCAAATCACGGATCAATTCAAAACAAGAAATTCAGTATTTTCTTCACTATTTCTTTATTTTTGAAACAATTTTGATAAAACTTTGCATTCTTATGTAAAATTGTATGTTCTTTCTGATTCTGTACTTAAATTTTATGTATCTCCATGCTAGAACCCATTATTTCGGGAATAAAAAGTAGGAATATCAAGATTTTATGTTTTTTTTTTAAAGTTTACTCAAGATTATTCAACATTTTCATTTTAATATGGCATATATACACATATAGTATTAATTTATATAAATAACATCACTTTGGACTTAAAATACCTTTTTAAATACCTGCTATGTTGTATTACATACAAGAAATAGAATAACTCTATATAATTTTATTTAACAAAGCCTGCATGTAGCATGTACAGATTTGTTTAAGAATAATACTGTTTTAACTAGCCATTAAAAAAATTCAATTACATATTTAGAAAGATTATTTTATTTTCTTTCCAACCATATAAATATTTTAAAGATTAGATCAGGAATAATCGAGAAATTGTGAATTAAATCTATTGCGGTCGGAAATTTAACGCGTGCTTGGCATTTGTTTACATATTGAAAACGACTAAATTTTGAGTTTTTTTTTTTTTTTTTTTTTTTTTTTAAAATTCAACCTTTGACACAAAATCCTGACTGTTAACCATCATGTAAATATCACAATTTATATATCAAAATAATCCTGAGAGTATATAGTATCAAGGATATAGTGCTTTTTTTTTTTTATTGCTTAGCTTATACTTTTTGAAAGAACTTGCATCAACTTTCGTTGGTAGTGGTCTCGCTTCCAAAGGTCAAAGAAGAAAAAAACAACCCACACAATATACTATAAAGTGTCTACTAATTAAGTGTTTAATTTCAAGAATATTAATAAAAATTATCTTCTTTGATTTTGCAATGCAAACTAACGACTAAAATTTAGGCTCGAAAAAATATTCCTATTTTTTGTTTTCAACTTTTCGAAGCAAAATACAGTTTTAAATTGCTGTAAAAAAAAAATAATTCAATGGATAAAAACCCATGGAAATTACATATTTAGAAAGATTATTTTCTTTTCTTTCCAACCATATAAATATTTTAAAGATTGGATCAGAAATACTCGAGAAATTGCAAATTTAACTGATTATGGTCGCAAATTTGAAAATAGAATTCATGACATATTAAAATTTAATCATTAAACTTTTGAATAAATTGTCAACTATAAACAAATAATTTATTTATTAACAATTTGGTTAAATATGAAAAATCATCACATGAAATATCCATATTTGTGGCCTTTTAAAAAGGCAAATAAATGAAAGCTCTCATGTTTAAAAAAATTAACACATATTAATATATAAATGGCCGTTGCACTGAACATTTTAATTGGGTTTTAATATACATATATCAAATTAATAATACATAAATATATAAATAGATAAAAATAATAAAATTGAAATTGAATGAACGGCTAAATGACTATTACGGCTTTCCACGTGGCGTTTAAAAAAAAAGAACACCACGAGACACGTGTTTATAAGATAAAAAAAAAATAACGACATTAAAAAAAAAACTCATCCATTTCTGGAATTCGTCTCTGAAGATAAAGTTATACTTTGAAATCGATAAGACAAAAAAATAACATCTTTTTGAAATAAAGATTTTTTTTTTTTTTTTTTTTTTTTTTTTTTTTTTCATAGTGTGTTAGAAGCATTAATTATAAAATGTATTATAATAGATATTTTTGAAGGCAAAATAATGCAAATTTATGTTGAAAAACATATTTATTTAAATTTCTTATTTTTTCTTTTTTTTTCTCTTAATATTTTTGGAGTTAAAATCCATCTTCAGAGACTTCTTATAGAGTTGAAAAGCTTCCAGCTGTGATCTAATTCCGTTGAATTTGATGGAGATTTCAAACTTCCCACAAATACAACAACTCCGGAACTTAACGGAACTTTACGATCTCTGCCGAATTTTAAATCTCCCTCAAATTCAACGGAATTAGATCACAGTTGATTTAACAAACGCAGATGGAAGCTTTTCAACTCTATAAGAACTCTCTGAAGATGGATTTTAACTCCGAAAATATTAAGAGAAAAAAAAAAGAAATTTAAATAAATATGTTTTTCAACATAAATTTGCATTATTTTGCCTTCAAAAAATATCTTAATACATTTTATAATTAATGCTTCTAACACACTATGAAAAAAAAAAAAAAAAAAATCTTTATTTCAATTTGCCCGGAGCAGGGAATTATTGTTTTTATAGTATTATAAAAAAAATTTAAAAGGAAAAAAAAATATCTTAAATGATTTCAAACTTCCCACAAATACAACAACTCACTTAACAGGAAACTTTACCAGATACTCTGCATCAGCGTGGATATTTTAACATCTCCCCTTCGAAATCATCATCTGATGATGCTACAGTCATCAGAAATTTTAAATCTAAATTCATTAGATCTTGATTTAACTAACATCTTTTATTTTTTATGTGCATTGTAATTGCTTTCAAATTATTAATATTATTTTGATTTGAATTTTTTCATTCATCATACATTAAAATGTATGTCCTATATCCTTTAATGATATTTCAGGTAAAGATTATCTTTATTGGAAAGTTGGAGGTGATAACAACCACACCGAGGAGAAAGTGTCTGCCTGGTACCATAAGGAAGAATCGTATCTGTCTGTTGAGGCTACAGCCTATGCATTGCTCACGGAAATGCATTACGGAGAAATTGAAGCTGCTGGTCCCATTGTCAAATGGTTGATTGAACAAAGAAATAGTGCTGGCATGTTCAAATCCACACAGGTTAATATCTTTGATTATTCTTTGATTTATTTATTTTTTCTGCCCTCTCTCTCTCTCTCTCTCTCTTTCTCTCTCTCTCTCTCTCTCTCTCTCTCTCTCTCTCTCTCTCTCTTCTCTCTCTCTCTCTCTCTCTCTCTCTCTCTTCTCTCTCTCTCTCTCTCTCTCTCTCTCTTTCTCTCTCTCTCTTCTCTCTCTCTCTCTCTCTCTTCTCTCTCTCTCTCTCTCTCTCTCTCTCTCTCTCTTCTCTCTTTCTCTCTCTCTCTCTCTTTCTCTTTCTCTCTTTCTCTTTCTCTCTTTCTCTCTCTCTCTCTCTCTCTTTCTCTTTCTCTCTCTCTCTCTTTCTCTCTTTCTGCTCTCTCTCTCTCTCTCTCTCTCTCTTCTCTCTCTCTCTCTCTCATCTCTCTCTTTTTCTCTCTTCTCTCTCTCTCTCTTCTCTCTCTCTCTCTCTTTATTATTTTTGTTAAATTCAAATCCGGAGTTTTTCAATTTAAATTTAGTTAATTACTTGTGATAAAATGTATTCGTTTAATCTATTTTCTTTTTCTCGGAATTGGACACATAGCCTAGTGGATAAAGGGGTTAGGTTAAGACAGTTCTAAGTGACAGTTATCTCTAGACTGCAGGTTCAATCCTGGTCAGGGGCAGCAGTAACATAGAATAATAAACTCTTAACATCCTATACCGCCTCATTCCACTTGACCAAAAGTCACATTCATTTTCCTAATCTACCCCAAATGATAGCCTTTGTTTAAATGTAATATTAAACATATTTATATGTCTTTAATTTAAGGGAAATAACAGGTAACTTGAAATAAAAAGGCCGTTTTTAACCATTTTTTGATAAAACCTTATAGGAATGGGGCTCTGGATTTAGAAAATTCTCAACAGGATGTTAAGAGTTAACACAGCTTAACACCTGTACTTTAGCTATGGTTAGTGGAATGAGAACAGGATACCTGAATAAAGCTCCTGATTATGACAAGAAGGTTCCCAAGTTCGAGAAAGTTTACGAGTCTGACAAGAAATACCTGAAGAAGGTCGGATGGCATCAACCGAAATGTTGTACAGATAACAATGATGATGAGGACAATAATCCAAATAATCTAAAAAATAATCCAAATAATACTATTTTCTTTTTTACGCCTAAAAATGTAACAATAAAAAGAAGCTAAGAATTAAACATGTATCTCTTGTAAGTGGAAAATTTTGCGTATGTATTCAAATGAAAATTATTTGTTTATTCTATGAAAATATTTTTCTTTTTCAAAAAAAACATTTTTGAGTTACACTGATTAAAAATCAATATATTTTGTTCTAAGAAATAAGCCCTTATGTATTTAATTTAAATTCTGTTCTTAATTGTTACAGTGAAAAAAAAATGTATTTGTCTTTACATGCTTTTTGTATTTACTTATGAAGAACTTTGAAGAGTTCCACAAATTATTGAATAATATCATTTGATATTGGAAATTATTGAATAATATCATTTAATATTGAAATTATTGAATAATGATATTGAAATATTGATAATCATTTGATATTGAAATTATTGAATAATATTGAATAATATCATTTGATATTTATTGAATAATATTGAATAATATCATTTGATATTGAAATTATTGAATAATATTGAATAATATCATTGATATTGAAATTATTGAATAATATCATTTGATATTGAAAATTATTGAATAATATTAATATTGAATATATTTGATATTGAATAATATTGAATATAATATCATTTGATATTGAATAATATTGAATAATATCATTTGATATTGAATATTTGAATAATATCTTTGATATTGAATAATATTGAATAATATCATTTGATATTGAATATATTGAAATTAAATTGAATTGAATAATATTGATAATATCATTTATAATTGAAATAATATTGAATAATATTTGATATTGAATAATATTGATAATATCATTTGACATTGAATAATATTGAATAATATCATTTGACATTGAAATATTTGAATAATATCATTTGACATTGAAATTATTGAAAATATCATTTGAACATTGAAATTATTGACAATTTAATATTGAAATTATTGAATATCATTTTGATATTGACAATTATTGAATATCATTTTAATGTTGAAATTATTGAATTTTAATATCTATTTAATCAGTAAAAATCAATAACTAAATTTTGTACTTTATTATACATCAAAGAGTTTGCATTGATTTTAATGCTTAATGAGATCTTTTTTCTGAGTTTATAAGTTGATACATTCATACCAAAATAGACATGTATCCTGAGTATGACATTAAACTGCATCTAATAGTGAGGTACTACTGGGGAATATGGGGGAGTCCTTTCATCAACAATTTACAAAGTCCTCTTTGACTTGGAGTGGTAAGTAATCCTNAATTTGATGTATATCCACAGGTCCTGGTAGTATAGACTAATACATTTGCAAGTTCAGTGATTGTTAAATGAAATTCTTGCTTTAGACTGTGTTTTAATTCCTCACATTTTCTTCTTCAGCTCAAACGAGATCGAATTATTGCCAAATATTACAAACATGACAATTCCAAACTGATCCTCTATTTCAACACAGTAAGTTTTTAATCTTTTTTCTCAAATTCATTTCACTTAGTTAATTTGATATTCACTAAAATTTTTTTTTTTTTTTTTTTTTTTTTTTGCATATTACTTTGTCGCAAAATAATTAAAATTTATCATTGAGTGTAATCTGTAAGTAAAAAAATCTGTTTTATTTATTATTTAAAAAAAATTTTTTTTTTTTTTCTTTTGTGTTTTTTTTTTTCTTTGTGTTTTTTTTTCTTTTTTGTTTTTTTTTCTTTTTGACACAAAAGTGTTTTTTTTTCTCTCTTTAGTGTTTTGTTTTTTTTTCTTTTTTTATGTTTTTTAATTTTTTTACCACATGAGATTTATCTTTTAACCTTTTTATATCCTAGGCAATGCTGGGTAGCTCTGCTAGTAATTTAATAGAATTAAAAATAAAACTGACCAACATTAACCTTTTTAGATTTTGTTTAAATTCCCAAATGTTTTCTTTTCTTTTTCTCTCTTGCACAGATTCCATTTGACAGAGAATTGGAGGTCAAACTTTTGCTGTTCCGTCCTGTAATCATCCCCAATCGTCTGATGCCAGCACCAATACACGTTTATGTTTATTACAATGCTAGTAAGTAATGTTATATCCTACGTCAATTCCACTTTGGCCCTTACCTAGGATAGACGAGTGGTCAAAGAGGCCACCTCTGATTAATCGGCTAGTCATGTCAAGCCCTAGCACCTATATGATTGTCCTGCCCTTATGGCAAGCCCCAACCCTTATCATATATATGGTTGAGGGTTTTTAATGTCCTGGGTATGATATTAAACTCTATCTGTGGTGAAATTCCAATTCTGGAGCTCTGGGGAATGTGGAGTATTCTTTCATCACACTTACTCTCTGGTCCATTCTGACCCGAGTGTAGTACATGTTAGGGTCCCATCTATGGGTCAAATAGAAGGACAGAAGTTTAAAAAGTGTGTTTAAAAAAGGAGTTGGTTTTTTTTTTAAATTGGGTAGCCATCAAGAATGAAAATAAAACAAAAACATCTTCAGCTTAAAATGACCCAAGAAGGATTGGGATGCCGTAAAATCCAACCAACCAACCATGTCAAATCTCAACCCTGTTAGTGGGGCTTAGAATATGCTAGGGACTGGCAAACAGAGCTCAGTCATTTTTGACCAAATGACTTTAGACTTTTTACAGTTGTGCTTCTATGAGAAAATATGTACCAAAAATCAAAAAATAAAATGTAAAAAATAATAAATAAATTTTTGGAGATTTCTTTTTTACTCATTTCGATAATTATTTAATTGGCTATTATTTTATAAAAGAAAAAATTATACATTGATGTTTTTTCTGAGGGGGGTACATTTTCAATCGAGTTTTTCTTCAAAACTTATTACTTCGTCAACAAAAATAAGGTTTGCATTAAGTAGATATTAATTTTTAGAATCTAAAAATATAACATTTTAAACTTAACATCAGCATTTTCATATTTTAAATGAATTTTATATATTTAATTTTTCATAGCAAAAATACTAAATTAAAGTTTTGAAATAAAATAACTGATGCATTATAAAATTCATTAATTGTTAAATCAATACTGAAAATTTCATTAAAATTGGATAATTACCTGTTTTGGTAAATTTTTTTGCAAATGCGAATGTTGAGGTAAAATTGTAAACAAGCACTTAAAAACATCGAAAACGAGGCTAAATGGCTGATATCATCGAAATTGACCAAAACAAATACCTTTAAATCTATTAAAATAAACTGCATATGTAATGATATTTTTCTTTTTTGATTATGGTTATTATGTTACTACTTATCGATTTAGACAAAGTTTGACCTTAAATAATAGATTTAATTATTTAAAATTCCTAGCAGATGACAAATTTGCCTATCTCTAGAATATACAGCTACATCTTCTGCAGAGGTAAGACCTCTGCCTAAAGTGGTAACATTGGTATGACACTAAACTGCATCTGGTGGTGAGGCTCCAGTTCTGGAGATAGCGGGAGTATGGAGTCACCCCTTCATTGCAATTACTTCCAAGTCTAATGTGACTTGGGGTGATGGTACTTATTAGGGTCCCACTTAGGGGTCAAATAGATATATTTTAAATTTATAGGAATACTTGATACAAATAATTTGCATACAGTTATATGGCATTAAAAATAGTTAGTTGACTATAATAGCTTACTAAGGTTTATTATTACTAGCAAAATAAAAAGATGCCCTCTGGGCGATGTAAAAATAATTTTTTTAAAGATATTACCTGAGGTGAGCTGAAAATTCAATGTCATAGAGTGTGTACCATAAGTATGTAAAATCGTCAAATTTATTAAAGGAGTAAAAAAAAAAAAAAGAAAGACAATTTGAAATGGAAACAGTTCCGATAACTTTAAATATTATATTAGAATAAAACAATCTATATATATATAAATATATAACGCCAGGCATCTATTTATTGAAAACAATGAGAATTGTCTAACATTGCATGCTCACATTTTGAGTATATTTATTCTATGTTATGACATTGGATTATGTGTTGGGTAATGTGACGTAGTTTTTGTTTACAGACAAAAACCGGAAGTGAATCTCCATTATTAATAGATTAGTTATCTTGAAACGATATAATTGCTTGCAAAAATATTGGTGTTAGATAGGAATATTTTAAACTATAAAATAAATACAACTTGAATTTTTCTTTTTGACTGTGCTCAATATCCGTGATAGAGCCACTTTAAATAACCCTGTTGGCTGGGGCTTTAGAATACACAGAAAAGATAGAAAGAAAGAAATGTTTATTTTCACACATTACATTTTTTATAAAAAACACAATAAATGATTAATATGTGGAGGATGATCACTAATTAGGACTGAGCCTATTCTAGTTGTGATCACCTTTGCATTTCATAGGTTTTCAGATTTAAATAGGTTTAAAATATTTAACAGATATAAGTAATTTTTTGGAAGAAAAAACAAGTGTATTAATTTTAAATATACAGTAGAGACTGGGTCTCTTTTTTTTATTTGGTATTTGATTACTTCTCTATCTTTTAAACCAACCAAATATTAATGTCTCTATTAAAGTGAGACAAGTCTCTTTTGAGTTCTTCTTGTTGACGATTGTCGGCATTTGGACGTCTGGGTCGGAATTTTCGGAACCCCCAACATTGTTCTATTGTATCAGGCGAACATTTGTCTGTGTCACCGAAGTCATTGCTAGTGCAGGTCTCTGTTGGCTGCTAAAGGTTTTGTTTTGTAAATACCAATTCTATTGCCTCAAAATATGTGTCAAAGAACAAGTTGATAAGTCACTTGGATGATGGAATAATTTTTTTTTTTTTTTTTTTTTTTTTTTTAATTTTTCTTTTTATAAAAAATTTTTTTTTTTTTAAATTTGTTTTTTACATATTTGAACCTGTCTATATTCAATTTTTGATTGTCAAAGTGAATATATATATATATATATACACGCACACAATTTCACTATATGTTTGATCTGTGTGATTAATATTCACTAATCAATTGAAAAAAAAAAAAGCACTTCATTAACTAGACTATAAACTTATTGATACACACACACACATATATATATATAATTATATATATATATATATATATATATATATATAAAGTCTTTTTGCTTCATTTTTATGTATTTGTTTCCTGTAATAATTCAGAATAACACTTTTTGTATCCCGATTACGTATTGGTCATACAAGACTAACACACTCCAATATACTCAAACAAGAACAACCACAATGTGGAACATGTCAAACACCTTTGACAGTTAAATACTTATTCATAGAATGCAGGTTTTTTTGCTCACATCAGAAACCGTTATTTTAAAGCAAACAATATGAAAGATCTGTTTGAAAATGTCAACATGGAGGATATTCTCTCTTTTTTGAGGGGAAATAAAATTATATCATAGAATATAGACATGAAACAAATCAATGCCATACAACATAATCCCCAATAATGCTAACACATTGTTAAAACCAATTACTAAAAAGTATAAATATAAATACAAAATATGTATAATTTGTTAGGCATGACATAACCCCAAACGGGTTGATATGCCGTTAAAATCAATAAACAAACAAACCTATTTAAAATATTGTCTAAAAAGAAAGAACTATTTGTCAACTCACCATGAATCCATCTACTGTGGTGTTAAGGGAGATAATATATAACTTTATATAATATATAATTATAACTTCTGACTTTGCAACCCTATTTAAATATAGACATGAAACAAATCAATACCATACAACATAATCCTCAATAATGTTAACACATTGTTAAAACCAATTACTAAAAAGTATAAATATAAATACACAATATGTATAACTTCCTAATTTGTTAGGCATGACATAACCCCAGACGGGTTGATATGCCGTTAAAATCAATAAACAAACTTTTTGTTTTTTAGTAGAAGTTTTATAATAGGATTTATGGTAGATGTTTATCACTGCCTATTTTCAATTAAAATATCTTTTTTTTTTTTTTTTTTTCAGCTGAAAGCTGCACCAAATTTTATCAATTGTCCCGGGAAAAAGATTTGATCAACCTTTTGTGTGACTCTAGTAAAAAAGTCTGCAAGTGTGCACAAAGTAAGTAACATTACTTTTTTTTTTTTTTACGCCTCCTTGGGCATCTCCTTTTCTTTACCATCTTCTCACATCTACCTTTTACAAAAAGAAAAAGTAATCTTTGCACAGAACATCTAAGGCATTTAGTAACAGACCATCATAAGCAAGAAAAAGTAATCTTTGCACAGAACATCTAAGGCATTTAGTAACAGACCATCATAAGCAAGAAAAAGTAATCTTTGCACAGAACATCTAAGGCATTTAGTAACAGACCATCATCAGCACAACGTAATAACAGTCTAATGACAGTCTGTTAGCAAAAAATGCCTCATATATGATTCTTCCCAACCCTATTGCCCTTATGGCAAGCTCCAACCCTTTTTATCATATGGGTGCTAGAAGGTGGTGGCTGAGGGTCTTCATGTCCTGGGCATGACGTTAAACTCTAACTGATGGTGAGGTTCCAGTTCTGGAGGTCTAGGGAATATACATCTATAGGTTAAATAGAAAATTTGTTTACAAAAAAAAAAAAATGAATTTTCTTCCAAACTATCGCCACAAATCTTTCAAAACTTTGCCGGCATTAAATAACCCATTGTGGTTGATATGCCATAAAACAAAACAAACAAAATTTGCCAACTTGAGCAATCAAAAGTCTGATTCTGCCATAACTCAATGTTTATTGGTGAATACGAATTGTGCTGAGGTGTACAACATTGATACGTTTTCAATACTTAACTATGCCAGTTCTAGTTTTCAACTAGCTATTTTGGAAGCGCTATACATCACTTCTTTAGACCTGGTCTTTGTACATAAATTCCTTCTGCTTATAATCTTCAACTAAATTATGTTTCCTGCTTACTTTCATATGAGCTGAGGTAATTGAAACAGGTTTTCACCCCCCACCCCACCAAAAAAGTGTCTTATATATCACTAAGAAATAAAGGTTTACATAATATATAGTGTGGTTAATTTGCATACTGGTGTAAGATTCAAAGTGAATATTTGAAGAACATACAACTCCGACAAGGGTTGAGGGACAATACATTTAATAGATAACAGCACATGAATACAAAGGATACATAATAGAAGAGTACATGGATACATAAGATACAAATACAAGAGTAGATAAACCTACATATATAAAAGGACTGGAGCGTCCATAGATAGAAATGACTTACAAGGAGGTGGGGGCTGGAGCCCCACCGAGAAAGGGGTAGACCGTGTCTAACCCATGTGGTCTCGTAGTGAGGAAAAAAGGAAGAGAAATTCGAATCAGACGCTTAAATATTATACGTCCCCTGGTGGGAACAAGCAACAACAAAACCGGGCAGATAACTCCTCCAGGCCAAGGGAAGATAATCCCCTACACTGGTTTTAAAATATAATTACTTGGTGTTATTGATCTCTATTATTATTGTTTTATTCTCCAATATATTAGAATCAATCATATGAATGGTTTTATAAAGAAACCAATTAAAATACAATTAAAATAAGTAATCTTTTTTGTGTTCTTATTTAATTTCATTAGTCTTTCTAATTTAATATATTTCATTACATTAAAACTTGAATACTTATTTGCTAGTTTAAATCACTTTATAGAATTTCACCTGATTTGTTTAGTGATTTTGTTTTGTTTCTGAATTCTTGTCTATTTTTTTTTTCTTTCTTCAGGAGAGTGTGTGACATGTTACGAACGTGTGAGTGACTTGATTAGAATCAACTTGGCTCTTTTGGAGAGAAAGGCTTGTGTCAAAGAACAAGTTGGTAAGTCACTTGGATGATGGAATAATTTTTCTTTTTTGTATTTTTCTTTATTTTTTTAATTTAATTTTTTTTTAAAAACATATTTGAACCTGTCTTTACTTAATTTTTGATTGTTTAAGTGAGTATATATATATATATATATATATATATTATATATATATATATATATATATATATATACACACACACACAATTTTCACTATATGTTTGATCTGTGTGATTAATATTCACTAATCAATTGAAAAAAAAGCACTTCATTAACTAGACTATAAACTTATACATACATACATACACACACACACACACACACATATATATATATATATATATATATATATATATATATATATATATATATATATATTTATTATTATTATTACTAGCAAATATATGCACCCTCCGGGTGCAAGTATTTAAGTTTCAATGTAATAAAATATTGTATTAAATTAGAAAGGCTAATGAAACTAAATAAGAATACAGATAAAAAGATTTGAAACAGAGGGAGTATAATAAAAGATTTGAAACAGAGGGAGTATAATAAAAAATGGAACAACTGAAACTTACTCTTCCATCACTCTCGTCTTTCATTGTTATTTTTTCTAATTTAAGTATTTAGTTATAAGAGGAAGTAAAGAATAAAATGACAGTTATTTTATCTTGTTAATGGATTTCATTTAAGATTCATTGAAGAGATTTTTGCTTATATTCATTAAAATAAAACCAAACAGTTAGAAATCAATAATACTAAGCACATATTTATTAAATTCGATTTTTTAATATTAATATGCAAATTAGCCTTCCCGTTGACACTGTAAACTGCTATTTTGTTGTATATATAAATATAATTGCATGTTGTCAGTATGTAGACATGGTTAACAGTATTAATAAAGTAAGACAATTTTATTAATAATTGAGGTTTAGATTAAAATAAAATCATGGTCAATGTGACGTCAATTACTAAGGGAATTGTGACTTGAGTAGTGATTTAGTTTCGGTTACAGACAGAAAAAACACACAATCTCCATTATAATAAGATTATTATTATTATTTTTTTTTTTTTTTTTTTTTTTTTTTTTCATTTAGCGCTAATACCCTTGGGAAAGGTATGAATCCTACTCTCCCTCCAGCTATGGGTAAATAGTAGGGCAGACCGGGCTCTTTAACCTTGGTTAGACAACCGGTCTAGGAGAAGGAAAACTAATCTGACAGTATGTGGAGAAATGTAGAACAAACATGGCATACTCCAATCATGATGATGGAAATTTATTAGTTGTAGTGTCGATGTTCAAACATTTCGGTTTATAAAGAAACCTTCTTCAGGACAATATGAAACTAGTCGAGGAGAAAAAAGATTTATGTAGTTAAAAAGATGATGGATGTTTTGAATGTGTTGAGTTTGGAAAATTTTCCAAACTCGTTGCATTCAAAACATTTCAGTCGGAAATTTCTAACTGAAATATCCTCACGTCCTGCTAGTATCTTAATAATTGAAGTAAAACTTGTATTTCATTTTCCTCTTTTTTTCTATTTAACAGTAATGATAGTCAATATGACGCAGCCATTTGACAGTAGCGGAACAGCTCGTGGAATTGTGCTAAGTGATCTGTCACGTAAGGACCAAACCTTTTTCTTTTTTTTCTTTAACATTTTAATTTATTCCTTTTACAGTTTTTAATTATTATTTTTATTTCTCGCAAAACTTTATACATTGAAAAATTATAAATACAAATTAAAATAAAAATCACTATGTAAAAATGTATATATCTAAACCTGCATTTATTGTAAGATTCGTTAAAAATCGTCTAGACCATCGGATGTTACAAACACAACTTCATACTGTATATAAAGCAATTTGTTTCCTTAATATTAAAAGTAAAGTAAAGTCGTCGGGCGGCCTAAAGTTGGTATCAGTCAGTCAGCAAGAGTGTCTATCCCCCTTTCAATAGCGCTAGACCAAGGAGATTGTTTTTTAGCATCTGAGGTGGAGCGCCACACCTACCATCAGCTCCTTACTTTACCGCACAGATCCCTGTGCTACTCATATGCTGTGTTGGCGGGAACCGGTATCGAACTAGGAACCTTGTGGTTTCTAGCCGAACGCTCTACCGACTGAGCTAACCTGGCCATAACTCAAATTGATTAAAAATTAGGTTCTCATAGATGAATGCTTTAGATTGTGAAATCTGTGACGTAAGCCGTGACGTAGTTTCGGCTTCAGACAGAAATACAAACTATCTCCATTATATATAGATTTTTTTTTACATTTACTAGCAAAACAACACCCTCCAGGCGATGTAAAAATACATTTTTGAAAGATGTTGCCTGAGGGGTGTGTGAAAAATTAAATAAATAAAATAAAATGTTTAATATTTTTTAAAAATTAATTAATTACTTAAAAAGCATCATTAACTCCATTCCACTGAGATATTTTTGTTTCATGAGAGTAGGAACCTCCAAAACGTTTCTAAAAATTTCAGATTTAATTACCAGACTCTTATCTTTATTGAAAAAAATTAAAAATCGTACGAGTAAATATTTTTTTTTTTTTTTTTTTTTTTTTTTGATTTCATAAAATGAAATAAGTGGGGAGGTCGACATAGTAAAAAAAAATATATTTCTCCTATAATATTTGAGGAAAAAAATATTTTAAATATAAATTCATCTAAAGGTGAATAAGTATCAAAATTTTTGTGGAAATTTGACTTTATTGATTTTTCATAGAATTAAAAAAAATTAAGCAGTGACATAGTTTCAATTACAGATGAAAAGAAACCGAATCTCCATTATAATAAGATTTACACTATAAAATTTAGCAAGGTGTTAATTCGTAGCTAACACCCATTTCTTATAATGTATTAGGTTATTGTTGGAGTATCTTAGGTATAAGCTGTATGAAAAGTCACCACTTATATTTATAGACTGTCCCAAGTAGCATGAGCTGGGTTGACCAATGAAAAACAATGATAAAAATTTCTCTGAATGTTTGAGATGAGGCTTGAAGATTAGTATTATCTGCGTTATTCAGACTATTGTCCTCATTTTCATTGTTAAAAAAAAAAAAAATAACAATATGAGTCTAGGTAAAAAATCATACACAAGTAAAATAGGTAGATATTCTAGCCAAATCAAGACATTAGGTTTATAAGTTCCCAAAATTCACACTCGATTGTCCAATTGGACACATGGCAGAGGGATACGGCAGTTAGGTTAAGACAGTTCTAAGTGACAGTTATCTTTGGTTCCCGAGTTCAATCCTGAGTGAAAGCAGTTAGAAAAATAATTAATTAACACAACTCCTACCCCAGCTATGGTTAGCGGAATGAGAACAGGATATCCCCATAGACTAAATTAAAGGGTTAGGTTCAAAGTTCCGTGATGGCTCCCGAATACGACAAGAAAGTTCCCGAGTTCGAAAAGAAGGTTCCCGAGTCCGACAAGAAATACCTGAAGAAGGCCAGAGTGTATATCGGCCGAAACGTTGTACAAATAACAATGAAGATGGGACAATAGCCCGAATAACGCAGATAATATAATGATAAAAATGTATTTAAGGTCGTTTATAAATTGTCCTAAAATCAGTTGCTGACTGAATTCCCTCCCAGAAAGGCCACAGAGTAACCGATACAGCAATTTTTCTACCAAGGAATTTTACAGATTGACTGACAATGAATATCTATGGACAGTATATTCTTTCTTTCTCCTACATCAAGGAATACATCAGATTTTATGCCACAAGAATATTCACTGAAGCTACGCTCAATACCAACAGTGGAACTAAAACGCCTAAAATGGCGACAAGAATCGTTACAGTTATCTAAAAGAGTAACCTAACACAGAATATTTGGTAGGAAAAAAATCGGTAATCTGAACATTATTTATATAAATGTGAGTAAGCTCCCCTTGTTTGTTTCATTGTGACTCTTGAGACAGGAAACTTAGCTCCCTCCTTGTATGTTGTAGAAATTAAATGTTATATAGTATTTATAGATTTTTTGGTAATATGAACATTTGGGTTGGGGCAAGGTGCTAGGACTTGACGTGGCCAGCCGATTGATCTGAGGGGGGCCTCTCTGACCGACCGCCTAGCCCAAGATAGGGCCAAAGTGGAGTATTGCAAGTCATGGACTGCTCATCCACCTGGGCTCTATCCTTAAGCATCATGGGTCGCCACCATTGGATTCTTTTATAAATGTTTTTCTTGTTTGTGAGATGAAAATCTAATTTTGTGTTTTCCAGAAACGAATCTCCAGGAATTGGTCCATCATGAAGCGATTTTCCAGAGAGGAATCTGTGATTGTCCAAGGGTGAAAATTGGTGAAATTTATTTGATAATGTCTAACAAACGAGTTCATACATTGGATGAGCTTAATCGCTTCAGGTGAGTCGTCATTTTATGTTGATCTATATATTAATACTTGTGTTCCTTAATTGTACAACTGTTATCATCTTGCACTACCCTCCAAGTTAAAAATGAGACTGTCCAAATCATCCAAGATTAAATGAAAAAATGTAAATTCTTATTTCTTATGAGTGTCATCACCTCAGCTAAATAATGGACCATTCCATTTTTATTATAAAGAAGAAAGAAAAAAAATGAAAAAGGACATGCTACACAGAAAAAAATATAAGGAGGAGTAGGAGAGAGAGGGGGTGAGCGTGCAGAAGCAATAATACTAATCTGTTTCAATCAAACGTCATGAAAAGAAGGAAAGAAAGATAAAAAAAATTGAGAGTTAAATGAAGATTATTATATATTTTACATATTGAACTATTTTGCAATAAGTCTTAAGTAAACATATCGGACGTCATAATTGAATTATCATACCGCCCTGTGCAGAGGGGTAAGACTCCCCCAATGGGGCCATCTGTTGACCGTGGGTGACAACCCGTGATGCTTAAGGATAGAACCCAGGTGGATGAGCAGTTCATGACTTGCAATACTCCACTTTGGCCCTATCTTGGGCTAGACGGGCGGTTGGAGAGCTGGTCACGTCAAGCCCTAGCACCTATATGATTTTCCCAACCCTATTGCCCTTATGGCAAGCCCCAACCCCGTTTTTATCATATGGGTGATAGAAGGCGGTGACTGAGGGTCTATACGTCCTGGGAATGACGTTAAACTCTATCTGATGGTGATGTTCCAGTTTTGGAGGTTTGGGGAATATGAAGCACCCTTTCATCACCATTGCTCCCTGGTCCACTCTGACCCGGAGTGGTAGTACCAGTTAGGGTCCCATCTATGGGTTAAGTAGAAAAACATGAGTTTATAAACAAAATTGTATTATGCATTAAGAATTGATTTATTTCAAAACTTTATCGGCATTAAATGACCCACCGAGGTTGATATGCCGTAAAACAAACTAAACTGAATTATCATACTGTGGTATATCCACAGGTCCTGCTAGTTATTTATTTTATGCAAAGTCTACTTTTTGTCCAGGTTAAAAGCACAGTAAGGGTAACAAACTTTTTTCCGACCTTATTTTTCCAATACAAGTGTCTTTGGGGAATATTAGCTAAGTTGTTAGAGTATCGCCTGACACAAGGTTCCAGGTTTCCAGTACGGATCTGTGCAGTAAAGTGGAGAGCTGATGATAGGAGTGGTTTCCACCTCTGACACAAAAACATTCTCCTTAGCCTAGCACTAGTGAAAAGGGGATAGACTCCTTTGCTGTCTGGCTAATACTGACAATAAGCCACTTTACTTTTATTCACTTTGGTAAACTGTAGTAACCTGGATTATATTCAGGATAGACATTTACTCCCAAAGACACCGGCAGAAGTGAATACCACCTATTGTATGGTTGCTATAATGAACCAGCAAATATATGGACACTCTGTGGGCAAGTATTGAAGTTTTAATGTAATAAAATATTATATTAAGTTAGAAAGGCTAATGAAACTAAATAAGAATGCAGATAAAAAGATTTGAAACAGAGGGGGATATAATCAAAAAAATTGAACAACTTAAACTTACTCTTCCATCACTCTCGTCTTTCATTGCTAAATTTTCCTAAGTTAACTATTTAGTTAAAATAGGAAGTAAAGAATAAAATTACAGTTATTTCCTTATTAATGGATTTCTTTTAAGATTTATCCCCAAGATTTTTGCTCATATTTATTAAGATAAAACCAAACAATCAGAAATCAATAATATTTATCAAAATTAAATTTTTAATATCAATATGCAAATTAGCCTTCCCGCTCACTGTAAACAACTTTTTGTTGTGTATGTGTGTGTGTGTGTGTATATATATATATATATATATATATATATATATATATATATATATATATAATATGTTGACGGGGCGGCCTAAAGTCGGTATCAGCCAGTCAGCGAGGGAGTCTATCCCCTTTTCAATAGCACTAGACCAAGGAGATTGTTTTAGCATCTGAGGTGGAGTGCCACACCTACCATCAACTCCTTACTTTACCGCATAGATCCCTGGGCTACTCATACGCTGAATTGGCAGGGACCGGTATCGAACTAGGTACCTCGTGGTTTCTAACCGAACGCTCTACCGACTGAGCTAAGGACAGCAGTATCAATAATGTAAAACAATTTTATTAATAATTGAGGTTTAAATAAAATAATGAAGAATATGACATTAATAACTAAGGGAATTGTGACTTGAGTAGTAATATAGTTTTGGTTTCAGACAGGAAAACACACTATCTCCATTATAATAAGATATATGGGCATTAGAGGAGTCATCTTGTGGTTTACATGTGTTTTTTATTGGGTGAGCCTTAAGAATTAACTGTAACTCTTCTGAAGTTAATTACAGTAAATTGGCAGGACCTGTGGATATACCACAGTATGATAATTTAATTATTACAACCTTTGATATGTTTACTTAAGAGCTATTGCAAATAGTTCAATATGTAAAAAGTATAATAATCTTCATTTAACTCTCACTTTTTTTATTTTTATTTCTTTCCTTTTCATAACGTTCAATTGAAACAGAATAGTGTTAAAATTTTTTCCGTGATGTTAAATCAGCTAATTCCGTGATGTTAACTCTGCTCGGCTGCTCATCATCATCGTTAACATCACGGAATTAGCCGATTTAACATCACGGAAAAATTTTTCAAATATACGGCGTTCATCAACTTCTTAAACAACAGATGATTACAATATCGCCGTGGGATAAGTACTATAAAAAAATCACCTAGTACTTTCAATAACTCTGAAGATGGAATTTTACTTCCGAAAATATTTAGTTTTGAAAAAAAAAAGAAAAAAGTTATATAAATTCAACACATATTGCATTGTAAATTGCCTTCAAAATCTTTAAATTATAAATATATATTAAAATAAAACAAACTATATATAAATATATAATACCGGACATGTATTTATTAAAACTTTTTAAAAAAAACAATGAGGTCATCTAAGGTTGCATACTCAAATTTTCAGTGTATTTATTCAATTTATGACAATTTTGGGTAATGTGATGTAAGCAGTGACATAGTTACAGATTGACAGACACTTAATCTCCATTTATAATAAGATATGTAATTGGTAAATAATTATTTCTCTGAATTTTTTAGATGAGGCTTGATAATTAGTATTATTCAGACTCTTGTCCTCAACTTTGTTATCTGTACAACGTTTCAGCCGATGTGTCCTCTGGCCTTCTTCAGGTATTTCTTGACGGACTCTGGAGCCTTCTCGAACTTGGGAAGCTCCTGAGCCCGACAAGAAATACCTGAAGAAAGCCGGAGTGAACATTGGTCGAAACGTTATATAGATAACAATAAAGATGAAGAGACGAGTCCAAATAATCCAAATAATAAATAATTGTTTTGTTTTTAAAATAATCCAAATAATAAATAATTGTTTTGTTTTTAAAATAATCCAAATAATAAATAATTGTTTTTTTTTTTTGTTTTTTTTTTTTTTTTTCCCCCCTTCTCTTTGACAGACACAAATTCTGGGTTGACAGTTCTGGTTTTATGGTTAAGAAACGGAATCCATTTATTAAGAAACACATGGACATCTTTGACAGCAAGATCAACAGTCTAAGCCGCCATGTCTTTTGTGGGCATGGCTGATCTAAGCCCTTCACGCAGGGGGGTCACCTCTCGCCCCATTTACACTCTGCTGGAAAAAAAAAACGAAAAAAAAATAACATTGAGAAAAATTTTTTTTTTTTTTTTTTTTTTAAATTACATTTTGTTGAAAGTTTTATAGGTTAGTTATATCTTGTGTATCAAACTAAATTTGGTAAGTGAATTTTTTTTTTTTTTCTTCTAATTCTTAACCCATAGAATACTGGGGTCCTGACAGAAAATGTAATCGATTACATAATAGATTAGATTTCAGGCAGTAGCAATGTAGACATGGGTATTCTGTGGCCAGAAGTCGGGTCACCAGTGTTTTAAGGGTTAAGTATCATTATCTACTGACGTATTTTGTCCAATATATTGATTTAATATATATATATCAGTCACTCATCGTAGAACATTAGGGTGGGGGACCATGAAATACAGGTATCTTTTTATTATTATAATTATTTTTATTTTATTTATTTATTTTTTTTTTTGCATCTTAAACACAAATTGGATATGAATATAAGTTCACTTCTTTGTAGCCCCTGAAAACAGTTGTGGATAGAAATTTATCATGAATCGGTGGGGATTTGAAATAAATATCAAAGATGGAATAAAAAAAGTATCACATGAACTAAAAGTCCAAACAATAATAACTTCCAATTTTTCATTTTACTTATATGCATTTTCTTAAATATATTTATTATTTTATTGAATGGAATAGTTTGAAATTGAAGGAAAAGTCTAGAATCATTTTAAATAATTCAGTGAATCCTAAAAGCTTCATAGCCAATTCCTGGAAATGTGACAGCATTCTTCAACTAAAAGTGGATTTATCTGAAAGAAAAAAAAAAATTCTAGAAATTCAAAATATTGGTTACATTCTTATATAATATTAGCAAAAGTATATGCCGCCTGGCCGCAAGTATTTAAGTTTTAATGTAATAGAATATTATATTAAATTAGAAAGACTAATGAAACTAAATAAGAATGAACATAAAATATTACACTTATTTTAATGTTATTTTAATTGATTTCTATATAAAATTATATATAGGATTACTTTTAATACGTTTGAGAATAATATGATAGTATTAGAAATCTTTAAAAATTTATCTTTTTGAAGGGCTCAAGGGATTTTTCAAGTCAGAATCAGACACTCTGGCAGTTGACAAACATTGTCGATGTGAGCTCATTTGATCCTGAAATTTATCAGACAAATGTAATATTTATACATGGAATACATTAATTCTTGAAAAATAACATAGCACAAAGGAATGGATGCTCAAATGGGGCTAGTGGATGATGCAATCATTTCACTTATCCCACATATACCCGATAATCATTTACATATTTTAATAAGGGACAGGTATGGTTAATTTTAAATAAGAGAAGGGACAGGTGGTATATTTTTTACAAGAGTATGGTTAGTTTAAATTTCTTTTTAGTACAAAATTGTTTAAATGGTCAGCTATTTTATTTCCCATAAATACATATTGCTGAGTGGTTAAGAAATTTTTTTTTTTTTTTAGTCTGTTAGAGATATCTAATTTGTTGGGAGCTATAACATAATTAAAGGAAACTTAATTTAAACTTGTATACAAAACTATTTAAGGATAACAAATGTGTCGGGTTTTGACACAATTTTCTCTGTAAACATTTGACATAGTAAAAATAAATCCAACATTTTGCTAATGTTGTTCACATAATTTTTTTCTCCCCCCCCCCGCCCAACTGCTAAATTTTCAATTCAAGATAGACCCCCCCCAAAAAAAAATTAAGTAAAGAAAAAAAACATTTTTTCTAGAATTTCAAATATATTTGTGAATGTTACTTTGTTTTAGTAGATAGGGCTGAAGATTTCTTGAAGTTATGAAATGGTCACTCATCCAAATACTGACCAAGCTTATCATTGCTTTTTAAGTGTCATGTGACTGAATGTTTTGTAATATATGTTTCTTTCATTTCCAGGATCAAATTTTCTAATAAAAACATATGCAATGTTTTTTGTTTTTTTTATGATATTCAAATATCTGTTATATTACTACAAGAATGGAATTAAGAATAAAAACAAAAGGAAAAAGTTTTCTATTTTTTTCTTCTCTGAATATTTTAAAAAAAAAAAAAAAAAAAAAAAAATGAATACTAATCTCGAAGCTCACTGGAAGACTAATAATAAAAAAATAATTATGATTTCTAAAATTAAATTTTAAGCCAACTAAAATTTCTCCATTCATACCTCCTCACAAAAAGAAGCAGCCCCAAATTGCATAACCATGCCAAACCCTACACAATCAAACACATATTAAACAGAATGTAGCAACCTAAAACAAATACGAAAAAAATCTACAAACAACAAATCTAAAACAGATATTCTACCAAATAAACTCAGAAAACTACTCGCGATACATAAAAGAAGCACACATCTACAACAAATCTAAAAATCTTCCAAAACAAATGAAAACAAAATATATGTTAAAAAAAATCATCTAAAGTTTCATTCACAAAAATATGTCAAAAAAAAAAACCCCCTTTAGAAATTAAACCTTATCACCAATTCATTTCAAAAACTAGTCGGGATTAAATGACCCATTGAGGTTGATATGCCGTAAAACAAGAACAAATCAATCTAATTCTCCCAAGGTATTTGAAGAAAATTTTGGTTTCTAAAAAAAAATTGCAAATCAAATAATGAAATTATTGTGTACAGTGCTCAGGTGCACCACAACTCATCAAGCTCACGTCTAGTACATAGAATAATATATTAGTGTCAGAACATGATAGCTTACAGTAATAATATACCTGTATGTGTGTGCATGTGCTTGCATATGTGTGTGGAGGGTTGTATCAGGTATAGTGTTGGCAGATTACAGGAAGCATGGAGGTTTTGAAAGATGCAGTGTTTCAGTAGCCTACAACGGATGCAGGCAGTTTATTCCATGCCTCAGCAACTCTGAGTGTGAAAAAATGTTTCTGAAAGTCATGTGAGCTATGTTGTTTTCTGACTTTGTAGGCATGCCCACATGTGTAGAAACATGGAGATTAAATGTCTGAGCAGTCCAGGTTAAAATGAGCTAAAATTAATCTGAATATTTTTATTTTTCCAATGCAGGTATCATTAGAAAAATAAAGTCTAAAGAAAAGTTTGGGATCGGGTTACTTTTTAACTTGGACTAATCAGTAAATACTGTTTTATAAAGAAATAGACACGAACGGCAATACTCCAAGGTTTGAAGTATGGAGTTAACCACAAGTGTGGCAGACAGGTTGAGAGTTAAGAATAAAACCAACAACTAGAAATATGAATAAAAGATATTACAGAATAACAATAGGTTGCAAACTTTAGTTCGTTTGCACAAATAATAATTTGTAATAAACTTATCTGATGTATCCTGAGATATGGGGTATTAACGGAGACCTTGCTACGGCCCTCTGTTCAGTTCGGATATGATGGACTTTCGTTTTGCGTCCGACTCCGTCTACTTGTCTGTTGAAGCAATAGGTGTCGCCCTTATTTAGGTCTGTCCCCAGTGAGAGCTGGATCAGAAGAGAGTGAGTTTGCTCATTCGGCTTTGCCGCCAAAGTATGCTGGCTCGTGATTGGTTGGTTTGAAACAGAGGCTCGCAGACAAAGGACGATAACCCCCATACCCCAGAATTCTCAATAGTTTCCCCGAAAATAAGACTGGACTTATATCAATTTTCACTCCCAAATATAACACTCGGGCTTATTTTGGGGAAATGTCTTATTCTTCATGTATCAAAAAATAACATTAAGAAGTATAAAATTTTGGTTTCTAAAAAAAAAATGACATCAAATGTCTGAGTGGTTCAGGTTAAAAGTGAGGTAAAAGTAATCTGAATATTTTTTGGACTTAGAAAATTTGTAAATAAACGGAAATTATGAAAAACAATCTACATTTGATCATTGACAAAGACCAGTGTTTGCGTCGTATGATGCGATTGAGAAGAATATTTACTTCTTTTGTCTGCCACTCTCAACTAGGGCTTACTTTAAGGGGAAGGCTTATATTAACTCTTAACATCCTGTTGAGAATTTTCGAAATCCAGAGCCCAATTCCTATAATCATTTATCAAAAATGGGCAAAAATGGTCGTTTTATTAAAAGTTACCTGTTATTTCCCTTTAAATCAAAGATTCTAAATGTGTTTAATATTACATTTAAACAAAGGCTATCATTTGGGGTAGATTAGGAAAATGAATGTAACTTCCGGCCGGGTGGAATGAGGTGGTATAGAACGTTAAGAGTTAAAATCATCCTAAAAAATCAGACTAAGTCTTATTTTCAGGAAACATGATATTTATATTTATATTAATTTAAAAAGAATTATTCATACCTTTTCCAAGGATTTTATATTTTCACTATGTGAAATGCAAATGGCCTCATCCTGGATTGCCATGTCCATTAGTGCCATGGTATTTAAACAAAAAAAAATCACTTTTGGTAAGTCCTCTAGACCAAGGGTTCGCAAACTTTTGGATGTCCTGGGAAAGGTTTGGGGAATGTGGAGCACCCCTTTATCACTATTGCTCCCTGGTCCACTCTGACCCGGAGTGGTAGTACCTGTTAGGGTCCCATCGATGGGTTAAATAGAAAAATGTATTTATAAAAAATTGTATTATCCATTAAGAATTGATTTATTTCAAAACTTTATCGGCATTAAATGACTCACTGAGGTTGATATGCCGTAAAAACCAAACAAACCAAACATTTCCCCACCAACAGAAACGTTCAAGGGGGACTGAATATAACTTTTTTTTTTTTTTTTTTTTTTTTTTTTTTAATTTATTAAAAAAAAAAAAAAAAAAAAGGCCTAAATCTAAGTTCCCAATTGTCGCTTTGTTTTATTCTATACAATTCTGAGTTATTTCCTATAAGTCTATTTATTTATTTATTGATCTACTAGGAAAAAAGAATACGTTTAGGGTTTAAGTTAGTTTAATGAGAAAATGAATAATTTACCAGTCAAAAGTGGTTCCCCTTTGTTTATGTTAGACTTATAGGAAATAACCAAATTCTGTAAAAACTCTAGCATTAAATTTTGAAAAGTATCCTCCCTCTTGATGTCTGGCTTGCCCAGAAGTGGGTGGGTGGGGGGTTTGGAATATTCAAGCTAAATTTGTTACTTAAGTCAAATTTTTAATGTTTGAATCAATGCAATTTTCAACAAAAAAAATTTTTTCTTTCTAAATAAATTTGAGTTTGTCCCAAATACAGATTATCCAATTTAGATTAGATTTCTTTCTTTGAAGCTGTAGCTGTGTCAATGCTACTGTATGGCTGTACCACTTAGACTGGAATAAAATGCTTGAGAAAAAGCGAGATGGGAGCTACGCAATGATGCTGCAGCCAGTCCTGAACAAATCCTGGAAGCCGTTCCCCCCTCACAAGAAAGCAAGTACGGCGACTTGACCCCCCCCCCAATCAAACAGACCATCCAGACATGACATGCTGGAAAAGCACAGATGAATTTATAAGTAATATTCTCGTGTGGACACACCAGTGTAGTCTGACTAGCAAAAAAAATCCACATTAGTCACCTCTCGGCAGAGGACTTCCTTTGGGGTGATGACTGGTAGGGGGATGTTCTATACTCACACAGTTCAGTGAAAAGTTTTCCATACTCACATAAGATCTTTTGTTTGCTTTCAAAAGAAATACAACTTCCTTCAGCACTGCACCTGTTAAAAGGGGAGGATGCCCCAGGGTGCCCAACATACAAAGTACAACTTACAATTTAGAAGGATATGCTTGGTTGTAACAGACTTAAACATATCCGCACAAATTACTATCAAGTAAGAAACCTGAAAGACATCTATAAGAATACAAACCCTGAAAACATTTTAAATTTTATAAAAAAGAAGCAACCTTTTCAACAAAATATAACAGAACAAACCAATTATCTCCATAGAACCACTACTTTAAAGACTGAAATCCAAAATAAACTTTTTGGCATTAAATGACCCACAGGTTGATATGCCGTTAAACAAAACTCAAACTCAAACTCTGCACAATTCCACAAGTTCCTCATGATTGAATTTTATTTTTGTAGGCATACCTCGGGACAGTATTTGTCTTAAATTTTAGATGAGGCTTGATAATTTGTGTTTAGATTTTTCAGACTTGTCTTCATCTTTATTGTTATTAGCAAGAATATGCACCCTCTGGGCCTAAGTAAGTTTTAATGTAATGAAATATATTAAATTATAAAGACTAACAAAATTAGATAAGAATGCATATAAAAAGATATTTATTTTAATTGGTTTCTATATAAAATCATTGATTTTAATGTTGGAAAATAAAACAATAATATACAAGATCAATTACACTCATTGGCAATTCAGTCTCGAAAGACTATGATCAAGTTTTTATGTGCCCCTGAAGTTGCAGCGCCTCCTGTGACTATGAAGTCCTATGTTTGAGAAACATTCTCGACCACAGATTTTGCATTTGTAGGTTGTCCCTGTAGATGATGATGTTCTGATGCTTTGTTGCCGTTGCTTTCTTATGGACCTTTTAGCTTCATGATGTTGTATCAGGGTGACTTCTGACATGTACAGTCCTCTATGGAGACTCTGCCGCCACCTAGGGCGGTCCTGAGCCAAATTCTCCCAGCTGGAAGGGACAATGCCAAAGCACCTGAGATCATTTTTGCAGACATCCTTGAATCGCAGTAGGGGGCGACCAATCTGTCTTTTACCAGATGTTAGTGTAAGACATCCTGTATGGAGAGCTAAGTAATTATTTATTAAACCTCGTTTTGTTAAAACCAGTATGCAAATTAACCACACCATGTAAACCTTTATTTCTTAGTGATATATAAGACACATTGCAGGATTTTAAATGCACTAATAACATCGTCTGGTGCAACACTATGAAACCAAGAGGTCCAGAAGAAAGCGGCAGCAACAAAGCACCGGCACATCAACATCTTCAGGGACAGCCTTTACAAGTGACATCTGTGGTCAAGAATGTTTTTCGAACATTGGACTTCAGTCACAGGAGGCGCTGTAACTGAAACTGCAATGCCGAATAATGATGATTTGAGGGAAATTTAATAAATATTGGTCAAATATCTGAGGGTATTGTGACAAAGTTTTGGTTACAGACAGAATCACCATTAACAGGAAATATACACACATTTCAGCTAATGTAACCTCTGGCCTTCAAGTGGTTGCTTGTTGAACTCCGGAGCCCACACAGAATTTATAAACAAATTATTTAATCCATTGGGGCAGATAGTTCTCATACTGTTAATAGTTAAGTATTCTAGGTTATTTGTCAGAAGTATGTAGCCAGGATTGAACCTACAACCACCAGAATGATTGTCACTTAGAACTGTATTAACTGAACACCTAGATCCATTACACTATGTGGCCAACCAGCCATTTTATAGTGAATTTTTGGAACCTATAAACCTAATTTTTTTTTAATATAGTTTACACTCAAGTAGAAAAGTATAAAAAGAAAAAAAAAAGTTTATAGGTTCCAAAAATTCATTCTAAAATGGCTGGTTGGCCACATAGTGTAATGGATCTAGGTGTTCAGTTAATTCAGTTCTAGGTGACAATCATTCTGGTGGTTGTAGGTTCAATCCTGACTACATACTTGTGACAAATAACCTAGAATACTTAACATTAACAGAATGAGAACTATCTACCCCAATTGATCCTGACTTCATACTGTTGGCTGTCAAGATTGGATTTTCTGCATCAATCATGGGTTGCAGTTTCTATACTTGCCGAAAGTCTAGCCGAATGCCCATGTTGTGTTCAGATCTCAAATGACTAAGTGGAAACTGATATTCCACTGCTAATGGTGGCCAAGTGGTCACATAAAGAAACGATGACTTTTTTTTTCAAACTCAAACATTTATATTCAATAAGAGAATACAAAGTGATTCTTTCTCAAGGCTGTGGGAGCGATGGACCTCTAATTAATAACTTCTGGTCGGAATCTTATCAGGAGCTCTGCAAAGATATTGCTCAGGCAGTTTGTAAATTTTGGGCTAAGATTTTTCAATAGTCTCGGAATTGCGTTCTCAGCTTTGTCTGCCCTATCATCAAAAATGTTTCAGTTAAATAATGTCTCAACCGGAAATTTCTGATTTCTGACTGGCATGAAGATGTCAGCAACTATCTTTGGACATTCCACTTTGGCAAAAGTACCGCCTTCTTTTTAGTTCTAACCACCAATGGAATTCACTTCCGCTCAATCGCCGTATGGCCAGCTCTTCTGGTATTCTCAGGTGTTTACCCAACAAAATGTGGGGTCTTAAATAAATCTGGTTTTAATTTATTCTTTTCCGGTTACTTATGTGATTTTCAACAAAGAGTTTATCTTTTTAAGTGGAGAAGAAAAAATAATTTTTCCCTCTTCATGGTCAACTGACTTCCTGATCATCTTTCACCGCACGACTGTTGCCATCAGTCTGGGCCACATCAAAAGGCTGTTTCCAACAATCATAGCCGATTCAAGTGGATTCGCTCCGGGAGGTCTTCCAACCCACTTTCGATTTCTTCAGATATTCCAATCACATTGTGTGGCCTTATGATCGCGACCATCTGTTTTAATTTTACTCACAACTACCTGGAAAAAATCTATATTTCCGTTTTTTCTTCTAATTCTGTTCAAACAATGAATCAGGTCACAATACAGGCAAAAATAACTGAATAGTTAACCCTTGTACCTGGTCATGGAATGAGGACAATCAACTTCTACTCCACTGGGATTAGGTGAAGTTTCCTCTGCTTCTCACAAGATAAAGAATATTTTAAGGCAGCCATGGAATGTGCATATATACAGAGTAATCATAAAGTAATTCTCTTCCCTATTTTAAAAATCTTATATTATAATGATTCAGAAACACACATAACATGGAGTTTTATTTAAAATTTATATGGGCACCAGTAATTGTATCCAGGCGCTCAGGAATCATACCAACTAATATTCCCAGGAACTATTGTGGAATGGCCGAAATAAATTCTCGTATTCGAAAATAAAAACCCCAAAAAAACAAATTTAATGTTTATGTTCATAAAATTTAAAAAACAAAAGACAAATTAAATAAAAAATCAAATTTAAAACAAATTAAAAACAAAATAATTAAGAAAATTAAAATCAAATTTAAAATCAAATTAAAAAGAAAATTTTAAGAAAAATTAAGAAAATTAAAAGAAAATAAATTTATAAAAATTAATTTTTTTTTTAAATGTAAAAAATATGAAAAAAAAAAAATGTTTTTAAATAATAAAATTAAAACCATTTTAAAATATAAAAAAATAAAATAAAATAAAAAAGTCAAAATATTTTTTAAAAATATTAAAAAATACAATTTCTTTTTTTTTTAGGATATTAAAAATGTTTAAAAAAAAAATAATAAAAAGATAAAGAAATAAAAATAAAGACAGGGCAACTTTTTCAATGGTTTTTATTCATTTTCTTTTAAATATAATAATGAAATGAAAAGTAGAAAAAGAAATCTGAATAGCCAAGGTAGAGAGAGGACAAAGAAGTCAAAGTTTTTTTTTTTTTTCTTTTTTGGTGACATTCCAGGCTGATTATGGAAACAGGTGGTTGACAACACTTTGGTTTAAAAAAAAAAAAAAAAAAAAAAGTCACAGCTTTGCCCCCCTCCCACACTTTTTGAAATTATTTTTTTTTTTGTAATTTGGTGGAGCGTTTTAACAGTTCAGTCAGATAAGATTGTCCATCAGTTGAGAGAAGAGAGAGACAGAGAGTCAGAGAGAGAGAGTCAGAGAGAGAGACAGAGAAAATGGCCAAAAGATTTTATGGAACTGAAGTCTTCATATCCACAAAAACTTTGTTTCTTTTCTCTTTTTGAATAAAAACAGCAGAGATGAAGAATAAATTGAAGAAGAAGGAAAAGAACGATGAGAAAGATGGAATTTCTTTTGTTTGTTTTTTTTGTTTTGTTCAACATATCACTGCAGCAAAAGAAAAAAAAAAAAAAAAAAGCCATGCATATGAAATTAAAAAAATAAAAAGCCCCAAAATACGTAGCAACAGCGGCAGCAGTGATGATTGTGGAGGTGAGGTGTACAGTAAGAGAAAATAAAGAAGTGCACAGAAATCTTTTTTTTTTCTTTAAAAATTTCTTTTTAAATCAGGCATTTTCACTATTTGTCCCATAATAATCATGTCAGAATATTTTTTTATTTTGTTTTTTTAAACAAAGCTTGAGCTTAAGCCTTGGCACAAGGCCACAAATATAGGAGCACCCAGTGAGAATCAAAACTTACAAGTAACGGTCTAGCTTGTTAACCATTACACAACACAAGGCGTCCCCTGTTGCATATAAAATTTATACACATACAGGGTGTCCCAAAATAATGTATACACTCTGCCATTGCTCCAAATAGCTTTTATCTTATAAAAGTTAATTTGCTATGTTTTTTTTGTTTTTTTTTGTATATTTTACTTTCAGATTCTTTAAATGTGTATTTTTTCTCTTGTATCAATCTTATTTACAAGTCAAAATACATAAATTGAATAAGTTATAACAATTCAAAGAGTGTATACATTATTTGGGGACACCCTGTGTGTATATATATATATATATATATATATATATATATATATATATATATGCAAATTGTACAACTATTATGAGACAGATAGTATTTGTTTTTCACATATTCACTTCTTTCCGTTTGATCTTTGTTTGGAAGCGGCAGTAAGGCAGCTGTCAAAACAGTTTTCCCCAAGGATAAAAATCATGGCAGAGGATTTTGTCTCTTATTTCCCAATCCACACAGCTTAGTTAACAACTAGAGAATGACAATTAGTATTAGTTGGACTATTGTTCTCATCTTCATTGTTATCTATACTCCAGTTTTCTTCTTCAGGTATTTCTTGTCGGACTCAGGAACCTTCTTTTCGTAATCGGGAACCTTCTTGTCGTAATCGGGAGCCATCATAGAACTTTAAACCTAACCCTTTATTCAGTCCAAAGGTTAGGTTCAAAGTTCTGTGATGGCTCCCGATTATGACAAGAAGGTTCTCGAATCCGACAAGAAATACCTGAAGAAGGTTAGAGGGCACATCGGCCGAAACGTTGTACGGATAACAATGAAGATGAGGACAATAGTCCGAATAATCCAAATAATACTAATTATCAAGTCTCATCTCAAAATTTCAGAGAAATAGAGAATGACAGTTTGAGAGTGGCGATAAAAAGCAACGAAAAATAAGATGAAAGAAATGGTCATGAAAATAAAATATAAAAAAAAAGGCCGAGTTTTGATGAACAAGAGAAAGTGACAGCGTGTAGGTTTTTTGTTTACTTGACCCGCTAGTCACAGGTAGGATGTGACAAGGTCGCAAGTATGGGGCATCCAGTGAGGATCAAACTCACTTTTCCTTGGTAATGGATCTGCAAGACTAGCTTGCTAACCATTACCCCACAATGGGATGCCCTAGAAAGTGATAGGGGTTTAAGGAATAGAGGGGAGAGAGAGAGAGAGGTAGAAATTGCCACAAGTTTTTGATATTTTTTAAAATTTATTTATCTATCTTAAAATAAATGGTGTCTTTAAAAAAAAAAAGGAAGAAGCAAACATGGCCGCAATTGGCAAGTAAAATGTTAGAGCAATTTCTCTTTCCTTTATTTTTTTTTTTTTAGCGGTCAGCTTGCTTTTAGATATTTTTTTGTTTGTTTTCCAAAAAAAATTTATTTTCGACTCCCACCAAAATAATTAGAAGGGTTTGCTGGTGTGATAAAAAATAATAAAAAAATTTTTAAACTTTATATCAACCGCCTATCATAAGAAACTTTGAAATAGGGTACCCCATTTTTTTTAATTTTGTTTTTTTTTTACGTTTTTTTTTTTTTTTTTGTTTTTTAAATTTATTTATTTGACAGTTACTGCACAGCATGCTAGACTTGACCATAATTGTTTTAAAACTAAAAGTTTTTTTTTTTTTTTTTAATGAGCTCTAACCATAACATGCACACACACACATTCCCCTCCCCACACACACTGCTTTGGTCATTGATTTATGTAGATACTTTTATCCTTGGGTATCATGGATTTTATAAGCACACAAATGGACTGAGAGCACAGTGGAATGAAGTGTTGAAAAGCTGTCCAAGGCATTTAAAAATAAAATTAAAAAAAATAAAATTAAAAAAAAAAAAATTAAATTAAAAAAAAAAAAAAAATTAAAAAAAAAATAGAATAAAAAAAAAAAAATTAAAAAAATAAAATTAAAAAAAAAAACAAAACAAAAAAAAAAACGATCAGTTCAAAAAACTAACCTATTTTACCAAATGAAACATGATATCCACCTATACAATAGAGTGCGTATACCTGTTCATAGGCTCATACATACCTGACCAGCTAATTACTAACATGACCAGTTAAAGATCCACTCATTTATCAGAAGGTCTAGATGCCCGTCCATAGGCTCGAAGTCACAATCAATCACTTACCTGGATCTTATACGAGACAAGTGGCTTGCTAGTTTTTTTTTTTTTTTCCTTTTTGTTTGTTTGTTTGTTTGTTAAAATCCAATTTGATAGTCGAGACTTTTTGACAGGTTATAGAATAGACATGAGAATTTGTACCATGGAGGACAAAATTAATGGTATGAATTTAAAAAAAAAAAAAAAAAAAAAATATTAAAAATTAAAAAATTAAAATAACAAATTGATTACTTGAAGCAATTATTCAGTGATTGGACATACTGTCATTGCAACCCCCACCCACCCACAAAGCCACCACAAATTAACCCCCCCTCCTCCCAAGGCGATGAAATAGCAAATAGTTCTCATTGCCACACCTCATGCAATGCCCCACCCTCCCCCGTACACAAAAATAAACAAAACAAAAACAACACAAATATACCTAAGTAAATTTGTATGTTATAAAACACACAAGCACACACTTGGGATTTTTTTTTATATACATATACACACACACACAGAGTGTCCACTAAATCCGTATGCACTTTAAAATCTTTATAAATTTATTTGTATTATAAATTGTTTAAAGTGCACACGTAATTTATGGACATCACATTATATATATAATATATATATATATTATATATAAAAAGAAAAATGATAAACAAAAAAAAAAGAAACCTTCCACACACGCAGAGATACGGACACTGCTAATGCGTAATGTGCATATACAACAATATTAATATATTTAATTCTTTTAGTTTTTTGTTTTTTTTTCTCTTTTAATTTTAGGGTGGGTGTTTAAATGTTCAAAAGCAATCATATTGCAAATTCCTTTTAAATTTTTTGAAACTAAAAATAACATTATAGACAATTTTGATTGGCAGTCACAAACAGCTAAAATACCCCCACACTTCTAAATACATAAACTAAAGAGCGAAAGTTTAACCTTTTTGAGCACTAAAAAGTTGGGTTACAAAGTCATGTTTCTTAAAACCACAGACACTCAAACAAAAAAAACAAAAAAAAACAGTTCCCTTTTTCAGGGGTGGGATAAAGGGGCTCTTATAAATGCTATCCTTCTGGCATCTATAATAATATTTGAGCCAATCCAGTTGAGAAATTATTTTGTTCTTTTTCTTTCTTGGGGCTTGTTTGCAAATTGTACAAGCAGTGAATATACAAACCAAATTTTCAAATAAAAATCAACCATTACTGGGATTTAAATGATCAGCCAGTCTGATTACTGCTTATCCTATCAAGGGGGAGGTGCGTTTTAACTTCTGACCCTTGGCTAAGCACTCAACATTTACTAAGCACATTTATTTACACCAAAATATCCACTTTTTTGATTGACTTTAAATCTGCCATATTATATATATATATATTATATATATATATATATATATATATGATTGGAATGAAAGTCTTGTCCGATACAAAGTAACATTTATTTAACCAATAAAGACATCTTTATATAATATATATATATATATATATATATATATATATATATTTTGTATCAGACAAGACTTTTGATCCAACACTAATTATATTTATATATATATATATATATATATATATATATATAACTATTTTGTATCAGACAAGACTTTTGATCCAACACTAATTATATATATATATTATATATATATATATATATATATATATATATTTATATATTAATACTTTTCTCATTTATTCTCTATTCATTATATATATATATATATATGTATATATGTATAATTTGCAGTTGGTTTTTTTTTCTCCTTTTCTTTATTTAAGTAGCTAATATTATGAACAATTTTAAGGAAAACATTTTTTTTGCAATATGATAAACTTTGAACATTCGCCTTTTTTTATTTTTTTTAAAGTTTTTTTTTTTTTGTTTTTAATATATATCTATATATATTTTTAAAACTTTATTTTTGGACTATATCTGTCCTTTAAAAATTACTGTACAAAATAACAGAAAAAAAAAAAAAAAAAAAAAAAGAAAGAAAAAAAAAGGTACTCATGTGATGAAAAAATAGAAAGAAAAGTCTAGAAAGAAGTGGTTGTGAGGGTGGGCTGGGGGTAGAGAGAGAGATAGAGAGAGAGAGAGAAAAGAGAGGAGAGGGAGGTGTTAATGATGATGATGATGATGACCTCTATGACTCCCATCAAATATTCTGATGGACTGTGTCACAGTTGCCGTCAGCATTATCATGCAGGATGAGTCTGCGGGCTTCCACTTCTGGCCACGATTTGGTACAGATTGGATGGACATGTTTCTCCACCGGAGGGGAACCATTTTCTGTGTACACAACGTCTGGTAATGTCCGTGCTTGGTGGCATCCAGTACTGCTATTGAGGCTCTCAGCTTTGTTGTCAACTGAAAGAGAAAGTCACACATAAAAATAAGAAATATATATATATATATCCACAATAGACAGACAGACAGACAATTTATTTTCAAGGCGTCACACAAGTTTCTAAAAAAAGGAAAAAATATTAATCATCATCATTATTATCACTAGCAGGACCTGTGGATATACCACAGTATGATGATTTAATTATTAAAGTTTGGTATGTTTACATAAGAGCTATTGCAAAATAGTTCAATATGTAAAAAGTATAACAATCTCAATTTAACTATCTCATTCTTTTTTTCTTTTTCTTTTTCTTTTCATTGTTTGATTGAAATAGATTAGCATTATCGCTTCCATGTGCTCATCCCCTCTCTCTATCTTCCCCTTACTCTTTCTTTAATTAAATGATTAAACTGATTGATACAAGAAGTTACTGAAAAGTTCTCGACCCAACCCAGAAGGGAAAGATCTTTTTTTTTTTTTTCTTAAAAATACATTTTGGTGCTTTTTGATGTTAGAAAGTTAACAAAGAATTTTATTTGATATTAATGATGTAGCAAGGGGAAGCAACTTAAACACGAGTTATCTCCCCTGTTAGAATAATTGATACGGGATTTGAATTTTTTTTTTTTTTTTTTGAGAAAAAGGCTGAATAGAACAATTCAGACAAATTCGTTAAATTTACCTGAACAGAAATTTAAGCAGTAATTTAGGGGAAAAAAAGGGGGGGGGTCAATTTTAAAGTAAATAAAACCTTTGAAAACTTAGGGAGAGGAGAAAAAAAAATTGTATAAAATCCTAAAAAAGTTAACACCAAAAAATTCCAAAATATTGGTACAAATAAAATAAATTAAAAACTTGTTGATATATTATAACTTAATGTACCAAATCCGTAATTGATTACATAAGAATGCACAGACATTAATTAATAATTTATATTCCACTGTATGATAATTACATTTTATATGTTTACTAAAGAGCTATTACGAAATTGTTCAATATATAAAAAAGTATAATAATATTGATTTAACTTTTTTTTCCTCTATCTTTTCTTCATTTTCGATTGAAACAGATTAGCGTTATCGCTCCCTCACACTCATCCTCTCTCTCTCAATCTTTTCCTACCCTTTTTTTTCTTTCTTATAATTTTTCTGTGTAGCATGCCCTTTTTCTACCCTTTCTTTATAATTAAAATGGAATGATCCCTTTTTAGCTGAGGTGATGACACTCATAAGAATTTGGCAATTAAGTGGCACCAGATAATCAGGATTAACATGTTTTTGCATTTCCTCTTGGATGATTTGGACAGTCTCATTTTTAACCAGGGGGAGTTGCAAGATGATAACAGTCAGAAGATTAAGGAACAAGAGTATTAATATATAGAAGATACACATATCTTTTTTAAAAATCATACAAAAACCATATTATTTTCCAGGTATTATATATAATTTCAATGTTAGAGATACAACATACCTGATGATATATAGCAAACATACATATGTAGAAAATAGCAATATTTATAATAGGGAAGAAATTTCTAAGGCAAAGAAAAGTATATATATATATATTATATATATATATATATATATATATATAAAAAATGAACAGAGAATGAAAAAATGAGAAAAGTATTTGCATGGAAAGGTGCTCAATGCTAATAAAGCAGAGCAGATTTATAATCAATGGTAATATTATGGATTTACACTCATCTGATGATTGGATTACCATGAAACTTCAAGTTATGAGTGTAAATCCATAATATTATCATATATGGAAAGAGGATTGGAATGAATCCGACAGAATGTGGTGGAGATGTGAGGAACAAAAGAACAAAACTCAGACAAAAGTGTGTAGGATATATTTCGCTAGAGTTTTGAGCTCGGCATCATCAGTCGTTTTAATGAATTATCAGATTATCATACAAGTGTTTTATAGAAGGGGTAGTGTGGTGGGAGGAGGTGGATAGGAGAGGAGGTCAAGTGGGTGGGTAAGCGTTAGTGAGGAGAAGTTTTGAATGGTCAAGCAGGAATCATTGGAGAGGAAGAGAAGACCTCCTCTCCTATCCACCTCCTCCCGCCACACTAACCCTTCCATAAAACACTTGTATGATAACCTGATAATTCGTTAAATCGACTGGTGATGCCGAGCTCAAAGCTCTAGTGAAATATATCCTACACACTTTTGTCTGAGTTTTGTTCTTTTGTTCCGCACACCTCCACCACACACACACATATATATATATATATATATATATATATATATATATATATAGGGTGATTGTAAAATAAGTCCCGATTTTTAGAATCACACATATTTATTATATTTAAGCAGGTTCTGTTAAAGACCACAGAATATTTCTTCTTGATCTTTAGACATTCAAGTCATTGTTTATTGTATATCAAGATCAAGATGGTAAAAAAGGTATCCTATATTTTTTACCCAAGTGCTTTCAACCATGTTACTAGTCTTCCTCAGGGGGATTATTGTATTGTAGTGGTTGTTTGCTTTCTGTTTTAATTCATTTGGGAGAGTTTACTGCATTTTTTTGTGGTTGCTAGTTTATTCAGTTAGGAGGGTTTATTGTAAATAGGGGTGAATGCCTACACTTAAAGATCATCAAGAACAAATATTCCATTGACTTTAATAAAACACACTTAAATAATAACTTGCTGCCAAAATACACTATATATATATATATATATATATATATATATATTATATATATATATATATATATATATATAAGTAATTAGTAATTTGCTTGAAACATTGTTAAGTATGTTATAATATATTAATGATTTGAAGGCAATTAAAATGCGTATAAAAAATAAAAACAAAAAGATGTTATTTTTGTCTTATCGATTTCAAAGTAGAAACTTCATCTTCAGAGGTGTATATCAGAAATGTACATGCTTAAATTTTTTTGGGGGGTTATAATTTTTTTTCTTATTTTTTTTCTTTATGTTATGAATGAAATGGATAAATAACTAATTTCTTTTTTTTTAATGTCTTGAGAATGCTCTGAAGATGAAGTTTCTACTTTAAAATCGATAAGACAAAAATAACATCTTTTTGTTTTTATTTTTTATACGCATTGTAATTGCCTTCAAATCATTTATATATATATATATATATATATATATATATATGTATGTGTGTGTGTGTGTGTGTGTGTGTGTGTGTGTGTGTGTGAGAGGAACAAAAGAACAAAACTCAGACCAAAGTGTGTAGGATAATTTTCGCTAGAGCTTTGAGCTCGGCATTATCAGGCGTTTTTAATGAATTATCAGGTTATCATACAAGTGTTTTTATAGAAGGGGATGTGTGGTGGGAGGAGTGGATAGGAGATTCTGTCTGAGTTTTGTTCTTTTGTTCCTCACGTCACCACCACATTCTGTCAGATTCATTCCAATCCTCTTTCCATATATATATATATATATATATATATATATATATATAAAACTTCAAATAATATTTCACTTCTGTGTATTAAAGCTTTTGAGGCAAAATATTAATTGAATGAAGTTGTTTGTGTTTTATCCACTTTACTTCCTCAACTTTTAATCACATTTTGTTGGATTTTACCCAATCTGTTACAGTTAGGAGGGTTTATTGTAAATAGGGGTGAATGTCTACACTTAAAGATCCTCAAGAAGAAATATTCTGTTGTCTTTAACAAAACCTACTTAAATAAGAACTTGCTGCCAAAATACACACACTATAAACAAAAGGAAAGAAAATAGAAATACAATGTGTACAAGAAAAATCTCTCGGTTGAAACACACGTCGGCACTCCAATAAACAATTTTTATCCATTCAACATTCTTTCCTTTATTTATTTTTTTTCATCATATTGTTGGATTCACTTTCATTTTTCAACTCTCTCACACACACATAATATATATATATATATATATGGGAGAATATGTGCTTAATTGAAGTCAAACCTAATTTTTTTGAAAGTTAATTCATTAATGATTAATTAGGCGGGATTTAACTATATTATAACTATTTATTAATCATTAATGAATTAACTATTATATAACTATTTATGAATTAACTATTATTATAACTATTTATGAATTAACTATTATTATAACTATTTATTAATCATTAGTGAATTAACTTTCAAAAAAATTAGGTTTGACTTCAATTAAGCACATATTCTCCCAAATATTGTCGGCTGAAAATAGCCATATATATAAAATTTCAAATTGCTTAAATAATAGACCTGTTAAAATAAGAAAATCCAATTCTTTTTGTGCAAAACAAATGAGGAAAAAAGAAGAAATAGCTGGATGAATGAAAAGTGCTCAGCAAAATCATTGATCAAATTTTAAATGTGCCTAAAACAAAGTGTAAAGAGCATTAGTGACATCATTATTAAAAAACAAACAAAAAAAAACAAAAAACAAAAAACAGCTGATTTTGGCTACAGAAGAGTGCTGAGAAAAATGAAATAAATTTTTTTTAAAAATGGAGTAAAATGATGATAATGATATCCCTGGTGAGAAATGATGACAGATGCTGATAGGGATTACATCAAGCACTTGCCACTGAAAATGTACAATGTAGACTTTTAAAATACACCATTCTCACATGAATAATCTACAGACAAAAATGACATTCAAATATCAAATTTTCATCACTATAAATAAAACTGTAGTTATTCGTAAATGTCAGCATCATAACCTGAAAATGTTTGGAAGTTTTTAGAAAATAGAAGAATTTTTTAAAGTCAGACTTGAAACTTAAAAAAAAAAAAGAAAGTAGCATACGCAGTTAACTCCCTTGAATATCTAAAAGTATTTCAAAATTTGTCATTTAATAAGTTTGGCTTTATTTCTAAACACATCATACCAGATTACCAGTTGTTTATAAGTTGTCACTCATCTCAGAACTGAACAGCTGCATCATTGCTTAACTCTAATGATCTGACAGAAACTGGTGATTTTAGCATGAAATTACTAAGTTGAAAGTATCTATTAACCCATTCCCACGGCCACAAAAAGAATGTGACACTATATCAATTTTTAACAGGTGTACAGCTGGTTTGAATTCAAAGTGTTCCTTTTGGATTGGTTGCTTAATCAAGGATAGAGAACCTAGTCTGCCCTACTATTTACACATAGCTAAGGGGAGAAGAGAGAGATTTAGGCTTTTCCCAAACAGCTTTATCCTGGTCTTGGATTTGAACACTAGTTGCCAATTCTGTTTCCAATGATGATAACCATTACGCTATGCAAACAACCTAAAATATATCAAAAGTATTTTTAAGTTGGATATGACATTGCAAAGGGCATAAATCCATCTGTTCTCTGAGTAAATAGTAGGGCAGACAGTGTTATTTAGTCTTGGCAAAGCAGCCAGTCTAGGAAAAGGAAAGCTCTGAATTCAAACCAGCTCTACTTTGCTTAAAATAAAAAAAAATTAAAAAAAAAAAAAAAAAAAAGGACCTGCCTATGATGAATGGGTTGGGTAAATATATACATTACACTCAACTCCATTTGATTTTATAAAATGTAAAATCTTATTTTGTTTTTGTTGTTTTGGACTATGTTCTTCAACCATTACAGTAAATGTGAAATTAGCTTTTACCAACATTTGAACTTGTAATCCCCACTTTAAAAAACTTATGAAATTTATTGTGTAAGGTGCTCAGGTGCACCACAACTCATCAAAGTCTCAGGTCAAGTACACAGAATAATGTATTAGTGTCAGGAACATGAACAGTTTACAGTAGTAATATGCATGTATGTATGCGCGTGTGTGCATATGTGTGTGGAGAGGGGCATCAGGTATAGTGTCGACTGACTACAGGAAACATGGAGGCTTTGAAAGATTCAGTGTTTCGGCAGCCTACAACAGATGTGGGCAGCTTATTCCATGTCTCCGCAAATGAGCGTGAAAAAATGTTTCCGAGAGTCATGTGAGCAATGCTGTTTTCTGACTTTGTAGGCATGCCCACGTGTTAGAAACCAGTGGATCCAGTAAAATCATCATATGGTAAATTTATAACAGGTAAATTATTTGTGAATAAGTTCAGAATTTAATGATTGCTTTTAAGAATTTAATAAAAATGTGTTAGGGTTAGGGAAACTCTTTATGAACAATAAATCTTGGGCGTGGTAATTGCATTTCACTTAGTGCTAATATCCTTGGGAAAGGTATGAATCCTGCTCTCCCTCCAGCTATGGATAAATAGTAGGGCAGACTGGGCTCTTTAACCTTGGTTAGGCAACCGGTCTAGGAGAAGGAAAACTCAGAATTCGAACCTGTTAAACTCCGCTTAAGAAAATGACCTTGTGTCACATCCTGCTCGTGCGGAGGGGTTGGTAAATAAATATATATATGAACAATAAATCTGATATGTATTTATCATACAATGAATTTACCAATGATAAATTTACTGCACACTGAATTTACCAACTATCAATTTACCACCAGTTGAATTTACCAAGAATCCTTAACCAGTTTAGCAACAGAAATCTTGGTGAATATATTTTTAAAAAAAATAATAATAAAATTTTTTTTTAAATTATGAATTATTTGAAAAAATCTGATAGAAGATATTTACATTTTTTTTTCTTTTGGTTGTGATTGGAATGAAAGAAATCTACCTTGATATTAAAATGTTTAACTATCTTTTAAAATAAGAGAGAAACAGCCCATGTTATTAGTGCATTTAAAATCCTGCAATAAGTGTTATACATCACTAAAAAAAAAAAAATCAAGGCTTACATTATATATAGTGTTGTTAGTTTGCATACTGGTTTTAACAAAACCAGGTTTAATAAATAATTACTTGGTGTCATTGATCTCTAATTGCTTTATTCTCCAACGTATTAAAATCAATCCTATGAATGATTTTATATAGAAACCAATTAGAATATAATTAAAATAAGTGTAATCTTTTTATATGCGTTCTTATTAAATTTTGTTAGTCTTTCTAATTTAATATATTTCATTAAAACTTAAACGGAGGACAC
>CM042165.1:12952238-12964738 GCA_023376005.1 Doryteuthis pealeii | reverse complement strand
TCCCACTAGGGGCCTATTTATATTTAAGCGGCTGGTTTGAACGTCTCTTTCTCTCTTTTTCCTGTTCCTCAAACTACGAGACACATGGGTTAGATTCTAGTCTACCCCTTCTCGTTGGGGCTCGTCCCCCCCCCCACATTACTGTAAGTTATTCACACAGCATGGACTATTCCTAGTCTCATGTCTGTGGCTTTTATGTTTATCTTTTTACCATTCATGAATGTGTCTTTCTCTTTATTTATGTACACCTTGTATTATGTACCCTTTTATCCATGTGCTGTATACGTATTAAATGTTTTGTTTATCAAACATTTGTCGGAGTTTGTATCTTCAAGTATAATATCACTTTAAAACGAACCTGGCAACAACTTTTTATTTACTTGCTATTTTGTTTTGCTGACTTCATATGAAATAGAAATCTTTAAGTGTCATATCTGTCTATTTCATTTTTTTGTCCAATTAACAAATGGATTTTACCTTTATTTTCTAAAAAATAGTCAATTTAAATGTTTATATCACATTTTTGTTCAATCTTTTCCTCTTACAATAGAATAAATGCTGATAAATTTTAATTTTATTAAAATCTGAAAGTCTTTTTCAACCCTGTTTTCTTGGATATGGTCGCTCAGTAGTAATAGCAACTAAACCAAACGGTTTCGGTTTTGTAAAATATTTCGGTATGAAACTGAAAATAGAAAACTGATTTTTTACTTAAACAGCACATCATATCATAAACTGTTGATTGTAGGAATTTAAAAAGGTTGACAGAAATATAATACCTGTCATAACCCCCCCCTCCAATTTTAAAATTGAGAATAAAGCCCTAAGACTAAGAATTGCAATTAAAAAATGAAATCCCCACCAGACTACCTGCACAGATTGAGTCGGCACCGTGCATAACACGACTTACCACCGTCGTGGTTTATGGCCGATCTGACCAAAACTCTCTCTAATCTAAACCGGAAGAGGGTCTTCTCCACCGATTCTCACGGTATCCACCGGAAGGAGGATCAGGACTAAGGTCAAGCCTTGTCATTCAATTCTTCAAGGCCGCCGGCTGAACTTATAACAGCCATTTTGGTTTCTACACTACTGTACATAAATATTAGGAATCTAATAATTATGTAACATAAATTTTTGGGAAAAAAGTGCGGATTATATTCGAGGATTTACGGTACATAACAGAGTTGGTAAAAAATTGGAGAGTGAGGTAGTTATCAAGGGAAATGGATTTAAGAGTTAAGAAAGAGTATTGGCTTACAGTTTGAGGGTTAACTTTGACTCTTGAGTTGTGCAAAAAATAAATAGAATTAGTGAAATAGATCACTAATGAGGACTGAGCCTATTCTAGTAGTGATCAAGGGCTCTTTAGCCCAGTGAAATAGATCACTAATGAGGACTGAGCCTATTCTAGTAGTGATCAAGGGCTCTTTAGCCCAGTGAAATAGATCACTAATGAGGACTGAGCCTATTCTAGTAGTGATCAAGGGCTCTTTAGCCCAGTGAAATAGATCACTAATGAGGACTGAGCCTATTCTAGTAGTGATCAAGGGCTCTTTAGCCCAGTGAAATCACTAATGAAGACTGAGCCTATTCTAGTAGTGATCAAGGGCTCTTTAGCCCAGTGAAATAGATCACTAATGAAGACTGAGCCTATTCTAGTAGTGATCAAGGGCTCTTTAGCCCAGTGAAATAGATCACTAATGAGGACTGAACCTATTCTAGTAGTGAACACCTCAAGCGGAGTTTAACAGGTTTGAATTCAGAGTTTTCATTCCCCTAGACTGTTTGTCTAGTCAAGGTTAAAGAGCCCAGTCTGCCCTACTATTTACCCATAGCTTGAGTGAGAGTAGTTGGATTCATACCTTTCCCAAGGGTATTATCGCTATATAAACTGTGACTTTGTCCAGGATTTGAACTCTGGTCGACAAGTCCATTTCCTATGATGCTAATCATTACACCACGTATCTCCAACAAATAAATGGTTGTATTAAGTAAGATTAATGGGTTGAGACTTATAATCCGAAAGATGGCTCTCCTCAAAACAACCAAAAATGGGAGACTGAAATAAAATTCAGCAAGATTTAAATATTGGTAGGTGATGGGTAGTCAGTGGTCTGTCAAAATGAGAAGTGAGTGTTTACTATTAAATTTGTCTGATACTCTGATTCAGCCCTGCCCCTTTTAGACAAGGAGGAGACGTAACCATAATCCAGCAAGATTTAAATATTGGTAGGTGATGGGTAGTCAGTGGTCTGTCAAAATGAGAAGTGAGTGTTTACTATTAAATTTGTCTGATACTCTGATTCAGCCCTGCCCCTTTTAGACAAGGAGGAGACATAACCATAATCCAGCAAGATTTAAATATTGGTAGGTGATGGGTAGTCAGTGGTCTGTCAAATTTAATAGTAAACACTCACTTCTCATTTTGTCTGATACTCAATTGATTGACTCGTTTATTTTAACGGCATTTATTTTCCGACGTCCCCCCATGTCAGATGAACACAAAATCCCATTTTTATGGGGAGCCACACACAAACCGAAGCTCATGCGGTGGCCAGTGTTAAAAATTGTGTGTATCCTGTCGGCATACCTCTTCTGAGGATTCTCAGGCACTGGGCAATAAACTCATCCCCGCCCCTTTAAATCATAGGGGCAGGCGTTGCCAGAGGGGGGTGGCCCTGGGATCACACGAATAGTGTATATCCTACCAGTCCAGAGGTCAAAGCCACTGGGTATAGGTTCTGAAGAACAAGGTAAGTATGTATGTATAACAGTAGTAAAATCATCATGAACTGCTGATGTGTCTCCCAAATATTTGATTTATTTCAGGTGATCACCGAAGCTCATGTGATGTGTTAAAAATCATGTGTATCTCCTCGGCATTCCTATTTTGAGACACCTCAGGCACTGGGCAATAAACCCAGCCCTGCCTCTTTTAGAAAAAGGAGGGCAGGTGTTGCCTGGAGGGATGACCCCCTTGGATTCACATCAGTATTATATATCTTACCAGTCCAATAGCCAAAGCCGCTGGACACAAGACCAGGAGGACAGGTAAGCATAATCTGCTGTCAAAGAATCTTAATTTTAACAGCATATCAACCTGTCTGGGGTTATTTTATGCCTAGAGGTTACAAAATCACATTCATCGTGCATTCATATTTACATTTTTTTTGTGTAGTTGTTTAAGAGTTTATTTTTTTGTTTTAACAAAATGTCAAAATCCTCAGGGATTGTTTTCTAATATTTACTTTGTATGGTAAAATGTAAAGTTGACAGAGTGACCTAGTGTCGGTATCAGCCAGACAACGAGGGAGTCTATCCCCTTTTCACTAGCACTAGACCAAGGAGATTGTTTTTGCGTTCTGAGGTGGAGCGCCACACCTACCATCAGCTCCTCACTTTACTGAACAGATCCCTGTGCTACTCATACGCCGAGTTGGCAAGGGTTGGTATCGAACCGGGAACCTTGCGATTCCTAGGCAAGTGATCCGTGATCCGTTTACATGCTATTCTCTTTTGTCTCATTGACAATAAACAAGGGAGGTAACTTTGAAAAGATATCGAGATACGCAGACGGATTATAATAAAGTAACATGTTAACGGATTACGGATCTGGGACTTTACAATCCCATCCTAATTGACAGTTATTTAATCGGTTAAACCATCGAGTGATCCGGAGTTGGGGAGGTTTTCGAAGAATGAACTGGCACCAACGTTTTAAGAATTCTTAGAATTTATTCCACCAACTGCAACAGATAGGTACGCTTCCTGTGTCCCTGATGCACAAAAATCTAAAAGGACGCAGTAAAATCATATCCATGCATCCCAGTGTTTTTCTTTTTTCTTCTTCCACCATTTCAAACTAACTGTAAATACATTTCAATAGTTTCTTAGAAATGGATTACACAGGATAGGTTGTAAGGTAAGGTAGGAGCTAGACAGCTTTAGTTGGGACCCATAAATTTTTCTGGGGACTCATTTAAAGTAAATATGTGTGTCCCAAGATGCACTAAATAAAAAAGCTATCAGCATCACTGCAACTGTCAAATGTAGAAATAGGGGGTTTATTTCTGGGTATAATGGGTGGCTGGGATGGGGATGGGGATGGAACAGATGATTGAAATTAAAACTAGGATCTGTAAAAATCCATGGCTGGGAGCGGGGGTGGGGGATGTAGGGGTTTCAAATTTAAGGAAAATAGCTAATCCAGTTGACCAAGTCAGACAATAGGAAAATAGTGGTCTATAACAAATACTGGATAAAAAAAAACAACAACAAATAAACATGCAACATTAAAAGTGTAATGGGAAGGTGGAGGAGGAGGATATAATTTCCATATAAGGACATTCAATGGTGGTAGGAAGAGGGGGAGAAAGAAGAAAGCAAGGTAGGTATATTACTAATATTAATCATACTACTATCTAAACATGGTTAACAAAGACACCAAAAACAGAACAAAATTCTAATTTTAAAAAAAGATTTAAATTTAAATAGAAAAATAAATAAAATATTAATTCATATTTTCAAATATAACCACCTAGATAATAACATTTTTTTGGTACCTTGATATATCCATGGGTCACATAGAAGAAGGATTTCATTTTTATTTGATTTTTTTTATAAATAAATAAATCAATAAATAAAAAGACATTCTTGTTAATATTCAACAAATATTTCTATTTAAAAAAAAATGAATATTCAACAAAATTTCTATTTAAAAAAAATGAATATTCAACAAATATTTCTATTAAAAAAAAATGAATATTCAACAAATATTCTATTAAAAAAAAAAAGAATATTCAACAAATATTTCTATTAAAAAAAAAATGAATATTCAACAAATATTTCTATTAAAAAAAATGAATATTCAATAAATATTCTATTAAAAAAAAAATAAATATTCAAAAATATTTCTATTAAAAAAAAATGAATATTCAACAAATATTTATTCTATTAAAAAAATGAATATTCAACAAATATTTCTATTAAAAAAAAAAAAATATTCTATTAAAAAAAAATGAATATTCAACAAATATTTCTATTAAAAAAAAATAAATATTCAACAATATTTCTATTAAAAAAAAAAAAAAAATTCAACAAATATTTCTAAGGAACCATGTAGTAAATTACATTTTCAAGATGTGTATATTTTTTTAAAAAACCTTCTTTACTTAAGCTAAAGCACTGACTGAGTAAACAGAAACCCCTTTGATCTATTGGCTATCAGATACCCTGTATCTGAGCTTTAAAAAAAAAGCAAAGAAATGGAGTACAAAACACTACCAAACTTTCGACCGTGTTGTATATGTTAAGGCATTCATAGTGTAAGGGGGGAAAAAAAGACCGTAAATTGAAATAACTATTTGAATTTATATCCTATAATCTTCACTTTCAAGAGTTTCATAATTTGCTTGGTACTGGACATCTATCTCTTGAAATATACCTCCCCATTGTATTTGATAAAATCAAGGTACTGCATGAGGGTCTGTTGTTATAATCAAAATGATACTTTATTTAATGGGGAAGGGGGGGATGTGTCACATCACTGATGATGTAGACAAGTGCACCTTTTGGGTGGATTTCTTGATACAGATTAAACTGATCCGTCAGCTGATTTAATAGGAAACTTTTTGAAAAATAGGGCATCAAAAAGGAAAGCAGGAAGAGATTATTTGTTTTGATTAACAGAGAATGGTTTATGATGTAATGTTTATGATATTGAAATTAAATGGTAATCATACACCCCCCCCCCCCAAAAAAAAAAAAACAAAAAAAAAAACAAACCCAACAGTTTTTACTTTTCTTCTCCTGAGTATACTTGAAAAATTAATATTAGTGTCCCATAATAGTTGGTACATTTAGTGTATGAAATTTATATGCAAATGTAACATCTATTATGGGACAGAGACATTATTGTTTCTACTTTTGTCCCATAATAGTTGGTACATTTAATGTATGAAATTTATATGCAAATGTAACACCTATTATGGGACAGAGACATTATTGTTTCTACTTTTGTCCCATAATAGTTGGTACATTTAATGTATGAAATTTATATGCAAATGTAACACCTATTATGGGACAGAGACATTATTGTTTCTACTTTTGTCCCATAATAGTTGGTACATTTAATGTATGAAATTTATATGCAAATGTAACACCTATTATGGGACAGAGACATTATTGTTTCTACTTTTGTCCATAATAGTTGGTACATTTAATGTATGAAATTTATATGCAAATGTAACACCTATTATGGGACAGAGACATTATTGTTTCTACTTTTGTCCCATAATAGTTGGTACATTTAATGTATGAAATTTATATGCAAATGTAACACCTATTATGGGACAGAGACATTATTGTTTCTACTTTTGTCCCATAATAGTTGGTACATTTAATGTATGAAATTTATATGCAAATGTAACACCTATTATGGGACAGAGACATTATTGTTTCTACTTTTGTCCCATAATAGTTGGTACATTTAATGTATGAAATTTATATGCAAATGTAACAGTTATTATTGGATGGAGGTAAAATGTTTTTAAAACAAGGAGAATGAAATTATATGGCTAACTTTAAAGTTTAATAATGTTCACAAACTACTCAACAATGTGGGTGTGCATAGCAATAAGCCAAATGATGGAAAAACATTTCATGAAATTGATTTTATCACAATTAATGGAATTATTTTCTTAAGCAAATATTGATTAAGTTTATCAGATTTTATGCATTTTTAAAGAGTTTTGAATAATATGAAGATAACTTCAGTATATTGGATTTATTTCCTGATGTATTTTTTCTTTAGAAAAAATCTTGGACTTTTATTCATTTTTATCAGTTTATCTTGCATCTATAATTATTATTATTATTACTATTACATTCTTATTCTTATTTCTATTATATTATTTTATTATCATCATTACTATTATATCATTCTTATATTATTATCATCATTACTATTATATCATTCTTATTATTATTATCATCATTACTATTATATCATTCTATTATTATCATCATTACTATTATATTATTATTATCATCATTACTATATATATTCTTATTATTATCATCATTACATATTATATTCTTATTATTATCATCATTACTATATCATTCTATATATTATCATTATCACTATTATATTCTTATTATATCATCATCACTATTTTATATCATTCTTATTATTATCATCATTACTATTATATCATTCTTATTATTATCATCATTACTATTATATCATTCTTATTATTATCATCATTACTATTATATCATTATTATCATTACTATTATATTATTCTTCTTATTTCTATTATATCATTACTATTATATTATTATTTCTATTACTATTTTATTATTATTATTATTACATTCTTCTTATTACTATTATTAAACCAATAATAATATGAAAAATACACTAGTCAAAATACACAATAAAAACTCTTTGTCTAAGAAATGCAGATAACTTAGGACAGTTTTTGATTTTCAAATTTTTTTCCTGAAGTTTAAACAGAACAAGTTTGAAAGAAAAAAAGAAAGAAAAACAATTGCAAAAGAAAAAGGAACAAATATTGACTTCAATTTTGTGTGGAAATTCTCTTGAAATTCCTGGAAAAAAGCTGTGTCAAAATAAGGGCATAAAACAAGTACACCAAGAAGCAAAAAGGGGAGAGAAAAAAACAAAAACAACAACAAATACTGAAGAGGGGGGGGGGGTGACTCCACAGGAGGAACCCCAGCCCTCAAAAATGAATAAAAACAAATGAGATGACATAGGTCTTTTTCTTTCTTTTTCATATCTTGAAGTTTCACGAAGAATTACCGAGCCAAATCCTTTTCTTCAACACAGTTGAGTACAAATCAATTCCTCAGAATAATATTAGAATGATCACTGTGATAAAATGAAATGTTAATTTTTCCATTTTGTAGCCATGTCAGAACTATTATATGGTTGCACCACTTGGACTATATATATGATTTGTTTAACTTTATGTGTATTAATAAATTGTTAGAAATAATTTTTATGTTGGTTGGTTATTGTTTAAAACTCTTAACATCCAATTGAGAATTTTCTAAGTCCAGAGCATTCCTATAAGGATATATAAAAAAAAAAAAAATGGCTAAAAATGACCTTCGCATCTAAAGTTACCTGTTATTTCCCTTAAATCAAAGACTTCTAAATATGTTTAATATTATATTTAAATAAAGGCTATTATTTGGGATGGATTAGGAAAATGAATGATTGTTTGTTTGTTTTGTTTTACGGCATATCAACCTCAGTGGGTCATTCAATGCCGATAAAGTTTTGAAATAAATCAATTCTTAATGGATAATACAATTTTTTTATAAATACGTTTTTCTATTTAACCCATAGATGGGACCCTAACAAGTACTACCACTCCGGGTCAGAGTGGACCAGGGAGCAATGGTGATGAAGGGGTGCTCCACATTCCCCAAACCTCCAAAACTGGAACCTCACCATCAGATAGAGTTTATCGTCATTCCCAGGACATGTAGACCCGCAGCCACCGCCTTCTAGCACCCATATGATAAAAAGGGGTTGGGGCTTGCCATAAGGATAATAGGGTTGGGAAAATCATATAGGTGCTAGGAAAAACAAATGAGACTTCCGGCCGGGTGGAATGAGGTGGTATAGGACTTTAAGAGTTAATGGCATATCAAGCCTTGTGGGTTATTTAATGCCAAATCTGTTTTTATATATATGATTAGTTTAACTTCATATGTATTAATAGATTAGTAGAAATAATTTTAATGGCATATCAACTGTTGTGGGTTAGCCAATACCAACTCCTGTCTTTCTGTATATATGATTTGTAAGCAAACAGTTTGTTGGTAAATATTTTGGTTTGGTTTCATTAACTTGATGTGTACTAATAAACTGGTGGTTATGTTAGATTTTTAATCAACTTCAGGTGTATCAAACTGGTAGAAATAATTTTCATCAATTTCGAATAGTTTTTAGGTAAATGTTTTGTTTGGTTTTATAAATTAGTAGATATAATTTTCATTAACTTTCTGTATAAGAAAAAAAAACATATGGAACATTTCACAAATTTGCTTATCATCCTTACACAACTTGGTGAAACTTCAACGATAAGAAAAAGTTTATATCAAATGTAAAAATGAATAAAAGAAAATTTTTCACCTATAAAAAAAATCTGAAAAATTTAATATGAAATATGAATATAAAAAGAAAGAAAAAAAAAAAGGAAGAAAATTCCAATAAATTGAGAATTATTGAATTCCTGAAATAATTAGTCAAAAATTTTTAAAATCTTTTTTTTTTTTTTTTTTGTCAGTGTGATTTTTCGACATGTAATAACCTTAGATTTTCAGGGTACCATGTGAAATACATATCATGGTACCCAGTAAGTTACTTGGTAGTGATCATCTTCACTCCAACTAATAGGTGATAGGTTATATTAGTTTATATGGTACTACCCCCCCCCTCCGGGCAGCACTTACCCCCACACCTAAAAAGGGGTTTGTATTTACCCAAGTCTGTCACAGCCAGGATGTGACACAAAATCAATTTTTAAGCAGAGTAAAGCTGGTTTGAATTCAGTTTTCTTTCTCCTAGACTGGTTTCCTAACCAAGACTAAAGAACCCTACTATTTTCCCATAGCTGAGGGGAGAATAGAGAGAGTCATGTTTCCCAAAGGCATTAGAGCAAACAGTCTCATCCAGGATTTGAACTAAATTTGCTGATACCATTTCATGATTTTAAATGCACTAACAACATGGGCTGTTTTGAGGCAAATCTAACTCAGATTTTCATAGAGACCTCATTAATGAATAAAATTTATTCTATGTATTAATGATTTTGACTATGAATTAAATACTTATTGATAAACTTATGCAATTCCTGAGGGTATTGTGATATATGCAGTGACAGTTTCGGTCACAAATAGACACCGAATCTCCATTATAATAGGATTAGACACTGAGGATTTTATTGGAATTTTCTTTTGACGATTGAAACATTGAAAAACTTGAAGCTGAAATGGTGAAAAAAAAAAAAAAAAAAAAAGGAAAAGAAAAGAAAGAAAAAGAAAAAGCCAAGTAGATATTTTAGATAAAGACAAAATAAAGAAATTACCCCCCCCCTTTTTTCCTTGTCATAAAAAAAAAAAAAAAGGCAGATAAGAAGAATGTAGAAGAGAGAAAAAGGAAATTGTAGCTAAACACTTGATAGCACCAGTGGGGTGGGGCAGTAACAACACTGTAATGTGATGATGATGATGATGATGATAGCTCATGCAAAAAGCGAGGTGGAGGGTGGGGGTGAGAGAAGTGACGAGGGAGATTGTCCCAAATCAAAATACAGGCAAAGTGTGAAAGCCAAATAAAGAAAATACAAATCGCTGTTTAAAGTGATAGCGGGGTTGTAAAAACAGAAAGAAAAGAGCTGCTAAGTGCCATGCTTATTGACAGTGAGATCAAACTAGACATTAGACAGCACAAAGCAGACACCTTTTAGCACAGGATTCATCCTTAAGCATCACAGGTCACTACACGGCCAACAGGTGCCCCATTGGGGGGAGGGAGTCTTACCCCTATGTTGAGAAAGAGCTGCTAAGTGCCATGCTTATTGGCAGTGAGATCAAATTAGACATTAGACAGCACAAAGCAGACACCTTTTAGCACCAGGATTCCATCCTTAAGCATCACAGGTCACTAACCCACGGCATAGGTGGCCCCATTGGGGGGAGGGAGTCTTACCCCTATGTTGAGAAGAGAGCTGCTAAGTGCCATGCTTATTGGCAGTGAGATCAAACTAATTAGACAGCAAAAGCAGACACCTTTTAGCACCAGGATTCCATCCTTAAGCATCACAGTCACTACCCACGGCCAACAGGTGGCCCCATTGGGGGAGGGAGTCTTACCCCTATGTTGAGAAGAAAGAGCTGCTAAGTGCCATGCTTATTGCAGTGAGATCAAACTAGACATTAGACAGCACAAAGCAGAACACCTTTTAGCACCAGGATTCCCATCCTTAAGCATCACAGGTCACTACCCACGGCAACAGGTGCCCCATTGGGGGGAGGGAGTCTTACCCCTATGTTGAGAAAAGAGCTGCTAAGTGCCATGCTTATTGGAGTGAGATCAACTAGACATTAGACAGCACAAAGCAGACACCTTTTAGCACCAGGATTCCATCCTTAAGCATCACAGGTCACTACCACGGCCAACAGGTGGCCCATTGGGGGGGAGGGTCTTACCCCCCTATGTTGAGAAAGAGCTGCTAAGTGCCATGCTTATTGGCAGTGAGATCAAACTAGACATTAGACAGCACAAAGCAGACACCTTTTAGCACCAGGATTCCATCCTTAAGCATCACAGGTCACTACCACGGCCAACAGGTGGCCCCATTGGGGGGAGGGAGTCTACCCCTATGTTGAGAAAGAGCTGCTAAAGTCCATGCTTATTGCAGTGAGATCAAACATAGAATTAGACAGCCAAAGCAGACACTTTTAGCACCAGCCTTAAGCATCACAGTCACTACCCACGGCAACAGGGGCCCATTGGGGGAGGAGTCTACCCTATGTTGAGAAAGAGCTGCTAAGTGCCATGCTTATTGCACAGTGAGATACAAACTAGACATTAGACAGCACAAAAGTGGCAAAATCAGACACCTTTAGCAATAAATAAAAAGCATTGTTCTATCTATACCAAGATTTCATACAACACACAGACATTATAGGTTGTTATAGAAGGGGGGAAAATAGGGGGGAATAGAGGGGGGAATAGATATTTGAGTCAACAGTCTCACGACCGGCAGCTGAAAATCATCCGTCGTCGTCATCAAAATAATCTTTTCTGCTGACGTTCCACGTAAGCCGAATGCTTCTCTGCTTGTCACGCCCGCTCGCTTTGGTTATTTTTATTGGCATATACCCAAACATCCGCGCACATGCAGTCGAACCTCGCGTCCGTCCAATGCCTAAATCGCATTTGTTTTTGCATGCGGGAGGACATGGGTTCGATCCCGGCAGGAAAGACAATGTCTTGCTCTTTCCTTTCTTGGTCTCGTCATAGTTGTTTTAAGCTCATTCAGTAGAGGTGTCAGGCTGGGAACCTGGTTCATCTTGGACAATTTGGATGGTCTCATTTTTAACCAGAAGGGTGTGCAAGATGATAATGACATAGTTTTAAAGAACTGAGTATTAATATATAGATTTATTATGTTAAGAGGGCCAAATAAAGCACATCCACCAAAGTTCTAGATTCACATAGTATATATGATAAAAAGATGGGGTGGTGCCATAAGGGCAATAGGTTTGGGACAATCATTAATGCGACCAGGTGTTGATCGGGGGGGGGGTAGCTTTCCATGCTCATCTAGCACTAAGTAGAGACAAAGTAATGCGTTGCATGTCATGACTGCTCAACCACCAGGATTCCATCTTAGCATCACAGGTCACTACCACGGCCATACCAGGTGGCCCTGGGGATCTCTCTCTGTGGT
>CM042165.1:12833310-12952138 GCA_023376005.1 Doryteuthis pealeii | reverse complement strand
AAAAGAGAGAGATATACAGGTCATACCCACGGCCAACAGGTGGCCCATTGGGGGGAGGGAGTATTACCGCTGTGTTGAGAAAGAGCTGCTAAGTGCCATGCTTATTGACAGTGAGATCAAACTAGACATTAGACAGCACAAAGCAGACACCTTTTAGCACCAGGATTCCATCCTTAAGCATCACAGGTCACTACCCACGGCCAACAGGTGGCCCCATTGGGGGGAGGGAGTCTTACCCCTATGTTGAGAAAGAGCTGCTAAGTGCCATGCTTATTGGCAGTGAGATCAAACTAGACATTAGACAGCACACAAAGCAGACACCTTTTAGCACCAGGATTCCATCCTTAAGCATCACAGGTCACTATCACGGCCAACAGGTGGCCCCATTGGGGGAGGGAGTCTTACCCCTATGTTGAGAAAGAGCTGCTAAGTGCCATGCTTATTGGCAGTGAGATCAAACTAGACATTAGACAGCACAAAGCAGACACCTTTTAGCACCAGGATTCCATCCTTAAGCATCACAGGTCACTATCTACGGCCAACAGGTGGCCCCATTGGGGGGGGAGTCTTACCCCTATGTTGAGAAAGAGCTGCTAAGTGCCATGCTTATTGACAGTGAGATCAAATTAGACATTAGACAGCACAAAGCAGACACCTTTTAGCACCAGGATTCCATCCTTAAGCATCACAGGTCACTACCCACGGCCAACAGGTGGCCCCATTGGGGGAGGGAGTCTTACCCCTATGTTGAGAAAGAGCTGCTAAGTGCCATGCTTATTGACAGTGAGATCAAACTAGACATTAGACAGCACAAAGCAGACACCTTTTAGCACCAGGATTCCATCCTTAAGCATCACAGGTCACTACTCACGGCCAACAGGTGCCCCATTGGGGGGGAGGGAGTCTTACCCCTATGTTGAGAAAGAGCTGCTAAGTGCCATGCTTATTGACAGTGAGATCAAACTAGACATTAGACAGCACAAAAGTGGCACAAAGCAGACACCTTTTTAGCAATAAATAAAAAGCATTGTTCTATTATACCAGATTCTAACACACAGACATTATAGGTTGTTATAGAAGGAGGAAAAATAGAGGGGGGAAAATAAATATTTGAGTCAACAGTCTTCGACCGGCAGCTGAAAATCATCCGTCGTCGTCGTCAAAATAATCTTTTCTGACTGACGTCTCACGTAAGCCGAATGCTTCTCTGCTTGTCACGCCACGCTCGCTTTGGTTATTTTATTGGCATGTTACCCAAACATCCGGGCACATCAGTCGAACCTCGCGTCCGTCCAATGCCTAAATCGCATTTGTTTTTGCATGCGGGAGGACATGGGTTCGATCCCGGCAGGAAAGACAATGTCTTGCTCTTTTTCCTTTCTTGTTCTCCGTCATAGTTGTTTTAGCTCATTCAGTAGAGTGTCAGGCTGGGAACCTGGTTCATCTTGGACAATTTGGATGGTCTCATTTTTAACCAGAGGGTGTTGCAAGATGATAATGGACATAGTTTTAAAGAACATGAGTATTAATATATAGATTTATTATGTTAAAGAGGGCCAGCAAAGGATCCACCAAGTTCTAGATTCGACATAGGTATATATGATAAAAAGGATGGGGGGTGCCATAAGGGCAATAGGTTTGGGATAATCATAATAAGTGCTAAGGCTCAATGCGACCAGCTGATTGATCGGGGGGGGGGTAGCTCTCTAACTGCCCATCTAGCCTAAGTAAGGGCCAAAGTAATGCGTTGCATGTCATGGACTGCTCAACCACCAGGATTCCATCCTTAAGCATCACAGGTGACTACCCACGGCCAACAGGTGGCCCCATTGGGGGGGAGGAAGTCTTACCCCTATGTTGAGGTGCAGTCGGTGTATTCTAAAGCCTCAGCAGAAAGGGCTACCTCTCTAAAGGAGGTGGCTTCATTCCTGAAATGAGGTAACCAAGCGATTACATGGTAAATAAATAAATTAAATTATTCTAATCAATTATAATTTTAATAACTCCATTGTAATCTATTAGATTTCCATATACCTCAGTTGAATGAGTTGTATATCTTAACTAAATTATAAATGACTTGATTAGTTAAGTTAAAAGTTATATAGAAACACTGACATCATGATATGCAATAAAAAATTGAAATAGTTTATTATAAATTATTTTAACTTATTATCTAGATATCTTATTATAATAAAGTGTGTGTGTCTATCTGTAACTGAAACTACGACATGACCAACGTCACAGTTCCCTTGGTTATTTATGTTATATTATCAGTGGTTATTGAATAATCATTATTTAATCTTAATCAGGATATTCTTTTATTAACAATATCTCTATTAAGGTCTATCTCAGATAGATTTGCTCCAAAACAGCCCATATTATTAATGGGTTTAAAATCCTGCAATGTGTGTGATATATCATTAAGAAATGAATGTTTACATAGTATATAGTATGAATAATTTGCATACCGGTTTTAACAAGACAGTTTTTTAATAATCAATTATTATTCTGATAACTCCATTATAATCTATTAGATTTCCGTATGCCACAGTTAAATGAGCTGTCTATCTTTATCAAATTCTAAAATGACTTGATTAGTTAAGTTAAAATTTAAAGTTAATAGAAACAATGACAGAGTGACATGCATTTTAAAAGAATTGAAATAATGTTGCATAGCGGTATCAAATTCTATATCTTATATAGCGGCTTCAAATCCACAGCCCTACTTTGTGTATCTGCATACATAGCGGGTATCGTCACTAACCCTAGACAATATGTGTAGTGGTTGCTTAATGAAATCACAACACATGGGCATTAGTAGGAGTTAACTTTATTTCTCTTCTCGGCTGTATGTGGTGGGCGGGGTGACAATGACTACTACTGCTGCTGGGATGACTAGCGTTGGTGACGTGGAACGAACCTCACAGCCCGCTGGCAGCGATCGACCGTGTTGACGGTCGCTCCTTATGCTCTGATCGCCGTCTCCTGTCTGACTGACTCGACCCTCTGGCTTTTGTATTGACAACACGCCTACGCATCTTTATCTTTTGATCTGATAACGGACCTTTGTTATATATTTCTTTATCCTTTCCCTGCTTCCTTGACTGGAAACCCTCTATTCCGTTTTTTAACTTCTTTTCGCTTTTACCAGGAAAAACATCCTTTGTCATTTTTGTCGTCTTTTCTTTGTTTCGCTCATACAATATACAACAACAAATTATTTCAATTTATTATCTAGATATATAAATGAATTATTTATATTATATCTACATGATTAAATAATAGGTTCCAGGTACTTTTCACAATATCACAATTTTTCATTAAGGGTACTAAACTTTGATCGCCACCCCCTGGGTACATGCCAAAGTTCCTTCAAATGTCAAAGTGTAGCACAAAGATTTAGTGTAAAGATTTTTGTAATGGCAACCGAGCAATGCAATAACATTTCTGAATTGCGGTATTTATCACTCAAGATAGGTATGCATTTCGTAAATGTTTACTTATGAAACAAGTTAAACTCAAGATTTGATATAAGCGAATGCAGTAACCTAACATGACAGTAGAGTTGATCCCCTGGGAATCGTGAAAGAAACTGAAATTTCACACTATTAAAAAATAGTGTGTGTATATATATATATATATATATATATGTATTTCCTATCATAAAATGGGAAATTATAAAAAAATTCGCCAATATAGACCAGGTGATTTTTGCCATATATATATATATATATATAAGGGTTTTATAGTTTGCTTGAAGCATTGTATGTATGTGTTAAAATAGAAATTAGAAGGCAATTGACAATGCAATGGAATAGGTGTTGAAATGATGTTTATTTACTTTTTTTTCCTAAATATTTTCGGGATAAAATCCCATTTTCAAATGTTTTTGGAGTACTTGTGTTTTTTTTAGTACTTATATTATGGCGTTGGCATCGTTTGTTGTTTATATAAACAATATAAACTCATCTCAAACATTCAGAGAAATACCTGGACTTTTTCACTGAAGTTTAAGTGACAGCAAATCTCGACAGGTCTCCAGGACCCTTCTAAGTATCCTAGTTAATTTATGTAGTCTTGATGGTTTCAATTCTTCCTCTAATCTTTTGTTCATCAAATCTCTTTTCCAGGTTCTTGGGGACTGTTCCAAGGACACCAACTACAACTGGTTCACTGCTTCATCTCTCAAGCAATATCCTTGTAATTGTCTTTCTTTTTTGCCTCCTTTCATGTAGGTCTCAGTATTTTTTTATTTTTTTTGATTAATGGCATATCAACCTTTGTGAGTAATTTAATGCCAAAGCCATCCTTGTAGAAGAACAGTAGTGGTATTATTTAATTCATAGCTGGGGGGGGGAGATAAGGGGATTCATACCTTTCCTAAGGGTATTAGTTTCAAAGCGAATGGAATAAAGTGACTGGAGTTTGAACTTGCTTACTACTATGTTACAATCCAGCATGTTAGCCACTACCCATGGGAACTCTCCCCTCTTTTTGATGTAATTTCCTCAGCTATAAGTCCGATGATTAAGAAAAACTAGAAGCACATATAGGAAGCAAGCAGATATCAAAATTTCTGATATTTTTATAACATAAGCAGACAGTAAATATAATATCAATAAAAAAGTTCAATATTTATTTTATTTTGGTTAATTTTGGTTTGGTTTGGTTTATTTAATAAAAACACAAATTTAAAAAAGTTAACGGCATCTAAAATATAACCAGTTTTATTTTATTTTAATACAATAATTTAAGTTTATATTATTAGTAACTAATGTAGTCTCCCTTAACCTCCAATATTGGGTTTATGGTGTTTAGCAAAATAGCACTAGGCTGAGAATATCAAATTTATGGTATATTGTAACCAAGATATCTTTAATATAAGTTTTGTTTTATTTTAGCCCAAAAATTAAAGTTTATATTATCAGTACCTGATGTGTTTTTGTTTTTTCTTTGTTGGAGTTTAGTTTGATCATCAGGAAAGGCCATCCTGATATCTAATAGTAAAACATATTTGTTGGTCTTAAATAATAGCAGCAGCTGCAGCATATCGTTCATCAGATTGATTCCAGCATACACAACTTCATTAATGGAAGAGCTATCTCGTTTTTATAAGGGAGCAATTAAACACAGACCTTATCTTTATGGAGGACTGTTTGTCCATTTTTGTTATATCCTAAATTGTTAGGAATAACAATATAACAAAACAGTTAAATATCTTTTTAAAATACAACAATATTTGTTTTTATTTTCTCACCGCCCAGGAATACAGCAGGATGGGTTGGATAAACAATTAACTGTCAACAAGTTGTGTATTCATCAAGCAGCCATGTTGTTGTCTGATACTACACTTTTTCATTTCCTTAGCGGAGAGTTATCTCCCTTAACAGAAACCATTACAGATGTGCTAGCTTAGTCTCCAATTAACTGTCAACAAGTTGTGTATTCATCAAGCAGCCATGTTGTTCTAAATTTGAAAATTTAAGTTATCGATTTTATTGTTTTTTCTCATGGATTCTAATGTCTTGAATTTACTGATGGTGTAAAAAGTGCTCAATTTGGAGTTTTAGGTGACTTTTGAGGCCTGAGATAGGGCAAAAATGGCCAATTTCATACACAAATAAAGTCCGAAACTAATATGATTTTCTGATAGAGTTCGATGAGGAGTATCACATAGTAAAAGATGGTTGAGTTCTGTGGAGAATTGGCAGAGATATGGGGCTTCAAATGTGCCCCCAAAATGCCATTTTCAGCTATTATAAGTCTACGTATCTTGGTGAAAATTTAAGTTATCGATTTTATTGTTTTTTCTCATGGATTCTAATGTCTTAAATTTACTGATGGTGAAAATAGTGTTCAATTCAGAGTTTTAGGTGATTTTTGAGGCCTGATAATCCCCTGAGAGTGGGCAAAAATGGCCAATTTCGTGCACAAATAAAGTGCTAAACTAATATGATTTTCTGATAGAGTTCGATGAGGAGTATCACATAGTACAAGATGGTTGAGTTCTGTGGAGAATTGGGGGAGATATGGGGCTGATACTACACTTTTTTCAGTGAAGAGTCAAACGTTCGTTAGGGGAGAGTTATCTCCCCTAACAGTTTTAAAAATTGGTCTGTAAGGAATCTATATGTATACAGAGAACTTATCTGGAGATTGCTTCACTTTCCTCTTGGTAGAAGGCATCATTATAGTGATTGCCCTGGGCCTCCAAATATTGGGCTTACAGTGTATAGCAAAATAGCACTAAGCCTAGAATATCAAGTTTATGAAGAGAAAAATGGAAGTGAATCCGACAGTATGTAATATAGCGAAAAATTTCAAAAAGAAAAAAACATGATTGATGTTTATTTTGCCAATGCTGCAGTGTTTCAATCTGTTTTAGATCTTCATCAGGGCTTTTGTTTATTTGAGGAAAAATAAATTTATCACAGAGAATAAGGAGACTGTGAGAGTCTTTTGTTGGTCAATCTATTTAAAAGTGTTGAATGAAAAACTAGCGTTCTTTGGATGTTGAATGAAAAACTAGCGTTCTTTAAATGTTGAATGAAAAACTAGTGTTCTTTAAATGTTGAATGAAAAACTAGTGTTCTTTAAATGTTGAATGAAAAACTAGTGTTCTTTAAATGTTGAATGAAAAACTAGTGTTCTTTAAATGTTGAATGAAAAAACTAGCGTTCTTTGGATGTTTGAAATTATGAATGCTAAGTTTATGGTATATAGTAAAATAATGCTCAACCCAAGATATTTAAAAAAAATTATAATTTGGTTTTTAACTAAGATGTGTTTTCAATTGACCATTATGGCTTTTGATAAGGCGCAACTGACAATTTGAAAGGATGAAAATATAAAACATTGTCTCTAAAATGAGTAGCACCAAAAGACAAAGAAAATTGTAATTAAATATTAGATAATATGTTCTTTTTATGATTGCCACATCAGAAGACAGAAAGACATTTAGAAAATTATATTCAAAATTTAAAAAGATATAGACATCCCGGGATGTCATAAAAAAACCCAACAAAACAACCAGTATTATTATGGTGGCCAAGATGATTGACACTGAACCAAAGAATTTTTAAAATGGTCTCTGGGGAGCAAGATAGGCGCCACACGATGAAACCGTGTGACAATGGTAAGGGAATATAAGAATAGGGCAAAGAATACTTGCTTCCAAGGAAAACATTTTTGCAGGAATTTGTGAAGAATAAAATGATATAAAGAGTGTCTGGTTGTTATGACAACATAATGAAAAGGGAGAGACAGAGAGAGGCACAAAAAAAAAAAAAATTGCAGCTACAACTAAAAATATATATATATATTATTTTTTATATATAAAGAGCCAATGAATGGACTAGCTGTGATTATACAAAGGAGATGATCGCTCGATTAGGGTACTTACCAAATTTGGGTGTTGAGGGCTCGTAGAGAACTGATCTAGTTTTACCTAAAACATGTAATTAACACTTGATAAAATATAACGGAAGAGAAAGGGAAGAGAATGGGAGAGAGAGAGAAACAGAGAGAAAATACACAAGTACAAAAGGGAGATAATTCATAGTTAAAAAGAAAAACAAGGGAGATAATTAAAGCTTGCTATTTTAAATAAGGAAGAGAAAGAAATGGAAGAGAAAAAAATAATCAAAATAATTAAAATATATTTTTTTTAAATGAAGGAATCTTCAGCTGTCAAATAAAGAAAAAAATTGTATTAGCGAAAAAAGCAAGTCAATAATTTCTTAGAAATTGCAAATCTACAGATAAGCATGCACTCATCCCACAGAATTCTATTTCAAAACATAAGCCAAATTTGTTTGTTTGTTTTTGTTTTGTGGCATATCAACCTTGGTGGGTCATTTAATGCCAACAAAGTTTTGAAATAAATTCATTCTTAATGGAATTTTTTAAACTCAATTTTTTGTGTAAATTCATGTTTTTTTGTTTTTTTTATTCAACCTATAGATGGGACCCTAACAGGGTGGCATAAACCAAATAAAGATATTTCAAGAGTTATTTGAACCATTTAAATCTTTAAAAAAAATTTCTTTTTTTAAACCACATTACAGCATTTCTTAGATGCATAATCTATGTAGAAAGGGGAAGGGACTCTTCCTCCCACTCTAATGTAGTATACAGTATTTGAACCACCAGAAAGTGTCAATTTTTTCCTTTTCTTTTTTCTTGGGGGGGGGGCATAAATATATAAATCAAGGTTGCATTTTTTTAGTGGATTTTTTTAAGGAGGCACGTGGTGTAATGGTTATTGTCATAGGAAATGGACATGGTGAGGCGAGTTCAAATCCTAGACCGGGCAGTTTGCATTTAACACAGTGCTAATAAGTAAGTAAAGTCATCAGGGTGGCCTAAAGTCGGTATCAGCCAGACATCAGAGGAGTCTATCCCCTTTTCACTAGCGCTACACCTATTGTATACTGAGGTTTTCACGGTACCAAATCGATACATGTTGTATACCCTTTCTTACTTCTTTACTTCTTACTCTGGTCGTCTTTTCTTCTGGCCGGCTTTGCTATTCTGATCGTCTTTGGTCTGGAATCTTCTAAGATCTTCTGTTGCTATGTTCTTGCTGGCTGGTCGTCCAGGATTCATTTCTTAGTCTTGTTACCAAGACATTCATCAACCACAAGAACATATTACTTATACAACTTTTATTTCCTTAACTATACATTTCATGTAACTAAATATCTGACTAACATAGCGCGCATGAGTTCCAGTTTTAGGCAGAGCATAAAATGGCCGCTGCTCTGCCTGACGTCTAACTGCAAATTGGGGACTCTGAAAAAGGTCCCACGTGACTTCACATATTTGGCGGGCTTCTGTAATTTTCCATAGAAGGACCTGGCCATGGTAGGAAAGGGGATTGACAATAATCTTATGCAACCACATAGATTATGTAACACACCAAGGAAATTATTTTTGGCATCTGACAAACCATAGATGAGACCTAACAGGTACTACCACACCAGGTAAGAGTGGACCTAGGAGTAATGTTGATGAAGGGGTAATCCCCAGACCTCCAGAATTGGAGCTTCACCATCAGAGTTTAACATCATATCCAGGACATTAAGACCCTCAGCCACTGCCTTAGCACATGTGATAAAATGGGTTGGGGTTTGTCCGTGGGGGGAGGGGGTTATCTACCAGGTTCAATATAAAGTTACAGGTCTTGAAAAAGTTGCAATAGACACTATTCCCCCCCAGTACGATGGTAATTTCTGCGTTTTACGGGCTGGAAAATATGTTAACATCTCAAAGCATTTGTAAGTAAATGACCTTTAGGCACCCCTTTTGCGATCTCGATTCATAAGGGCATGTTTTTCATTTACACCGTTAAAATCCGGTTGTTTGTTAACAGACGATTTTTAGAGTTTTTTTTAAATTATAAAACTAACCCCTAACAAACACTCGGATTTTGGCGGTGTAAATGAAAATCATGTCCTTATGAAAATCATGTCCTTATGAATCGAGATCACAAAAGAGGTACCTAAAGGTTCAGTAAATTTTATTTACAAAGGAACAGATCAAAATAAAATCGGACCATATGACCTTTAGGCACCCCTTGCACAATTTCGACTCGCAAGGACACTTTTCTCATTTACACTGTCAAAATCTGATTGTTTGTTGGGATTAGGGTTATAATTTAAAAAAAAAAAAAAACAACTAAAAATCGTCTGTTAACAATTTAACCGGATTTTGATGGTGTAAATGGAAAAAATGTCCCCACGAATCGAGATCGCAAAAGGGGTGCCTAAAGGTCATATGGTCCATAAAATCAAATAAGCAATAAGCCAAGCTTAGATTATGTTCAAATAAAACAATTTGCAGATATTTTCTAAACAACAGCTGAAAGAAGGAAAAAAAAAGTCCAGGAATTAAAAGAATGTCTAAGAAATAACAAGATTCACAGTCATGCATTTTCAAAAAGAAATATATATATATATATATATATATATATAAAAAGTTAGGGTAGTAAAAACATGAAGTCAAAGACGCTTGGTAACCAAGGTTTGAAAATCACATAGGTGAGAAACTCAGTTACCAAGCACCATTGACTTTGATATCCTAACTTAGATATACATGCTCTATCAATGATATTGAGCACTCTTTATCATAAATATAGCAAACTACATATATATAACTAACAAAACAATATAGCCATAAAATTCAATTTTTTTAAGGTGGTGGTTGGCTGGTAAAATCCTGTGGAAAAGAGACATTATTAATTATTCAAATTATTTATATTACTCTTCCTGCCAATAAATGTTTAAAATCTTTCAATTTTAACTTTAAATAACAAACAACTGTCAACTTTTAATGGATAAGTGAGTTTGTGAAAATATCTGACAAAAGATAATTTTTGCAATCAATCAGACTCAAAATCAAAGAAATATGGAAGCTCTTTGGTTAAAGGTAGGTTGATTTACTGGAATATTTACATAGAAATTGGTACCTGCCCCTTTTTTTTAAAATTTTTTTTGACTCAATTTGAAAAAGGTAGTTGTCTCCCCTGAATTGGATGCCATAATGAAAATGATCAGGTACATTTTAGAATTCTATTTATAATCGAAATCAATTTCTTTTAAATTCAATCATTAGAATTGGTGTGATACCAATCATTATATTCGACATATATTTGGTAAGATATCTGTATTTACCAACCCCTCGGGATGAGCAGTATGTGACACAAAGTCAATTTTTAAGTAGAGTTTAACAGGTTTGAATTCAGAGTTTTCCTTCTCCTAGACTGGTTGCCTAACCAAGGTTAAAGATCCCTACTATTTACTCATAGCCAGAGGCAGAATAGTTAGATTCCCAAGGGTATTAACACTATGTGAAATATAAACAGCTTCGTCCAGGATTCGAACTTGCGTCGCCGTATCCATTTATTAAACAGACAAGCTTTGATAAAATATCTTGACATTTTTTTTTTTTTTCTTTAGGGAAAAAGTGGAATTTTTGGTGAACACTTCAAACTCATTTTATGAAAGGGGGACAAAAATCAAACTCATTTTATGAAAGGGGGACAAAAATCAAACAAATTTTAACTGTAGATTATGTTTGACATTTATTGGCAGGTATTCTAAGAAATTATTTTCATCAAGCGTTTTAAGCAAGATCCAAGTGCAGCGCTGTTTTTTTTTGTTTTTTTTTTAAAACATGCATAAAAAGTGCCTCAAGTAATCTACGTAACATTTATAAAAATATAAATTTAAAAAAAAAAAGCATAATTATACAACTTCAGACAGTCCATTGGAGACTAAACCATTTTTAACACAAAGTGGTGATTTCTTCTAAAACATTTATACACAGGGTGTTCATAAAGTCTTACAGCAGTTTTCCAATTTAAAACTTAATAACTCACATTTGTATAAATGATAGAATCATTTAAGTAAAAACCAAATGAAAGTTCAACTCTTGTAGTTTTATTTTCTATGAACGTTTTTATAGTTGCATTTCAACAACATTGCTTTCATTTTTGTTACATTTTGAATCTGCTGCAGCACTTTAGAGACACTAATATATATATATATATATATATATATATATTTTTTTTTTTTAAGGATATGTGCTTAATTGAAGTCATACCTAATTTTGAAAATTAATTAGTTAATAATTAATGAATTTAGGCGGGCATATATGTTCAAATGTAAGGCTAAACAAATCGAGAAAATGTCAATCCTGAATGTACATTTCGACCGTTTCTCGATTTGTTTAGCCTTACATTTGAACATATATGACTGCCTAAATTCATTAATTATTAACTAATTAATTTTCAAAATTAGCTATGACTTCAATTAAGCACATATCCTCCAAAAATTGTCGGCTAAAATGGCCATATAAAAAATAAACACATTGTTTGTTTACTTACTTGCATATATATATATATATATATACATATATATATATATATATATATATATATATATGCACACAAATATTAAGACAAGATGGAGAAGTTGATTAATGTAAAGATCAAGGAAGTTAATAGAAATGTTGATTATGAATTGTATATAAGCCAAAAAGATTTAATTAAAAAATTTTTTGAATTAGAAAAACAAAACAATTAAAAACAATTTTCTAGACATTCAAAGAATTTGACATCCTTAAAAAATCTTTAAATCTAAATATGGAGCCAAGTTTTTATATATATATATATATATATTAAAAAAGAAAAGAAAAGAAAACAGGCTTTTCTTTTTTTGTATTTTTAATGGCCTGAAAGTTTAGATAAAAAGAATATGAATCCTGATAAAAAAAAAAAAATAAAAAAAATCAAAAAAAATCAAGACTTCTCAAATAATTAGTAGTTGAATCAGTTTTTGATTTGTATCAAGCAAGTCCTCAAAATAGCTGAAAACAAAAACATTCTCTCTGTGGATCATAAAATATTTAAACAAAATTCATACATTTTAAAAAACATGTAAATATTTCTCGTATAGTCAAAGACAAAATAAATAAACAACAAATTATGCCTTATATTTTATGACTCGACTATAAAAACAAAAGTGCAAAAAAGTAAATTATAAAAATACAATTGTCAAAATGGGATAGAAAATACAAAAATATGAATGATTGAATTATATTCAACAAAATGAAATGTAATCAATTTTATACTGAGGAGTTGATAACTTTTAGAGAAAATAGTTCCCTTTTTAGAAATATATATATATATATATATATATATGGAGAGAAATGGAAGACAAAATGGAAAATTAAATCAACAGGTTTCAAGAGTAGCTTCAATAGAATTAAGTTTTATTTCAGTGTCGGTTTCATGTTTTTTTTTGTTAAATAAAATCGATTTCTAATGTAATTATCTTCATAATGAAATATGTCAATTTAATATATATATATATATATATATATATATATATATATATATATATATCACTGAGTATTTGTCAGTGTACATCTATAATATATGTGTGTGTGTGTATATATATATATGTATATATAAGAAGCTATAAACACATTTTTCTTGTATACAATATAAATTATTACTGGACCAAATTGAATTGTTGAATATATTTTTTCTCCCTTTTCTCATATTTCTTATCACATTTGACACATGTGCATCTTGTGGTATGTTGCCTATAAAAAAACATTTACTAAAATATGTGCATCTTGTGGTATGTTGCCTATAAAAAACATTTACTAACATGTGCATCTTGTGATATGTTGCCTATTTTACTAACATGTGCATCTTGTGATATGTTGCCTATAAAAAACATTTACTAACATATGTGCATCTTGTGATATGTTGCCTATAAAAAACATTTACTAACATATGTGCATCTTGTATGTTGAATTTTGCTTAAAAAACATATGCATCACATGGTATTAAAATAATAAAAATAATGAAAAAAAGATGGAACTGAGGACACACACAAATCAGGACAATGTTTTTTCAAAAATAATCATAACTATGTAATGATTTTTGTTTTGTTTTCCTAGTGGGGAAAATTTTGTTAGAAAATAAAGTGTTAGTATCTTAGCTTTGCCAAAGATGATAATACCACAATTTGTTTATACAGTGGAACCTCAGTTATCGAACATAATTCATTCCAAAATTATGCTAAAAAACTGAAACAATATTTACTATAAGAAATAGTGTAAAGTGAATTTATTGACCTTGTGTCACATCCTACTCATACAGAGAGGTTAGTACATATGCATATATACATATATCTATCTCTATTTGTGTATTTCCATCACGTGAATTCCTATTTATGTGCCTACAGTTATATATAATATGGAAAGACATGTATTTAAACAGATAACAAATAAAAATGTAAATACAAAAAAGAAAAGCATAATAAAAATAATATTTAACCTAATTATGTTTGTTATTGATTTTAACGGCATATCAACCCATCAGGGGTTATGTCATGCCTACCGGTTATGATGTAATACATATTGTGTATTTATATATATACTTTTAGTAATTGGTTTTAACAATGTGTTATCATTATTGGGGGTTATGTTGTATGGTGTTGATTAGTTTCATGTCTATATTCTATGGTATAATTTTATTTCCCTCAAAAAAGAGAATATCCTCCATGTTGACATTTTCAAACAGATCCTTCATATTGTTTGCTTTAAAATAATGGTTTCTGATGTGAGCAAAAAACCTGCATTCCATGAATAAGTGTTTAATTGTCAAAGGTGTTTGACATGTTTCACATTGTGGTTGTTGTTCTTGCTTGAGTATATAGGAGTGCGTTAGTTTTGTATGACCAATGCATAATCGGGACACAATGACTTGTTCCTTTCTAGACTTCTTTAAAGTTGGTCTCCAGCTTAACCTAATTATTTTTCTTGAATAAAATATTAGCAGTAGCTTCTCAACTTTTTCCATTATTTGTGGCCTTTGTTTACTAACAATACTTGTTACCCTTTCACAATATCAGCAGCTTTTATCGCATCTTTATTCTTGTGTGTTTGAAGTCTGAAAATTTGTTTGACAACTGAGGTCTTTTTTACTCAAATTTCTTTGTTCGAACTCTGAATTGTTCGACTTCAGAGTCATTCGAGAACCGAGGTTTCACTGTAGTTCCTTTTATACTAGGAACACCTTGAAAATTATCTTATTGTAAAACACATTAGATCTCTTTTAAAAATATTCATTTTATATAGCACTGAGCACACTTTAGTTGAAGAAACAAAAAACACTACAAGTGAAGAAGGAAAACACTAAAAGCAAAATTGAACCTTTCAGTGTACACACAAAAAAAACATAAAAACAACAACAAAAACATATCTACAGATTCAAGTTAATTATTGGTTTATATCATATTGCAAAATAACATTCTAAAACTTGCTGACATTAATAGCCTTTCAGAGTTGAAATTAAAAATTTAAAAAAAGCCAGTTCATATTAATGAAAAATCTGATAGAGAATTAAGGATTCGTAAATTCCTTCTAAATAATCTAAAGGCTAAATTAACTCTGTTGCAGGGTATTAATGTATTTGGTTTGGTTTGTTTTGTTTTACAGCATATCAACCTCAGTGAGTCATTTAATGCCGATAAAGTTTTGAAATAAATCAATTCTTAATGGATAATACAATTTTTTAATAAATACATTTTTCTATTTAACCCATAGATGGGACCCTAACAGGTACTACCATTCCGGGTCAGAGTGGACCAGGGAGCAATGGTGATGGGGTGCTCCACATTCCCCACACCTCCAAAACTGGAACCTCACCATCAGATAGAGTTTAACGTCATTCCCAGCACATGTAGACCCGCAGCCACCGCCTTCAAGCACCCATATGATAAAAAGGGGTTGGGGCTTGCCAGGTATTAATGTAATGTGAAAAGCAAACAGCCTTGTCCAGGATTTGAACTTGGTTCACCATGTCTATTTCCTATGATGAGAACCATTACACCACAAGTGCTTCTATACAATATAAGGCATTTTCCTATTGGCTGGTCATTGACCAAGTCAACATTGATATATAGAAACATCGCTAGAAGGGCCTTCTAGCAATTACTGTGGTATAGGATTGTGTTAAGGTTGTTTACTAAAATATCATAATTAAAAGTGAATGCTTTATTGTGTCTATGTTATTGTACTGTGACACACAATCACCTATAAAATTGAAGTTACAGCACAGCTCAGTTGGTAGAGCGTTTGGCTAGAAACCACGAGGTTCCTAGTTCGATACCTGCCCTCGCCAACTCAGCGTTGGAGTAGCACAGGAATCTGTGCGGTAAAGTAAGGAGCTGATGGTAGGTGTGGCGCTCCATCTCAGACGCTAAACAATCTCCTTGGTCTAGTGCTAGTGAAAAGGGGATAGACTCCCTCACAGCATGGCCGATACCAACATTAGGCCGCCCTGACATATATATATATATATATATATATATATATATATATATATATATATATATGATTACACAATTTTGTGGATGAAGAAATATGAAAACTTTTGTATAAATGTTTGATTTAAATTTAAAAAATTAAATATTTAAAATTATATTAATTTCTTCTTTAAAAGATTTAACATTAAAAAGAACATTAAATATTTCTAAATAGATTGTTTCTTTTTTCAATGGCATATCGACCTCTGTGGGTTATTTATTACATCCTTGTAGAAGAACAGTAGTGGTACTATTTAAGCTGGAGGGATTAAGGGTTCATACCTTTCTCAAGGGTACTAGTCTGAAAGTGGACATAATAGTGTGACTAGGGTTTGAATTTGCTTACTACAATGTCGCAGACCATCATATTTAACCACTAGACCATTCAGACCGTTGCTATATTTGTAAATGAAAAGTGGTCAATATCAGTAATAGAACATATATATATTTACCAACCCCTCCACACGAGCAGGATGTGACACAAGGTCAATTTCTTAAGCGAAGTTCAAGAGGTTTGAATTCAGAGTTTTCCTTCTCCTAGACTGGTTACCTAACCAAGGTTAAAGAGCCTAGTCTGCCCTACTATTTATCCATAGCTGGAGGGAGAGTAGGATTCATACCTTTCCCAAGAGTATTAGCACTAAGTGAAATGCAATTACCACATCCAGGATTTGAACTCGGGGCGACCAGTCCATTTCCCATGATTTTAACCAGTACACCACGCGCTTCCCACTAATTCAGTGATAGAACATATAGGTTTAGCTATGTTAGGATAGCAGATAGATTATTAGTGATACTAGTAGTGGACTACAATGTTGCAGTCCAGTACTTTAGCCAATACACCACAGAGACTCCCTAAGTTGCTTACAGTATCCGCTGTTACTAAATGGTCACTTATTTAAGTACTGAACTGGCTCGTTGTTGCTTAACTTTGATGAGCTGATTGTTTGTATTGTTTGTTTTGTTTTACGGCATATCAACCTCAGTGGGTCATTTAATGCCGATAAAGTTTTGAAATAAATCAATTCTTAATGGATAATACAATTTTTTTTATAAATACATTTTTCTATTTAACCCATAGATGGGACCCTAACAGGTACTACCACTCCGGTTCAGAGTGGACCAGGGAGCAATGGTGATGAAGGGGTGCTCCACATTCCCCAAACCTCTAAACTGGAACCTCACCATCAGATAGAGTTTAACGTCATTCCCAGGACATGTAGACCCGCAGCCACCGCATTCTAGCACCCATATGATAAAAAGGGGTTGGGGCTTGCCATAATGGTTGATGAGCTGACTTGGGGATTCAGATACTTAATTCTTGAAATAGAGTTGTTGTGGGCAGTGTCCAATTCTTGGTATCAGCTGGACAATGAGAGAGTCTATCCCCTTTTTGCTAGTGCTAGACCAGGGAGATTGTTTTTTGATGAGGTGGATTGCCACACCCTGTCAACTCCTCACTATCGCACAGATCAGATTACCTAATCCGTGCTACTTATGCGCTGTGATAGTGGGGGGTTGGTATTGAACCAGGAACCTTGTGATTCCTAAGCGGAAGCTCTACCGACTGAGCTAAATAACCCCCATAAAATATCTAGATGTATTTTCTATTCTTTCTTTTCAATTTCATTAATGTGACCTTTTAGGCTTAACCTAAGTTTAAGGCAATTAATATTAAAGATCATCATCATCATGTCGTGCTTTCAGCGTGGATATCCATGACAGATGTCATGGATATCTATCGATGGCTGTTGACTCATCAATAGGCGCTAGTCTTAGAGATGAGGAGCAGTAGTTTCCTAACTGAACTGTTTGATCCTGGCCGTTGACCCGTTTAGGGTTCCTCCGCCCAGCATCATATGAGCCCCGCCATTGTCCCAATATGGGATCATCTGCCGTTTCTCACATCCACTATGCTGCTACCCATGGCTTCCTTTTTACTGACATTTTGGCTTGTTATTTCATTCTTTTGGCTATCTTTCGGTCTGTATACTCGTCGCCGTAGAAGATAATTGTAATGCTTTGGTCAACAATTTTTAGCAAGAAAATTCTCGTTCGTTCGGTTGGTCTAGTTTGAATTATTCAAAATAGATTTCGTTAATTTCGTTGATAGAATATTTTCCTTGTTAAAGTCGCAAAAATCAAAAAAAAAAAAATATTAAAGATAAAAAGATAAAAAAACAACAAAAAAAACAATGACTCAATATAGTATAATCCAAATATTTTTCCAGAATTATTAAAATCGCTAAGGCAATTAACATCAGAAGTTAAAGTTTTAAAAAACAATGACTCAATATGGTATAATCCAAATCTTGCTCACGAATTATTGAAAATGCACGCACACACAGACACACAAACATTATTAATGTTGCCTTCAGTTGGAAAAGGGGAAAACATTGATTACAATGAAGCAGGTAGTACAACACTTGTGGAATGGAAAGTGCATTGATATTTTTTTTTTATATAGGTGGGGGATTTTGTCTTTTACATGTTAACAACACAACATTTCATGCTGGAATAGAATAAGAGAAGAAGTAGTAGTAGTAGTAGTATCATCAAGCATTACAACACCGGCAAAAAGCAAAAAAAGAAACAAAAAAATGAAGAGGAGGAAGTGAATTGTGGAGGGGGTAATATTTGTATTGCAGGTTCCTACATACATATATATGTAAGGATGAGTTTTTTTTGTCAAGTATACAAAGATATATATTATGAGAGGAGGTAACAAAAGAGCCTATCTAATGACTTCTTTAAAAAATATATATATATATATTTATATATATATATATATATATATATATATATAATACATACACATATACAAACCCACATGAATGTGTGTGTGCACATGTGTGTTAATATTAAAAAAATATTCAGAGGATGCATCTTTTATATGAAATGTGCCAATGTTTTGGTCTATATAAACCTCTTTGGGGCAATGTAATTGTTTAATGTTTCATCTAAAAAAAAAAAAAAAAAAATTTTAAATTAAAAAAAAATTTTTTTTTTTTCTCAAATGAATAATTTTATAATCTTTTGATTACACTGTCCTGAAGATGGTAGTATAGACTGAAACGTTGGCAAATTTCATGGCAGTGTGTGTAATTGTTATTTTATGTCTCATCTGAAAAAAAAAAAAAAAAATTCAAATGAAAGATTTCAGGATTCTTTAATTACACTGCCCTGAAGATGGCTGTATAGACTGAAACGTTGGCAAATTTTATATAAAGAATAGAAGAATACATTCTATGAATATTTGGTATATTATATATATATATATATATAATATATGAATAATGAAAAATAAATACCTTAGTTCAGATATAAATTTATTTCTGCATTTTCTTTGCCTCTTTCAGTCTGATTCTTATTAATTTGAAGATTTCAACAGATTTGGCTTATGGCTATGATTTTCCCATCTCATGGGAAAATAATAGCAATAAGACCAGATTCAGAAATAAATTTATATCTGACCTAAGGTATTCATTTATTTATAAAATTCTGTATATGTAAATATATATATATATATATATCAAATAAATGAAGGAAAAAGTTTTGAATTTGCTTCATTGTAATAATTTATTTCAACTGCATTGCAGCAGCATCAAACATGAGCAAAAAAAAAAAAAAAAAAAAAAAAAGTATATATAAATATATATATATATATATAAGTTCTCCTTTATGTATGGGTTTGAAATTAGCTGTGGTCAACCAATGAAATAAACAATTCATGAATTTTGCATAATAATGGCCTGAAAGTGCAAGAATAGCGATACTGACAATTCGAATAAGCCATAAACTGTTACCTTTAAGCGAGAAAAGGAAAAATATCAAATTAATTGAAGGAAAAAAAAGGTGACGTTGTTAAGATCTAACAACAAATCTTCTATCAGTGGTATGACATTATATTCTTATAATTATTCTATTTCATTATTAGCTGTTATTCTTTTAGAACAAAAAACAAAAAAAACAAAAATTAAGAAGGTGGGGGTGAAGAGTCTTTGTCTATCACCACACCCACCCCAGCCAAACATTCAGACAACAAAAAAAAAAAAAAAAAAAAAAAAAAGCTGTAAGTGCCTACATATACATGCATACACCCATACATGCCCACAGACACTGCTTACCCACAGGTGTACTGATCACGGCAGCAAAAATTGATATGTGCACGCAAATCTGCAAATCCTTATATGCTTAATTATGCAAATTTGTTGTAGTGGGTGGGGGACAACAAAAAAAAAAAACAACAACAAAAAATAAAAACAACAAAAAGTGAAGTTTTAGATAAATGGCTCTAGAATTGTTCATTTATTCTGAGGCTTTCCTAGCAGAATTGACTACCCCCCCCCACCTGCCAATTTTTGGATGGAAGGGTATAGTTTAAAATGAAGAGACATACATGAATTTTTTTTTTTTTTTCATAAGCAATTTTTAATTAACTTAACTCTTTGCCTACCAAATTTCCCCCCACGGCTATACCAAATCTTCTTGGTATGTTTTTACCTGTATGATAGGATATTTCAAAAGTTCACTATCTATTCATCTCATGGTTCACAGAAAAAGCAAAAGAGTTATGGGGAGTGGGGAGTAACAGTTCATTGCATTACTCCCAGATCTACTCTGACCTGGAATAGTAGTACCTGTTAGGGTCCCATCTATGGGTCAACTTTTTGCTTACCCCCATGACTGTAACAAATCTTCTTGGTATGTTTTTACCTGTATGATGGGATATATCAAAGTTCACTATTTACCTCAAAACTCATTCTATTCAAATAAAGGCCTATCATTATTGTAATCTGAGTCCTTCCGCTCAATTATAATGAACTAACTATCAGTGGCTTACAGTAGGATTGCAATGATGAGATAGCCACTGTGAGCAGCTTAAAGTAGGCAAAGTGTTAAACAGTGTTTAGGTCAATACTAAGTTTTGTACCTCAAAGCCACACTGAAGAGATGTGAAACGTCAAAACACGGTGTCTGTGGATGAAATATATATATATATATATATATATATATATATATATATATTCCATTATTGAGAAATTTTTCTGAATTGCTTTTGTTTACAAAGGAATTAAAAGCATTGGCGATATGAATTTATTTACTGGCACCCTACCATACCAGTTGGACACAAGAACCATTAACGTGAGAGACTATGCACAAACCGAAGCTCATGTGTGGCAAGTGAAAAAATTGCATAGATCCCTTCAAGCATTCCTCTATTGAGGCACTGGGCAATAAACCCAACCATGCCCCTTTAAATCAAGGGGGTAGGTATTGCCTGGGGGTGGGGGATGGCCCCCTGGAATCATGCTGTTATTAAATTCCTTACCTATGTCCTGTGTTCATTGGACTGGTAAGGAAGTTAATAACAGCGTGATCCCAGGGGGACACCTACCCACCCCCAGGCAACACCTACTCCCTTCATTTAAAGGGGCAAGGTTGGTTTATTGCCCAGTACCTGAGGTGCCTCAATAGAGGAATGCTGAAGGGATCTATGCAATTTTTTCACTTGCCACACACGAGCTTCGGTTTGTGCATGGTCCTTCTGTCCAACTAGCATAGTGGGGTGCTAGTGAATAAATTCATATCGTCAATAAATTAAATAGCAAATTAAACAGGATCATTTAATGACATTAAAAACTTTAATGAAGAAATTTCTTTTTGGTTTACCAGGTAAATTCCTTTGAATTGATGTTAAATAAAAATAGAAAGGAAATACTTTGGGGAATTCTTATAGGAAAATCATACCAAAGATTTTCAGTGAAGTGTAATTCTTCAGAGACAAAATTTTTTAAAGCTAATTCGAGTCGGAATTTAAATCTAATAGTTTCAGGTTTGATTTCATACCTTGGAAAAAAACCCAAAAAACAAAAAAACAAAAAAAAAAAAACAATAAATAAATAAATAAACAAATAAAATGAAATATTGTGTTTGGAACTTTCTCATTTTTTAAAAGGTTCAAAAGCAACTAAATAGTAGTCCCTACACCCTCCACCCCACAAAAAAAAACCTAAGGGAGGAGGGTCTCTACATCCAATGGCATAGCATGCATTTTTGACGCCTCTGGTTCATAGCCAATCTGCTGCCAAACCCCCCACCCCACCCGCCTTCAAAGTTCATAAGAAAAAAACATGCCAACTGCCTAGAAATTGTAAAGTTTTGGGTTTGATACTGGTCCCTGCCAACTCAGTGCAGGAGTAGCACAGATTGGGTAATCGGAAGCTGAGAGCAGGTGTGGCGCTCCACCTCAGCAAAAAGGGGAAAGACTCCCTCATTGTTCAGCTGAATTAGTACAAACAAGCAACTGAAAAAAAGACAGATGACATCAATTGCATTTTACTTAATTTGAGCCGTTCTTGCTTTTTTTTCCTTTTTTTTTTTTTTTTTTTGCTTTTTTTGTCTACCTTCAAAGCAAATTTTTATTTTACCAAATTTTCCACCCTAATTAGTGCCGCCCATGGCAAAAGCCATTCTAGCCATTGGCATGCTATGTCACTGTCTACATCTCAACCTGTGTAAAACCAACATTACTAGCCTCAGAATAAATAGAGATTATTGTCCATTTATCAAAAAAAAAAAAATTCACCTGAAACAACAACAACCTATTTGTGCACAAATCTATACAAAGAGAGAGCCAGGAATATAGAAGAGTGACTGGACAAGGGAGATAACTCCTGCACACACTTGCACACTAAAATGAGGATCACAATAATGATGACAAGAAAAAGAAAAGTAGCTGTATGCAAAACATTAACTGAAAAAAGGCATTCCAACTGAATAAGCCTGATGGAGTGGTTCCAGACCATAATACTACATAGGTGAGGGTAGTCCACTTACCCTTGAACTTAAGTTGGTTAAGAGTCATGTCCCACAAGAAATTCTTTGTACCTGAAGTGCCCAAATAATTGGTATTTTAAAGAACAAAGTACAAGAAAAAAAAGAAAAAAAAAAAGGAGAATTTGGTCACACGTCAAATGGGCAGTAGCAGAGATCAATACAGGCAGATACGACACAGAGAAAAAAAAAAAAAAAAAAAAAAAAATTTTTAAATTACAAAAAATTAAATTGCCAGCTTAACCATCTTACCTAACAATCCCAAGTACACTCCATTTTTTTTTTTAACTCATTGATTAAAAAAAAAAAAAAAAAAAAAATTCAAAGAGGCCCATTGTACCTGTTTTCAATAAAACTACCATAGTATCATTCATAATTTGATGTATTGTATTTCTAATGGTCTGGCTTTCTTAAAGGATGCAGACTGCACACTTGCTTGTTGGGTGGGAGTGGGTTTGCATTTGACACCCATGCACCCGGTTAGATAAGGGGTTAAACAAGACAGTAAAGGCTGAAAATTCTTAGAAGGAAAAAAAAATTTAATTTTAAATAAAAACATTAAAAAAAAAAAATAAAAATAAACATGGGTAAATGTCATAGTTTTAAATTTATAGTGGTGCCCATCATACATAACCATCAGTCTTTTTGAAAAATAATTATTATGAAAAATAATTTATTTTTAATTAGGTTATGAAAACAAAAAAAAAGCTGTGGAGCAAAAAATTATTAAGCCAAAACAGACCAAAAAATTAGTGTGGGTATATATATATATATATATATATATGATTACATAAATTTGAGGATAAAGAAAGATGAAAACTTTTGTATTAATGTTTGACTTAAAAAAAAAAAAAAAAAATAAAAATTATATCAATTTCTTCTTTAAAAGATTTAAAATTGAATATTTCTGAATGGATTGTTTCTTTTTTGTTTAATGGCATATCAACCTTCATGGATTATTTAATGCCAAAGCCACCAATGTAGAAGAACAGTAGTGGTACTATTCAATTTGTCTATTTAATGCAAGGGGATTAGTCTGAAAGTGAACATAATAGCGCAACCGGAGTTTGAACTCACTCACACTCCAGTATGTTAACCATTAGGCCACTGGGGGACCCTCCCTCTCTGAAGGAATTGAGATTTATTCCCCCATTGGTTAATTTTAAATCATAAGTAAAAAAGAAAAAAAAAAAATTGTAGGTTATATTATCAAATATCAATATAGGTTATATCATTAAATATCATATTATCAAATATCAATATAGGTTATATCATTAAATATCATATTATCAAATATCAATATAGGTTATATCATTAAATATCATATTATCAAATATCAATATAGGTTATATCATTAAATATCATATTATCAAATATCAATATAGGTTATATCATTAAATATCATATTATCAAATATCAATATAGGTTATATTATCAAATATCATATTATCAAATATCAATATAGGTTATATTATCAATATCATATTATCAAATATCAATATAGGTTATATTATCAAATATTATATATCAAATATCAATATAGGTTATATTATCAAATATTATATTATCAAATATCAATATAGGTTATATTATCAAATTATATTATCAATATCAATATAGGTATAAAATATTATATATCAATTTATAGTTTTAAAAAGATTCATTTTATAAATATTCTATTTATAAAATGAGTAAACAATTTAATTATGCCACTGGGACCCTCCCTCTCTGAAGTAATTGAGATTTATTCCCCATTGGTTAATTTTAAATTATAGGTCTTTAAAAAAAATCATAGTTTATATTATTAAATATCATATAGATTAAATATTATATTATTAGATATTATAATAGGTTATTATTATTATTAAATATTATATATTAAATTAGTTTAAAAAAAGATTAATTTTATAAGTATTCTATTTATAAAATGAGTAAACAATGTAAAAAAAAACCCAACAAACCTTGACATTTATTTTTATTACATGGAAATGGAGCAAATAATAAAGATTTTAGAATAAATATAAACTTTTATCAGAAATGATAAAACAATGAATTTAACGAGGATTGGTTGAGAAGTAAAAAGGAGCTGCCAATAACAAGATCATAAAATGTATTATTTGGAGTTTTCAGACTATTGTCCTCATTTTTATTATTATATACACAACATTTCAGCCGATGTGCCCTCTGGCCTTCTTCAGGTGTTTATTGTCGTAAGCAGAAACCTTCTCTTCGTAATCGAGAAGTCTTCACGGAACTTTGAACCAAACCCTTTATTCAATCTATGGGGGGTAGACTGTTCTCATTCCATTAATGAGAAGGTCCTCGAGTTCAACGAGAAACACCTGAAGAAGGCTGGAGGGCATATCAGTTGAACAAAAAAGATGAGGACAATAGTTGAGAAAATCTAAATAATACAAATTATCAAACCTCATCTCAAAAATTCAGACAAATAAGATAAAAAATTTTTTTATGAAATACAAACAAAAACAACTTGTCAAAAGGTAATATTGATTACAAACTTTACTAGTACTTCTATTTCACCTTCATATATAAAATATTAAAGAAGGTAAAGGTGGTCCGAAAGTCTTGTCACATCCTACATATTGTTTTAACTTCCACTAATTTGTGCTTTAACTCTTTACCTACAAAATTTCCCCCATGGCTGTATCAAATTTTTGGTATATTTTTTACCTGTATGATGGGATATTTCAAAATTCACTATCCACCTCAGAAGTCATTCTATTCAAACTAAGTCCAATTATTATTGTAATCCGAGTCCTACTAAATGATAATGTACTAACCATCAGTTTTTGTACTTTGCTTGGTGGGAGAGCTGCTGTAAGCGGCTTAAAGGCAAAGAGTTAATGGTATAATAATAAAATTTTCTATTCCTGACATGACCTCTTACAGTTTGGAAGTGAAAAAAATCCCAAAGTGAATAAGGTTTTATACTTATTTACTTAGTAGATTTTTATAGTCACTGTAGTGTGTGTGTGTGTGTATATATATATATATATATATATATATATATATGAATTTAACATTTTTTGAAAAGACATATGTTAATAGTTTGCTGACAGAATCTGTTTCGACACTTTTAATAGAGCGGTCTTCATCAAGAGCAACATATGAAGGAAAACGGAATAAATAACCGTTAGAAGGAGGGGTACAAACGAATGCTGGTATTCGATGCTAATTTTTTAATTTTTAATATATATATATATATATATATATATATATATATATATATGCATATACATATACATACACGCACACACACACAGGTATGATATAAAGAGACTATATATGAGGGAGGGAGATATTCTGAAAAGTTCTCAGCTGGACCAAGAAAAGATAATGACCTAGAACGATAAAAGATACATACGATCTGTGGCATAGAAAATTGGTTTGGCAACCCAGGTTCAAATCTTGGATGAAGCACTTTGGCATTTCCCTTTGACCTAATCACCCTTGGAGAAGGCAGGAAAATATCTACACCCTCCCCCACCCCTAGCTATGGATAAATAGTAGAACAGACGGGGCTCTTTAGCCATGGTATAGCAACAGGTCCATGAGAAAGGAAATTTTGAAATGGTAGGATTGTTTAAAAAAATTGACCTTGGGTTGCATCCTGCTCATAGTGAAGAGGTTGAGTAAATACCTAGATTACTATTTCACACATTCATTAATCGGTCAAATACACTTAGTAAATTATTTCTCAAGCTTCCTTCATCCCTAAGATAGAGGGGGGGGGGAGTCACTCTTCTTGGTTAACCCAAAAACTTTTCAGTATATATATGTTTAAAATAGAAATTAGAAGGCAATTGACAATGCAATAGGTGTTGAAAATGATGTTTATTTACCTGTTTCCTAAATATTTTCGGGATAAAATCCCATCTTCAGAGGTTTCAGAGGTACTTGCGTTTTTTTTAGTACTTATACTAATGTGTTGGCGCAAACAAATGCGCCAACGCCGTAGTATAAGTACTAAAAAAAACCCACAAGTACCTCCAAAACCTTTGAAAATGGGATTTTATCCCGAAAATATTTAGGAAACAGGTAACTAAACATCATTTTCATCACCTATTCCATTGCATTGTCAATTGACTTCTAATTTCTATTTTAAACACATACGCACAATGCTTCAAGCAAACTATAAAACCCTTATATATATATATATATATATATATATATATATAGGCAATATCTATTTTACGTCGCCCAGACGCCGTTTTTTTATTTTGCTAGTAAGATCTAAAAATGTTTAGCCTTGTGTTACTTGTACCATGTTTTTAACCTGGACTCTAAAGCTAAAATTGTACATTCAAAATTGTGTCTTTTTGTGCAATCCACTAAATTCAATCCACTAAAAGGTGGCAGTAAGATAGTTTGTTAAAATTCCATATCAACGCAAAAAGTAAAACATTCTATTTTAAAATTCAAATTCTATGAATGAAAAATTATTTATATCAATAATTTATTTACATAATAGATTTACATAATATATAATAATAAATATAATATATAATTATTGATATATAATATATAATAGATTCACATCAATTAATAGATTACATCAATTAATAGATTCACATCAATCAAAAAATATTTATTATTCTATTTTTAAACTATTTATTAAAATAATTAAATATTTATTAAAAATAATATTTGAATTATTATTAAAAATAATTAATAATTTAATGTTAATAATAAACATAAAATATAAAAACATGTTATATAAAATATTAAAAAATAATAAATAATAAGTGTTATTCTATTTTAAAATATTTATTATTCTATTTTAAAATTCAAATTCTATGAATGAAAAATTTGAAGAGTACCTCAATCTAAAAACAAAAAACTAAAAAAAAAAAACAAAAAAAACAAAACAAAAGACGTCTACAAATATTTAATGAAATAATAATTAATTAAAAAAAAAATTAACCTCTGTTTCTGAGATGAGATATCTTTGAAATTGATTTGGGCTTTTAGGTCTTCATATGAAATCATTTTCATGAGAAATTCCAGCAGCATATTAACTAATCTTTATTAAAATAAAAGCTGAGGATATTGATCGGAAAAATATTCCACTTAATTTGTGTTATAGGAGAGAAATTTGTCAAGATATCAACAAAATTTAGAAAATAAAAATGATACCCGAGTTCAATCCTGAGTGAAAGCAGTTAGAAAAATAATTAATTAACAACTCCTACCCCAGCTATGGTTAGCGGAATGAGAACAGGATACTCCCGTGGAATAAATAAAGGGTTAGGTTCAAAGTTCCGTGATGGCTCCCGAATAAGACAAGAAAGTTCCCGAGTTCGAAAAGAAGGTTCCCGAGTCCGACAAGAAATACCTGAAGAAGGCCGGAGGGCATATCGGCGGAAACGTTGTACAAATAACAATGAAGATGGGGACAATAGTCCGAATAACGCAGATAATACTAAAAATGATAAAGTTACAATTTTTATTTAATCTCTAATAATAATTGTTAGAACCAGTGTACCACATTTTTCAGCTTTACTCCTAGAGGTTGTAGCCCAATATATCATACCATTTCGGTATTAGACCAACTGTGAGCAAATTAAAAATAATCCAGGCCGAATCTGGACTTGCAATCCAGAAATTTTGGATTCCTAATTTTTAATTATTGGGATTCTTTTTGGCAATTTTTTTTTAATGTGATTTTTGGCGACAAATTTTTTTGTACAATGCATGAGGTGTCAAGTGTCAATCAAGAACCCTCTGCAATAGCTAGCTTAATTGTCACCCGATAGGGAGGCTTTTAAGCTAGATAAGTATTTTGGAAACTTTTTTTTTTACTTTCATTTAAGTAGGTTTTATTGGATTAGAATATTGTTTTTGAGAATATTTTAGCAATTTTCTCTCGTTTTCATACAAAATACAGATATTTGGTCCTAGTGTATGTAAACATTGACCAATAATAGTTTAGTGTGCTAAGGGGTTGAACAATTTCTACAGAAAGCTTCTACCAGATATATTTGTCATGTCAAAAAAATTTTTTTTTAAATAGATAAATAAAAAAAAAAAAATGAAAATAATAAAAAAAGAAAAAGAAAAAAAAATTGTATGTAGTCTTTAAATAAAATCTGCTTATACTTATCTGGGTTATTTCCTATAAGTCTAACATGATCAAAGGGGAACCACTCTTGACTGATAAATTATTTATTTATTTATTGATCTACTAGGAAAAAAGACGGGGTTAGGGTTAGGGTTAGTTTAATGGGAAAATAAATAAATAATTTATCAGTCAAGAGTTAAACAGGTTTGCATTTAGAGTTTTCCTTCTCCTAGATTGGTTACCTAGCCAAGGTTAAAGAGCCCTGTCTCCCTATTTACCCATAGCTGGAGGGAGAGTAGTTGGATGCATACCTTTCGCAAGGGTATTAGCACTATGAGAAATGCAAAGAGCCTTGTTCAGGATTTGAACTCTGGTCGACGAGTCCATTTCCTAGGGCTCTAACCCCAGAATCTTAATATAGACCTTGGCATGTCCTGATGACACACAGGAAACACAAAGTAGGACCAATGCTGTGTAAATATCCATTATTACTGTGAGTCATACAAGACCGTGGAATTAGATGCAAACCAGGCCAAGATTGTATGGAAGACCAGCAGTTGCCTATACATAGGTCTCCCCTCTCAATAAACTTTATTTAAGATGTACATATGCTCTATCACTAATATTGAGCACTCTCTATTTATAAATATAGCAAACTACAATATATATATATATATATATATATATATATATTTTATATATCTATTTTTTTCTTTTTTTCTTTTTTGCAACATCAAGGTTTTTGTTTTGAACTCTTGTGACTTTTGTCTCCGCTCTTAATAACACGGAGTATAAACAAGCTCTGAAGATGATTTTTATAAAATCGAAATGTTCAATATCAGCTATGAATATGTTATAAAATGTTTTCACTTTAACAGCATTTTGTGGTGTTTTCATATCCTTTTATATATATATATATATATATATATATATGAATGTGTGTGTGTGGGGGAAAATAGGCTCTATTCCAGGTATCAAGTGTGCTCTCTGTAGATACTGTAACCTCTAAGTACCAATGTTTATATATATATATATATATATATATATATATATAATAAAATGAGGAACTACAAATAAGAAAAGTGTTTGCATAGAAATAATGTTCAATGCTATAATAGCAAAACATATATAAAACCTAGAATTATAAAACTATGGATACTATATTTTTGTTACTTAAATTTCATGTGTTTAACACAATCTTCAGACTATATATATATATATATATATATATATATATATATATGCATGGTGTTATTTAGGAGTCTCCGTATGCTTCTAGTAAGTATATATATATATATATTTGAGATATATTTTTTTATCTGTATCCGTTTTTTTGGAAGTACACAAATCTGTCCTCAGAGTCTTGAAAAAGGGAGATCATTACAATCCCAAAAATTCACTACTACTACTAAATAAAAGAAACAACCCCCCCCAAAAAAAACAACCGAGTTTTCTGATATTTATTCCCAGATGAATATATTATGATAAGTACATTATTATAATATAGTACATTAATGCTTCACACTAATGCCCAAACCTGATTTTTATGCTATATATATATATATATATATATATATATATATATATATATATATATATATATATATATATATAAAATTCGAAGGCAATACAATGCGTAAAAAATAAAGACAAAAAGATGTTTTATATGTCTAATCGATTTCAAAGCAAAGCTTTATCATCAGAGATTTTTTCAGAAATGACGTGCTTATGTTTTAAAAAACATAAAAGTCATTTCTGAAAAATCTCTGATGATAAAGCTTTGCTTTGAAATCGATTAGACATATAAAACATCTTTTTGTCTTTATTTTTTACGCATTGTATTGCTTCGAATTTTATTATTTTATAACATACTTAACAATGCTTCAAGCAAATTACCAATTACTTATATATATATATATATATATATATATATATAAAATTGCTGACAGAAATTGTTTCGACCATGTTAATAGATTGGTCTTCATCAAGAGCAACATATGAGAGAAAGACGGGAAAAATATCCGTTAGAAGAAAGGGTACAAACAAAACGCTATTATTCAATGCTGGAATTTTAAAAATGCATGTTCTGTGTTAAAAATAAAATAAATTTTATTTTTAAAAATCAGAAGCATTATAGTTCATAATAAAACTCAAAAGAGTTTGATGTAAAATTATATAAAAGTGTATAATGAGTATCAAAATTGTTCATGATATATTCCAGCTATTAAAAGAAAAAAAGAAAAGTAATTTACAAGTCCACAGCATTATTGAAAAAGATGTAAAGTTTCAAAGAATTTGTGGTGTTGATAAATCGGTAGTGTTGTAGATAATAGCCTTCAAAGGTGTAAAAATCCAGATATTTTGTTTTTCATTTTGAATAAGAGCATTTTGTTTGTACCCTTTCTTCTAACGGTTATTTTTCCCAGTCTTTCTCTCATATGTTGCTCTTGATGAAGACCGATCTATTAACACGGTTGAAACAGATTTCTGTCAGCAATTATAAACATCATTTGTTTTTTCAAAAATGTTAAATTCATATATATATATATATATATATATATAAATAATGTGACAAAGAACAATTAAATATGATAATAATCAAAATGAATCTGATTATTCTCTAGTGAAGCTTAAAATTGCCATATCCAATATCTCATCTCAAAAACACTGTAATATTTGTAGATAATCTGGGTAAATTGGATTAAAACCAAAGATTAATTTGAGACGAAAAAGAAATTAAGCAAAGATGAAATGATAAATTATTTAATAAATTGAAGATTTAACTTTACAAGAGAATAAAACGTTTTGATAAGAAAATTGTTTTGTATACAAAAAGTTATTTTGATCCGGCTTTACAAATGAAACTATCAACAAAATGAATGACAAAGATAAAACGACTTAAGAAAAAAAGAAAGAAAAAAGAACAGAAACAATCAACAAATACATTTCTTTTTAATATTACAATGATATAAGTGCTGAAGGATTGTGTTTAAAACCAGAAATCCCAGGTTCAATCCTTCATGACAATCTTCAGTTTTGAGATGAACATTTTTTTTTTAATTTTGTATATATATATATATATATATATATATATATATATATATATATATATATATATATATATAGTTTAAATGTGTATTTTGGCAGCAAGTTATTTTTAGGCATGTGCTATTGAACAACACTGAGTATTCTTTCTTTATTTTTTTGTATTTGTATTTTTTCAGTGTCTGGCGATCTTTTTGTGTTTGGATCCAATTGGTATATAACAGTATGGGAAATATTATATACCAATTGGATCCAAAGACAAAAAAGATTGCCAGACGACTGGAAAAAATACAAATACAAAAATGAAGAAAGAGTACTCTGTGTTGTTCAATAGCACATGCCTAAAAATAAAAAAAATTATATAACATATACACATATATATATATATATATATATATATATATATATATGAAAAAGTGAATGGAAGTGAATCCGACAGTATGAAATAAATATTTTTAGAAAAAACATCATGTTTGTTTTTTCTAAAAATATTTATTTCATATATATATATATATATATATATAAAGATAAATCTAATGAGTCAAACGAACCTACTAAAAGTTTCGCTTAATGCTCTTCAGGGCTAAGATCTGACTCAGCAAGTTATATATATATAATATTATTTTTTAAATCTCTTAACATATGTTTTGGGTGGTACGTTTATTGGCCTTCCTTAAGTGTTTAGAAGGATTCATCTGATTCTCAAGACCAGATCTAATTGAGGAAGGTAAAAAAATGTATTGGCTGAGAAACTGTTTAAATCAATAGGAATAACAAATTGAGAAATATATAGGATGATTATTAAAAGTGTCTCAGACTAAATCTTAGTTCAGAACCAGAGCAGCAGCAGGTTTAAATAAGACTAGGCAAAGGCAACCCACTGCTGTAACAATGTTGGTGGGTTGTTGGATTTTACGGCATGTCAACCCTTGTTGGGTTATTTTATGCCAAAGACGTTTTGTTTTATTCATTCTTGATGGGTACTCAATTTGTTCTATTTAACCCATAGATGGGACCTTACCAGGTACTACTACTCTGGGTCAGAGTGGACCTGGGAGTAATGGTGATGAAGGGGCACTCCACATTCCCCAGAGCTCCACAATTGGAACTTCACCATTAGATGCAGTTTAATGTCATACCCAAGACAATAAGACCCTCAGCCATCGCCTTCTAGCACATGATAAAAAGGGTTGGGTTTGCCAAAGGGCAATAGGGTTGGGACAATCATATAGGTGCTAGGGCTTGATGTGACCAGCCGATTGATTGGAGGATGCCTCTCCAACCACTCGTCTAGCCTAAGTAAGGGCTTAAGTGGAGTGTTGCATGTCATGGACTGCTCAAGCCCACAGGGTTCCATCCTTAAGCATCATGGGTCACCACCCATGGCCAACAGGTGGCCCCATTGGACGGGGGTTGTGCCCCTCTTCAGAGGTGCAATTGGTGTATTCTAAAGCCCCAACCAAAAAGGCACTGTTGAGAGAGAGAGAGAGAGAGAGAGAGAGAGAGGTTACAGGACACTTAATTAGCAATTAAAAATCTTCCCCCACCCCCATAGGCTGGCTTGTTATTTGGAAGAATCTAATATGACAAATAGAGAGACAAAAAGATGCTAATGAGTTCGATCAGTGTTTCTCAACCGTTGTTTCCCTGGGGGTTCCGCAAGATATTTAAAAAGAGATATATATTGATAATGGTTGTTGCTGGAATCATACAAGGAGATATATTAGCACCATATCTATTTATAATATGCCTAGTTTATGTACTAAAAACGTTATTAGACCTCAAAGATTTCACTAAAAAAAAATTATATATATATATAATATATATATATATATATATATATATATATAACTTCCGCATAACTTTTTTGCTACATCAATGTTTTCGTTTTAAATTCATATTATTTTCGTCTCCACTATTGAAAAGGCTGGAGTATAAACAAGCTCTGAGGATGATTTTTATGGATCGAAATATTGTTCAATATTAGCTATGGGTGTGATATAGAATCTTTTCACTTTGACAGCATATTGTGTTGTTTTCATATCCTTTTATCTATACTTATTATATAATATATATATATATATATATTGAATGAATATGATATTGAAAAAACAAAGGATGTTTACAAATGCATGGGCTCATCAGGAGAGAATGTACAAACCGTTTCGGGGGGCTTCCTCTCTAGGTTTTAAAAAGCAACATCGGCCCTCCTCACTGATGTGAGGACCCTCAGAATATCGGCATCAGTTAGGAGGGCTGATGTTGCTTTTTAAAACCGTAGAGAGGAAGGCCCCGAAACGGTTTGTACATTCTCTCCTGATGAGCCCATGCATTTGTAAACATCCTTTGTTTTTTCAATATATCATATTCACACTGTCGGATTAAGTTCCATTTTATTTCATATATATATATATGAGGAAAAATGAGTAAAGAAAAGAAATGTAAATGGATAAAATGAATTTAATCGATATCACATTAATCGATATCACTTACACATGTGTTTCGGTCAGTTTATGTGTGTGAAAATATTTCGCACACATAGAAGAATCGACCTTTGTGCGAAATATTTTCACACACATAAACTGACCGAAACACATGTGTAAGTTATATCGATTAATGTGATATCGATTAAATTCATTTTATCCATTTACATTTCTTTTCTTTACTCATTTTTCCTCATATTGTCGGATTCAATTCCTTTTCAATTTTTACATATATATATATATATATATATATATTATATATATATATATAAAATTTCAAGTAAAACCAAACTGCAGAAAGAAAGTTTCTGACTAAAAAATCAGGATAGGTGGGTTCTTTAGCTGAAGATGGAACCATCCCACCATTAGGCAATAGTAAACTACTGCTACTACAAATAACTTAAAAAGCTCTAGAAGGGAAGGTTTGAAAAATTGATTTTAAAATAGCCAAGCATATTTCATAACGATCAGGCCACCACACGGTCAATTAGTCATCTAATACACAAACTGAATTGAATCTCGTCCACAAAAACAGACAAGAACAATGTTCAGAATTTGGAGGGTTTTTTTCTCATCTTTTGACAAAAGCAAAAGTCAAATATAAACATTTTAAAAAATAAATAAATCTAAAAACGAAATAAGAAATAAAAAACTATTTAAGATTAAAAAAAAAAAAAAAAAAAAAACCAAAAGGTTTTTGAGAAAGTGCCAAACAGCTTTAAGAAATAGAAAAGGATTGACACACAAAGATTTGAAAAGTCTTTGGTTTTGTCTTGTTTTAAGAAGATATATGGGCAAGTATCAAACCGGCCAGGTTTTCTTTTTTTTGGGGGGGGGGGGGGGGTGACTGGAGTAAGTGTCTTGAGAAAAAAAAAAAAAAAAAAGATTAAAAAAACAAAAGGTAAATTTTGAATCAACTCCCTGCCTCTTCATTTAATAACTAAAAGTGTTTTTGTCATCAAATTAAAAACAACACACTTTATAGAACATTTAAACATTTTTTTTTTTTTACAGTCTGGCTTTTTGTACAAAAAGATCTGCAGTTACTAAAAGAATTCTTTAAATAAATTCTACTTATTACACAGCAATAAAAAGAAACCTAATATTTAAAGACTTATTCAGACCGATATCCTCATCTTTTATCCATGACGCATTTCAACAAGCGTATTTTTAGGAGTCAAATCTGCAACCTTGAACCAAATTTTTCTTTCTTTACTGGTCAATTTTTCCAGAAATAAGAAAACTTGGGTTTCAATTCCCTCAGAAAAAAAAGAAAATGTATGGTGCCACTTAAAGATGATGAGAAACCAATTTGATGAAAAATGAGGATGATGGTGGAAATAAATCCTTGAATTTCTCAGATAAAGAGTTACAGTAATGAAAAAAAAAGAAGAAAAGTTTCATACAATTATGGTAGATGGAAATGGAATTAAAAAAAAAAAAAAATTCTGATTAATAGAATTGGATGGAAACCATTTTTTAAAAATTTTCTGCAAAGATTATTGCAGAAATTTTCTTCAGCTTTTGTTTTTTAAAAAAGCACAAAGAGTACAAACAACAATTCACTAAATAAAAAAAAATTTTAAATTTGAAAAAAAAAAAAAAAAAAAAAAAAAAAAAAAATTAAATTGGAAAAAAAAAAAAATAAAAAAAAAAAAAAAATGTTTAAATTGGAAGATAAAAAAAAAAATTTTTTTTTTTTGAATAACAACTGACATTTCTTTGCACTTAAAAAAAACTTTAAAATTTCGGTTAAGTCAATTTTGTATTTATTAGGGACGAGTTCATAAGTGACATTCTCCTGTGGGAACACTAGTGGGGGTGGATGGGTGGTGGGTGAACCCAGCAAAAACCTACATTGATCATATACCACGCTGTATTTTAATTTTTTTAAAAAGGTCAATGCCAAGTTTTTGACTAACAATTAGATGATCAAAATTTGATTGATACAGGTGCACTTGGTTTGTTTGTTGGTTTGTTTGGTAGGGTTTTACAGCATGTCAACCCCTTGGGTTATTTTATGCCGAATACTTCTATTGGTAATTTGGTATTCAAAAATGTTTAATACTGACAAAGTTTTGAAATAATTTCATTTTTAATGGATAATACAATTTCGTTTATACACTCATGTTTTCTATTTAACCCATAGATGGGACCCTAACAGGTACTACCACTCCGGGTCAGAGTGGACTAGGGAGCAATGGTGATGAAGGGGTGCTCCACATTCCCCAAACCTCCAGAACTGGAACCTCACTATCAAATAGAGTTTAATGTCATTCCCAGGACACACAGACCCTCAGCCACCGCCTTCTAGCACCCATATGATAAAAAGGGATTGGGGCTTGCCATAAAGGCCAATAGGGTTGGGAAAATCATATAGGTGCTAGGGCTTGACGTGACCAGCCAGTTGATTGGAGGGGGCCTCTCCGACCGCCCCGTCTAGCCCAAGATAGAACCAAAGTGGAGTATTGCATGTCATGAACTACTCATCCACCTGGGCTCTATCCTTAAGCATCACGGGTCGCCACCCACGGCCAACAGGTGGCTCCATTGGGGAGTCTTACCCCTCTGCAGTGGTGCATTCTAACGCTCCACTGACAGGGCGGAGGTGCACTTGGCATAACAGTTATCATCATAGGAAATGGAATTGACGATCCAAGTTCAAATCCCAGATGAGGCAGCTAATGCACTTGGGAAAGGAATCCATCTGTTTCTCTTCCAATAAATAATAGTTCAGGCTGAGTTCTTTAACTTTAGATGATACTCATAATAGGTGACTCCGCCTACTTTTACTTATGATCAGAGTTTTGTTTTACTTATCACAATTTATTAACCAAACCCATTCGCCCACAGCTACAATGCGACACAAATGGCAAATATGGGGCATCCAGTAAGGATCAAACTCACTATTCTCTAGCAATGGATCTGTGAGACTAGCCTGCTAATCATTACATTGCTCCCTATAAGTCATTATAATGTGGAGGCACATGGTGTAATGTGAGTTCAAATCCTAGATGAGGCTCTTTGCATTTCATATAGAGCTAATACATTGGGAAAGGTATGAATCCAACTACTTTCCCTCCAGCTATGGGTAAATATTAGGCCAAACTGATTTTTTCTAACCATGATTAGGTAAGCAGTCTAGTAGAAGGAAAACTGAATTTATACGTGCCAAACTCTGCTTAAGAAATTGACCTTGTGTCGCATCCTGCTTGTGCGGTGGCGTTCGTAGATATATGTCTTTATAGTAATAATGATGTGTGTGTGTGTGTGTGACAATATATGTGTATATGTGTTTGTGTGTGTGTGTGTGTGTGTGTGTGTGACAATATATATTTCATGTATGTGTGTGTGTGTGTGTCAATATATATTTCATGGATGTATGTGTATATATATTTCATGTATATATGTGTGTGTGTGTGTGTGTGTGTGTGTATATGTATATATATATATATATATATATATCGTGTGTGTACATATATAAATTCAAATCCCATGGAGGTTAAAGTGATTTAATCATACAAATCAGAGCTCAAATATTATTGAGGAACAGGGTGCAATTGAATATAGTCAATTGTTATTCAAAAATATCATCTGAAGATGAGGAGGAAGAAGATTCAAAATTTAAAAAAAAAGAAAAAAAAAAAGAAAAAAAAGAAAGAAAGAAAACAACATCTACATGGCATGAATGTAACACTAACAAAATAACTAGAAAGAGAGAACTAAAAATTTGTACTAACGTGAATGCAATACAAATTTCACCACACCCAGAGAATAATAATAAAAATAATAATAATAATAAAAGAGTGTTTGAATTTTTTTTTTTTGAATGATAGAGATAAAGAGAGAGAGAGGGGGAGAACATTCTAAATGAAAGTAATTGAATGAAGGCCATTGTTACAGAAAAGATATCTCTACCCTCCCTATTTATGGAAAGGTTTATTTCCCTACGTACTTTGGAGGTACGCAAAATTACACTTATGAAAGGGGGAAAAAAAAAGAAGACAAATTTTGATATCAACTTTTTAATTTTTATAAAGAATTAAAAAAACACAAAAAATACACATTTAAAAGCCTACAAATACTAATGTATACACTATCACTCAAAAATAGGTACCTCTACATATTTTTATATATATATATATATTTTTTTCCTAAACTAATGGATACTATGATTTTATTATTTCTAGTGGAACATATACTCAAAACGAACATTTTTACCAAATTCTATAGCATTGAAATTCAGTACCAAAAATAAATTACAATACCTCTGTAACCGAAAATAAAATTACTTTAGTATACACAAAGGGTGTACTTATATTTTTAACTGCTAGATAGATTTTTTGGTTATAGAGTTTAGTAATAACATCTAATAATATCTGTTTTGATTGTATAATCTTCCATTAGAAATGATAAAATCCTGCTATCTTTAGTTTAGAAGAAAATCAACCATGAAAAATTGGTACTTATTTTTGGGCGATACTGTGTAAAAACTAAAATACAGTTTACTATTCTTGTTTAAATAATTTTATTCAACTTTGCCAATATGAAAAACGTGATAGAGTTCTTTGTATACTATCAGAACTACTGGTTTGTTAACCTGTATGTTATTAAGTACAAATAAAAAAAAAAAAGAAAGTTTTGAATAAAAAAAATAAAAAAATCAAAAAAAATCAAAATGCAACTTTAATTTTTAATTGTTTAAATAAACTATCCAAATTTTATAATTATTAATTCTTTTAAATTAATTTCTTTAATCTTATTGGTCAGCTATAATTTAGTTCAGGTTAAACAGAATGCTAAGGGTAACCCAAAGCCAAACTTTTAAGATCATATTTTTCTGATGCAGGTATCATTGGGGAATATGAAAAGTATTGGTAAATGGACCAGGCTTTGACTTGTTTACCAAAACTGCTACATATTCATATTTTTTACTTAGTTTCAATGTTGTAGAGTTTGGTACTAAATAATACCTAATAATATCCGTTTTGTAAGAAATTAAAAAAAAAAAAAAAAATGCTGGTATCTTTGGTTTAGAATATACACTAGGTGACCCCAATGAATGACCCTTCCATTGCCTAAACCACACGGCCTCTTTGTTTAGAAGAAAATTACAGGATCACCCATAAATAAGTACATCCTAACAATTTGTTATAAAAAGTTTACATTCTTCTAAAGCAAAGATACCAGAATTTTATCATTTTTTACAAAACATTATTAGGTATTATTACCAAACTTTACATCATTTCTTGTTCCCCAGGTATCCTGCATTGAAAAAATAAGGTCTAAAAAGTTTGGCTTCCAGTTACCCTTACCGCAATTTCAACCTGGACTGATTATAATCAGCGGAAATTTCTAACTCTTTAAAATTCCCTATAAAGAATTTATAAAAGAATTTGAGGAAGAAGACAAAAATGGAGGTTTGTTTAAAACTGTGTATAATGTTGGTGATTATTAAATGATCAACTTTTAATGGTATTAATCCTCCACTCTTATCTAGAAAATAAAACTGTACATAGTATGATGACTGTCGTACAGGAAGTTAAAAGAGATGTCCTCATCTTGATTGTTATAATCACAATGCTTCCGCCATTACACCCTCCAGTCTTCTTTAGGTATCTGTCGTAGTTGACAACCTTCTGGTAATAGCAAACCAAACTCTTTATTCAATCTATAGGAGTAGGTTCGGTTTTTTTTTTAATTGCATATCAACCTTCATATGTTATTTAATGCCAAATCCATCCTTGCAGAAGAACAGTAGTGGTACTATTTAACCCATAGCTGGGAGGGATGAGGGATTTCATACCTTTCCCAAGGGTATTAGTCTGAAAGTGAATGTAATAGCGTGACTGGAGTTTGAACTTGCTTACAAGGATGTCAAAGTCCAGAACACTAGCCACTACATCACAGGGACTTCCCTGGTCATGCCAGTCTCCCTCCCTAGCATTACTATACACAGATATAAGACCAACAACACTATACTGAATTATGTGGGGATGTTTAGGATAAAAGATATGAGGAGAGATGAGGGGGTTCATACCTTTCCCAAGGGTATTAGTCTGAAAGTGAATGTAATAGCGTGACTGGAGTTTGAACTTGCTTACAAGGATGTCACAATCCAGCACGTTAGCCACTACGCCATGGGAATTCCCAAGGAATTATGATAATAAACATTACACCATAATATCAATAATACCCTATTAACATTTCTAAAAGTAAATATTTTCTGAAATCTTAAATTTTTATCTATCTTTTTATTTTATTAACTATCGAAGAACTGCTCATGAATAAATACACCCCACTAAATCACATATGGATTTGATTTGTTTTACGGCATATCAACCACGGTGGGTCATTTAATGCTAACAAAGTTTTGAAATAAATCCATTCTTAATGGATACTCATTTTTTTAATTTTTTTTTTATAAACTCATGTTTTTCTATTTAACCCATAAATGGGACTCTAACAGGTACTACCATTCCGGGTCAGAGAAATCACATATGGAATTTAAGCAATACCCGATGTGACCACAGAATGATAACCTACAATTATGGATTAAATAAAATCGTTTGATCTGAGATTCCCAGAAAGTAGCTGACTACAATTGTCACCTGGCGAGATGACAAGTCCAACTATGAGAATGTTGCTAAAACAACTAAAATAAGGATTAGTTGGAAGAAATTGGTGAATAATAATTCCTTATCTCGGAAATGAAATTTTTATACCAATGAAAGATTTTATGTTGAAGGCAATTTCTGAATATGAATATGAATAATAGAAATGAATATTTACACCTTTCTTTTTTTCTTTGTACAAAAATGTAAAGTAAAACGTCTATGGCTCAAACAGAGAAAGATGGATTTATATATTTTCTTAAACAATGACCAGAACACAAAGAAAGAGGTACAACTAATTCCGTAAAGGAGTCTGCACAGGACTACACATCACAAAGTTCAATATCAGATGCAGGCATAAAGAATATGAAATTTGGGTTTTGTTTTTTTTTTTAATTATCTAATTAATAGATATTTTTTTTTTGTCTCAAGTCATCAAGCAGTGACGGGTTCAAGTTCTGGCAACATTTTAAAAAAACAAGCAAAAGACAAAAAAAAAACTGAGAGGGTGAAGAAAAAAGAATTTAGGGGAAAAAAGAAAAGAAAAACAAAATTGTTTACTTTGTATTATTTGGACTATTGTCCTCATCATTATTGTTATCTGTACAATGATTCGGACGATGAGGACAAGAGTGCAAATAATACAAATTATCAACCTTCATCTCAAAAATTTACTTTTCTTGATAAGAGTCTGAGAAAACATTTTAGAATTTCAAATACGAGAAAGAGAGAGAGAGAGAGTAGAGAGAGAGAGAGAGAGAGAGAAAGAGAGAGAGCAACAATTCACAATATAAGTAAAATGAAAAAATACATACAACCATCTGCGAGTAATAATGAAGAGAAAGCAAAAATCAGTGTTCTCTTTTGTTTTTTTAAATTTTTCTTAATTTACAACCAAAATGTTAAGATGACATTAAAACAAAAAGATGATAGAATTAATGAACTACATTAAGAATTTTTTTTTTTTTGAGGGGGGCGTCGTTCTTAACCTGCCCCCCTTTTCCCCTCCCCCCATTTATTTTTAAAGGAATTTGTATGTAAAAAAGCAAATGAAAATGAGTATATCACAAAATCACAAAGGGCTCACCATTAATAGGTGGCAAGCGATTGTTGATTCGTCCGTCTGGAGATTGGTAGCTTATCATGTCATGTTTGGTCACCAGTTCGTTATCCAAGCGACCATTAGTCTTGGTGCAGTCGCCATCTTGTGCTGTATTTGTGCCTTTATTATTGGTCTGGAGAAGAAGAAAAAAAAAAAAAAAGAAAGAAAAAAAGAAAAAAAAAAAAAAAGAAAAAGAAAAAAAAAAACACTTTAATTTTTAAAAACAAACAAGAAAAAAAAAAGAAAAAAAAAAAAAAAGAAAAAAAAAGAGACCCAACTTTAATTTTAAAAAAACAAAACAACAAAAATACAATGGTACCTTGACGTATGAATTTAATTAGTTAAGTATCTGGCCGCCATCCTTGGCCAGTTGTAAAGAACTCAAAGTAAATAAGTAAGTAAGTCATCCCGAGTTATAGAATCCTTTGGTAAGTGAATAAGTCCTGTGATACAGAATCCTTTGGTAAGTGAATAAGTCCTGTGATATAGAATCCTTTGGTAAGTGAATAAATCCTGTGGTATAGAATCCTTTAGGTCCGTCGTCCAAGAAGACCCAAGTAGTAGTGAGCTAAGATTAGAATCAGCCAGTATAAATAACAACAGCAGCAGAGCACTGCCAGTGATTGGAAAACAGGCTGGTCACATGTCCATCGGCGAGTTTATAAGTAAAAGTAGCCGTCTGGCACACGCCTTATATCCCAAAAATTCCAACACATTCCACTCTTAACTCAATTTCCTTATATATCAAATCAATTTTCTCCATTGAAATAAACTGAAATGCTATTAATCCATTTACCCTAATTTTTTAAACATTCTTTTTAAATAAGACAAATAGCACTGTATTCTATAAAAAACATAATAGAACGGAATGTAATGAATTATGTGATGTAATAAATATTTTTCATTGGCGTAATAAATTTGGAAACTTAAATGTTTTTAGTGAACTTATTAACATAAGTATCTGATGTTTGCTCATACTTCAAAACTCAAACACAAAGCAAAAAAAAAATATTCCAGGTATTCCACTCTCCCTAAACTTCCCGTTTTGGAACTTCAACATTAGATGCAGTTTAATGTCATACCCAGAACATTCAGTCACCACCTTCTAGTGTTACATAATCTATGCATAGATTATTGTCAACCCCCTGTATTTCTGAAGGGATGGCCCGCGAAATATGTGAAGTCACGTGGGACCTGGTTGGCTCTCAGTTTCAGCTTGGACGTCAGGCAGATAAGGCCTTAGCTGGAGCTCACTGCATACGCGCGCTATGTTAGTTAGATGAATATGTTTAGTTAAGTAAATAAAAGCTTACATAAATAATATGGTTTTGTGATTGATGAATGTCTTGGCAACAAGACTGATCTAGAAGAAGAAATGAATTAAGTGCGAACCACCACCAAGACGAAGTCCAGACGCTAGAAGATGAACGTAAGATACCAAAGATGAGCAGAAGAATAATAGAAGAAAAGAAAAGAAAGGGTATACAACACTAGCACGTATTTGATAAAAGGGTTTGAGAGTCTGCCATAAGGGCAATAGGGTTGGAAAATTTATATAGGTGCTAGGGACAAACCGATTAATTGGAGGGAGTCTCTCAAACTGCCAGTCTAGCCTAAGTAAGCACCAAAGTGGACTGTTGCAGGTCATGGACTAGTCAGCCATTAAAATTCTGTTTTAAGCATCATGTGTCACCACCCATGGCCCCCTAGGGGGGGGGGGCTCCATTGGGGAATTTTACTAGTCTGTAGAGGTGCAGTTGGTATATTATTCTGGCCCAGCTGACAGGGCAGCAATTTGCTGGAGGACAGGATTGTTTGTGGCTGAGTTGTCTTTGAGTTGGGTACTAAGTGGTCTTGAGACAAGTAACACTCCACTTTGGCCCTTACTTAGCTAGATGAGTGGTTGGAGACGCCTCATGCGATCAATTGGTTGGTCATGTCAAGCCCTAACAACTTTATGATTCCACATTCTTGAAATTGCTCTTATGGCAAACACCCAACCCTTTTTATCATATTTCTAGAAGGTAGTGGCTGAGGGTTTTAAAATTAAGTTAAAATGATAATTTAAAAAAAATTTAAAAAAAAAAAGAAATGAAAAAAAATATGAGTTAACTCTTTGCCTAATTTAAGCCTCTCACAGTGGCTCTCCTACCACCGTGATCCTACTGTAAGCTGCTGCTGATTAATCTATCATAACTGAATACTAGAAGAATGACTGATAACAATAATAATAGGTATATTTGCCTCATACCCCACTTGTATGGGCTGGGCACAAGGCCTCGTTTTAATGTGGGCCCACCCACAAGCCGAAGCTCATGGGTGGGAAATAACAAAAATTGCGTTGATCCCGTCGGCATTCCCTCACAAGGGGGCGCCTCAGGTGCTGGGCAATAAACCCAGCCCTGCCCCTTTAAGTCAAGGGGGCAGGTATTGACTGGGGGGGATAGCCCCCTGGGATCGACGCTATTATTTGTACTTTACCAGTCCAGTGGCCGAAGCACACTGGACCCCTCGGATGGGGCAGGAAAAGAGTAAAAAGAGAAAATAATAACAGGACTTTATTTGAATAGAATGAGTTCTGAGGTGATTAGATAGTGAACTTTGAAATATCCCATCATAAAGGTAAAAAAATACCAAGCAAGTGTGTGGCCTGTGAGAGGGGGGTGGCGAGTGACCACGGAAATTGAACTAGTCACCTCTTCGTTGCTGAAATGTTGGTGAAATTCCGCACGAGCAGTGCAGAGTAACCCGGATGTAAAGTCTCGTCGTGAGGATTGACGCGTGCTGATGAATGTTAAATGTGCAATTCAGAGTAAGGAGCCCGGATGAAACACAGCAATGGGATATTTAGGGACCTGCCCTCACAGATCAGGGAGAAAGTCTGCAGTATAGATTTTGCTGTCGAAATGAGTGGAAGAGAGGATATAGTTGGATTGTGCTAGTGAGAAGACTAGAACTGCTGGGAGAGCAAAGCAATTACAACGACTACGACTGTCTGATAATCTGAAGGTCCCTGGTTCATTCCCGGGTTTCGGCAGCACTGATAACCTGAAGGAAGCAGTTTGCTAAAGTAAATTTGGTACAGCCGTTAAGGAAATTTGGTAGGCAAAGAGTTAAATACATTCCAGGCTGAATCTGGAAATTTTGGATTCCGAATTTTTAATTACTGTGATTGTTTTTGGTGATTTTATGAGACAAATTTTTTGTACGATAATATTTAAATCATCTTTTCTAATCTTATAAATTTTTAATTCCAAGGTTCAAACAAAGTTCATACAAATGTATTTATCAAAGACAAAACATCATATAGTTATTATGCAATTACCGTACATAAATTGAATAGAAACTAGATACAAACAAACAAAAACAAAACGAAAACTTTAAAAGATCAATTAATGTACATTAAAATCAGAAAGATAAAAAAATAAGGCTTGGTCTTGTTTATTTCGTTAATGGCATATCAACTTCCCTAGCTTATTTAATGCCATCAATATATTTGTAGAAGAACAGTATTAATTTTCAAAACTTTATTTAAACTTCTATAATCTTTTTATTACAATACTGAAACAATTCAAATCCAGCCAAGGTATTCAACTGACTTCGGGGTTATCGCCTGCTACTCAAACCTATTTGATCTAATGTATTTGAGTACCATTTCTATGCTACTTTTCAACTTCTACATAACTCAAAATAATATGATAAGAAAAATTATAAATGAGTGTGGCACATTTTTTTCAACTTTACTTTTAGAGTTTAATAAATTTAATGTGTATTCAATGCATGAAGTATCATTGTTGGACTGAAGGCCAAATCAAAGACCCTCAATAGAGCATTTTTTAAGCTAGTACAGAAATAAATAGGAAAAAAAAAAAAAACTTACCTTCTGTTCTGTGACTGTAGTAGAACCATAATATTCATGTTTAACATTAACAGAGTTGCTCTCCTTCACACAATTGTCACTGTGGATCTGAGAACTATCGGGGACAACGTAACCTCGTCGGTCAATTAAACTATATAAAAAGAAAAAAAAAAAAAAAAAAAGAAAAAAAATTATCAAAATTAATGCAAAACTCAAGTGAAAAAAGAAAGGGAGGTAAGCAATGAAAAAAAAATCACTATTTCAAGTTGATAGGCAAGGGAGGTAATCGCTTACTAGAGGATGTTTCGAAAGTCTTGTCAACATACATATTATTTTAACTTCATTATTTTTTGTTTCATATATATATATATATATATATATATATATATATATATATATATATATGTGTGTGTGTGAAGAGATGGAAGTGAATCCGACGGTATGTGGTATATTAAGAAAATTGAAAAAAAAAAAACACAGGTTTAAATAAGTTGAGTGGTAAGTTTATTGGCCGATGGTGCAGTGTTTCGATCTATTAATTAGATCATCTTCAGGGCATTTGTTGGTATAAGGAAGGTGATAAAAAAATTTTTATCACAGAATAACGAGAAAAGCAAGTGATAGTTCTTGTTTATCAGTCTGTTCAAAATTTGAAATCTGAAGAAAAGATGCTGAAAAATGGATGGTTTGAAATATGACGTCAAATATTCTCTTTTATGGTGTGAGTGTGTGAGTGTGTATAGAAAAACCATCCATTTTTCAGCATCTTTTCTTCAGATTTCAAATTTTGAACAGATTGATAAACAAGAACTATCGCTTGCTTTTCTCATTATTCTGTGATAACATTTTTTTATTACCTTCCTTATACCAACAAATGCCCTGAAGATGATCTAATTGATTGCAGATAGTCCTGATGATCTGAATGATGAAACCCGGGTAGGCTTTTTGACTATACCATTTTACTAAACCAGCTCTACAAACATATCGAGCACTTTTATATTTATTAATAACCCAGACTTATTAATTATTTTATTGACAATCAAAGTTGTGACTCACTTGATATTTTGCCTTCTCCATTAAGTCACCCCTTCTTCAAAAACATTATGCATGTGGGTGTGTGTGCATGTGTGTGTGTATTGGGCAATATTTCTTCATTCAAGAATATTTGCTCAAATAGTATAGATATCTTTTGTCTACATATTTTGGTTTCAATCGTTTCAATACCATATACACATTCATGCTTATGGTCCATGATGGGACCAAAAGTCCTTGGGAACATATCAGTTATGACAAATTTATTAACCAATTTGGGCTTGATATCATAAAATCCATTTGTTCACTTGAAAAGATTGAAACTAAAATATGTATACAAAAGATCCCTATACTATTTAACCACACACACACACATACATATATATTACACATGTGGAATTAAACAAAAGGCAGGTCTCCTGTTTAACGATTTTATTGGTGATCTTTTCAATCTTTCTGGACAACTTTTTTATATTTGGATGGAATTTGTGGATTAGTCCACCGAAGTTCATATCCCAAGTACTTTCAGCACTTTGAAATTCCATCATCAGGGGTGTATTATATATATATATATAATCCAAAGATTGAGTGAAGAAATCTTCTTTAAGACATAGTAGTTTTTCAGTTGTCGTAATTTACATAGTTCAAGAGCTGGTTAAGAATTTAATTTAACCAGCTGTTAAACTTCAAGAGTGGCCCCCCCCTCAAAACAAAAAAACTGGTTTCAACCAATTTAAGACTAATAAAAGATTCCTCATTTTGCATCTGAAGATGGGAACTGAAAGATAATTCCTCTAGGTTCCCTGAAATAGTTTATTATGCTTTCATCCTAAATTTTTTGTTATTTTTTTTCTTTATATATATATATATAAGATTTGAATTTAGGAAAGGCAATTCTTCTCTTACCTTGGAGGATTTGGTCCACAGAGAACAACAAGGCAATTTTTAAATATCGACCCTTTGCTGTAAGGGTTAAAATTATCCTGGCCTCTCTTTGATGAGAAAGAACCTTTTATCTGAAAGAAAAGAAAATCAACAATCATTTCAGGAAAAAAATACAACAGCAAAAAAATAAAACAAAATTTTCATTTAAAAAAAAAAAAATAAATAAAAAAAAAAAAAAAAAAAAAAAAATAAATAAAAATTTATGTATGGTAAAATTGAAAATTATTTTACTTATTGTAGAAATGTATATTTTAGAATATCATTTGAAATGTAAGCTAAAATTTATAACTATCTTATTTATTGCAGAAATGTATATTTTAGAAAATATTCATTGTAGTAAAATTAAATTAGGCAGAGAAGGCTATTGTCAGTATCAGCCGGACAGTGAAGGAGTCCGTTGTAGGCTGCCGAAACACTGCATCTTTCAAAGCCTCCATGCTTCCTGTAGTCCGCCAACACTATACCTGATACTCCCATCCACACACATATGCACGCACGTGCACACATACATGTATATTGTTACTGTACGCTGTTCATGTTCCTGACACTAATACATTATTCTATGTACTAGACATGAGACTTTGATGAATTGTGGTGCACCTGAACACTGTACACATACATGTATATTATTACTGTATGCTGTTCATGTTCCTGACACTAATACATTATTCTATGTACTAGACATGAGACTTTGATGAGTTGTGGTGCACCTGAGCACTGTACTCAATAAATTTCATTATTATTATTATTATTATTATTATTAATCCCCTTTTCACAAGTGCTAGACTCTACTGACTGAGCTAAACTGCTCAATCAGTAGATTTATTATCTTGTTTATTGTAGAAATGTACATTTAATAAAATATTTATATACTACTTGAATAGAGTGTATGCTACAAAGTGACGGTAATTTACTTTTGCAGATGATGCTAAATATATAAGTACAACTCTTCATTATTGTTGCCTTGTGCCATACTAAATTTAATCTACTTTTTGAGTGTGAAACAAAGCTAAAATAAAAATGTTTATAAAATATTGTTCTATTCTCTTTTGGGGATTTGTGATTTTTATTTGTCATGTTACAAAATCTTATTAAGAAAACAACAAACTCCATAAATAAATGGCCTATAACAGGGATCACCAAACTTTTTTCACTGTGGGCCAGATAATTGAAAAAATAACGAGCGCGGGCCACATTATTATTGTGTTCAATAATTGATAGCCAGAACGAAAGCTCTGAGAAAAAGATGTAAAACAAAATTCATCTTTCCATGTCATATTCATGGATGAGTGGCGTAAGATGCACAAAAACAAATTTAACCAACATATTTATTTTCAAAACATTATCAAAGAACGCAACATTAGCATTAAAGGTTTAGTGAGATTTGTGAAACTGAAGTTTGCCTTTTAAGATATCGTCAATGTTTGGTTTGGAATTGCTACATCCAATCAAGAGAATTGCTTTCAAATGTTTATCAATCAATTTCGTTTGATTTCACATATTTCAATTTTGACAAGGCTTGCTCGCATACATAAGTTGTTCTTTTTTAAGAAACAAATTCAAGTACTGTCGGCAGGCCTGATAAAATGCCTTCGTGGGCCAGATCCTGCCTGCAGGCCGTAGTTTGGTGACCCCTGGCCTATAAGAACAAGATGGATGCATGTGGTGTAATGGTTAGTCGTAAGAAATGGACTTGTCAACCAAGGTTCAAATCCTGGTCAAAGCTGTTTGAATTTCACATAGTGCTAATACCCTAGGGAAAGGTATGCATCCAACTACTCTCCCTCCAGCTATGGGTAAATAGCAGGGCAGACTGAGCTCTTTAACCTTGGCTAGGTAACTAGTCTAGGAGAAGGAAATCTCTGAATTTTAAACCTGTTAAACTCCACTTTAGAAATTGACCGTGTGTCACATCCTGCATGTGTGGATGGATTGGTAAATATATATATATATATATATATATATATAAAAACAATAAATTTAAAAAAAAAAAAAAAAAAAGAAAGTTATCTAAAATATTTAAAGGAAAAAAATCTACAAATGAATTCATTTATCTTCAGAGAATATATTTCAGTTGCTGTTGATATTCTTCATTTATCTGTACACAAAAAACAAACCTTCAACCCTAGACCCATACCAAGTTCTCACCTGATGAACTTCAATTGAAGGAGTTACTTGGTACAGAACCCAAAAGGGGTGCATATTGTGTTCGTGCGTCCTGGCCACATGCCCTAAAATTGCTAAGTGGTGCCTGCATGCTAGTTTTGAACTCCTTAGCTGTTTGAAGGCGTTTTTCCCCTTGAAAAATTAATGCTATATGAAAGTGATCCCCCACCACCACCACCAAGTCTTTTCTCAACAAGTAAATGTAAATATTTAAACCCCCACCTCAATATTCTGATTTTTTTTATTTGTACTTATTTAATGTATTGATTGTTTTTATTTTTGAAACTGTCCTATTTTTTTTTTTTTTTTAAATATGTGACAATTTTTTTATTTTAAATATGTAAAAAAAAAATTTTTTTTTAAAAATATGTGACAATTTTTTTTTTTTAAATATGTGACAATTTTTTTTTTTTTTTTTTTAAAATATGTGACAATTCTTTTTTTTTTTTTTAAATATGTGACAATTTTTTTTTTAATTAGAATAAAATGAAAATACCAAAAAATAAGAATATCTAAAATATCACTTTCATATAGCATTAACTTTTCGGGAAAAACGCCTTTAAACAGCTAAGGAGTTCATAACAAGCACGGGTCAGATTTTGAGCAGGCAGGAGGCCAGGACGCATTAATCCGCAATTTACTCACAAACGTAAATAAGTTCACTGAAATACAAGCAAACAAAAAAAAAAAAAAAAAAAAAAAAAAAGTAAGCAAAGTTTTTTTTTGGGGGGGGGGAATAGTAAAGAATTTTAATCTTGGGTAATTCCCCTTTATTCACGATCAGTGTTACGATAATATACAAACATCCAAAATCAGATTATTATTATAGATATTCTCTCATAATAAAACAGAAACAAGTTATGAGGGTAATCCCAAAAGTAAGGTGTCCAAAATATTTAGAAATCACAGAAATGTTAATTAGTTTTTGTATGCCCATGTCATTCCATTCTAAAACCAAATAACTGCATGAACTTTACACTTGGCAGGAGCTTCCCCAGAAACAACTGCCAATCCAAGACAGCAAGACACATGCTCAACAAACACAACAGTGTTGCCAATAGCTGCACAGTTTACCTGTGTCCCCTGCAATTTGGAGACCTTACTTTTGGGATTACACTTGTACATTTAAACCAAAAGAAACTGCAAAAACATTGGTAATGGAGAACTGTTGGAGAATAAAAAATCTTTTAAATGCATTTTATATTTTAGAAATTTACAGGGGAAAAAAAAAATATATATTTTTCACATTTTTAAGTTTACAACAATAAAATCTGCAAAATTCAAAGATTATTTAAAAAAAAAAAAAAAAAAAAAAAAAAAATTTCCTAAAATGTAGATTTAATATACTTACATCTTCATTAGTGGTCTGCTCTGAGGCTGCCAGGTAAGTATGGAAGCCTGCGAGACCAACAACAGACCAGACAGAAAAGAAACAAATCACAGCTTCAACCATAGTAAGGCAAGTCAAGGAGCAACAACCACGATACAATAGCAAAACATTTCTCGTTACACATACCACACATACCTTAAGTCAGACAATATTGGTGATATATATATATATATGGGAGTAAATATGGAAATAAATCCGACAATATTAAGAAATTTGAAAAAAACAAGTGTTCCAAAAATGAGATGAATTTATTTATCAACGCTTAAATTTCGGTTTCTTTAAACCTTCTTCAGGATGTATTATGGGGTGAAGAAATTGATGGATGTTTTAAAGATGACAGGAGAAACTGAAACGTTTAAGCGTCGATAAATAAATTCATCTTATTTTTGGAACACTTTTTTCAAATTTCTTGATATATATATATATATATATAATAAACGGCAAAGGCACACTTAAAAAAAAAAAAAAAAGAAAAAGGAAAAAAATGCAGATGTGTTTTAATAAAATAAAAATTAACAGTATTATCTTTTTTGAGTCGTAGAAAATAAATTTAATTTCTTTTAGAATCAGAGTGAATCACAAGTTTTGTCGAAGACTTTAAAAATCATAGTAAGTCGTCGGGGTGGCCTAGAGTCGGTATCAGCTAGACAGTGAGGGAGTCTATCCCCTTTTTACTAGTGCTAGACCAAGTAGATTGTTTTTTAGCATCTGAGGCATGGCACCACACCTACCATTAGCTCTTCACTTTACCGCAGAGATCCCTATGCTATTCATACACTAAGCATCAGCTCCTCACTTTACCACACAGATCCTACTCATACACTAAGTTGGTGAGAGCCGGTACTGAACCAGGAACTTTGAGGTTCCCAGATGGACACTCTACCAACTGGTCCAAATATTTTTCTTGAAACAATCTGTGTCTTTGATATTGTCGACAAGAAATATGATATAACAGGGCAAGCTGGGAGGCAGAAAAGCTATCAGCTGATTTTGTAAATGTGGGTGTTATTGTTGTAGGAAAGAGACTGTGACAGGGTTGTTTGTATTTCACATAGCGCTAATACTCTTGGGAAAGGTATGAAGGTGCGTGGTGTAATGGCTAGATTTGTAGGAAATGGACTTATCGATCAGAGTTCAAATCCTAGATTTTTTTGACAGTTGTCATCGTTATTGTTATATACACAATAGAGGTACATGATGTCACAGAGTGGACCTGGGAGCAATGGTGATGAAAGGGTACTCCACATTCTCTAGAGCTCCAGAACTGGAACCTCACCATCATATAGAGTTCAACGTCATACCTAGTACATGAAAACCCTCAGCCACTGTTTTCTAGCACATATATGATAAAAAGCATTGGGGCTTGCCGTTGGGACGATATTGGTGGTGCCTATTAGGTTAACAGATCAAAAATCTGAGGAATTTAAAGAATTTTCAAGGCTGCCTTATTTTTTCTTTTTCTTAAATTTCTTTTTCTACAACACAGGAAAGATTTAATACTGTCAAATATTTTAGATGTGTTCACAAAATGAAGTATGATAAAAAAAAAATTTAAAAAAACAAAAAAACGTTGAGGGAGAGAGACATGAGACAAGTGATACCATTTGAATGGGAAAAAAAAAAAAAAAAAAAAAAAAAAAAAAAAAAAAAAAAACAAACATACACAAGTCTAAAGACATAGCCAAAGCTCTTGGCGATAAACAGGCTTTCTAGTTTGTTTGCTTTTTAAACTAGAAAAGTCTAGGTTTCTATTGCAAGCTTACTGATAGAATCCAAATGAAAAGGACAAGATGGGGAGGGAAAAAAACAACACGATAAACAATGGGAAAATATTAGACAAGATTCCGACCAAAATTCAGTTCAATGGTTTCTCAAGCAAAGTTGACCCCCTAAAAAAAAAAAAAAAACGAAAAAAAAAAAAAGCGAAAATACCCCCCCGAAAAAAAAAAATAATAGAGAGTAAGGAACATTTTGGAAAGAGCTGCTGGTTCTATTCTTCCATGACAGGATTCAGTCTTTCCTCTTCTTTTCTCATTAATTCTAAACCCAACCCCCCACCTTACCCTGAAACTATTTTATTATTAATTGATAATGTTCATAATGAGTTTTTCAACTCAACAAAACATTGGTAAAAGCCTTTTGATCTTTTGACCAGTGGTGCTGGCGGTGGTGCTGGTGGAAGGGATGGAAACACAAGATTCAACAAAAAGAAAAACATAACCAAAGAAAAAGAAAGAGATAATAAAAAGTACAAAATACACTTGAAATAATTCACTGACATACAAAGAAAAAAATTTGCAACACAATAATAATAATAAAATAATAATTTGAAAAATAATTTTTCAAGGTGAGAGGGGGAGGGTGTATACCATGACAGCAAGAATTCTTTAGATGGGTGGGTGGGGGGGATGAATGAGAAACAATTTTAGAACAGACAGATTTCAACAGATGGCAATGATATAAAGTAATCAAAATGATCCAAGATAAATAATTTACCACATTTCTTGGATATCCAATTTTTATTGTCTTATATTTCAAATCATTCGCAACCTCATCAGTCGGCAAGATTAATAAATTAGTATACAAAAAAAAATTGATTATTTAATAAAATTGCTCAGCCATTAAATTAGAATTTTTTTTAAAAATTGGCTGCCCCCCCCCCCCATATCAATACAAGTCTACTGTATGAATTAAAAGGGGAAAAATATGCTTATTCAAATATTTAAAGAAGATTATACTAAATATCAATCATATTGGATTATCGCAAAATGTTATAGTTTTTGTTGCTAGATGGCATTGGGAGTGTTTAGTTTTATCTTATCCTATTAATAGTTTATAAATATCATGAGTTTGTTATTATATATATTATATATATATTTGGGAGAATATGTGCTTAATTGAAGTCATACCTAATTTTGAAAATTAATTAGTTGATAATAATGAATTAGGCGGGCATATCTGTTCAAATGTAAGGCTAAACAAATCGAGAAAAATCAATCTCTATGTACATTTCAGCATATTATGCCTCATTAGCAGAGTTATAGACAGGCAAACTGCTCTGTGTGTGATTCGAACCCTAACTGCCAGGCTGACAGGAAGGGATTCTAACCATTACACTGGCTGGTTTTTCCCAGATTTTTCGTTTGTTTTGAACTCAGTTATACTCCATTTATGTCGGCTAAAGCCATATCAAACACATTGTTTGTTTGTTTACTTTCATATATATATATATATATATATAAAGTACAGAAATAACAAAAGACTTAGAGATTTAGCATTATAGTCTATTTCAGGGAGCTTGAAATAGACTATAATGCAAAATCTCTAAGTCTTTTTGTTATTTCTTTACTTATAAATTTGCTCTGTGACTAACATTAAGAGCACACATTGAGCTCTCAAATGCGACAGGTTTTTAAGAAAACTCTTGTCATAAGGAAGATTTCTTCTCTGGACTTTTGGATTATATATATATATATATATATATAGTATCACACATAAACAAGACAAGAATATAGAGTGCCAACATATATAAGACCCAAGGAAGATATAGTCTCAATCAAACAGGATATACAGTATCAGCTATAAATAACACTCAAGGAGGATATACAGTCCCAACCATGAATAAGACCCAAGGAAGATACACACTATCATCTATGAATAAGACCCAAGGAGGATATACAGTCCCAACCATGAATAAGACCCAAGGAGGATATACAGTCCCAACCATGAATAAGACCCAAGAGGATATACAGTCCCAACCATGAATAAGACCCAAGGAGGATATACAGTCCCAACCATGAATAAGACCAAGGAGGATACAGTCCCAACCATGAATAAGACCAAGGAGGATATACAGTCCCAACCATGAATAAGACCCAAGGAGGATATACAGTCCCAACCATGAATAAGACCCAAGGAGGATATACAGTCCCAACCATGAATAAGACCCAAGGAGGATATACAGTCCCAACCATGAATAAGACCCAAGGAGGATATACAGTCCCATGAATAAGACCCAAGGAGGATATACAGTCCCAACCATGAATAAGACCCAAGGAAGATACACACTATCATCCATGAATAAGACCCAAAGAGGATATACAGTCCCAACCATAAATGAATATAAATGTAACAATTCCTTTATAAAAAGTTAATTTCTTCGAGACCTATCTAAACATATCTAAGAATTTTACTCATTTTTTGACAGCTACATATTTACATTTCGAAATAAATTTATCTTTTTTTCTTATTATTTTAAAGAAATTTAAATAAAATTTTTTCAATGTTCATATATATATTTACCAACCCCTCCGCACAAGCAGGATGTGACACAAGGTCAATTTCTTAAGCGGAGTTCCACAGGTTTTGAATTCAGAGTTTTCCTTCTCCTAGACCGGTTGCCTAACCAAGGTTAAAGAGCCCAGTCTGCCCTACTATTTATCCATAGCTGGAGGGAGAGTAGGATTCATACCTTTCCCAAGGGTATTAGCGCTATGTGAAATGCAATTACCAAGTCCAGGATTTGAACTTGGGGTGACGAGTTCATTTCCCATGACTTTAACCATTACACCACTTGCTTCCTAATGTTCATATAAGGTGTTCACAGTGGGAGAAAAAGGTACAGGAAGGGGGAAAAAAAAAAACGCTTTGAAACTAGAGTGCGAGGTGAAAAGGTCAAACTTTTTGCTATACCTAAATCTGGATAATATGGTGGGTGGGCATGGGTGGGGAATTCTTTGCACCCCCACACACTTCTCAAAAAAAAAAAAAAAAAAAAAAAAAAAAAAAAAATTTTTCTTTTATTTCCATTTTCAGAAAGTGCAATATTGATCAGTCTGACCAATAACTGAACAGGATCAAAGGTTTGACCTATGACGAATGTGAGAACTGATATTTGCCAAATGGCTGATACCTTTCTATAATGGATGACAAAGATTCTATTACCATTGACAGTTGCAACAACAACATAAACAATAAAGGCCACCAACAAGTAAACTTTATTCACCCCCCCACCACTGATGTGATTGAACTATCTTTCATATGTTTTTATTTTTTTTTTTTACAGTTTTTTTAAATGATGTTTCTACCAAGTACCTTTGGTCTTCTTCTGGTGGTTTGGTTTTGTTTGTTTTTACGGCATATCAACCTCAGTGGGTCATTTAATGCCGATAAAGTTTTGAAATAAATCAATTCTTAATGGATAATACAATTTTTTTTATAAATACATTTTTCTATTTAACCCATAGATGGGACCCTAACAGGTACTACCACTCCGGGTCAGAGTGGACCAGGGAGCAATGGTGATGAATGGGGTGCTCCACATTCCCCAAACCTCCAAAACTGGAACCTCACCATCAGATTCTTCTGGTGGTGTTGGATTTATTCAATTAGTGACATCTGGTATCATTATTCTAATGAACACCAACTGCCATCAATTAAGGTTGGTTGGATTTTAAGGCATGTCAAACATTGTTGGATTATTTTATGCTGAAGACGTTTTTCTTTTATTCATTCTTGGTGGGTATCAATTTTTAAGGAGTGCATAAGTCTTGTGTGACCAATACGTAATCAAAATATAATGACTTGTTCCTTTCTGGACTTTCCACTCTCCCAAAGTGGGTTTGATTAAGAGTTTATTTTGATGTTATTCCAGCAACGTTGCCATTTTGTTTAGAGGAATCTATTAATTTTAGGTTTCAAGTCAGTATATGGAATCTTGAAGTTGATTGGGAGAAAACATGAGTGATCGGATGAGAATGAAATGAAAGAAACTAAATTTTAATAAAACAAGTTTTGTCGATATAATTATTAAACTAAGATATGGGTGGTTGAGTAGAACAAAAATAGGTTCGGTTTTAAGATTGAAAAAAAAAAGTTTTAAAAGTTTAAAAGTTTAAAAAAAAAAAAAAAAAAGGGGGTTAAAAAAAAAACCTAAGATATGGGTGGTTGAGTAGAAAAACAAAAATAGGTTGGGTATTGGGATTGAAAAAAAAATTTTTTTTAAATAAAAAAAAAAAAAAAAAAAAAAAAAAAAAAAAAAAGCGTAAAAAAAAATAAACATGGTGGCAGTGAAGAATTGTATTGCGAAATTTTGAAATTTGTAGCCAGTGTATATAATCTTAGAGGGTTGCTTTAGTTCAGTAAATAAAGAATCTGCCTTAGAACCACAAGGTTCCAGTTTTGATACCGGTCCTCACCAACTTAGTATATGAGTAGCACGGCTTGGACTTGTGTGGTAAAGTGGGATGGAGGGTGTAGTGCTCTACCTTGGATGCAAAAACAATCTCCTTAGTCTAGCATGAGAGAAAAGGGGATATACTCTCTTGTTGTCCACAACAATAGGACACACCATCAGCTTTACTTACTACTGTAAAAGAACATGTAGAAGAAAAAATAGTCAAGTTGCCATCTGCAAGAAATATATTTAGTCCTTAAACCAAAAAGAAATCTCCAAAATCTTTATTCTGATTTGTTCCAGAGCCAGACGAGGTCACGAGGTCAGATCAGAGGGCCATATCACAAGAGGTCAACAATTTTTGCCTAAAAATTAGTTTTTTAAAATTTGATCTGTACACTAAAAAAGAGGCATTTGTGGAGTAATGGATATCATTGTAAATACTTTGTTTTTCTATTTTATATATATATATATATATATATATATATATATATATATATGTGTGTGTAAATAAATGGAAATTAATCCGACAGAATGAATTTTAACATTTTGAAAAAACAATTGGTAATTATTATCTGCTGACAGAATTTGTACCCCCTATTCTCTTCCAACGGTTTTTTATCCCTTCTTTCTTTCGTAAAAATTTTTTGCTCGTTGATGATGACCCTTCTACTAAGGCGTCGAAACAGATTCTGTCAGCAGATAATAATTACCAATTGTTTTTTCAAAATGTTAAATTCATATATATATATATATATATATATATTATATATATATTACATATATACACACACCTGTTTAACAATTTTATTTTTGATCTTTGAGTTTTCTGGCCAACTTTTAAATATTTTGGTGGAATTCGTGGATAAATCCAAAGTTCATTAATATTTTAACATTAAAAAAAAACAAAAAACAAAAAAAAAACTGGAACACATCACCCCTGATGATGGCACTTCGAAGTGCCGAAAGTACTCGGGACTTGAACTTTGGTGGACTTATCCACGAATTCCACCCAAATATTAAAAAGTTGGCCAGAAAACTTGAAAAGATCAAAAATAAAATTGTTAAACAGGGATGTGCCTTTTGTTTAATTCTACATGTATAAATGAAAGAATGCTGCCCAAATATATATAAATTATATATATATATATATATATATATATATAACACAGACGGTGTTCACAAAGTCAGTGTGCACTTTGAACTTGAATTTTTTTTAAAATGCACATGGACTTTATGGACACCCCTATATAAATATATATATATATATATATATATATATATATATGAGAATTTTGGCAATAGATAGGGATGTTTTTGTACCAATGATGACCTAAACAAAGAGGTCAACCTTCTTTGTAATTAGCAAAGGGGAAATTGATTGATATCCCAAGATATGAAACAAAAAATTAAAAAAAATAAAAAAAAATCACAAAAAATAAACTGTAAATAAAGACGTCACTTAAAAGCGCAGACAAGGCAGAAAAAGCCACAAAAGATGATGACGGGTGCTATTGTCAATCACTTGAACAAGATAAGTAAAGCAATTTTCATGCAATATACAAGAGGAGACGGAGAGAGAGAGAGAGAGTGTGAAGCTTTGATGGATTCAACTAAGACATGACAAATATATGCAAAATGAACGTGGAATGGAAAACTCACATCTTCATTGGTTGTCTGCTCTGAAGTGGTTAAATAAGTGTGAAAACCAGCCAGTCCAATTATGGACCAGACTGAAAAGAAACACACAATTGCTTCTATGATAGTGCACAAGGTTAAGGAGAATAAATAACTTGTGCATGTGCCTTTAAAAGGGCAGCTAAATAAAGGGGGCATATAAGCAACAAGCCAGATAAGGGAGCCAGATGAAAAAAAAGGGTGTGTAAAAAAACAAACTATATGGGTCATATATCAAGTATTTTCTATCTTGATAAGACCGTTCCTAGTAGGTTGTCTAATTTATTTGAGGTTGATCTTTTTATATATATATATATATATATATATATATATATAAGAAAATTAAATATTTTGTGCGGGTATCAACTAAGATCACAGTGAGAGCTAAAAACCATACATAAATCCATGAAGATTTTATGAGGACATGATCGACATAATGAAAACAAAATTTCTAGACAAGAGTCATAGAAAAACAAGGACATTGTGAAAATATCCAGCTACAATGTAAAAGAAAGACAATTGTTATTTAAAAAGTTATACAAACTGAAAAATAGTAAAGAAAACAAAAGAACAAAAAAAGAATCTATATAAAACTTATTTGAGTAACATTAAAAAAAAATCGAAATGAAAAGAAAGAAAACTCAGAAATTTACACCAAATTTTACAGTATGATAGTCATTATCGCAAATGGACACAGCAACCCAGGTTCAAATCCTGGATAAAGCTGTATTTCACATAGTACTGATACCCTTTTTACAGTATGATAGTCATAATAATTCTTCAAGAAAAATATGATTCGTCTGAATTTTTCAAATAGGGGCTTGATAATTTAAATTATTTAGATTTTTTTTGACAGTTGTCCTCATCATTATTATCATATACACAACAGAGGCGTGTGGTGTCACACTCAAGTCACAGGGTCATATCACAAGAGGTCAACAATTTTTGCCTAAAAATTAGTTCATCAAAATTTGATCTGTACAAGAAGCGTTTGTAGAGTATTGGATATCATTATTGCAAATGGACACAGCAAACCAGGTTCAAATCCTGGATGAAGCTGTATTTCACATAGTACTAATACCCTTTTTACAGTATGAATAATATGGTTTGTCTGAAGTTTTCAAAGGGAGCTTGATAATTTACATTATTTAGATTTTTTCTGACTGTTGTCCTCATCTTTATTGTTATATACACAATAGAGGAGCATGGTGTAATGGTTAGAGTCTTAGGAAATGGACTCAAGTCACAGGGTCATATCACAAGAGGTCAACAATTTTGACCTAAAAATTAGTTCTTCAAAATTTGATCTGTACACTAAAGAAAAAAAAAAAGAAAGCTTTTTGGTAGAGTATTGGATATCATTGTAGCAAATGGATATGGCAACCCATGTTCAAATCCTGGATGAGGCTGTTTGCATTTCACATAGCACTAATACCCTTGGGAAAGGTATGAATCTAACTACTCTTCCTCCAGCTATGGGTAAGTAATAGGGCACACTGGGCTCTTTAGGCTTGGCTAGGTAACCAGTCTAAGAGAAGGAAAATTCTGAACTCAAACTTGTTAAACTGCTTAAGAAGTTGACCTTGTGTTGCCTCCTGCTCATGCAAAGGGGTTGGTATATATATATAAAAAATTTTTTTTTTTAAATTTAAAAATTAAAAAAAAAAAAAAATAGGACTCTCCCATCGTTTATCAACGTATGAGGGTTCATACACACAATGAGCTCCCACACAGGGATTTGTTTATAGTGGTGAAGGCTTGTGTTGGACCATCCACACTTTTTGGCACAGTCGATAGGAAAGAATTGGTGCATCAAGGGTTGTCACAAACCCAATCAACGACCGACCTCAGGAATTTTGAATTCAGAGTTATCCCTCTCCTAGACTGGTTACCTACCCAAGGCTGAAGAGCCCAGTCTGTCCTCGAATCGACGAGTCCATTTTCCACGATTCTAACCACTAGCCCACGCACCTCTGTATATATATATATATATATATATATATATATATATATATATACACACACATGCACAATGTTTTGGCCAATGTACCCAAGTTTGACAAACATTTGAAGAATGCTAGATGGTACATCAGCTGAAATGTGTATATATAGCAATAAAGAAGAGGAGAACAGTATGAAAAAAATTTAAATAATACAAGAAAATATGAAGTAGACAAATTTAAAAAATTATTTTTTCTTTTTATATAAAAAAAAGTATAAACTTTGGTAGTAATTGCTCGATATATCAAATTACTTACTATCTATATAATCTGTATTATGATTATTTACAACTCCTAATTATCACTAAGCTTTATTGTTATTAAAGTATCATTAGTGGTATGTCACTATGGCTGATGGAATAGAATGCAGACAGGTCATGAATTTGTCTCTACTTATTAGGAAAATTCAGAGAAACTACTGTAATTAGTAATCAATAAAACTGAAGTTATCTCCCCTTTTTTTCTAAGAGGGGGGGGTCAATTTATGAATTAAAAATTACTGGTGGGCAAAAAGGACTACAAAATGCTTTATTCTGCAAGCTAGACCATTTTAATGCTTGCATTACAATGTGCTCTTTCAGCCATGAAATAAGAACAGATACAAAACATACAGAAATAGTAAAATGATATGAGTTGATTTTATGGAGGAAAAAAGAAGCAAAAACAAAACAATAGCTAAAATGGATAGAACAGATTTTTTTTTTTTTTTTTTTTTTAAATATTCAGTGTCATAAAAAAAAAATTTTTTTAAAATCACATGATATTCAACAACTGGACTTTGAAGAAACAGAATGAGATATATATATAATATATATATATATATATATATATAATGGAAACATTAAATAGACATACATTTGTGTCATGAAAAACATCAAGTTAATCTTGGAGTTATTATAAAAAGCTAATGGTACAGAGAGAGAAAAGAAAGAAGAGAGAGAAAGAAAAAGAGAGAGAAAAGAAAGAGAGAGAAAAGAAAAGAGAGAGAAAAAAAAAAGAGAGAGAAAGAAAAAGAGAGAGAAAGAAAAAGAGAGAAAAGAAAAAGAGAGAGAAAGAAAAAGAGAGAGAAAGAAAAAAGAGAGAGAGAAAGAAAGAGAGAGAGAAAGAAAAAGAGAGAGAAGAAAAAGAGAGAAAGAAAAAGAGAGAGAAAGAAAAGAGAGAAAGAAAAAGAGAAGAAAAGAAGAGAAAGAAAAAGAGAGAGAGAAAGAGAGAAAAGAAAAAGAAAGAAAAAAAAGAAAGAAAGAAAAAGAAAAAAAGAAAAAGAAAAAAGAAAAAAAGAAAAGAAAAAGAAAAAGAAAAAAAAAAAAAAGAAAAAAAGAAAAAGAAAAAGAAAAAAAAGAAAGAAAAGAAAGAAAAAGAAAAAGAAAAAGAAAAAGAAAAAAGAAAGAAAAAGAAAAAAGAGCTTTTTATAACCCTTTCACAACCAAGTTTTGTTGTTTTTTTAAATTTAGGATATGCAAAATTATTCTTTTTGTACAACTTTTTAAAGGATTAAAAGGAAAAGAAAATATGACCGAGACACCAGTGTCCCAGTGAGAATAAAAGGGATAACAAGGGGTTTATCAATGAAACAAAAGTTAACCAATTTGAATAGACAGAGAAAAAACAAAAACAAAAAAAAACAACACTTTTCAGTTCAAAAGCTGACATTTTAAAAAGATAAAAAAAAAAAAAATCTTTCACTTTTAATAAAAATCTTATGTATCTTTAAAGTTTTAAAAAGGTAAATATAAATGAATTTTATCAGAATCTCAGGAAAATAAAAGAACAGGAACGATGTACTTAGACTACGGTCTTCAAACACACACACATATATATACACTTTAATGCTAAAAGCTTTTTTTAAATAAGTAAAATGCAATACTCTGTGTACAAAAATTGATATCTCATTTTCAACTATAAAACTAGATAAAAAGTCACAAGTGAATTTCATGTGGCCAATCCTCAGGTGATCGAGTATCAACACATTTAATACAGTTCTATCTCTAGGCTGCAGGTTCAATCCTGATCAAGGGCGACAGTAACAGAATAATTAACTCAGCTTAACACACTTTTACCCTGTCATGGTTAACGGAATGAGAACAGTCTACCCCCGTGGATTAAATAAAGGGTTTGGTTTGAAGTTCCTTGAAGGCTCCCGATTACGACAAGAAGGTTTCCGAGTCCAAAGAAAAGTTCCCAAGTTCGAGGAGGGAGTTTCTGAGTTAGAGAAGTTTCCAGAGTCTGGTAATAAATACCGGAAGAAGGCCAGAGGGCACATCGGCCGAAACATTGTACAGATAACAATAAAGATGAGGACAATAGTCGAAATAATAGCAGGCCAGAGGTCACATCGGTTGAAACATTGTACAGATAACAAAGGTGAGGATAATAGACCAAATAATAAAAAGTCATCAAGCCTCGTCTAAAAAATTCAGAGAAATAGTAACATGAGGACATTAGTTAGAGTTCATCAGTGAAAGATAATCTTATTATAATGGAGATTGTGTGTTTTTCGGTCTGTAACTGAAACTATATCACTATTCAAGTAACAATTCCCTTAGTTATATACGTCACATTCTACATGATTTTATTTTTATTTAAACCTCAATTATTAATAAAATTGTTTTACATTAATAATACTGTTTGTAATATCTACATACTAATAACATACAATTGTATTTATATATACAACAAAATAGCAGTTTACAGTGTGAATGGGAAGGCTAATTTGCATATTGATATTAAAAATCTGATTTTAATAAATATGTGCTTAGTATTATTGATTTCTAATTGTTTGGTTTTATCTTATTGAATATAAGCAAAAATCTCTTCAATAAATCTTAAAAAAAATTCCTTAACAAGAAGAATAACTGTAATATTATTCTTTACTTCCTATTTTAACTAAACAGTTTAATTAGGAAAATTTACCAACAAAGACGGGAGTAACGGAAAATGATGGAAGAGTTAGTTTCAAAGTTGTTCTATTTTTCAATCATACCCCTCTGTTCAAAATCTTTTTATCTACATTCTTATTCAGTTTCAATAGCCTTTCTAATTTAATATGATATTTTATTTAACTAAAATATTTGCACCCGGAGGGTGCATATATTTGCTAGTGAATAATAATGCAATCTCAGGAGTGAAAAAAAATAAATGAGGATAACAATTATTATTTAGACTAGCAAAAATATGCGCCCTCCGAGCACAAGTATTTAAGTTTTAATATATTAAATATTACATTGAATTAGAAAGACTAATGATATCTTAATAATGTGGCGTTACTTTAGTATTTGCCTGGAGAGTTGTCTGCCCGTTTAGTTCGAGGGTTCCCGCTAGGGGCCGTTTATATTTAAGCGGCTGGTTTGAACGTCTCTTTCTCTTTTTCCGATTGCTCAACCCACTTGACACCACTATGGGTTAGACTCTGGTCTACCCCCCTCTTGTTGGGGCCTTGGCCCCCCTTACATTACTGTAAGTGATTCACACAGCATGGACTATTCCTAGTCTCATGTCAGTCATTTTTATGTTTTTCCCTTCTACTTTTGTATGTAAGTTATGTACACCTCCTTGTATTATGTACCCTGTTTATCCATGTGCTGTACCATATTAAATGTTTTGTCTATCAACCTTTGTCGGAGTTTTATCTTCAAGTATATATCACTTTAATCCTTACAATAAGAACACAAAAAAGATTACTTATTTTTACTTTATTCTAATTGATTTTAATATAAAATCTGCTCATCAGCCAACACTGGTGTGTCCATCTGTAGGTGTCCGCAGGAGAAAGTCACTTATGGGCTCGTTCTTGCTTTTCCAGCAGTGTGCAAAAGCATGTCTTGTTTGTCTTACTTAGATAGTTTGTGTGATAAGAGGTAAGTGGCTGTACAGCCTCTTTTTTGTTGGGTGCTGGGTAATTTATGAGGAAGTGCGTCCTGGTCTCCTGCCTCAAAAACTGCTACCCGGTGACTATCAAAATAACAACCCGAGCTCGTCGTAATTCTTGTTTATTTATCGTAATTTGTCGTAATTCTTGTTTAGATATGAAGATGGATATATAGTTTTGAATAGACCGAGATAGATAGATAGATAGATAGATAGATAAACAAACAAAATAATATAGATAGACACGAACAAATGGAGATAGATAGATATTTTCGACAAGTAAATGTATTTTGGGGGGGCGCTTCTTTTTTTGTCGTAATTCTTGTTTATTTAAACTAAAAACAAGACATTAAACAAACATGAATAAAAAAAATCTTAGTATTTAAAGTAATATAGATAAATATGAACAAATTGAGATAGATAGATAGATATGAAGATGGATAGTTTTGAATAGATTGAGCTGGGTCGTTATTTTAATAGTCACCAACTCTTGAGGCAGGAGACCGAGACGCACTTCCTCATAAATTACCGGGTGCTGCTTCCAAAATTTGCACAAGACAGCACACAGAATCCTTATATTGTTCCCATTTCTCTAAGATTTTGTCCAAGTGGTGCCACCATACAGTACAACCTACACAGCTACAACTTGGGAAGAATTCTCACTTTATCTCATTAGAGTGATCGATAATCTGTATAGCAGTCCATGCCTTTCCTTGGGGCTTGCCATAAGGGCAATAGGGTTGGGGCAATCATATAGGTGCTAGGGCTTGACATGGCCAGCCGATTGATCGGAGGGGGCCTCTCCGACCGGCCATCTAGCCTAAGAAAGGGCCAAAGTGGAGTATTGCATTTATTTCAGAGAAAATTCTTCAAATAGCTACGGCCTCAAATTAATAAATAAAATAAAAAAATAAAAAAAAAAAACAAAAAAAACATGTCTGATGTCAAACAGAATAGCACACGATATAAACTTGAATATATATTATAATCAACAACGGTCGGAGAGGCCCCCTCCGATCAATCGGCTGGTCACATCAAGCCCTAGCATATATATGGGTGCTAGAAGGCGGTGGCTGCGGGTCTACATGTCCTGGGAATGATGTTAAACTCTATCTGATGGTGAGGTTCCAGTTTTGGAGGTTTGGGGAATGTGGAGCACCCTTTCATCACCATTGCTCCCTGGTCAACTCTGACCCGGAGTGGTAGTACCTGTTAGGGTCCCATCTATGGGTTAAATAGAAAAATGTATTTATAAAAAAATTGTATTATCCATTAAGAATTGATTTATTTCAAAACTTTATCGGCATTAAATGACCCACTGAGGTTGATATGCCACAAAACAAAAAAAACAAGACAAAATAATAATCAACAAGCGCTACGACGATGTGGATGAGAGAAATAGAATTTGGTAAGATGGCATGATCAGTATTGGCAAGTTAGATCTAAGTTATGAAAGCAATTGCTGCAGTTTATAGGAATGGTGAGGAGAGGAGAGGACAGATTCACTGGTATGATGATGAGAGAGACGCATTATCCTCTAGTGAAAAAAAAAAAATTAGACTGCAGTGCCACCACGCACACACACAAAGAATATACATACCCATTGCTAATTCTAACTGAATAACTGGAACATGATCAAATATTTGGTACAGTATGCCAACACTGAAGACAATCAAAAACATTTGGAATGGAAAGAATTGTATGCACAAAAAACCACCAAAAAAAAAAAACCAACCTTTTAGTTAATTTATTTCTCTCGAGCTTCGGTAAAAGTAAGATCGACGATAATGGTTACGTTTGAAATTAACTTCTCATGAATATAAATTCCTAAAAATACTTATTTTCAAAAGAAACAGGAGACATTCGTTCCCTCCTTACCATATTATTATATAATATATATCATATATATATATATTATACTACACTAATAATATATATAGATTAATTATTCATTCTATTATTGGAATCGAGTTATAGAGGGCTCAATACTCTTAAGAGCTGTATTAAATATTTATATCACATTAAACTAAACAATATGGAAAAGTCTTGTCTAACCATTGGTTTCTGAATATCATTTTCGGCTGTTACTCCGTCGTCAGGTAGAAAAAAAAATCGACAGGTTTTTAAAAACTGATCCCAATTTTTTTCAAAAGTCAAGTACTCTGACGAACGAAATAACACCGAAAAAGTGAAATATTCACAAAACCATGTTAGACAACTCTTTCATTCTTCATTAGTTAATATGAATAATAATAAACATAAAAATATAATATATATACCTAGCTATATATATATTATTATAATATATATACTCTATATATAATATCAAAGTAATTTGTAATTTGCTTGAACCAATTGTTAAAGTATGTTATAAATAATAAATCGAAGCATACAATGCTGTCAAAACATAAAACAAAAAGATCAGTTTCTATTATGTCTATTCGTTATTCAAGCCAAAGCTTTATCATCAGAGATTTTCAGAAAAATTTTTTCTGAAAAAAATCTCTGATGATTAAATCTTGCATTGCAAATCAATTAAATATAAAACATCTTTTGTCTTTATTTTTTAGCATTGTATTTGCCTTCCATGATTTATTATTTTATAATACTCTTATATAATAATATACTAATATAATATATCTATTTATAACCCTTTCCCAGATGTCGACACAAGTGTCAGTTTCTTAAAGTAGATATTTTAATAAGTCTTGAATTCAGAGTTTTCCTTTCCTAGTTCTGGATATCTACGCCACGGTTTAAAAGAGTCCCAGGTTAGCCATGGCGATACTTTACACAGAGTTGGATACTATATACTGTCTCCCAAATGATATCAGTGCATGTGAAATTGCAACAGCATTTGATCAGGATTTGCACTCGGGGTCAATGATCCATTTCTCAACAACTAACCAAATAACACCACCAGCCTATCCCACAATATATAAATTGTATAGGGTAGCAAGATACAAAATTCAGTAGTCTATGGTACACTCTCAGTTTCTTGCCTATATGAAGGTTTTTAAACCAATTAATGTGCTTGTATAGAATGAGAGTAAAATAAGGAATGAAAAAACAAAGGTATTAGCCAAGCATACGTAAAATTCCAACAGTTTTGAATTCCAGGAATTGAAACTCGGTACGGCGAAGGGGGAGCAGATACCAATTTCCACGCCACCTAACCATACGCGCCTCTCAATTATTTTCATATATACCCAATAGAAAGGACCCTAAACAAGGCAACTCACCACACCATCACCAGGTCAGCGGCATGAACAACTGAGAAACTAGCATATAGTAGGTACTCACCAAATATCCCTAGAGATCAAGGAAATTGAAACTTACAACCATATAGATGCAGTAAGCGCCAGAAAGGCCGCAGTCTAATTTTAAGCAGAAAAGAGAAGGTCCATTCCTCATTTCAATAAAAAAGCAGATACAACAACAATGAAACGCAGCAGCTCAGCTGAATCCTTTATACCAGACCTCATCTACATCCGTTAAATATCAGATTAAAAGCAGGTGCGTAAGTTAACTTAGTAGAAGTGTAGGAAATGAATTTGTCAACGCAGTTCAGTAATCCTCTGGACAGAGGTTAACTTTCCCATTTAGCTAGCTAATCTTGAAAAGGTGTTGCATCCAACTCCGCCTCCAGCTTATGCTAAATATAGATAGGGCAGACTGGACTCTTTAACCTTAAGCTACTAAACCAGTTTGGGAAAGAAAACTGAATTCAAACGTGTTAAACTTCTTTAAGAATTGAACGCTGTATCCATTCTGCTGGTGCAGAGGGATGGTAAATAATACACAACACCTATATATATATATATATATATATATATTATCTCAGAATAAAAAAAGAGAAATAAATGTTTTGTTTGTTATCATATCAATTTTCTATTTGACCCATAGATGGAACCCTAACAGGTACTACCATTCCAAGTCAGAGTGGACCATGGAGCAATGGTGATGAAGGGGTGATAAAAAGGTTTGAGGGCAATAGATTGGGACAAATAAATATAATGGTGATGAAGGGGTGCTCACATTCTCCAGAACTGGAACCTCACCATCAGATAGTTTAACGTCATTCCCAGCCATGAAGACCCTCAGCCACCACCTTCTAGCGCATATATGATAAAAAGGTTTGTGGGTTGCCAAGGCAATAGGATTGGGACAAATCTTATTATAATGGAGTGTGTGTTTTTCTGTCTGTAACCGAAACCTATATTACTACTCTGAGTCACAATTTCCTAGTTATTTATGTCACATTCTCCGTGATTTCTATTTCTATTTAAACCTCAATTAATAAATAAAATTGTTTTGACATTATTAATACTCTTGGCCTTACCTAAATACTAATAACATGTAATGTACTTATATATACAACAAAATACCAGTTTTCAGTGTAAACGTAAAGGTAATTTGCATATTGATATTAAAAAAAACTGATTTAATAAAAATGTGCTTTGGTATTATTGATTTCTATTGTTGTTTTATCTTAATGAATATGATTAAAATCTCTTCAATAAATCCTAAAAAAATCATTAACACAGAAGAAAATAACTGTAATTTTATTCTTTACTTCCTATTTTAACTAAATAGTTAAATTAGGAAAATTTAGTATTGAAAAACGGAAGTGATGAAAGAGTTAAGTTTCAGTTGTTCTATTTTCCGATTATACCCCCTCCGTTCAAATCTTTTTATCTGAATTCTTATTTGTTTCATTAGCCTTTCTGATTTAATATAATATTTATTACATTTAAACTTAAATTACTTTGCACCCGGAGGGTGCATATATTTGCTAGTAAATATAATGGTGATGAAGGGGTGCTCCACATTCTCCAGAACTGGAACCTCACCATCAGATAGTTTAACGTCATTCCCAGGACATGAAGACCCTCAGCCACCACCTTCTAGCGCATATATGATAAAAAGGTTTGTGGGTTGCCAAGGGCAATAGGATTGGGACAAATAAATATAATGGTGATGAAGGGGTGCTCCACATTCTCCAGAACTGGAACCTCACCATCAGATAGTTTTAACGTCATTCCCAGGACATGAAGACCCTCAGCCACCACCTTCTAGCGCATATATGATAAAAAGGAAGCGCGTGGTGTAATGGTTAAAGTCATGGGAAATGGACTCGTCGCCCCGAGTTCAAATTCTGGACGTGGTAATTGCATTTCACTTAGCGCTAATACCCTTGGGAAAGGTATGAATCCTCCTCTCCCTCCAGCTATGGGTAAATAGAAGGGCAGACTAGGCTCTTTAACCATGGTTAGGCAACCGGTCTAGGAGAAGGAAAACTCTGAATTCAAACCTGATGAACTCCACTGAAGAAATTGACCTCGTGTCGCATCCTGCTCATGCGGAGAGGTTGGTAAATATATATTTATATATGATAAAAAGGTTTGTGGGTTGCCAAGGGCAATAGGATTAGGACAAATAAATATAATGGTGATGAAGGGGTGCTCCACATTCTCCAGAACTGGAACCTCACCATCAGAGAGTTTAATGTCATTCCCAGGACATGAAGACCCTCAGCCACCACCTTCGAGCGCATATATGATAAAAAGGTTTGTGGGTTGCCAAGGGCAATAGGATTGTGACAAATAAATATAATGGTGATGAAGGGGTGCTCCACATTCTCCAGAACTGGAACCTCACCATCAGAGAGTTTAATGTCATTCTCAGGACATGAAGACCCTCAGCCACCACCTTCTAGCGCATATATGATAAAAAGGTTTGTGGGTTGCCAAGGGCAATAGGTTTGGGACAAATAAATATAATGGTGATGAAGGGGTGCTCCACATTCTCCAGAACTGGAACCTCACCATCAGATAGTTTAACGTCATTCCCAGGCCATGAAGACCCTCAGCCACCACCTTCTAGCGCATATATGATAAAAGGTTTGTGGGTTGCCAAGGGCAATAGGATTGGGACAAATAAATATAATGGTGATGAAGGGGTGCTCCACATTCTCCAGAACTGGAACCTCACCATCAGATAGTTTAACGTCATTCCCAGGACATGAAGACCCTCAGCCACCACCTTCTAGCGCATATATGATAAAAAGGTTTGTGGGTGGCCAAGGGCAATAGGATTGTGACAAATAAATATAATGGTGATGAAGGGGTGCTCCACATTCTCCAGAACTGGAACCTCACCATCAGATAGTTTAACGTCATTCCAGGACATGAAGACCCTCAGCCACCACCTTCTAGCGCATATATGATAAAAAGGTTTGTGGGTGGCCAAGGCAATAGGATTGGGACAAATAATATAATGGTGATGAAGGGGTACTCCACATTCTCCAAAACTGGAACCTCACCATCAGATAGTTTAACGTCATTCCCAGGCCATGAAGACCCTCAGCCACCACCTTCTAGCGCATATATGATAAAAAGGTTTGTGGGTTGCCAAGGGCAATAGGATTGGGACAAATAAATATAATGGTGATGAAGGGGTGCTCCACATTCTCCAGAACTGGAACCTCACCATCAGATAGTTTAACGTCATTCCCAGGACATGAAGACCCTCAGCCACCACCTTCTAGCGCATATATGATAAAAAGGTTTGTGGGTTGCCAAGGGCAATAGGATTGTGACAAATAAATATAATGGTGATGAAGGGGTGCTCCACATTCTCCAGAACTGGAACCTCACCATCAGAGAGTTTAATGTCATTCCCAGGACATGAAGACCCTCAGCCACCACCTTCTAGCGCATATATGATAAAAAGGTTTGTGGGTTGCCAAGGGCAATAGGTTTGGGACAAATAAATATAATGGTGATGAAGGGGTGCTCCACATTCTCCAGAACTGGAACCTCACCATCAGATAGTTTAACGTCATTCCCAGGCCATGAAGACCCTCAGCCACCACCTTCTAGCGCATATATGATAAAAAGGTTTGTGGGTTGCCAAGGGCAATAGGATTGGGACAAATAAATATAATGGTGATGAAGGGGTGCTCCACATTCTCCAGAACTGGAACCTCACCATCAGATAGTTTAACGTCATTCCCAGGACATGAAGACCCTCAGCCACCACCTTCTAGCGCATATATGATAAAAAGGTTTGTGGGTGGCCAAGGGCAATAGGATTGGACAAATAAATATAATGGTGATGAAGGGGTACTCCACATTCTCCAAAACTGGAACCTCACCATCAGATAGTTTTAACGTCATTCCCAGGCCATGAAGACCCTCAGCCACCACCTTCTAGCGCATATATGATAAAAAGGTTTGTGGGTTGCAAAGGGCATAGGATTGGGACAAATAAATATAATGGTGATGAAGGGGTGCTCCACATTCTCCAAAACTGGAACCTCACCATCAGATAGTTTAACGTCATTCCCAGGACATGAAGACCCTCAGCCACCACCTTCTAGCGCATATATATAAAAGGTTTGTGGGTTGCCAAGGGCAATAGGATTGGACAAATAAATATAAATGGTGATGAAGGGGTGCTTCACATTCTCCAGAACTGGAACCTCACCATCAGATAGTTTAACGTCATTCCCAGGACATGAAGACCCTCAGCCACCACCTTCTAGAAATATAATGGTGATGAAGGGGTGCTTCACATTCTCCAGAACTGGAACCTCACCATCAGATAGTTTAACGTCATTCCCAGGACATGAAGACCCTCAGCCACCACCTTCTAGCGCATATATGATAAAAAGGTTTGTGGGTGGCCAAGGGCAATAGGATTGGGACAAATAAATATAATGGTGATGAAGGGGTACTCCACATTCTCCAAAACTGGAACCTCACCATCAGATAGTTTAACGTCATTCCCAGGCCATGAAGACCCTCAGCCACCACCTTCTAGCGCATATATGATAAAAAGGTTTGTGGGTTGCCAAGGGCAATAGGATTGGGACAAATAAATATAATGGTGATGAAGGGGTGCTCCACATTCTCCAAAACTGGAACCTCACCATCAGATAGTTTAACGTCATTCCCAGGACATGAAGACCCTCAGCCACCACCTTCTAGCGCATATATGATAAAAAGGTTTGTGGGTTGCCAAGGGCAATAGGATTGGGACAAATAAATATAATGGTGATGAAGGGGTGCTTCACATTCTCCAGAACTGGAACCTCACCATCAGATAGTTTAACGTCATTCCCAGGACATGAAGACCCTCAGCCACCACCTTCTAGAAATATAATGGTGATGAAGGGGTGCTTCACATTCTCCAGAACTGGAACCTCACCATCAGATAGTTTAACGTCATTCCCAGGACATGAAGACCCTCAGCCACCACCTTCTAGAAATATAATGGTGATGAAGGGGTGCTTCACATTCTCCAGAACTGGAACCTCACCATCAGATAGTTTTAACGTCATTCCCAGGACATGAAGACCCTCAGCCACCACCTTCTAGAAATATAATGGTGATGAAGGGGTGCTCCACATTCTCCAGAACTGGAACCTCACCATCAGATAGTTTAACGTCATTCCCAGGACATGAAGACCCTCAGCCACCACCTTCTAGAAATATAATGGTGATGAAGGGGTGCTTCACATTCTCCAGAACTGGAACCTCACCATCAGATAGTTTAACGTCATTCCCAGGACATGAAGACCCTCAGCCACCACCTTCTAGAAATATAATGGTGATGAAGGGGTGCTTCACATTCTCCAGAACTGGAACCTCACCATCAGATAGTTTAACGTCATTCCCAGGACATGAAGACCCTCAGCCACCACCTTCTAGAAATATAATGGTGATGAAGGGGTGCTCCACATTCTCCAGAACTGGAACCTCACCATCAGATAGTTTAACGTCATTCCCAGGACATGAAGACCCTCAGCCACCACCTTCTAGAAATATAATGGTGGGGTGCTCCACATTCTCCAGAACTGGAACCTCACCATCAGATAGTTTAACGTCATTCCCAGGACATGAAGACCCTCAGCCACCACCTTCTAGCGCATATATGATAAAAAGGTTTGTGGGTGGCCAAGGGCAATAGGATTGGGACAAATAAATATAATGGTGATGAAGGGGTACTCCACATTCTCCAAAACTGGAACCTCACCATCAGATAGTTTAACGTCATTCCCAGGCCATGAAGACCCTCAGCCACCACCTTCTAGCGCATATATGATAAAAGGTTTGTGGGTTGCCAAGGGCAATAGGATTGGACAAATAAATATAATGGTGATGAAGGGGTGCTCCACATTCTCCAAAACTGGAACCTCACCATCAGATAGTTTAACGTCATTCCCAGGACATGAAGACCCTCAGCCACCACCTTCTAGAAATATAATGGTGATGAAGGGGTGCTCCACATTCTCCAGAACTGGAACCTCACCATCAGATAGTTTAACGTCATTCCCAGGACATGAAGACCCTCAGCCACCACCTTCTAGAAATATAATGGTGATGAAGGGGTGCTTCACATTCTCCAGAACTGGAACCTCACCATCAGATAGTTTAACGTCATTCCCAGGACATGAAGACCCTCAGCCACCACCTTCTAGAAATATAATGGTGATGAAGGGGTGCTTCACATTCTCCAGAACTGGAACCTCACCATCAGATAGTTTAACGTCATTCCCAGGACATGAAGACCCTCAGCCACCACCTTCTAGAAATATAATGGTGATGAAGGGGTGCTTCACATTCTCCAGAACTGGAACCTCACCATCAGATAGTTTAACGTCATTCCCAGGACATGAAGACCCTCAGCCACCACCTTCTAGAAATATAATGGTGATGAAGGGGTGCTTCACATTCTCCAGAACTGGAACCTCACCATCAGATAGTTTAACGTCATTCCCAGGACATGAAGACCCTCAGCCACCACCTTCTAGAAATATAATGGTGATGAAGGGGTGCTCCACATTCTCCAGAACTGGAACCTCACCATCAGATAGTTTAACGTCATTCCCAGGACATGAAGACCCTCAGCCACCACCTTCTAGCGCATATATGATAAAAAGGATTGGGACAAATAAATATAATGGTGATGAAGGGGTGCTCCACATTCTCCAGAACTGGAACCTCACCATCAGATAGTTTAACGTCATTCCCAGGACATGAAGACCCTCAGCCACCACCTTCTAGAAATATAATGGTGATGAAGGGGTGCTCCACATTCTCCAGAACTGGAACCTCACCATCAGATAGTTTAACGTCATTCCCAGGACATGAAGACCCTCAGCCACCACCTTCTAGAAATATAATGGTGATGAAGGGGTGCTCCACATTCTCCAGAACTGGAACCTCACCATCAGATAGTTTAACGTCATTCCCAGGACATGAAGACCCTCAGCCACCACTTCTAGCGCATATATGATAAAAAGGATTGGGACAAATAAATATAATGGTGATGAAGGGGTGCTCCACATTCTCCAGAACTGGAACCTCACCATCAGATAGTTTAACGTCATTCCCAGGACATGAAGACCCTCAGCCACCACCTTCTAGAAATATAATGGTGATGAAGGGGTGCTTCACATTCTCCAGAACTGGAACCTCACCATCAGATAGTTTAACGTCATTCCCAGGACATGAAGACCCTCAGCCACCACCTTCTAGAAATATAAATGGTGATGAAGGGGTGCTCCACATTCTCCAGAACTGGAACCTCACCATCAGATAGTTTAACGTCATTCCCAGGACATGAAGACCCTCAGCCACCACCTTCTAGAAATATAATGGTGATGAAGGGGTGCTCCACATTCTCCAGAACTGGAACCTCACCATCAGATAGTTTAACGTCATTCCCAGGACATGAAGACCCTCAGCCACCACCTTCTAGCGCATATATGATAAAAAGGATTGGGACAAATAAATATAATGGTGATGAAGGGGTGCTCCACATTCTCCAGAACTGGAACCTCACCATCAGATAGTTTAACGTCATTCCCAGGACATGAAGACCCTCAGCCACCACCTTCTAGAAATATAATGGTGATGAAGGGGTGCTTCACATTCTCCAGAACTGGAACCTCACCATCAGATAGTTTAACGTCATTCCCAGGACATGAAGACCCTCAGCCACCACCTTCTAGAAATATAATGGTGATGAAGGGGTGCTCCACATTCTCCAGAACTGGAACCTCACCATCAGATAGTTTAACGTCATTCCCAGGACATGAAGACCCTCAGCCACCACCTTCTAGCGCATATATGATAAAATACAAATAAATATAATGGTGATGAAGGGGTGCTCCACATTCTCCAGAACTGGAACCTCACCATCAGATAGTTTAACGTCATTCCCAGGACATGAAGACCCTCAGCCACCACCTTCTAGAAATATAATGGTGATGAAGGGGTGCTTCACATTCTCCAGAACTGGAACCTCACCATCAGATAGTTTAACGTCATTCCCAGGACATGAAGACCCTCAGCCACCACCTTCTAGAAATATAATGGTGATGAAGGGGTGCTTCACATTCTCCAGAACTGGAACCTCACCATCAGATAGTTTAACGTCATTCCCAGGACATGAAGACCCTCAGCCACCACCTTCTAGAAATATAATGGTGATGAAGGGGTGCTTCACATTCTCCAGAACTGGAACCTCACCATCAGATAGTTTAACGTCATTCCCAGGACATGAAGACCCTCAGCCACCACCTTCTAGAAATATAATGGTGATGAAGGGGTGCTTCACATTCTCCAGAACTGGAACCTCACCATCAGATAGTTTAACGTCATTCCCAGGACATGAAGACCCTCAGCCACCACCTTCTAGCGCATATATGATAAAAGGATTGGGACAAATAAATATAATGGTGATGAAGGGGTGCTCCACATTCTCCAGAACTGGAACCTCACCATCAGATAGTTTAACGTCATTCCCAGGACATGAAGACCCTCAGCCACCACCTTCTAGAAATATAATGGTGATGAAGGGGTGCTCCACATTCTCCAGAACTGGAACCTCACCATCAGATAGTTTAACGTCATTCCCAGGACATGAAGACCCTCAGCCACCACCTTCTAGCGCATATATGATAAAAAGGATTGGGACAAATAAATATAATGGTGATGAAGGGGTGCTCCACATTCTCCAGAACTGGAACCTCACCATCAGATAGTTTAACGTCATTCCCAGGACATGAAGACCCTCAGCCACCACCTTCTAGAAATATAATGGTGATGAAGGGGTGCTTCACATTCTCCAGAACTGGAACCTCACCATCAGATAGTTTAACGTCATTCCCAGGACATGAAGACCCTCAGCCACCACCTTCTAGAAATATAATGGTGATGAAGGGGTGCTTCACATTCTCCAGAACTGGAACCTCACCATCAGATAGTTTAACGTCATTCCCAGGACATGAAGACCCTCAGCCACCACCTTCTAGAAATATAATGGTGATGAAGGGGTGCTTCACATTCTCCAGAACTGGAACCTCACCATCAGATAGTTTAACGTCATTCCCAGGACATGAAGACCCTCAGCCACCACCTTCTAGAAATATAATGGTGATGAAGGGGTGCTTCACATTCTCCAGAACTGGAACCTCACCATCAGATAGTTTAACGTCATTCCCAGGACATGAAGACCCTCAGCCACCACCTTCTAGAAATATAATGGTGATGAAGGGGTGCTTCACATTCTCCAGAACTGGAACCTCACCATCAGATAGTTTAACGTCATTCCCAGGACATGAAGACCCTCAGCCACCACCTTCTAGCGCATATATGATAAAAAGGATTGGGACAAATAAATATAATGGTGATGAAGGGTGCTCCACATTCTCCAGAACTGGAACCTCACCATCAGATAGTTTAACGTCATTCCCAGGACATGAAGACCCTCAGCCACCACCTTCTAGAAATATAATGGTGATGAAGGGGTGCTCCACATTCTCCAGAACTGGAACCTCACCATCAGATAGTTTAACGTCATTCCCAGGACATGAAGACCCTCAGCCACCACCTTCTAGCGCATATATGATAAAAAGGATTGGGACAAATAAATATAATGGTGATGAAGGGGTGCTCCACATTCTCCAGAACTGGAACCTCACCATCAGATAGTTTAACGTCATTCCCAGGACATGAAGACCCTCAGCCACCACCTTCTAGCGCATATATGATAAAAAAGGTTTGTGGGTGGCCAAGGGCAATAGGATTGGGACAAATAAATATAATGGTGATGAAGGGGGCTCCACATTCTCCAGAACTGGAACCTCACCATCAGATAGTTTAATGTCATTCCCAGGACATGAAGACCCTCAGCCACCACCTTCTAGCGCATATATGATAAAAAGGATTGGGACAAATGAATATAATGGTGATGAAGGGGTGCTCCACATTCTCCAGAACTGGAACCTCACCATCAGATAGTTTAACGTCATTCCCAGGCCATGAAGCCCCTCAGCCACCACCTTCTAGCGCATATATATGATAAAAAGGATTGGGACAAATGAATATGTAACCAAGCATAAAAAGTTGGCACATAGTTCTTATCATCTTGGCTAAGACAGCTTTAAGAAGAGCAGCAAAACGATCAGTTCTTTCCGACAGAAAAAGAAACAAAGAAACAGTCATGAAAAGAGAGAGAACAGCTGATACCGAGAAGACCAAAATTTAAATATAATCAATTATCTGCGATAGAGGAGAGGATGTGAGAGCAAATAAATACTTTGGCTGCTGAGAGGGGAAGAAACGGTAAAAGAAGGAAGTCTAAAAGAGAAAATCTCGAGTCCCAAACCCGATTCCAGCGTCTATTCTCAATCATCAGAAATTCAAAGCTTGATACAATTTCCATTAATGAGTAAAAAGAAAAAGTGACAGGAGATTAGATGCAACTATCTTTTTTGTTTTTTTTTTGTCTCTCTCTCTCTGTCTCTCTCGTGTGGCCAGATAAGGTTAAGCGACAGCAGGCAGCAAGTTGATACAGATTGCAGCTTGAGACAAGATTAATATTCAGAAATCAATGGAGGAGTTTCTTGACCTTCTATAATCAATAACTGGCTCATTATTGAAGCACAAGATCTATTTGATAAAAGAATAGCTAAGTGGTTAGAAGGTGGTTGCCCAGCAGCTGAGGGCAGAGTTATGGTTTTGGTTTGTTTTACTGCATATCAACCTCAGTGGGTCATTTAATGCCGATAAAGTTTTGAAATAAATCAATTCTTAATGGATAATACAATTTTTTTATAATTACATTTTTCTATTTAACCCATAGATGGTACCCTAACAGGTACTACCATTCCGGGTCAGAGAAATCACATATGGAATTTTTTTTTTACAGTTTTTTTAAATGATGTTTCTACCAAGTACCTTTGGTCTTCTTCCGGTGGTTTGGTTTGGTTTGTTTTGTTTTACGGCATATCAACCTCAGTGGGTTATTTAATGCCGATAAAGTTTTGAAATAAATCAATTCTTAATGGATAATACAATTTTTTTATAAATACATTTTTCTATTTAACCCATAGATGGGACCCTAACAGGTACTACCACTCCGGGTCACAGTGGACCAGGGAGCAATGGTGATGAAGGGGTGCTCCACATTCCCCAAACCTCCAAAACTGGAACCTCACCATCAGATAGAGTTTAACGTCATTCCCAGGACATGTAGATCCGCAGCCACCGCCTTCTAGCACCCATATGATAAAAAGGGGTTGGGGCTTGCCATAAGGGCAATAGGGTTGGGAAAATCATATAGGTGCTTGGGCTTGACGTGACCAGCCGATTGATCTAGCCCAAGATAGGGCCAAAGTGGAGTATTGCATGTCATGAACTGCTCATCCACCTGGGCTCTATCCTTAAGCATCACAGGTCGCCACCCACGGCCAACAGGTGGCCCCATTGGGGGAGTCTTACCCCTCTGCAGAGGTGCAGTCAGTGCATTCTAACGCCCCAGCTAACAGGCGGGAGGGCAGAGTTAAAAGAATCACAACCAAAACAGTATGTTCAATTTCACACTGATGCCTTTTTTCAAAGTGGCAATCAACATATATATATATATATATTATATAAAAACTTTATGAGCATTTTTTTAAAAATGCAGGAATTAAAAAATATAATCTAAAACATAAAGAGCATCCACAATAATCAACCGACGTAATTTGCGGTTCAAAAATATAACAGCAAGAAATGTCTTCACATAAACACCAGAAAATCTATTACCAACCTGACGATGGTGAAATAACCTGAAACCTGGGTAGTTGCTTATGAAAAACATTTATTTCTAAAAATTCAACAAATAAATAAATAAAACTCCTACAAATTTGTGGTTGAGCACTGTGATTTCTTTGTTTCATCTCAAAAAATTTGTTTAAATATATATATATATATTTCATGTGTATCAATAAACTAGTAGAAATAATTTTCCCCTTTAGAAGTTGATATAAGAAATGACAAAAAAATGAACTGGTGATGTAGTATATCCATTTGTTGAATGAAAATTATTTTTTGATATCCAATTGTTTTCGACTGACTGTCATATGATTTTTGCTATCGTGGACACATGGCACAGGGCTTTCCATTTGGGAGACATATGTTAAGCATGGGCGAAATGTGTTTCAGATTAGTAAGGACTGCTTGGTTTGTTTATCTAGATGTTTATCTGATGTCCAAATCTCTCCACTATTTCAAAGTGTGCCTTAAGGACCATTCAGCTTGGTGTTAAAACCATTTGGGATAAGTGTTTGAGGATGCTTTATCCATTTATTTTCCTGTGTTTCTATTATTGTCATTATCCAATCATGAGTGAGTGGAAATGTTGTTCTACAAGTATTAGTTTGTTGTAATCTGTAGATTTGATTCTGTATCAGTAGTTATATAGAAATCTGATCTCACTGACAAGTTAAAATTCTTCCAAGCTGTAGTTGTATCAGTGCTACTGTATAGCTGCCCCACTTGGACCTTAACCAAATGCCTAGAGAATAAGCTAGCACAACATGAGGATGAGAATGGCCATTCTGAGTTTCCAATGTATTGATTTTAACAGCGTGTGCAGTCTAGTAAATAAATTACATTTTTGATTCTGCAATTAGATTCATGGCAAATTCTAGAAGCTTTTTTTTTTCCAATTGTAAAGCTAGTGAAACTACTTAAGAAATTGACCATATGTTGCATCTAGTGAAGGGGTTGGAAAATATATATGTGTGTAAGTATAAAAATATGAGCAGAGCTTTATAACATCACTCTGTAATATTGCCCTGATGATGGTTTAATATTACAAAAAAAAATACAAAAAAATTTTTTTTTGAATGATCAAGCACAGGCAAAACTATTAATTCATAAATACATACATACTATGAATATTTTTCTATATTTTTATACTAGTCTACAATCAGATTTATTTCCATTTTTATTGTGTGTGTGCGTGTATATATATATATATATATATATATATATATGGTATTAAGTTTTTACATGATAGGATTCAACCAAAATTGAGAACTCAAATGTACATATACAGATTTTGTGTATATACATGTAAATATCAGTGTATGTGCATATCTTTTATATATATATATATATATATATATATAGTATATATATATATATATATATATATATATATATATATATAGTATATTATAGATGAATAAATATATGAAAACCATAACATATCAGAAATAAGTTTATTTCAGGAACCTTTGTCTCTTTTAATCTGATTTTCTAAAGGACAATAGCTGATATGTAAATTTTCTCCATTAGAAAATCAGACTTAAAGAGGCAAAGGTAGCCGAAATAAATTTATTTCTGATATATTAAGGTTTTCATATACGAGTTCAGATATAAATTTATTTCGGCACAAGACTAATTTTTGAAATGGATGATGTCATATTAAGTCTATTTGATATGATTTTTCCATCTCAATTTTTTTCTTTTTCTTTTTTGAATTTGTTCAAAAGCAGATTTGAAGAGGCAATAGTGCCAAAATAAATTCATATTTTTTTGTCTACCAAATTTCCGATTTCAGATGCAGGTATCATTGGGGAATAAGGAAAGTTTTGGTAAACAGGTATAAAAATGTTTACAAATGGGCTAAATATGGGTTTTCCACTACAAACCCAAGTCGAAAAGATAGTCTATGGAGTGGAAACTCATTGACTCTCCAGTAAAGAAAAAAAGATGGGTGCAACACTCAGTAAAGAAGGTCATGCTGACAATCTTCTGAGACATAAAAAGACCCATCATTAGATTTATACTTATGCTTTTAACTTGGACTGATATGTATTCGAGTTCAAATTTATATTTGGTTTGTTATTTTTTTTAATTACTTTTTAGGATCTTTTGTAATAAATACCCAAATTCATTTTTTGAAGACTGAGTAGGTACAATGGGTTAACTCTTAACATCCTACACTCCTCATTCCATCTGGCCAGAAGTCAGATTTGTTTTCCTAATTTACCCCAAACGATAGCCTTTGTTTAAATGTAATATTAATTATTTAGCAGTCTTTGATTTATGGAAAATAACAGGTAACTTTAAATGAAAAGGCCATTTTTAGCCATTTATTGATAAATCCTTATAGGAATGGGGACTTTGAAAATTCTCAACAGGATGTTAAGAGTTAATATCTAAAATAAAAGAATAAGATAAAAAGAATAAAAAAAATCTTTTTGTGGTAATATGCTGTAAATACCAATATGGATGTATTTGTTTATCTATAAGAAAAAAAAGAAAAAGAAAAAAAAAAAAATGAAAAAAGAAAAGAAAAAGAAAAAAAGGAAAAAAAAAAAGAAAAAAGAAAGAAAAAAAAAAGAAAAAAAAAAAAGAAAAAAAGAAAGAAAAAAAAAGTAATAAAAGAAAAATGAAAAAAAAAAAAGAAAATTGCAGTCTAACAGAAGTAAACAGACAAAATTAGACGAAAGTTTAAAAATATATCAAGAAAAAAATTACATTTGAATTTTATAAAAAAAAAGAAAACAAACAAACAAAATAAACAAAACAGCACTGCTGTATTGTGAAAAAAAAGGATATCTTGCTGGAGAATCTTGCATTACAGTCAAAAAATTATCTTTCTGTGCGCCTGTAAAGAGAAAAGAAAAAAAAAAGACAATTAATTATTTGTCTGAATTTTTTATTTTTTTAAATTTATTTATTTATTTTTATAGATGAGACTTGATGTGTATAATTTTGATTTTTCAGACTGTTGTCCTCATCTTTATTGTAGTATGTAAAAACAACATTTCAGTCGCTGTATCCTACCAGCCATCTTCAGGTGTTCCTTGTCTATCCGAGAATAGCAACGATGCAATTGCTTGGATACACAGGAACACCCGAGGAAGGCCGGAGGATACAGCGGCTGAAATCTTGTGCTTTTAGATAACACAATAAAGATGGGGACAACTGTCTGAAAAATCAAAATTATATCAAAATGATATTAAACACAAAATATATCACACATAAATAAACATTTTTACAGGGTGCACAAAGAAATACCTACCACATTTTAAACTGTCACCTTTGTGGTGCAAGTGAACTTAGGCAAGTGGTAATTGTAGCTCCATCTAGCTTATGTCTTACCTTTTTCCTAATAATTATGTAGTGTAGAAACCAAAATGGCCTTGAAGGATTGAATGACAAGGCTTGATCTCATCCTGATCCTTCCAGTGGATACTGTGAGAATCGGTGGAGAAGACCCTCTTCCGGTTTAGATTAGAGAGATTTTTAGAGATCGGCCAAAGCCACAACGGTGGTAAGTCGTGTTATGCACGGGGCCGACTCAATCTGCGCAGGTAGTCTGGTGGGGATTTCGAAATAAAATATGATCTAAGTTAAATCGAAGTCTTGTGTTATTATCTAAAAACTACCAATGACACAGGGCCTCTGATAAAGAGAAATCCCCAATGGAAGACCAGACACAAAGTCCCCAAGACGAAGTCCAGACGCTGGAAGAAGAATAATAGAAGTAAGAAAGTAAGAAAAGAGAGTATACAACACATGATCATGGTTTGGACAGATGTATATTGTGTGTCTGCTGTTGAAACGTGTTTTTTTTTTTTTTTTTTTAAAGACTAGTGAATCTGTAATTGCTAAACAAAAGATTTTTTTTTTTTTTCACTTACATCAATCTATTTTGGGTCATTTAATGCTGAATTAAGTCATTTTTGATAATTGCTTTCGTACAATACCTGCTGTTGCTTAAGTGGTTAGCCATGTAAGTATTGAAAAGGTTAGTCGCTGCTTAAATTTGGTGATCTAGAGAGAACTAGTGTTTTTTCTTATTACAAAGAGGATACACACCATCGCCTATGAATAAGACCTAGAGGGGATATACACTATCGCCTATTAGATGAAGTTTAATGTCATACCCAGGGCACAAATTCATTTTGGTTAATTCAAACATACAAAATGCCATCACAAACCTATATGGAACACTTGGTGCTGCTGAAAGCCTTAGTAATACAATTCAAGAAATTCACAACAAAACTGCGACTAATGTTACTGGATACTTTTTTTTTTTAAACTGAATATTTTTTCTTTAAATAAAATAAAATAAATAAAATAGTGGTCTGGCGCCTCAACATTAAGCAAGGCACGGAGAGGGGTGAGAGAGAGGGGTAAAACAGAGAGGAGAGTAGCCTCTACAGAAAAGAGAGCCAGAAAGAGAGAGAAAAGTCAGCACCCCCAGAAAGCAGTTTGTGTGCATTCAGTACACCAAAGACTGTCATTCAAGAATTGGCCTGCAGAGTTACTTGCGCAGATGCAGAAAAAATTTTTACTTTTTATTTTGGACACTACGTCATCGTCCTTAGTGGATGGAAAGGATCCAATAAATAAATAAATAAATAAATAAAATTAATTTTTTGGGGGGGCAAAGAAAGTAAATTCTTTAGATTTTCAAGTTTGACATATTGTGACATACAGGGGAAATGAAATTTGATGCAGACAATTTCTGACAGGTGACACAAAAATTCTCTCATGTTAAAGAAATTTTCACATTATTAATAAGGTTTGTGTGACTCCATTTATCCAATGTCAGTTAAACCGGATCCACACTTGAATTCAAGTGTGGAGTTTCTCAGGGATTGGTGACCAGCCACATTCATGTAAGTAAGTAAAGTCATCAGGTCAGCCTAATGTCAATATCAGCCAGACAGCAAGGGAGTCTATCCACTTTTCACACGCAAGAGAGAGAGAGAGAGAGAGCGCAAGAGAGAGAGAGAGAGAGAGAGAGAAGAGAGAGAGAGCGCAGAGAGAGAGAGAGAGAAGAGAGAGAGAGAGAGCGCAAGAGAGAGAGAGAGCGAAGAGAGAGAGAGAGAGAGAGAGCAAGAGCGAAGAGAGAGAGAGAGCGCAGAGAGAGCGAGAAGAGAGAGCGTAAGAGAGAGAAAGAGAGAGCGAAGAGAGAGAGAGAGAGCGTAAGAGAGAGAGAGCGTAAGAGAGAGAGAGCGTAGAGAGAGAGAGAGAAGAGAGAAGAGAGAGAGAGAGAGAGAGCGAGAGAGTAAGAGAGAAGAGAAGAGAGAGAGAGAGAGAAGCGCAAGAGAGAGAGAGAGAGAGAAGAGAGAGAGAGAGAGAGAGAGAGAGAGAGAGAGAAGAGAGAGAGAAAGAGAGAGAGAGAGAGAGCGCAAGAAAATTCACAAATGATAATATTGTTTCAGTTTGAACAACTAGCACTGACAATATTCCTGTGTATGGTTGGTTAGGAATTTCTAAGAGAAATGCTGTGAAGGAGGGGGGGAGGAAAAAGGGATAGACTTATGACCCAATTTAGGATTTTGGTGAGAATGAAAGCAAAGAGGAAATCACAGCACAATAAAATTGCAGATTTGGACTCTTGGACAACCTTATTATAGTTACATTGGCAGGATGGGATTATTTTGAATTTTGATACTGAAAAAGCAAGACCTAACTTTCAAAGGGACTCTCTCTCTACAATCATAAAATTCGGTGACTGAGAACCATGATGACCCCCATGGCAAATACATCAAATATTTTTTTATTTTATCTATATTTTAAAATTTTTTTGATTACTATCGATTAAGCAACAAATAATAAATTAAAAACAAAAAAAAAGATTATTTGGGGGTTCAACCAGCATGTCAACCCTTGGAAAATGTCTTTGGTATAAATACCAAAGGGTGACTGAGAACCATGATTGGCAAATACATCAAATATTTTTTTATCTTATCTATATTTTAAAATTTTTTTGGATTAAGCAACAAATAATCCAATTAAAAAAAAAAAAAAAAAAAAAAAGATTATTTTGGGGGGTGCGTTGGTTGGTTGGTTGGTTTTACCAGCATGTCAACCCTTGGGAAAATGTCTTTGGTATAAAATACCAAAGATATTTTCTTTTACTCATTCTTGTTGAGTATTCAATTTTTTCCAAACTCAATTTAAAAAAAAAAAAAAATTTTTTTTTTTTTTTTTTTTTGTAAACTCATTTTTTAATCTATTTAAAAAATTTTAATAGATACATTCCCGGTATCATATATTTATATATAGTTTGTTTTATTTCAATAGATATTCAAAGTTAATAGAATTCATGATTTATGGTTCTAACTCTTCGACCTTTAAAATTTAACTTCCACCTCCTCAAGCAATATCTTTCAAAAATGTATTTTTACATTGCCAGGGAGCGTTTTTTATTTTGCTAGTCTATTAATAATGGAGATTTGCTTCCGTTTTTTGTCTGTAACAAAAACTACGTCACTGCTTACATCACATTACCCAAAATCGTCATAACATAGAATAAATACACACAAAATTTGAACATGCAACATTAGACAGTCTTCATTGTTTTTTTAAAACAAGTTTTAATAAATACATGACTGGTATTATATATCTATATATAGTTTGTTTTATTTTAATACATATTTAAAGTTTACATTTCAAACTCATTTTTTTAATCTATTTAACCCATAAATGGGATCCTAACAAGTTGTTGGTTGGGTGGATTTTACGGCATGTCAACCTGTCTAGGGTCATTTTATCCTGAAAACATTTTGTTCTATTCATTCTTTATGGGTACTCTTTTTTTCTTTTTTTTTTAAACACATTTTTTTCTATTTATCCCATAGATGGGACCCTAACAGATACTACCACTCCGGGTCAGAGTGGACCTGGGAGTAATAGCAATGAAGGGGTACTCCACATTCCCCAGAATTGGATCTTCACCATCAGATAGAGTTTAATGTCATAGCCTGGACACCAAGAACCTCAGCCACTACCTTCTAGCACATATGATTAAAAGGGTTGGGGGTGCCATAAAGGCAATAGGGCTGGGACAATCATTTAGTTGCTATGGTTTAGTTGTCGATGATCCAACTATGAAACAGTTTGTACTGGGTTACATAGTACCAGCATCACATTGAGTAACCTGACATAGCCACTACGTTGTAACACCCCCACCCCACGAGCTGCCAAATCATTGAATTGCATAATTGTTGCAATTGAATTGAAAAGAAATTAACTTCATTAAATATGAATTATTTTTGAAGCTTCAGCAAAATAATTGCTTTGATCAAATTTTTAAAAACACATGACAAAAGATATTGTGCACTTAAAATGGTTCAGCAATTTGACAAATTTTTTAGATTTCAATCTTTTTTTTTTTTTCTCTATTTCTTAATTAAAAAAAAAAATTATTAAAACAATCCCACATCTTAATATAAGAATTTAAAAAAAAAAAAAAAAAAAATTCATGTTCTTTATGACAAATGTTCAATGTCCATTTCTTGCACCTTGAAGAATAATTAAAGTTCCAATTACCTGTAGAATGACAGGATATATATAAGACTCCACAATGTCATTCAACTTAAGCAGTGTCCAAGACAGTTGGTATATATAGAAATCAAGAATGATACATTCATGAATTTGGGTGATTTGGGTCATTCCATTCCTTGAGTTCTGATTGGCAAAAAAAAATTAATCAGCTTAGTCCTCAGACAGCACCCCCCCTTGTCAAATAGACCCCCAATCTGAACGTACAGATTGGCAGATTGGTCCCAGCTTGAATACTCAGCCCCACTTCTTTGGCTCTCTGTCTAACCACCACTGACTCAGCATCTTATTGTAATTGTCTTACCCTTTTTTGCTGAGGATATAGTCAGCATATTCTAAGCCCCACCAACAGTTTTATTTCTCCTAGACTGGTAGCCTTACCAAAGTTAAAGAGACCACTATTTACCCAGAGCTAGGAGTGTGTGTGTGGGTGGGGGAGAAACAAAATTCATGCCTTTCCCAAGGGGATTAGCGTGAAGTGAAATGCAATGAGCCTTGTCCAGGATTTGAACACGGATTGCCGATTCCATTTCCTACAATGATAACCATTACATGCCTCTGTGTGTGCGTGCTTAAATTATCAAGCGTCATTCTCAGGTCATTCCAGAGAACAGAAGATAAGTAAATGTATGTTATCTAAGAGAAGCCATAACACCAAACACATGTGGGTGACTGTAGTGGGTTTGTATCTTTTTTTTTTTTTTTTTTTTGAATTTCCAGTGAAGATTTAATTTATTCAAATTTACCCAGAGGCCATAGAGCTGTTTGCATTAAGATTATTTTTTCACAAATAGGTTTGAAAAAAAAAAAAAAAAAAAAAAAAAACTTAATTATTTGTAAAATTTGCTACACCCAGCAAAACTGCACAGGAACAGGAAATCTAAATTGTTTAATGTTTAAATAATATCACCTCTGTCCCATAAAACCTGTTACATTTAGTGTATATAGGTACCACCAATTTTACCCTGTGAAATTTAAGTTTCATTGTGTTAAATATAGGCCTAATTTAACACAATGAAACTTGCAGAAAAATTAATATTTTCTTGAAATTTTTTTTTTACATTCGAAAGAAAAAACATTAAATAAACTCCTGATGATTTAAAAAAAAAATTTTTAGCTTACGGAAATAATGAAAATTATGATTGAAAAACAATGTTTTCATTTTTGCACTGAAATTTAACATAGCTAAAAACAAGTTACGATAAGAGGTTTTTTTAAAAAATTCTATGAAAAATCAATTAATTATCTGATTTTCAATAAATGTTTACCATTGGATGTAAATACATCTGAAATAGTTTTTTTCTAAAATATATTAGGAGAAATATTTTTTTACGAGGTCTATCACCTGCCCCCTTTTTTATTTTATGAGATTTTAAAAAAATGACACGTCAGAAAAATTTTGTACTTTTTTTCTATAAAAGATAAGAGTCTGAATAACTATATCAATGAAATTCTATAACGTACCGAGCTGTAGTTTTTTTAGGAAAAATTAATGAAATCGGAAATAAAAAGTGCAAAAAAAATGTCATAATATTAATATTTGAAAACTTTTTTTTGCTTTTGTAATTGGTATGTACTATATTCTATTAAATTGTCAAAAAATTATTTTTATTAAGGTTATGGGAAAATTCACTTGCATTAATGATAACTGTTTATATTGTCTTACTCCTCTTCAAAAAGTATTATTATTGTATTGTGTTTATTACACACAATAATATAGGTTCAAGTAAGTATTCCTATTTAATAATAATAATGATTTGTTTGCACACAGTTATATGGTATCAATTATATATAATACTAGTAATTAGCATAGTTATAGAGTATCAAGTATTCCTATCTAATACTAGTAATTAGCATAGTTATAGAGTATGAAGTATTCCTATCTAATACTAGTAATTCACATACTGTTATAATGGTATCAAGTATTCCTATCCAAAACTAATGATTTGCAGTTATATGATATCAAGTATTCCTATCTAATATTCATCATTTATACAATTATATTGTTTCAAGTAACTGTTCCTATTTAATAATAATAATTTATCTTCACAGATATATGATTTCAATTATTCTTATACAATACTAATAATTTGCACAGGTATATGGTTTCAAGTATTCCTATCTAATACTGATAATTTTCAAAAAGATCTATATCATCCATAAATGAGTCTTTAACCCCTCAAAGTCAGACTAATTAGGGTAGTGACAATGAAGAGTGATTCTACACTCCCCAGAGCTCCAGAACGGGAGCCTCACCTCCAGATTCAGTTTAATCATACTCAGGACTCCCCACCTGCCTTTTTTTTTTCTGCAAGGAATACAGTCGGCATATTCTAAACCTCACTAACAGAGTGGTAATGGTTTTTGAGTGCAATAGATTAACCATTGGTAAAAGAGTGAGGTCACATCTGACGTATATTCGGAAAGGCATAATATATCCGTCTGAAGATTTATAATATCTGTGTAAGAATATTTACTTGTAGTTATCAACTGAGTGTTTTCTTTTCTTCTTTCTTGATAAATCTTTCAGTTGTCTAGCAAACAGTCTTAAGAAGCATTCAGTTAACAAGATTAGTGAATGAGACAGTCATATTTCTGGAAGGATTTAGCTCACTCCTGAATATTTTACAAAACCAGATTTGAATCACAACTGACAGACTGATAAATGGAGTGAATTTTCTTGGCATATATTAAATTGGTAGCAGCTTCTCCTTAGCTAGGATTTCAAAAATCGAATAGGAATGATTTTCTTTTCTTTGGTTCATCTCAATACAAGGTTTAGTTTGGTTTATTAATTTTAACGGCATATCAACCCGTCCAGGGTTATATCATGCCTAGCGGTTGGGGTGTTATACATATTGTGTATTCATATATATACTTTTAGTAATTGGTTTTAACAATGTGTTAGCATTATTGGGAATTATATTGTATGGCATTGATTTGTTTCATGTCTATATTTTATGGTATAATTTTATTTCCCTTAAAAAGGAGAAAATATCCCCAATGTTAACATTTTCAAATAGATCCTTCATATTGTTTGCTTTAAAATAATGTTTCTGATGTGAGCAAAAAATCTGCATTCCATCAATAAGTGTTTGACTGTCAGGGGTGTTTGACATGTTTTACATTGTGGTTGTTGTTCTTGTTTGAGTATATAAGAGTGTGTTAGTTTTGTATGACCAATGCATAATCGGGACATAATGACTTGTTCCTTTCTAGACTTCCTTAAAGTTGGTCTGCAGCCTCCCAAATACCCAAAATGTCAATACAAGTAAATATCTTTGTTTGGTTTATTTGTTTAATAGCATATCAACCTTTGTGGGTTATTTAATGCCAAAACTATCATAGTAAAAGAAAAGTATGGAAAAGAGACTGGGGAAACTGGAGATCCAAGAAAGATTGAGACCATCCTGACCACAGCATTTTTGGGATTGGCTAGAATACTACGAAGAGTCCTGGAGAGCTAAGGAGACTTGCTATCACTCAGTTTTTTTAGTTTCTTTGTTTAATGGCATATCAACTTTCATGGGTTATTTAATGCCAAAGCCATCTTTGTAGAACATTATGGGTATAAAAAGATTGCCTAGTTCTGTATGTATTCCCTTTTTGGGGTGCCTCAAGCAATAAACCCAGCCCTCCTTTTAGAGAAAGGGTGAAGCTGCTACCTGGGGAGAAGATCCCTTGGAACTAAACTAATTTTTTTTTTAATGTGCAACACCCCACCCCGATACAAAAGGTCAAAAGATAATACCTGTGGGCACAAGAAGATCAATTTTACTAGGATAATTTACGTCTACCACAAATGTTTAGATCCCTGAATTTTCATAATTTGTTCCAAATTAAGGATAATACCTGGAACTTTACATTAAACCAAGAATATTTAGAGAACAAGAATAACCTTTTGCTGCCTGAAAAGTTTGGTAATTTATGAGGAAGTGCGTCCCGGTCTCCTGCCTCATAAATTGCTGCCCGGTGACTATTAAAATAACGAACCAAGCTACGGTGTTACTTGAAAGAAAACACCCAGCTTAGGGCGTTAAATGTATTTTTTTTGGGGGGGGGGGGCTTCTCTTTTTTGTCGTAATTCTTATTTATCATAATTTAGTAATTCTTATTTATTTGTCGTAATTCTTATTTATTTATCGTAATTTGTCATAATTCTTATTTATTTATCGTAATTTGTCGACAAATTACGATAAATAAACAAGAATTACAACAAATTACGATAAGAATTATGCCAAATTACGATAAATAAGAATTACGACACAAAAGAGAAGCCCCCCCCCAATACATTTAACGCCCTAAGTTGGTTGTTTTCTTTCAAGTAACACCGTAACTGAGGTCGTTATCTTAATAGTCACCGGGCAGCAATTTATGAGGCAGGAGACCGGGACGCACTTCTTCATAAATTACCAAAAGTTTTTCAAATGGATGTGAAGCAGAGGTGTGTGGTGTACTCAGTTGAGTTGTAGGAAATGGGTTTGTCAACTTGAGTTCAAATCCTGGACGAAGCCACAGTTCACATAGCGCTAATACCCTTGAGAAAGGTGTGAAGCCAACTATTCTCCCTCCACCTATGGATAAATAGTAGGGCAGACAGGGCTCTTTAACCTTGGTTAGGCAACCAGTCTAGGAGAAGGAAAACTCTAAATTCAAACCTGTTAAATCTCTGCTTTGGGGTGTTCACTACTAGAATAGGCTCAGCCTAATTAGTGATCTATTTCACTAAAAATATTTTAATCTGATTTAAATTTTGTGAAAAAAAAAAAAAAAAAGTTTAAATTCTCTCTGGAGTTTGACTTATAGGGAATAAAAAAGTGATTTTTATAGACTATTGGTAAAGGTTAAAGGGGACTACCAATTTTTTTTTTTTTTTAGGCGGGTGACTTCCTCTCCCTCAAATCCTTTGTGCTACCCATCAAGCTGGAAGAAATAGAAACAGGATAGAATGGGTGTCAATGATTGAAAGCAAACCTGTGAATTGGTGACAGTTCACAGGAGAAGAGGGGTAGATAACAGTTCACCGGGAACCGGTTGTGGGGTGGGGTCAGATTACAGTTTCCTGAAGTATCAAGGAAGCAATTTGACAATTTCAATTGATTTTTTTTTTTTTTTTTTTTTTTTTAAATGTGACCCTCACCCTAATTAACGGATCCAAAATTGAACATGTAAAAATGAGGGGGAAAAAAAAGAAAATTATGGAAGAGGAAAAGTTTGCTAAATATAGAGAATGGGTGCATAATTTTAAATAAAGATGATTCAAAGTATTTAACAATACTAAATTATCCACCCCCCCTTTTATTTTTTACCCAACCTCATTTAAAAATGAAAACAAGGATAATCACTTTTCTACAAGATATATATTGATGTATTTACCAAAATCCTTCACATCAGCAGAATGTGATATATTTTGTCCCTTTGTCAAAAAATTAAATAAAAGATATATAAATTTGAAATATATAGAGTACATTACATATAAAGTTGTCGGGTTGGCCTAAAGTCGGTATCAGCCAGACAGCGAGGGAATCTATCCACTTTTCACTAGCGCTAGACCAAAGAGATTGTTTTGGCATCAGCTCCTCACTTTATCGCACAGATCCCTGTGCTACTCATGCCGAGTTGGCGAGGGCCAGTATCAAACCGGTACAGTCGCTTTGCTGTGGGTTTCTGCTTCTAAGATTTGTTCATGATAGCAAGCAGTATCCTTGTGTTTTAAAACAAACAATATGAAAGGTCTGTTTGAAAATGTCAATATGGAGGATATTCTCTCCTTTTTGAGGGAAACAAAAATAGACCATAGAATATAGACATGAAACAAACCAATAGCATACAACATAACCCCTAATAATGTTAACACATTGTTAAAACCAATTACTAAAAGTATATATATATAAATACACAATATGTATTACATCATAACCGGTAGGCATGACATAACCCCGGATGGGTTAATATGCCGTTAAAATCAATAAACAAACATCTATCTTTTTCTCTAAGTGCTTCATTAGAGTTCAAATGGTACAGCCGTACATTAGCACTGACACAGCTATAGGATAGAAGAATTTTCGCTTTCTCTCTAAAAATACGAGGCACCAATACAATAGATGTAGCAGAGAAAGGCCAAACTCTACGATAATAAATGAAAAGAGATCCCTGTGCTACTCATATACCAAGTTGGCGAGGGCCAGTATCAAACCGGTACAGTCGCTTTGCTGTGGGTTTCTGCTTCTAAGATTTGTTCATGATAGCAAGCAGTATCCGTGTGTAGCTCCCATCTATCTTCTTCTCTAAGTGCTTCATTAGAGTCCAAATGGTGCAGCCGTACATTAGCACTGACACAGCTACAGGATAGAAGAATTTTCGCTTTCTCTCTAAAAATACGAGGCATCAATACAATAGATGTAGCAGAGAAAAGCCAAACTCTACGATAATAAATGAAAAGAGATCCCTGTGCTACTCATATACCAAGTTGGCGAGGGCCAGTATCAAACCGGTACAGTCGCTTTGCTGTGGGTTTCTGCTTCTAAGATTTGTTCATGATAGCAAGCAGTATCCGTGTGTAGCTCCCATCTATCTTCTTCTCTAAGTGCTTCATTAGAGTCCAAATGGTGCAGCCGTACATTAGCACTGACACAGCTACAGGATAGAAGAATTTTCGCTTTATCTCTAAAAATACGAGGCATCAGTTGGCGAGGACCAGCATCAAACCGGTACAGTCACTTTGCTGTGGGTTTCTGCTTCTAAGATTTGTTCATGATAGCAAGCAGCATCCGTGTGTAGCTCCCATCTATCTTCTTCTCTAAGTGCTTCATTAGAGTCCAAATGGTGCAGCTGTACATTAGCACTGACACAGCTCCAGGATAGAAGAATTTTCGCTTTCTCTCTAAAAATACGAGGCATCAATACAATAGATGTAGCAGAGAAAAGCCAACTCTACAATAATAGACGAAAAGGTCAGTTATCATTTTTGCTTGAAATATTCTTCATCGTAATAACATGCTTATAATTACCATGTATTTACATACTTTATTGTTAGCTTGATTGTGTGTTGTTAGGCTCTGTTTGCAGAAGATTTATGCAGATAGAAACATTGACATTAAATGGATTAGCACTTAGAGATGAAAGGAAGCAGTAAAGGCCATGGAAATAACTGTCATGAAGTCAGAAAAGCTAAATGAAATATCTGCTTCTCTGGGAGCCAATTGACATTTTAAACAGATAACTATCATAGAGTACAATCGATTTCATTCGAGAGGAAAATGAACGAATTCTAAATACCAAGAGATTATGGTAAAACATTTTCCTTTTGCCAGGAGAAAAAAAAAAAAAAAAATTAGTTGGGTCTTCCAATAAGATAATTAACAAGATGCAAGCAAAGTCAATTTTTAAGTGGTGTACAGCTGGTTTTGATTCAGAGTTTTCCTTCTATTTGAGGACCATATGACCTTTAGGCACCCCTTTTTTATCTCGATTCAGAAGAACATGTTTTTCATTTACACTGTCAATATCTGGTTGTTTGTTAGGGGTTAGTTTTATAATTTAAAAAAAAAAAAAAAAAAAAAAAAAATCGTCTGTTAATAAACAACCGGATAATGACGGTGTAAATGAAAAACATGTTCTTCTGAATCGAGATAAAAAAAGGGGTGCCTAAAGGTCATATGGTCCCTATTTGATTGGTTGCCTTACCAATGTTAACCTTTTAACTACCATGTTTGTTTCAGTTTTTTAAAAAAAGTTTTGGATGAGCAAAATGATGCTTTGAGTATGTTTTAAGAATTAAAATGAAGAGATTGATTAGAACACCAGTGTGAAAGTGAAAGTGATTAACTACTAGAAAGAAGAATGAGAGGAGATCTAACTGAAACTTTCAAAATAATAAAATGGAATTTCTAATAGTGGTAGACATTTTTTTTTCAATATTTCTCTTCAAAGTGAAAATTTACTATAATCAGAAATTTCGATGTTCATTAAAATTTAAGAACAAATGTTCCCAATAAAAAAATTTAAAAAATTAAAAATAAAAAAAAGTTATGTATAACTTTTAGAGTGTCTGTATACCAGCCCTGTCTGATGGGGCAGTAGAATACACCAACACCACCACTGAAGAGGGGTAAGACCCAACCAATAATTCCACCTGAGAAAATAATTATGGTGGCTGATTGGTCTGTGATAGGGTACTAAGTTGTCATGTACATGCAACACTTGACTTATACCCCCCCCTTTTATCATGTATATGCTAGAAGGTGGTGGCCGAGAGTAAACCACCAGTATTTATTTCAATAACAAATTAAAGTCTTTCAAGTCGGTTAATCAATTGCATTTTTTTTTTTTTTTTTTTGCTAATTGAGTCGTATTTTTTGGAACGAATTGCCTAATTAGATAAAAAAAACAGCAATAGTATTAAAAATCTAAGATTAATTTGAATGGTTTCAGTAAAAATTGTAAGAAAAAGAATTTGAGAGAGCAATTTTGGTTTGGTTTGGTTTGTTTTACGGCATATCAACCTCAGTGGGTCATTTAATGCCGATAAAGTTTTGAAATAAATCAATTCTTAATGGATAATACAATTTTTTTTATAAATACATTTTTCTATTTAACCCATAGATGGGACCCTAACAGGTACTACCACTCCGGGTCAGAGTGGACCAGGGAGCAATGGTGATGAAGGGGTGCTCCACATTCCCCAAACCTCCAAAACTGGAACCTCACCATCAGATAGAGTTTAACGTCATTCCCAGGACATGTAGACCCACAGCCACCGCCTTCTAGCAACCATACATCATATAGGTGCTAGGGCTTGACGTGACCAGCCGATTGATCGGAGGGGGCCTCTCCGACCTCCTGTCTAGCCCAAGATAGGGCCAAAGTGGAGTATTGCATGTCATGAACTGCTCATCCACCTAGCAATTTTGGAAACTCCCAGATGAATTAACAAAATTAATTTTAATATATATTAATATAATATATAATAGCTCAGTCAGTAGAGCATTCGGCTAGAAACCACAAGGTTCCTAGTTCAATACCAGCCCTCGCCAACTCAGCGTATGAGTAGCATAGAGATCTGTGCAGTAAAGTAAGGTGTGGTGCTCCAACTCAGACGCAAAAACACTCTCCTTGATCTGGCACCAGTGAAAAGGGGATAGACTCCCTCACTGATTGGCTGATACAGACTTTAGGCCACCCCGACGACATTACATTACATATTATTAATAAGTAAGTAAAAGTAAAGTCATCGGGGCGGCCTAATGTCGGTATCAGCCAATCAGCGAGGGTGTCTATCCCCTTTTCACTTGCGCTAGACCAAGGAGATTATTTTAGCGTCTGAGATGGAGCGCCACACCTACCATCAGCTCCTTACTTTACCGCACAGATCCCTGTGCTACTCATACGCTGAGTTGGCAAAGGCGGGTATCGAACTAGGAACCTTGCGGTTTCTAGCCGAACGCTCTACCGACTGAGCTAACCAGACCCTTATTAATAATATTATCAATATAATATATAAATTAATTATATCAATACTGTATGTTTTGTGCAAAGATTCTTTTTAAAGGCATAAGAAAGAAATATGTAAATGCTGCACAGAAAACATGAAGATATCTAATTATATATCAACAAAGGTGTGAAAGTACATGGTGTAATGGTTATCATCATAGGAAATGAACTCACCGACCAGAGTTCAAATCCTGGACAAGGCTATTTGCATTTCACATAGCATTAATACTCTTGGGAAAAGGCATTCATCCAACTATTCTCATTCTAGCTATGGGTAAATAGTAGGGCAGATCGGGCTCTTTAACCTTGGTATGGCAACTGATCTATGAGAAGGAAAACTCATGAGAAGGCTCTCTTCTCATTAGTCAAACTATTTTGAAAGATCCTCTTCCTCCTTGCAACTATTCTCTCTCCAACTATGAGTAAATAGTAGGGCAGATGGGGCTCTTTAACCTTGGTATGGCAACTGATCTATGAGAAGGAAAACTGAATTCAAATCAAAGAGGCTCTCTTCTCATTAGTCAAACTATTTTGAAAGATCTCTTCCTCCTTGCAACTATTCTATCTCCAACTATGGGTAAATAGTAGGGCAGATGGGGCTCTTTAACCTTGGTAGGTCAACTGATCTATGAGAAGGAAAACTGAATTCAAATCAAAGAGGCTCTCTTCTCATTAGTCAAACTATTTTGAAAGATCCTCTTCCTCCTTGCAACTATTCTATCTCCAACTATGGGTAAATAGTAGGGCAGATGGGGCTCTTTAACCTTGGTAGGTCAACTGATCTATGAGAAGGAAAACTGAATTCAAATCAAAGAGGCTCTCTTCTCATTAGTCAAACTATTTTGAAAGATCCTCTTCCTCCTTGCAACTATTCTATCTCCAACTATGGGTAAATAGTAGGGCAGATGGGGCTCTTTAACCTTGGTAGGTCAACTGATCTATGAGAAGGAAAACTGAATTCAAATCAAAGAGGCTCTCTTCTCATTAGTCAAACTATTTTGAAAGATCCTCTTCCTCCTTGCAACTATTCTATCTCCAACTATGGGTAAATAGTAGGGCAGATGGGGCTCTTTAACCTTGGTTAGGCAGCCAGTCTAAGAGAAGTAAAACTCTTAATTCAAACCTGAATTCAAACTCTGCTTAAGAAATTGACTGTGTTACATTGTGTGGAGAGGTTGGGTAAATACACATTAAGAGACAAAATTCCGGCTTCTTGTAAATGTTTCTCAAATTAAAATGACGCAACAAATACAACTGAATATAGAAAGTGACAAAAAGAGAAGACAGTTTTGATCTTGTTTCAACTGATGCTTATAAGAAATTCCTTATGGGAATAAAAAAAAATAAAATAAAAAAATCATTTTTGCCCGTCTATGTCATTTATGCAGCCAATTATCCTATCTTCACAGACAGCAAAGATTTTATCACAAATAAAATAAAAATATATATCTTATTATAATGGAGATTGTGAGTTTGTCTGTCTGTAATCGAAACTATATTACTATACAAGTCACAATTCTCTTAGTTATTTACATCACATTCTCCATGATTTTATTTTTAATTTAAACTTCAATTATTAATAAAATTGTTTACATTATTAAGACTGTTGACCATATCTACATACTAATAACTTGCAATTGTATTTATACAAAAAATAGTAGATTACAGTGTGAATGGGAAGGCTAATTTGCATATTGATATTAAAAAATTTGATTTTAATAAATATATGCTTAGTATTATTGATTTCTAATTTTTTGATTTTATCTTATTGAATATGAGCAAAAATCTCAGGGATAAATCTTAAAAGAAATCCATTAACAAGAAGAAATAACTAATTTTTTTCTTTACTTCATATTTTAACTAGATAGTTAAATTAGAAAAATTTAACAATGAAAGACGGGAGTAATGGAAAATGGTGGAAGAGTTAGTTTCAAAGTTGTTCTATTTTTCAATCATACCCCCTCTGTTCCAAATCTTTTAATCTGCATACTTATTCAGTTTCATTAGCCTTTCTAATTTAACATGATATTTTATTATATTAAAACTTAAATACTTGCACCCGGAGGGTGCATATATTTGCTAGTATATATAAATCATACAGCTTTGATAACTTTGACTAAAACAATTTCATTTTTCTTCTTTTTGCTTCAAATGGAAACATAGAAAGAAATAGTTGAATGACAAAGAGCCTGATAACCTTTCTCCTTGAATGGTTGCCTTACCGAGGTTAAAGAATCCAGTTTGCCCTACTATTAAGTTCATGTTTGGACTAATACTCTTGGGAAAAGTATGAACTTCCTCATCCCTCCAACTATGGGTTAAAAAGTACCACTACTGAATTCAAACCTGTTAAACTCTGCTTAAGAAATTGACCTTGTGTCACATCTTACTCATATATACAGTTTGGTGTGTGTGTGTGTGGTGTGTGTGTGTGTATATATATATATATATATATATATAAAATAATTAAAATAACAGATTAAGAAAAAAAAAACGTCAAAATGTGGAGAAATATATCGGAAAGGTGAATAACAAACAATTCAATTAATATTCCGTCTATCGATTTTAGAGACTTCACCAGAATAAATCTGTTTGTGGATTATCTGCCCTTGGTTGGCTGGAAGAGTTGTCTTCTCTCGTGCTTCTGTTTTTTCCTCACCAAGCGTCTTGGCTATTTAAGCAGGCAAGCGCCAGATTCAAATCCTCTTTTCTCTCGGTGGCTGAATGAACACATGGGTTAGACACTTTGGTCGATACCCTTCTTGTGCGGGGTTTTTCACCCCCACACAGACTATGCCAGTAAGTGACTGTCTCATGAACTCTACCTATTATTTATAAGTACATTTGTGTATCTATGCTGTACTTCATTATTGTATCTTTTGTATGTCTCCCTTATGTGTTACTTCTATTATGTATCTTGTATTTGTATTTCTGTATAAATGCTTCTCCATGTGCTCTTTATATATATATATTATTGACTCTCGTCAATTTTTCGATGCATGAGAGTTCACACACACAATGAACACCCACACAGTGATTTGTTTATAGAGGTGAAGGCTTGTGTTGGACCATCTACACTTTCTGGCACAGTCGATAGGAAACCCAATCAACGACCGACCTCAGGAATTTTGAATTCAGAGTTATCCCTCTCCTAGACTGGTTACCTACCCAAGACTGAAGGGCCCAGTCTGCCCTACTATTCAATATGGATTCATACCTTTCCCAAGGGTATTAGCACTATGTGAAATGCCAACAGCTTCGTCTAGGAATTGAACTCGAATCGACGAGTCCATTTCCCACGACTAACCACTAGCCTCTCTCTCTCTCTCTATATATATATATATATATAAAGTCCATTGTTATATTTAACACCTTTAGTCGGAGTTGTTTGTTCAACAATAATTAACATTATTATAACTTTGAACCCAACATGTTAAACTAATCAATTCATTTGATATTTTGACTTCATCAGAATGAATTTAATTGTTTGTGTTCGTTATTCACCTTTCCAATATATATCTTCATTCTCTCACACACACACACACACACACACATATAATGGATATATTATAGAATAAAATCTAATGTAATTGATTCTTATTCATGTTATCACATGTTATCACTATACGTTTGGGAATAGAAATAATATTGTTATTAAATGTAAATTCATTGGTCAGTTTCAATATGTCACACAAGGACAAAAATAAAAAAAGAAACAAGTTTTTGGTTTCATCTTTTTGTGATTATTTTGTTACCAAGTGAACAAAAAAATGATATACTGCCAAGATTCAAATGAAACTTTTATTGACTCAAATGATAAAAACATTTTATCAGTTTAGTTCAAGTCAGCAATGCTTAGAATACAACCAACTAGTACATTGTAAAAATCAATCACACGACCCACCCCCCCAGCCACACACCACCTTGCCAATCATTTTACACCAAGTAATAGTCATAAAAAAAAAAGTCTTATAGATTTCCATGGTGATCTTATCTGAATTTTTGAAATAATATTTACACAAAAACTACTGTTTTGCTTTGGTCATGAGATTAGAAAAAAATGAACGAAACTTACCACCTCAAAAATAATTGGCAATGTCATTATCATCATCATCATCAAATAGTACTGACAGCATGGATCCCTTGACTCTCTCTCTCACCATACATCCCTATTTGCCATTACTCTTTGTAAATCTCTAGACAGCATCCAGTGTCCACACAGAGCTGAGTTATATTCTCAATAATTATTAACAGTCTTCAACACCTGTTTTGTGTTTTAATCAGTAAGTTTTTACAGCTAGTTGAAACCCATTACATTGTTAAATTGTTCATAACTTTTGAACAGGAATTGCAAAACTACCAAACTATAGTTTATTCTACTATTATTTATCAGTTTAGTTCAAGTCAGCAATGTTTAGAATACAACCAACTAATATTGGAAATTCCATAGTTAATTATCTCCCCCTGCCGCTAGGGGGCGAATCGCCAACATACAATGTTGGCGCCAATACCAAAAACTTTACTTATCACGGAGCACTCACTGAGGGTAGTCGCGTAAATAGCGGTCCCTAAACTTCACTCATCACTTAGCCCAAAACAGGGCTTACTTCTACGGACCGTTGACCTGGACGGAGGCATATTTTCACAGCACACTTTCAAAGGCACTGTGACTACAAGGCTGTCACAATAGCACACTACAGAGGGCACCAAGACCAAATAGTCTACTTGAAAAAGAACTGTTACCAGGGCGAGAAGCTTCTAAAATAGCATCCCCCATTACTTATCGCATAGCAGTTACTGGAGGAGAGACGTAAAAACTAAAAGCTCTCATCATCAAGCCCAACAGGGCCCACTTATCACAGAACTCTACAACCAGGTCACTTCTAAGGCATTGTATCAGCATATGTTAAAAGGCGGGTACAATAGCACACTTACCGAAGGATGAGGAACTACCGAGGCGAAGCGTCTTATCAACATTTCCTAGCGACGAACAGAATACTCCTGTTATCACCACTACTCCAAGAACTCTGCTCAACTCACAGATAAGTCTGGTAGCAAATACCAATAAAATTTGCAAAAACATTTATGTAAATTTTGTTTATACAAGTGTCTGCATTTACTTTCGTGTTTGTTCCTTCTTTGTCCGACAATTTGCCTACAACTACGGAGAAATAAGAGCTCCTTCGAAACCCGTAAATACTCTTACTAATACATTGTAAAATTCACACACACAATGCCAATCATTTTATACCAAGTAATAGTCATAGATTTTCCATGGCGATCTTATCAATATTTTTAAATGAATATTTACACAAAAAAAAACAACATTTTGCTTTGCTGATGTGATTGGAAAAATGAAGATGTCAGAAAAACTTAACTCTAAAATAATTGTCAATGTCATCATCACAAGCGCTGACAGCATGGATTCCCTTGACTTTCTCTTGCCATCCATCCCTATCAACCATCACTCTTCTTGGTAAATCATCTTGTCAGCATGGATTCCCTTGACTTTCTCTGCCATCCATCCCTATCGGTAAATCATCTTGACAGCATGGATTCCCTTGACTTTCTCTTGCTATCCATCCCTATCAACCATCACTCTTCTTGGTAAATCATCTTGACAGCATGGATTCCCTTGACTTTCTCTTGCCATCCATCCCTATCAACCATCATTCTTCTTGGTAAATCATCTTGACAGCATGGATTCCCTTGACTTTCTCTTGCCATCCATCCCTATCAACCATCACTCTTCTTGGTAAATCATCTTGACAGCATCCAGTATCTGCAGAGCTGGTGAGTATAAGTTTCTGCCAGTCAGATAACACTGATGCAGCTATAGGAGAATACAACTTACGAGTTCATCCACCATGTCTTGTTAGTCTTACTTGGTTGGTTTGTAAGACGGGAGATCAGTGGCTGTACAGCTGCTATTTTGTAGAGTATTGCTTCCAGGATTTATTCAAAACAGAATGCCACATCCTTGTGTAGTTCCATTCTAGCTCTGTCTCTTAGGCATTTTGTTAAAGTCTAAGTGGTGCAACCATACACTAGTACTGGCATGACTACAGCTTGTCAATATGAACAGCTTTAGAGATTAATTTTTATAGAGAACTTGCTAAATTACCCGGTCCATGACCGGACTAAAAAAAAATAGGAACACCAGAGAGTTTTTTCAGACATATTTACATCCAAGGGTAAATAGTTATTGAAATTTTCATAAAAGTCGGACCATTAATTGATTTTTCATAGAATTTCTAAAAAAATTATTGTCGTAACTTGTTTTTGGCTACGTCAAATTTTAGTTGATTTAACAGTGCAAATATAAAAACTTTTTTCAGTCATAATTTTCATTATTTCCGTAAGCTTAATTTATTTAAAAATCATCAGGATTTTGTTTAATGTTTCTTCTTTCGAATGGAAAAACTTTTTTCAAGATAAAATTAATTTTTATGAAAGTTTCCTTGTGTTGAATATAGGGGACTGTCTCAATGATAGATTAAATAATTAATTTCAATGGTTAATTAAATGTATAGTAATTTGGGTTTTTTTGTTTATTTTTTTAAGCAATACGTAATTAAAAACAACCCGATTGTAGCTGGAATATCAGCAGCAGCAGCTATACGATTTCTTTCTAAAAATCGTTTGATTAATTAATTATATCCTTAATCAGTAAAAATCAATAACTAAATTTGGAGTGTTTCTTAGAACGATATCAATGTGTATGCAAGATTTTGAATCTGAGTGACCTCCCGTTTTGGAGTTATATGTCGACACGTACATACCAAAATCTCTCCTTTATATATTAGATGTCAAGGAAATGACCATCAGATCTTCTAGATATCATAACTGAGCCTCAACTATTTTGGGTTCAACTTTCTACATTGCCTATGACGATAACCATTACACCATATTGTAATGCAGACACTAAATGCCATAGAGGAGCAATGACTGATAGGGTCAGATCGCGAGATAGAGTCAAGGGAATCTGTACTGTCGGCATGCTTTGATGATGATGACGATTATATATTTATTAAGTTACTAGTTTGCGTGTTGTCAAAAAATACCAGCAATATCAATATATTAATACTTGTGTTCCTTAATTGTACGACCATTATCATCTTGTAACACACTCAGGTTAAAAATGAAATTGGCCAAATCGTTTAAGATCAAATGCATAAATGTAAATCCTGATTATCTGGAATTGCTTATCCACCAAATTTTTATTTCCTATGAGTGTTTTCACCTCAGCTAAATAATGGATCATTCAGATTTTATTATAAAGAAAGGGGAAAAAAGGACATGTTATACAGAAAAAAAATAAGAAAGAGAGTGAGAAGGGGAAAGATAGAAAGAGGGGGTGAGCAATAAAACTAATCTGTTTCAATCAAACATAATGAAAAGATGAAAAGAGGGAGAGAAAGAAGAAGAGAGAAAGAGAGAGAGTTAAATCGAGATTATACTTTTTACATACTGAACTATTTGCAATAGCTCTTAAGTAAACATATCAAATATTGTAATAAATTATCATCCTGCTAGTTATAATAATTTTTGCAACTGTATCATACATATATAAGAAACAATCTTTTTCTTCATTTTTTTCGTTTTCCATTTAATATCTTCTGAATATGAAACTAAAAAAAAAAAGTAAGGTAAAATAAAATAAAAGTAAAGATATTCCTCTGCCAAGTGGGATTTATTTTTTAATTGAAGCAGTGAAAGACGAAACGCTGGTCAAGTGTTTCCATGGAGAAGAGTGGTCACATGACAGTCATTATAAAAATTATATTCCATTTATCATCATCATCAGCTCGTGCTGACAGCATGGATCGCCATGACTCTTCTTTGCCACCCGTCCCCATCAGCCATTGCTCCTTGAAGATCCTCTGCACAGGATCCAGTATCCACATAGAGCTGATCAATGTAGCTTTTTTTTTCTGTCTGACCCACACAGCTGTGTTCACGTGTAGGTGACTACAAGAGAATATCACTTATGAGCTTGTTCCCACTTGTCCAGCATGTCTTGGTTATCTTACCCAGATGGTTTGTGTGATAGGAGGCAAGTAGCCACACAAGACAAATGCTGAGGGAATCTGTCCCCTTTTCACTATCTTTAGACCAGGAAGACTTTTGCTGAGGTGGAACGCCACCCCTACTCATTCTCCCACTTTACTGTACAGATCAGCTGACTTGAGCTACTCATGGGCTGAGTTGGTGAGGATCAGTACTGAACCTTGTGGTTCCTAGATATATATATATATATATATATATATATGAGGAGATTCAATTTTTTTTTACATAATTTGAGCCTAAATTCAGTTTAGGCTCAAATTATGTAAAAGAAATTATCAGTACTAGTACAAAATAAAAAACGCTCTCCGATGTAAAAATAGATTTTGGAAACATATTGCCTGAGGGGTGGGAGTAAAAAATTCAATATCAGCGAGTTTGTACCCTAAGTAAGTAAAATCATCAAATTCATTAAAGGATTAAAAAATAAAACAATTTGAAATGTAAACTTTAAATATGTATTAAAATAAAACAAACTATATATAGATATATAATACCAGTCATGTATTTATTAAAACTTGTTTTAAAAAACAATGAGGACTGTCTAATGTTGCATGTTCAAATTTTGAGTATTTATTGAATAAATACACTCAAAATTTGAACATGCCAAAAATCGTAGAATAAATTTTATTCTATGTTATGACGATTTTGGGTAATTTGATGTAAGCAGTGACGTAGTTTTTGTTACAGACAAAAAACGGAAGTGAATCTCCATTATTAATAGATTAAAGCTTCAAAATAAAAAGATATAAATATTTATTAGAATATGAAAATTTGCCTGCATAAAATTTGACTCTAAAATTGCAGTTAATTTTTTATATCAAAATAAGCAGCTGTTGATTTTCACTCCGTTGCTGATTGGTTGGTTGGATTTTACAGCATGTCAACCTGTCTAGGGTTATTTTATGCCAGAGACAATGTTTTTGCTTTATTCATTCTTGTTGGATATCCATTTTTTTTTTTAGCTCAATTTTATTTTAAACATTCTTTAAAAATTCATTTTTTTTATATATTTAACCCATAGATGGGACTCTAACAGGTACTACCACTCCCGGTCAGAGTGGATCTTCACTCAGTTTTATTAGTGCAACCTAATGGGAGCAACCCTTGACTTTAAAATAAATGAATTCCCTAAACCAATGATTTTCTAACCTGAAATTAATGATCAACATTATAAACAGATCAATTTATGAATATATACAGTAATTATTTACATGAACATAAGCTTTATTGATATAAGAAAAGTAGCTAATTCCCTGGAGTATATAAGACACGGAAGATTGTACACTGCTTATACTGATTATTGCTTTTATGAACATCCTTGCCAGACAGTTAGCCAGCCAATTGAGAGGTCACCTGAAAGATAGAAGTAGCCTATAATGACTACTTTTTGTCCATACCTCCTAACCAACTCACACACACACGCACGCACACTAAGTGTAGAGTGGCTCAATTGCAGTAGCATTGGCCTTTATTATATAGAAGGTCTTCCAGGAAAATGGGGGGGGAGAAAAAGATCAGCCTACACCATTGAAAGCAGAATTACATTGTATTTACCCAACCCTTCCACCACAGGCAAGATGTGACACAGGGTCAATTTTTAAGCAGAATGAAGCTTGTTTGAATTCAGAGTTTTTTTTCTTATCCTAGACTATCAGCTTTGCCAAGGCTAAAGAACACAGTCTGCCCTACTAAAGTCTTGTTATATTATAGTTTAATATTATACTTTTATTTAGCTTTTCTCTTATTGAAAATGAGGGGTAAAGGTTTTTTTGTTTTTTTTTAACCCACTTTCAGACACAAAATAGGGTGTGGATTTTATTGAACTTTGAACTTTGCTGTTCTCTACCAATTTTCCTTTATAAAAGGATGTGTGTTCAGTCACGGTGCAAATAAATATACAGAATATTTTATATATATATATATATATCTTATTATAATGGAGATTGTGGGTTTGTATGTCTGTAACCGAAACTACACAAGTCACAATTCCCTTTGTTATTTACACACATTCTCCATGATTTTATTTTTTATTTAAACCTCAATTATTAGTAAAATTGTTTTACGTCATTAAGACTGTTAACAATATCTACATACTAATAACATGCAATTATATTTATATATTCAACGAAATAGTGGTTTACAGTGTGAATGGGAAGGCTAATTTGCATATTGATCTTAAAAAATTTGATTTTAATAAATATATGCTTAGTATTATTGATTTCTAATTGTTTGGTTTTATATTAATAAATATGAGCAAAAATCTCGGGATAAATCTTAACAGAAATCTATTAACATAAAGAAATAACTGTAATTTTATTCTTTTCTTCCTATTTTAACTAAATAGTTAAATTAGGGAAATTTACCACTGAAAGACGGGAGTAAGGGAAAATGGTGGAACAGTTAGTTTCAAGTTGTTCTATTTTTCCGATTATACCCCCTCTGTTCCAAATATTTTTATCTGAATTCTTATTCAGTTTCATTAGCCTTTCTAATTTAACATGATATTTTATTATATTAAAACTTAAATACATGCACCCGGAAGGTGCATATATTTGCTAGTATATATATATATATATATATATATATATATATATATATATATATATTTTTGTTTTATCCTTACTCTATAATTTTTCAGACTCATTCAATAGTTTAATTCATAGTTTAATTTTATCTGACTTCTATCCCCCTAAGAAACCAGACCTTGAAGAGTATCCTTTTTTTCTCATTTGACTTCCTGTCACCATGGTGACTCTTACAATGTAAAAAAAAAAAAAAAAATTTTTTTTTTATTTTTTTTTTTTTTTGAAAAGTAAAATTTTTCAGTTATGCAATTCAAATTATCTTGATCTACCATCTGATGAGACAAAATTTTGAGGAGCTATATCAAATCAACTTAGATTTATATAGGCCCCAATTTTGGTCGAAATAAATTTATTATGGAATTACGGTGTTGAGTTTTTCCTTCCTTTCTAAGATACACACACACACACATATATATATATATATATATATATATATATATATATATATATAAATAAATAAAAAAAATTACAAGAACAACCATGGTCTTTCTATACTAATATACATTATACAAGGTTCGTCAGGAGGATGGGGAAAAATAATGAGCCTACTTAAGTGAACATAGAAACCCATAGATGATTTCAGTTGGTGTCTCCTAGCAACTAATAGACAAGAGATGAGTCAATAACAGGATGTAAAATGAAATGAATAAGTGATTGAAAGGGATGGAACAATAAAACTGCTACAAAAATATTTGGTCGATGAAATTTTTATTAACTAATTACTTTCACAATCAAATAATAAATAACTGTTTAACCCTTTGGATCCTAATGGAATATATATATATATGTATATACCTCGCAAAAATATCAATTATATTCACCTGAGTAATATCAATTATGTTATATCAATAACAAACAAATGGGATTACTTGCAGAAATTAACTGGTATTAATAATACTAGCAAATATATGCACCCTCCGGGTGCAAGTATTTAAGTTTTAATATAATAAAATATCATGTTAAATTAGAAAGGCTAATGAAACTGGATAAGTATGCAGATTAAAAGATTTGGAACAGAGGGGGTATGATTGAAAAATAGAACAACTTTGAAACTAACTCTTCCATCATTTTCCATTACTCCCGTCTTTCATTGGTAAATTTTCCTAATTTAACTATTTAGTTAAAATAGGAAGTAAAGAATAATATTACAGATATTTCTTCTTGTTAATGGATTCCTTTTAAGATTTATCCCCGAGATTTTTCATATTCATTAATATAAAACCAAACAATTAGAAATTAATAATACTAAGTATATATTTATTAAAATCAATTTTTTAAAATCAATATGCAAATTAGCCTTCCAATTCACACTGTAATCCACTATTTTGTTGTATATATAAATATAATTGCATGTTATTAGTATGTTGATATGGTTAACAGTATTAATAATGTAAAACAATTTATTCATAATTGAGGTTTAAATAAAAATAAAATCATGGAGAATGTGATGTAAATAACAAAGGGAGTTGTGACTTGTATAGTAATATAGTTTCGGTTACAGACATAAAAACCCACAATCTCCATTATAATAAGATATATTTTGCGGGGGACATATACATAATATATATATATATTATGTATGAGGTCTATGCTTTGGATGAGGTGTGGCTTAGATGGGGGACCGAGTCCTTGGGGAAATAGTTGTAAAAGTGTACACAATATATATATATATATATATATATATATATATATATATATATATATATTTTGTGTACACTTTTACAACTATTTCCCCAAGGAATCGGTCCCCCATCTAAGCCACACCTTATCCAAAGCATAGACCTCCTCGCCTCATTCAAAGAAACTAATCCTGCCCATTTCAAACTAAGACACCAACCCTCCCCTCCACCAAATTGATAGATTTAAAAGCGATGATACTTTGGGAAATTCTCGGTAAGAGTCATGTTCTTGTGATTACCTGAAGATGCCGTATTAATACGGTTGAAATAAATTATTGTAATGAAGCAAGTTTAGAGTGTTTTCTTCATTTACTATATATATATATATATATATATATATATATATATATATATATATATATATATATTCCATTAGGAACCAAAGGGTAAAACAGTCATTTATTCATGTAAAAGGAAATAATTGATAGAAAGGTCTGGAACAATAAAACTGCTACAAAAATATTTGATCAATGAAATTTCTATTGACTAATTATTGTACGATCAAATAATAAATGACTGTTTAACCCTTTGGGCCCTAATGGAATATCTATCTATATTTATATATATATACATCCACAGACACATGTTTCAAAGTTTACTTCTCACCAGTGCGACTCGACTTTTTAACACCTACCTCTAGCCAGGTGCAAAACCGACAGAATTTTTGTCTGCCAAATCCCTAACCCTTGCGGCTATCAGCGGCTGTCAGTCTGAAGTGAACAATTAATTGATACATCCCTACGCGGAATGTTTTTACAATCACCAGAGAACTGAAGACTGTAATCAGTGGACAGACGAGTGTATATATATATATATATATATATATATATATATATATATATATATATATATATATATTTATTTATTTTACAATGCTTTCACAGATCAATGTTCATTATTAACAGCGACCCAGGTTTCATGCTAAATAGCAATCATCAGGCTGTCAAGCAAGATCCTATGGTGTTTGTTGGAGTTCTTTACTCAATGTCACATTTTGGATTGTAAATAACATCGGTTAGTTCCGCAGACGCTGTTATATACCTATATATATATATATATATATATATATGTCCCCTGCCCAGTTAATTTCTGCTAGTAATCCCATTTGTTTGTTATTGATATAATTGATATTACTCTGGTGAGTCAAAAGTTTTGCAATATTTTGGTACATGCTAGTTTGCGGCCAAACTCTTAAATGACATTCTCTTGTGGACACACCAATGCAGGCCGACCAGCAAAAACCTACATTAATCAGCTTTGTGCAGGTTCTGGATGCCGTGCAGAAGACATACCAGGGGTGATGACTGATAGGGAAGTAAGTAAGAGAGAGAGAGTGTCATGGGACCTCCATGCTCTCAACTCGACCTAATGATGATATCAAAGCAGCTCAAGTTGTGGAAGATACATGATAATGGTAATTGTACAGGGTTTTATTCTGTTTCTACCGGTTTGGTTTGTTTTACGGCATATCAACCTCGGTGGGTCATTTAATGCCGACAAAGTTGTGAAATAAATTCATTCTTAATGGATAATACAATTTTGTTTATCAACTCATGTTTTTCTATTTAACCCATAGATGGGACCTTAACAGGTACTACCACTCCGGGTCACAGTGGACCAGGAAGCAATGGTAATGAAGGGGTGCTCCATATTCCCCAAACCTCCAAAACTGGAACCTCACCATCAGATAGAGTTTAACGTCATTCCCAGGACATGTAGACCCGCAGCCACCACCTTCTAGCACCCATATGATAAAAAGGGGTTGGGGCGTTTTATTCTGTGTTCTTTGAAAGCCAAACAGATGAATGTGCAACTTGGGTCTAGGCGTTCAAACTGGGCCATAATGTAGCAGAAGCAACCAAAAACATTTGTTGTGTGAAAGTTGAAAGCACAGTTGATTACAATATTGTAATTAATTGGTTCCAGAAATTGTGCTCAGGTTGCAAGAACCGCAACAGACAAGTTCAGGTAGGCCTAAAACCATGGATTCCGAGGACATGATCCAAGCCATGAAGGCAAATCAGGCGAGTATCAGGTGAGCTTGGCATCTGACCATCTAGTCTCATTCACCACCTTCAGAGTTGCTGAATTGTACTTCATGTTACCAAAATATTGCAAAACTTTTGACTCAGCCTAATATTAATATCTATGATTAATAATATGATATAATCTTTAGCTCTTAACATCCTGTTGAGAATTTTCAAAGTCCAGATCCCCATTCCTATAAGGATTTATCAAAAAATGGGTCTTTTCATTTAAAGTTACCAGAGATATTTCCCTTAAATCAAAGACTTCTAAATATGTTTAATATTACATTTAAACAAAGTCCAGAGTCCATTCCTATAAGGATTTATCAAAAAATGTTTTAAAATTGTCTTTTCATTTAAAGTTACCAGAGATATTTCCCTTAAATCAAAGACTTCTAAATATGTTTAATATTACATTTAAACAAAGACTATCGTTTGGGGCAGATTAGGAAATGTGATTTCTGGCCGAGTGGAATGAGGCGGTATAGGATGTTAAGAATTAAAAGAAAGGTGATAACAATAACGCTACAAAATGGCAAAAATTGTTCTTTCTTATTTTCTTATGATAGAAAGACAGAATACTTCTTCCTCATGTGTAGTATTCTTTTTTTTCTTTTCCCTGGATTGTTTCCCAAATCAATAATCTATGTTGAACAGAAAGTTCATAAAAATAAAAAAAAAATACCACAATGCACTTTTGTTTTATGAGACTTAGAATAGATGTAATTTCAATTGCTTCTAATACTGAAACATTGCACCTCCTTAAATTAAAACAAGTGTCTTCCATCAAAACAGTCAAAGTTTGAGTTTTTATTCTATTTCTATTTTCTATAATAAGGCACTGGTTTAGCTCACTACGGGACCAAACTGCAATGACTAATACCACAGACATAGCTACTGTTTGGACGTCAACATATTGCAGACATAAGAACATGGCAGCACAAACCAATAAGGGTAATAATCCTACTAGCACCTCTACTATACGCAAAAACAGCATTGCTGAACAAACCCCTCGTCAAGCTTCAATGACTGATACCACAGACATAGCTACTGTTCGGACGTCAACATATCACAGACATAAGAACATGGCAGCACAGACCAATAAGGGTAATAATCCTACTAGCACCTCTACTATACGCAAAAACAGCATTGCTGAACAAACCCCTCGTCAAGCTTCAATGACTGATACCACAGACATAGCTACTGTTCGGACATCAACATATCGCAGACATAAGAACATGGCAGCACAAACCAATAAGGGTAATAATCCTACTAGCACCTCTACTATACGCAAAAACAGCATTGCTGAACAAACCCCTCGTCAAGCTTCAATGACTGATACCACAGACATAGCTACTGTTCGGACATCAACATATCGCAGACATAAGAACATGGCAGCACAAACCAATAAGGGTAATAATCCTACTAGCACCTCTACTATACGCAAAAACAGCATTGCTGAACAAACCCTCGTCAAGCTTCAATGACTGATACCACAGACATAGCTACTGTTCGGACATCAACATATTGCAACATAAGAACATGGCAGCACAAACCAATAAGGGTAATAATCCTACTAGCACCTCTACTATACGCAAAAACAGCATTGCTGAACAAACCCCTCGTCAAGCTTGCATGGGTTGTGGTAGCCACAAACACGGCACTCTGGGAAAAGGCGCCCGCACAATGTGGGGGGAGAAAGAAGAGATGAAGAATAATTAAAGTTCCAATTACCGTCGAACTGGGAAGACAAGGCAACAAACAGTTGTACTTAGTTAGCTGCTGTTATTCAAACAAACAGTAGACTTCAATAACCTGCCTAGGAATTGCAAGGTTCCTGGGTTGATATCCCCGCCAACTCAACACATGAGTAGTAATTAGGTAATCTCATCTGTGTAATAAAGTGGGTAGCTAATGGTACGTATGGCGCTCCAAGTCAGCAAAAACAATCTCCCTGGTCTAGTGCCAGCAAGAAGGGGATTGACTCCCACACTCTCCGGCTGATATTGACAATAGGCCACTCCGCCAACTTTTTTTCCAACACATAACTGTTGATTGCATTAAAGATCCATCTCTCTTTAGTAATAAACACTAAACCTAAAGCAAAAAATAAATGTGAGTGACCAAAAAAGAATAATGTAGGTGACACCAAAATTACTATCAAAGAAATTTTAAAATGACAAATGCAATTAAGAAACAGATCAATTTTAATCAAAGTTCAAAGTAACAATTGTATATTGTTTGTGCAATAAGTCTGATTTAGCTTGGCTTCTTTTTTTTTTAATGGCATATCAACCTTCATGGGTTATTTAATGCCAAAGCCATCCTTGTAGAACAGCAGTGATACTATCTAACCCATAGCTTGGAGGATGAGAGGGTTCATACTTTTCCCAAGAGTATCAATCTGAAAGTAAACATAATAATGTGACCACAGTTCAGCAGGTTAGCTATTGCCAAAACCATCCTTGTAGAAGAATAGTAGTGGTACTTTAACCCATAGCTGGGGGGATAAGGGGTTTCATACGATTCTTAAGGGTATTAGTTCGAAAGTGAACGTAATATCGCAACTGGAATTCAAACTCGTTTATAATTGATTTTATAATCCAGCATGTTAACCATTACACCACAGAGACTCTTTCAGTACTATTTAACCCACAGTTGGGGATAAGGGGGGTTCATTCCTTTACCAAAGGTATTAGTCTAAAAGTAAATGTAATAGTGTAACTGGATTTCAAACTTGTTTACTACGATCTCTTAGTCCATCATGTTAGCCATTACATAACAGGGACCCGACTAAGTCTGTTGGGAAGGGTTAAACTTCTTACAAAAAGGGAATTACATATGACAGAGTTAACACAGGAAAAAAGCCAAATTTACAGTAATTGCCACCATAATTGTTTAAGAACTCAAATTCTGGAGTCAGCTTGACTGAAACTGTCAAGATTCCTATGTGAATAAGTCAATCACTTTTTAAAATACCTTAAAGCAATAAAAAGTGTTTTCCTTTTTTTTTTTTTTTTTTTTTTTTTTTTTTCTTTTTTTTTTTTGGGGGGGGGGTTCAGTTCAGTGTGTGGGTTAAAACTATTAATAGCATCTCACTGTAACCTTATTTAGCACTACTAGGGGTAGGATTGGCTCGAAAAGAAGCCTACACTTTTCCTAAGTTTGCATTAGAAATGTTTGTGTATATTAGATTTAAGGATGGGTACTGCTACACAGGCCGATTGGTTCGTGGGTTTTACGGCATTTCAATCACTGTTGGCCTATGATGTTTTGTTTTATTCATTCTTGATGGTATTCATTTTTTTTTTTTCTAAATTTTTTATTCTAGTCATTCTTCATGGGTACTCAATTTTTTTTAAAAAAAACATTATTTAATCTCATTTTTTTTTCTATTTATCCCATAGATGGGACTCTAACAGATACTACCAACCTGGGGACAGAGTGGACCTGGGAGTAATGACGATGAAGGGGTACTCTATACTCCCCATAGTCCAGAATTGGAACCTCACCATTAGATGCAGTTTACAGTCTGCTACACAGGCTTATCTGGCTTAGAACTTTAGTTCCATAATAAACATTACCTCATAGATTGTTTCAATAAAGTTTGGTTTCTTTGTTTAATGGCATATCCACCTTTGTGGATTATCTAATGCCAAAGTCATCCTTGTAGAAGAACAGTAGCGGTACTATTTAATCCATAGCTGTAGGGATGAGAGGCTTTGTACCTATCCCAAGAATATTAGTCCAAAAGGGAATGTAATAGCGCAACTGGAGTTTGAACTCACAATGTCGTGGTTAACCAATGTTAGTCACTACACCATGGGAAATCCAGTCCTGTTTTAATAAAGGGAGCCAAATGAATTTTGGGGTCTCCTAGTTCATATATGTTATCTAGGGGCCGGGTTAGCTCAGTCGGTAGAGCGTTCGGCTAGAAACCAAAAGGTTCCTAGTTCGATACCGGTCCTCGCCAACTCAGCGTATGAGTAGCACAGGGATCTGGGCGGTAAAGTAAGGAGCTGATGGTAGGTGTGGCGCGCCACCTCAGACGCCAAAACAATCTCCTTGGTCTAGCGCTATTGAAAAGGGGATAGACTCCCTCACTAACTGGCTGATACCGACTTTAGGCCGCCCCAACAACTTTACTTATAGTTTGTTAATCAAACCCACTTTGGGAGGCTGGAGACCAACTTTAAGGAAGTCTAGAAAGGAACAAGTCATTGTATCTCGATTACGCATTGGTCATACAAGACTAACGCACTCAGACAATAACAACAACCACAATGTGGAACATGTCAAACACCTTTAACAGTTAAACACTTATTCATGGAATGCAGGTTTCTTGCTCACATCAGAAACTGTTATTTTTAAAGCAAACAATATGAAAGATTTGTTTGAAAATGTCAACATGGAGGATATTCATTCTTTTTTCAGAGAAATAAAATTATACCATAGAATATAGACATGAAACAAATCAATACCATACAACATAATTTCCAATAATGCTAACACATTTTTAAAACCAATTACTAAAAAGTATAAATATAAATACACGATATGTATAACTTCCTAACCGTTAGGCATGACATAACCCCAGATGGATTGATATGCCGTAAAATCAATAAACAAACTTATATATTTACCAAAAACCTCTGCATGAGCAGAATGTGACACAAAGTTAATTCTTAAGCTTTTTTTTTTTTTAGTAAAGTCTGCAGAGTGACCTATTGTCTGTATCAACTGAATACGAGGGAGTCTATCCCCTTTATCAAGCAAACTCAGCATTTCACAATCCAGTAAGATCTATCATCTTTATGACGTTGGCAAAAGGCATCCAATGTTGCTGAAATATACCTCATGCTTTCAAAATATAGCAAAACTTAACTCACCTTAATAACTCAGTGGAGTGACCTACTGTCAATATCAGCCGGACAGCAAGAGAGTCTATTCTATTTTTGCTAGCACTAAACCAGGGAGATTGCTTTTGCCGAGTTGGAGCACCACACCTACTATCAGCTCCCCACTTTACCGCACAGATCATATTACCCAAGCTGTGCTACTCATGAGCTGAGTTAACGAGGATCAGTATCAAAACCTGGAACCTTGCGATTCCTAGATAAATGCTCTACTGACTGAAGTAAAAGTACTTTGTTAGAACATTTGACAACAAAATTCCTGACAGTTAAATAAAAAATAACCATGTTCTTGTTCGGTACAAATTTGTCCACTTTAATCAATTGAACTAAATTAGTAGGTTAACCAAGAAGCAATTGTTTGATATGTAAACATACAACCAGTTAGTAGTAGCTTGTAGGGAAAGGGGGTGTTTTTAGGTTGGTTGGTTTTGTTTTACGGCATATCAACCTCAGTGGGTCATTTAATGCCGACAAAGTTTTGAAATAAATTAATTCTTGATAAGGACTCAATTCTTTTTATAAACACAATTTTTCTATTTAACCCACAGATGGTACCCTAACAGGTACTACCACTCCAGGTCAAAGTGGACTAGGGAGCAATGGTGAGTTAGTAGTAGTTTGTTGGAAAGGGGTGTTTTTAGGTTGGTTTTGTTTTATGGCACATCAACCTCAGTGGTCATTTATGCCACAAAGTTTTGAAATATGTTCATTTTTGATAGGTACTCAATTATTTTATAAACAATTTTTCTATTTAACCCACATATGGTACCTAACAGGTAATACCACTCCGGGTCAAAGTGGACTAGGAGCAATTGTGAGTTAGTAGCAGTTTGTTGGATAGGGGGTGTTTTTAGGTTTGTTTGTTGATTTTGTTTTACGGCATCTCAACCTCAGTGGGTTTATTTAATGCCAACACAGTTTTAAATTAAATTCATTCTTGATAGGTATTCAGTTATTTTTTATAAACACATTTTTTTCTATTGAACCCACACATGGTACCCTAACAGGTACTACCACTCCAGGTCAGAGTGGACCTGGGAGCAATGGTGATGAAGAGGTGTTCCACATTCTCCAGAACTGGAACCGCACCATTAGATAGAGTTTAACGTCATACCCAAGATATGAAGACCCTCAGCCACTGCCTTCTAACATATATACAATAAAAAGGGTTGGGGGGTGGCCATAAGGGTTGGTTGATTTTATGGCACATCAACTGTTGTTGGGTTATTTTATGCCAATATCAGTTTAACTATCATGATATCCAATCACATACAAAAATGTATCTTTACAACCATTCTAAACAAGTAAACATTTCATATCAAACAATTTGACCCATAGACAGAACCATAACCCACTTAAATCAAGAATTTTAAGATTTCTAAGTATCTAATTAAAAATCCCAATTAAAACATTAAATAGTTGCAATTCTGAAATAAAGTACTCATTCTATCTATGAATTGGATTATTATCCTTATTTTTGTTGTTTTTAGACAAAATATAAAACTAAAGAACATATTGCAAAAAGGCATTATCCAAAAAACCGCAGACATTATGTCAGGATAATTTTTAGAATAGTGAGCACTCATTTCCAGGTATTTATATATATTTTAATATATCTACACCAATCAGAATGGTGTGTGTGCGCGTACACACACACACACATACACACACATATATGCATACACATACACACACAATAATGGCTGTCAACTCGTGTTTGAGTAAGACCATTTCCTGTTTTTTTTTTAAATTTTTTATCTATATCATTGTAGTTAGGTGCCAGTAGCATTTGATATTCTATCCTTGTGTTTTCTCAGATGACTCACCAGGCCAGTCCTGAAGAGACATACTCTTCCGCATAAACTACATGTTGGAACTTCTCCACTTTGAATGTTGCTGGGCTGAAAATTACCTTTTCTAATAGCCCATTTCAATTTTGGTGTTTAATTTGGTTGAACTCAAATTCTTCCACAGACAGGTAGATGGTGGCTCTCCAGCCAGGTTTATTACGAGCTAGCTTTCCCAGTCCTCCACAGCAATAGCAGTGTTCTTCAGAGTGTACATATACATCTACATACATACACAAATATCTAAATCTACATACACACACACACCTAAAAACACAACACACCTAAAAACACAACACACATCTACATGCATACATAAAATCTCCATCTCCATACATACATACATACACACATCTCCATACACACACCCATATCTAATTACATACACACATCTCCACA